>CM077148.1:125590787-126190787 GCA_039583875.1 Platanthera guangdongensis | reverse complement strand
ACTGTTGGTTTCCTGCCTTTCAGAAGTTCGTAAGGTGTCTTATCATGGTTTTTGTTTATGAGGGCTCGATTTTGCACGTGGCATGCAGTGTTGACGGCTTCAGCCCAAAAATATTCCGAAAGTGAAGCATCACTCAACATGGTCCTGCAGGCCTCTATGTCCATTCTATTCCTTCTCTCGGCCACTCTGTTTTGTTGAGGAGTGTGAGGAGAGGAAAACTCATGAAAGATACCTAAGCTTTCACAAAATTCTATCATGACCCCAGACTTGAACTCTGTTCCATTATCACTTTTGATTTTGACTATGGAGCAGTTGTACTCATTCTGGACTTGCCTGACAAAATTAGTAAAGATGTCGAAGGTATCTGACTTGTGTTTCAGAAAGAACACCCACGCAAAGCGCGAGTAATCATCAACAATTACCAACGTATAATCCTTACCTCCCAAACTTCTAATTTGCAGTGGACCAAACAAGTCCATGTATAGTAGATGAAGACATCTATTAGAATCTTTTCCAATAACGCTTTTAAAGGTAGCCCTTGTTTGCTTGCCTTTTACACATGCATGACAAGGTCTATCTTTGACGTACTTGACATTTGGGGCATCACGAACTAAGTTCATTGAAAATAATTTATTTATAGTTTTGGAATTAATATGTGCTAATCTTTTGTGCCATTGGTCACCAAGAGAAACACTATCTTTTGTTAAAAGGCACACTGGTGTCGAAGAATCTATACAAATGAAATTCAATCAGAAAATCTTTCTGCTTCGAGTGCCGGATAGAATCGTTTTCATATTGTCAACAGATTTTATCAAGCACTTGTCAGCGTGAAACTCAACTATGTATCCTTTATCGCAGAGTTGGCTTATGCTTATAAGGTTATGTTCCAAACCTTCAACGTAAACCACATTTGTGAAGGATACATTGTCGTTAGTAATCATACCATAGCCTATAGTAATTCCACGGTCTGAACCTCCAAAGATGACATTCGGTCCGTTCATAAATGGAGTAAAGTTCTGAATAAGGCTTCTTGTCCCGGTCATATGCCGAGAGCATCCACTGTCCAAATACCAGATTGGCGTTTTGTTGGCCTTTGGACATTCCTGCAATCACAATTAGTTAGCCTTAGGAACCCAAATACGTTTGGGTCCTTGGTCTCGGGTTACAACACTCCCCCTATGAATATTAGCATTAGGAGTGGTCTTCCTCATATTGACAACATGTGGGGTTGCAACATTTCTAGGATTAAACCAACAATCAATGGCAAAATGACCAATTCTGCCACAACACCAACAGTCAAATATGTTGTATCTTCGCCTTAAGTTCTCCTGCTTGACCTTTTGGAATTGTGGTCTAGCAGGGGCAGCATTCTTGGAGGAAGATGCCTCATGACGATGGCAATCACATGGCTTCTTCTCCTTCACAGGCTTTTCTACAACAGGCTTTGTCTTTGGTGTCTTCTTGAAGTTATGCCCATGATTGAAATGGTCATAGCTCTGAAGAATAACTTCTTCATAAGGTGCCTTAAAGACACTTTCGCCAAAGTTTCTGGGTCGAGTCCATCCTTGATAACGGGACTTTGGCTCTACATAGGTAGGCCTAGCAAAGTGCCCGTAGGATGAGTCAAAATCAAACTCATTTGAAGGAAATATAACCTTCTTCAACGTGGTCTCATCTTGAGGGGCATTCCCTTTCTCTTTGTCTAAGGCCTTTTTGGCGGCCTTATTCTTCCGTTGAGCCTTATTTCTCTGAGAGGATTTACTAGGAGTTTCTTCATGGCCTAATCGAGCACCCGTGGCCTTGGTTGAGAATTCAGCAACGAATGGAAGAACTGTCTTGGGCTTCGAGAAACTTTCAACTAGTTTCTTTTCAACTACAAGTTGGGCTTCCAATTCCTTGATGATTTTCTCTTTGAGGTCAAGGTGCTCAAGAGCCTTGTTATATTCTTCAATATCATTATTGAAGTTTTCTTCGAGGGAGTCAGTATTTGCGACTTTCTCTCTCAAGTTGCTCTCTTCAGCTTTCAGAGATTTTATCTCCTTAGCCTGAGTTTTCACGACTTGGCTACATTTGTCGTAAGCCATGATTATCTCCTTATATTGGGTCATGAGTTCTGACTCATCGTCAGAAGAGCTATCCTCACAATCATGTTCAGAAACTTCAGAATCAAAGAGAGGAGTGTGAGAGTTTACCTTCCCAGTGAACTGGGGCTCTTGTTCATCATCAGTCTGAGTCATGAGTCCAAAATAGGCTTCTTCTTCTTCACTCGATTCAGATGAGTCAGAGTCACTAAGAGTCTTGCCCTGTTTGTCCATTAAGCTCTTCTCTGTCCTCTTCTTGTTGTACGAGGACTTCTTTTCCTCTATTCTACCACCCTCCTTCTTCTTGTGAGGGTAGTCAGCGATGACGTGTCCTGGCTTATTACAACAGTAGCAAATAATGTCAGTCGAAATATGTTTCTCTGTTTAGTATTATACCTGTCATGGCTGCTTGAGCCTTTTCTTTGCCGATCACCATCGCGTCGTGATCTTCTATAAGAGGCATCCTTGCCTTTCCATTGCTTCTTCTTGTTCAAGAATTTCTTGAACTGCCGAGAGAATAGTGAGAACTAAAAGTCCACCTAGTGTCAACTATGTTCACCTATGGGGGGGGAATAGGTGACGTGCAGCATTTTTGCGGAATTTAAGATTGTACCTGCACAATAAAAATAAAACGACACAGCACAACAGAGTACACAAGCAATTTATAGTGGTTCCCCGACTTGGGTACATCCACTTTCCCCCTTCGACCTATCTCCCAACAAGGGACGACTCGGTCACTTCTCCAACAGGATTGAAATCCAATCCTTGCACTATCGGAAGGAACCCTTCCACACATAGGAGTCAACACTCCCACAAACCGGGTTGCACCCAACCCTTACAACACGGAACAAACGTTCCTTTACAACAAAAGTAAAATAGAATGTACACGGGATACAAACTTCGTTTGGAGACTACGGTGTTCCTCTTCGTTCGACGACGTGTTCGTGAAGTCAACGAAGAGTCTACAACCCTAGATCTCTCTTGGAGAGGATCTCCCCGGAATCGGCGGCGGCAATACGAGCGGCGGCTTAGATCGGGATCGGCGGCAACGACGGTGCGCGGCTGCTGTACTTTGAGATCCAAACTTCGTAGCGAAGCAAGCTAGGTCTACCAACGGTCACACTAGGATCAGTCGTCTCGATCGATTCGGATGGGGAAGATTTTCCCGATCTCCAAATCGAGAGACAAGAGATCTCCGGTTAGACACGTGAGACGCTGAGCTTAGCTAAGCTTCTACCGACCGGAGATCTGGAAGAAACCATGATCAACCGGCGAACAACTTGACGCGAGCGGCGGCGGCGGAGCGGAAGCGGCGATCTAGGTCAAATCGCGGCTCGCGTATTTTCTTATCTTCTTCACTTCAGTACTGTTCAAAAATACCCATGTATTTATACTGTAGATACTTTCAATTTGACCGTTGTGGGACCCACAAGAAGAATCCAGAAAACCGGTTCAAAATAGTCCAGCGGCAGAATCCGGTCCAGCAGCTTCCAGAGAAAACGCCAAGTAAAAATCGGCGAGAATCACAGGTGATTCTCGACGAATCGGCGAGAATCAGTTAGTGATTCTCGACGATTCGTCGAGAATAACTAGTGATTCTCGACGAATCACTTTTTGATTCTCAACGAATGTAACTTGGTATTCAGGATCTGCTCTGCGATGGGTTCGGTGAGAATCACTAGTGATTCTCGCCGAATCTTACTTGGCACCGTTTTGAGGTAGCCGGAAAGAGTCGGCGAGAATCACTAATGATTCTCGACGATTCGGCGAGAATCACTAGTGATTCTCGCCGAATCGGCGAGAATCACTTGGTGATTCTCGTCGAATTATACTTAGACGGATTTTCGTCTTTCCACCCAAGAGCTGCTCCTTGACCCATCCTTGCTCCTTGTCTTCTCTTGCATAAACACGGCCCTGTACTTGAAAGTAAGTGCACTCCAATAGAGAGAGTACACGTAGGCCAACACACTGATCTGCTCAACGAGGGATTACATCGTGCAGACCCGTGTATATTGACCTACTGCACCCTGACATTGGTGTGCACTTAGCGTGGAAGAACTGCAAGCACAACTTAAGAGGTTTCATTAGATACATTGTGAATTCATCTTAGCTTAACAGGTGGCTTTCTCAAATTCAGGTAATTGTGGATACAATACCCAACAATCTCCCCCTATTTGACGAAGTCAAAACCCTACTAGCTAAGATGAATAACACCAATAAAAAATAAAAATAGCATTCAGAATCTAAACATGTAGCACAAGAGAATATAAGCAAACAGATCAAGACTTGAGTCATTCACACATTCAAATATATATACCAATATATATATATACACATATAATCTCAGAATTGTTCATATAATAACAACAAGCATTAAATGTTCTTAAGAGAAAATGACAAGCTAAAAATTGTTGACTATTTTTCCTTAGTTAAGTCATCCTTGAATTTTTGCGCCAAATACTTCTTCCTTTGCCTCTCCATATACTCTTTAGGCTTCGGATAATATCTGGGAGGAGGAACTTTATCTGCATCCGTGTTGTTTCTGAAGAAGATGTTTCGTTTCGCTTCATACGTCTTGTGCATTTCCCACTCATACTGGCTGTATACTTCGTTTCGATTGAGTTCTCCTTTTTCCTGTAGCCAGAAGGTGTCCAAGATGATATTCTTTGAAACTGGACTCCACTTTTCAATTCGTACTTCCTCCTCACTCATTCTGATTCTCTTCTCAGCTAGTGTCTCCTTGGAGGTCCCTTCCTGAGCTTTTCTCTTGCCCCTGGCTTTTGCTAGGGCCTCTTGGTCAAACATGCTCCTCAGTTTAGCTTTGGAAATAGCCCTAGCATCAGCTTCACTTATGGGAACATCTGCAGCACTTGCACTTATTCCCTCAGCAGCACTTACTCCCTCAGCGGCCGTAGAAGTCTCAGGAGCATGAGTACCTGCAGGATTGTCAGGCAAAACGACGCCTAACGCGCCTAACGCCTGTTGGAGCATCCACCAGCAGCTCTCATAGACATATTTGTTCGACTGTTCGAAGTTTGTGATCATGATTTCTTGAAGCTCAGCCATCTTAGCTAGATACTCTTTCTCCCCCTCTTTGGCTTCGACCGCGATGGAATTGGCATATGAGTGCAGCGAGTCATCAATATGCTTTGAAGTCCGGGAGAATTCATTGACTAAGGCTTGCTGATTGGCGTTGAGAGTTACCATATTACCGTCAAACTTTTGAATGTTGTTGGCTACAACATGAGCATTTTGATTTACCACGACAAGAGTGTCGGTGTTCTTTTTAACCCGTCCATAAGAAGAGTGACCGCTTGGCTGGCCACTGTATACTTTTCTTCAAATTTCTTGTCCATCACGTCAAGTTTATGATTGATCTCCACCATATTCTTAAGCATGAGATTTTCAGATTCCTTAATCCTTTTCAACATTTTATTTTGAGCTTTTTCAAAAGAGGTCTTAAGCTCATCGACTATGCCTTGAATGATATTCACGGTGTGAGTGGCTATGTCATCTCGTAGAGGAATATTCTGAGGCACTTCTTGGCCTTGCTCTTCAGCAGAAGCACCTGTAGAGCTAGACACCAGCACAGTCTCTACTGGGGGAATGTTGGCGGCCTCTGTAGATTTTTCTGACTCCCCCTCCACTGGTGCACCGATGTTTTCAGGAACGATTTTAGGTGCGAGCTTGTCAGATGGAGGTTCAATGAGATCCGGAGCCTCCAACGCTTCATGTCCCTCATGGCTGTCTTCCTCTCCGTCATCATCCAGGAAATCATCTTCATCAGCATCCTCTTCCAATTCTTTGTCAGCAGTTTCCTGTACAGTAGCTTCGGCTCCTTGATCGTTCAGGTTCAGGGACTCCTCATGCTCCAGCTCAGGTTCACTTCCTACGTGTAAATCTGCCACAGCATCTCTGGCCACCTGGGAGATGTCAGATACTATATCAGCATGAGTGGGTAGAGTCTCCCCCTCAATTCCTGCAGTCAAAGTATCAGGAATTTCACTGGGGGTTTCTGCTGGAGACATGTCCTCTTGTTCTTCCACGGCAGCCGGCCCAATTCGCCTCTCCCATCCGTCAAACACACTTGAATCCATTTTCTTTAAGTAGTGTATAGGAACACCTTTGCTCATGTCATACTTGTCTCCATTCAGCTGATTGAGATACAGACTTATGATTCGGCCAAAGCTCGGAGATCGCAGGGTGTCCTTTATCTTCTCAAACAGCAGCTCCCCCCAGTTGAACCTTTTTCTGCAGACGATGGCCACCAGGATCTTGAACATGTCTGCAGAGATATGATCATGAGACCCTGGCTTGTAGATGAGTACTTTTCCGATTATGTCTGACAGAAGCTTCCCTTCTTCATTCATATCCTTGTGCTTTATGGACCGAGTTCCTCGTGGGAGGCCACAGAATAAGAGAGTCCTGCTTTTGTCTTCTTCCTCAAGATAGTCCTCGTGCTCTGAGCTAGAGAGCTGCAGGAAGCGGGTCAGCTTGCTGGCAGACATCTTGACCTTTGCCCCAGCCACCTTCCCTTTGATTAGAGAGTCGCCATTCCGGAGTCTTGCGGTAGCGAAGAACTCCAGCACCTCTTTGTCCAAGATTTTGCACGGGTGCTCCAGGACGAATGATAGCCCAGCCTCTTCCAGCATCAGAATGATGTTTCTGAATTCGTCAGAGGCGTGAGAGAACCCAGTTCGAACTAGCTCGCAACCAGTGACCAACCCAGCAGTTGTCCTTGGAGCCATTGCAGATCTAGGGAGAGAAGCCCTACTCTACGCTTAATCAAAAATCAAAAAGGAAGCGACACTAGTGATCAAGTCCAAGTGAGGGTGAGGGGATACCTAACGGTGTAGACGGTGAGTTAGTTCGAGCGGAGAAGAATCGAAACTGGGAGAGATCGTCGGTGAGACCTTCGGCGGGATTCTTGTGGGAGACCTTCGGGGATTCGACGGGATTGACGGATGCCTGTGCGATTCTTGGTGAGTCCCCTGCAGAGTCCTGCGGAGTTCTGCGGGAGTTGGCGAGAACAGCGAGAACCCTATGGGAAGACGATTCGGCGAAGATCTTTGCGGGATTTGGCGTGTTTCCTGTGAAGTTCGGCGGGATTCGGCGAGTTTGCTCCTTCGGCGGGATTCCTCTGGAAGGTGAAGGGTCGGCGGGATTCTAAATATATAAAGGGTCGGCGGGATTTCTGCTCATTCGATGAGTATTCTGCGGTAAGTTTCCCGTGGAAATCGGCGGGATTTCTTTGCGTTAACGACAGGTTTTAAATGTTGAAATCGAAAGGTTTCTTTACTAGGAATCTTCAAGTTAAGAGGCATTGCAGCATTTTCGAATTTTTCTGATGTCAAGTCAATTTAAAAATTACAAATATATATATCTTAAAGCCAATCTATTTGGGTTTGAACGGGGCTTTTCCAAACACTTCTTGATGTCAATTGTGAGTTGTCGAGATTCGCAATGACATATCTTTGTTGACTCTTTATTGATGTATCAAAGGTTTGTATGTATCGAGTTAACCTATCCTTAGATGTGCACACACATATGTATAAGCATAAGTATAAATATACATATATATAGATATATAGGTAAATGTGGATACAATATGACTCAAGTCCTTGAACTGATCAAAAGTACCTGTGATTATGAGAGTTAACATTAAGCCTCTCTGACTATAACATACCAGGTGCTCGATGTGAGTAGGCTTATATAGATATCTCTTCTGTTATTCCAGATGCCTGTTCCAATTTAGTCTTGGAACACCTACTGTCTAGTTCCCATCATATTTACGGGAACCTAAACTACTCTGCAAGAAAGAATTACCTTACCTTAGGAACCCAAATCATATTGGGTCCTAGGTTCCTGTTAGCATAAGCACTCGACTGCCTTCCTTCAGAAAACCTGTCAGGAAGGCTACCTCTGCTCAGAGAATGTGGATAGGCCCTTGCCTTTGGCACAGAGGGGTTGTGCCAACAGTTGATGGCAAAGTGTCCCACTTTGCCACAGCACCAACACGGGTGAATGTTGTATCGCCGTTTCTGACCTGATCTAGTGACTGAGGTAGTCACGGTCCTAGGTCTAAACGGGATAGGGCATGATCTTCTCACAAAATGTTCTCTTCCACCGTAACATGTGGAAGGGTGGAAGGAATGCATGTTGCGAGCGTCATGAGGCCGGGGAGGTGGTGCCTTCCTTTCAGGCATCCCCCTTCTGGAGGCCCCATGAGAACTTACACCATGACTTCTAACCTCCCTATCCTGTGTCCTCGGGTGTTGAGAGGTCTTCTGTGAGCTGGGACATGCAGATTCACACTGAGTTGAGGCAGTGGCAGTGAATACAAAGGGCTCAGAAGGAGCCTGAGGTGTTCTCTCATGGGTGGCCACGAAGGCCCTTGCACTACGGGTGTCTCCACATGATGACAGATCACCATTGCAGTGACCACGATTGTTACTGTGGTCATACCTGAAGGCATGATGAGTTGCCTTCCTGCTTGGAGTGGGGGGTCGGAATACTGTTTCCCCATTTCTCCACGAATTGATAATCCGGGAGATCCACCCATTTTCTTGCTTTCTCTTTATAGCATCAACCTTGGAAAAGTTTGATACTTATCTTTTCTCATTCTCTAGACTACTCTCTAGAGCTGAGATTTTAGAGTCCTTGGCCTTGTTGGACGCCAATTGGAGAACCAACAAGATCTTCAGTCGAGCAATCTCTTGAGCTTGCTCCTCAGCAAGTAGGTTGCTTGTCTGAAGGGCTCTCTTCAGGGAATCAGCATTTTCTGAAGGAGGGCAGTTCTTGTCTTCAGAAATTTCAAGAGATACGGGGCAGGACGAAGAAGTTACCTGCTCCTCAGCGATATTGTCATTAGAGCCAGTGACCATTTTGTCATCCTCATCAGAGCTGCTTTCCTCGCTGGCCTCTTCAGTCTCTGACATGGACACTGGAGCTCTGATGCAGTCCGAGAGATCCTTGCCTTCATCTTCAGAAGTGAGGACCCCCACATACGCTTCATCCTCTGATTGACAGCAGATTCCAGCTTTCTCTGACCCCCCCCCCCCCCATCAGCTCTGAGATCATCATCCACAGAGATTTAGCCGTCCTACATTTTTCCAATCTAGAGCGAGAAGCTCCAGACCAGATATCCATGATAATTTGACGAATCCTCTTATCCAAATTAAAGAATGAAAGCTCCATTTCCGACATCTCAGCAATGCACTTGGGCACTTGAATTCCAGAGTCGAAGGTCTTCATAGGAATAAAAGGACCCTCTTCCAGGATGAAAGATGAACGAGGATCGATGGCATCCAAGTGATACGACACTCTCATCCTCCAGACGGGATAAAACTCCTTTATACATGCTGGGAGTCTGAGTGGCGATATCTCATAATCCAGCTCCATGCTTCTGACACTGGTGGCAGGATACTACTCAAGGTGTAAACCTTTTTGATGAGTAACCTGCCTCTGATACCACTTGAAAGTCCACCTAGTGTCAACTATGTTCACCTATGGGGGGGGGGGGGAATAGGTGACGTGCAGTGTTTTTGCGGAATTTAAGATTGTACCTGCACAATAAAAATAAAACGACACAGCACAACAGAGTACACAAGCAATTTATAGTGGTTCCCCGACTTAGGTACATCCACTTTCCCCCTTCGACCTATCTCCCAACAATGGACGACTCGGTCACTTCTCCAACAGGATTAAAATCCAATCCTTGCACTATTGGAAGGAACCCTTCCACACGTAGGAGTCAACACTCCCACAAACCGGGTTGCACCCAACCCTTACAACACGGAACAAACGTTCCTTTACAACAAAAGTAAAATAGAATGTACACGAGATACAAACTTCGTTTGGAGACTACGGTGTTCCTCTTCGTTCGACGACGTGTTCGTGAAGTCAACGAAGAGTCTACAACCCTAGATCTCTCTTGGAGAGGATCTCCCCGGAATCGGCGGCGGCAATACGAGCGGCGGCTTAGATCGGGATCGGCGGCAACGACGGTGCGCGGCTGCTGTACTTTGAGATCCAAACTTCGTAGCGAAGCAAGCTAGCTCTACCAACGGTCACACTAGGATCAGTCGTCTCGATCAATTCGGATGGGGAAGATTTTCCCGATCTATAAATCGAGAGACAAGAGATCTCCGGTTAGACACGTGAGACGCTGAGCTTAGCTAAGCTTCTATCGACCGGAGATCTGGAAGAAACCACGATCAACCGGCGAACAACTTGACGCGAGCGGCGGCGGCGGCGGCGGAGCGGAAGCAGCGATCTAGGTCAAATCGCAGCTCACGTATTTTCTTATCTTCTTCACTTCAGTACTGTTCAAAAATACCCATGTATTTATACTGTAGATACTTTCAATTTGACCGTTGTGGGACCCACAAGAATAATCCCGAAAATCGGTTCAAAATAGTCCAGCGGCAGAATCCGGTCCACAGCTTCCAGAGAAAACGCCAAGTAAAAATCGGCGAGAATCACAGGTGATTCTCGACGAATCGGCGAGAATCAGTTAGTGATTCTCGACGATTCGTCGAGAATCACTAGTGATTCTCGACGAATCACTTTTTGATTCTCAACGAATGTAACTTGGTATTCAGGATCTGCTCTGCGATGGGTTCGGCGAGAATCACTAGTGATTCTCGCCGAATCTTACTTGGCACCGTTTTGAGGTAGCCGGAAAGAGTCGGCGAGAATCACTAATGATTCTCGACGATTCGGCGAGAATCAGTAGTGATCGCCAAATCGGCGAGAATCACTTAGTGATTCTCGTCGAATTATACTTAGACGGATTTTCGTCTTTCCACCCAAGAGCTGCTCCTTGACCCATCCTTGCTCCTTGTCTTCTCTTGCATAAACACGGCCCTGTACTTGAAAGTAAGTGCACTCCAATAGAGAGAGTACACGTAGGCCAACACACTGATCTGCTCAACGAGGGATTACGTCGTGCAGACCCGTTTATATTGACCTACTGCACCCTGACATTGGTGTGCACTTAGCGTGGAAGAAATGCAAGCACAACTTAAGAGGTTTCATCAGATACATTGTGAATTCATCTTAGCTTGACAGGTGGCTTCCTCAAATCCAGGTAATTGTGGATACAATACCCAACAAGAACTCTCCTTCTGATAGTTCAGAGCCTGAGGTACTTGGCTCTGAGGTTTCTTCTTCACTAACTTCTGGTGCTGGAGTAGGAGGAACAACCTTGGACTTCTTAGAGGTGTATGCCTTTAAAGCGACAGACTTCTCTTTGAATGCAGACATGTTTTTCTCTTCTTCAGCCTTCTTGGTGTTGAGTTGGAGCTCATAGGACATCAGCTTCCCGAAGAGATTCTGAGGATCTGTCTTGGCCAGTTTTCCAAACTCCCTGATAGCACAGACCTTCTTATCTTATTCCTTAGTCAGGGATCTCAAGAACTTATCATTCATCTCTCCATTAGTGAAGACTCTGTCGTATACCCTTAGCCCATTCACTATCTTGAAGAAGTTCTCAAACGTGTCAGCAATGATTTCTTTGTTTCCTTGTCGGAAAGCCTCATACTTCTGATTAAGTAGGGATCTTCTATCATCCCTCACTTCCTCGGTACCTTCCATCAAGGTAACAAATGACTGCCACATCTCCTTTGCAGACTGGCAGTGAATCAGATTTTGCAGCATTGAATCATCGACTGCACTTGTTATGATATTTTTCGCTTTTTTGTCCAATGAGACAAGTGCAATCTCATCCTTGTCTAGATCCATAAGTTTCTTGGGGACTTTCTTAGTAGGATCTATAGTGGAGACGGTCATGGGAATATAAGGACCTTCTTCAACTATCATGAAGATCCTTAGATCCACAGCTTCCATGAAGAACTTGATTCTTTCTTTCCATATAGGGAAATTATTTTTGGTGCACAAAGTAAGCTTGGCAAAATCTTTAGCCTTGTCCATTTGGTAGATCTCAAATGACAACTATTTAAGGATCTGATCAAGGTGTTAACCTTTTAACGATCAATCTCGCTGTGATACCAATTGAAAGATAATAGTTGCCAACCTAAATCACCTAGAGGGGGGTGAATAGGTGAGTTGTGTGTCTTTTTGCGGAATAAAAAAAATCTCAACCCAAGCACAAAACTATCTACCAAACAAGCAAACACAGACGAGGCAAGATTTATAGTGCTTCCCCAACCTTGGGTACATCTACTTTCCCTCACTGATCTAGCAATATACTAGACTCGGCTACTCCACTATCTCGGATTGGAAAATAATCCTACCCTCGGCACAAGGTTCCTACAAACTCGATCCACAAACAGATCTACACTCGGAAGACAAAACTTCCTACAATCTCGGAGTTGAAAAACCCCTACACTCGGAGAAATCTTCTCCTACAATAATAAAATACATCAGTACAGAAATACAAGCAGTAAATTATCTGGTTGAGATCTGCAATAGAAAATCAAAAAATCCTTCTTCGAGGCGTGCAGCTTTATCAGAATATTAAAGAAGAATTCCGGCAAGATCAGATCTGGAACTTCTCGACTTTACACGATCAAAAGAGTACATGAATCATTGAGCGGAGATCTCGATTTGTAGAGTCTTCTTAATCTGAATCCTCTGAAAAGAAGAAACCCTAGCCGGTCGGAATTTAGCGATGGCAGCGGCGGCGAGTTTCTGGTTCTTGCAGAGAGAGAGAGGAGACAGAATTCTTTTGGAAAGAGACGGCTGCAAAACTTAGAATAATTTTCTTCTTGAAAACTTAGGGTTTGTCAGTTTGACAAGACCTTTTATAGGAGACAAGAAGATTAGACTTAAATGATTCATAAATAGAAAGACACGTGGACCAATCACGTCAGAGTTTAAGAATAAGACCGTTAGGTCTGGACTTAAGGAATTTCTGAAAATATCAAAGTAAGTTACTCGAGTCAAGCAGAACTACTCGAGTATATGCAACACTACTCGAGTAGGTAGAAGGGACTACTCGAGTACTTGAGAAAAAGTACTCGGGAGATAAAAAAATCATTACTCGAGTACATGGAGTCAACTACTCGAGTAAATAAGAATGAGAGGGACTCAGTTACTCGAGTAACAAAAATGACTTACTTGAGTACTTAAGTACTTACATGTGAGGTGGAGTATATTACTCGAGTTCAAGAAGTACTACTCGAGTATATAAAAATGAACTACTCAAGTATATCAGAAACTTACTCGAGACAAACACTTAGAAAAATTCTGGAGAAGGAAAAATTGAACTACTCAAGTATGTAACATGGACTACTCGAGACAGAGTGATCTACTCGAGTATATAACATGAACTACTCGAGTAAATCACTTAGTGAAATTTTCTGGAATAGAATTCTGGATTACACGAGTAAAAGCATTTGACTACTCGAGTAGTAGATGAACTACTCGAGTATATGAGTTAGACTACTCGAGTAACTAGAAACTACACGAGAGTCAGAATACCATTAACTCGAGATAGAAGATAGAACTACTCGAGTATATATAATACTACTCGAGTATTTCACTTAGACAAATTTGAGAAGAGAGAATCTGGAAACTCGGGAGATAAGAGGAAATTACTCGAGTATACAAGATGAATTACTCGTGAGCCATAATTGGAAGACTCGAGTACATCTTAACTACTCGAGCAAGTGAATTACTACTCGAGTATAAACTCAATAACTTACTCGAGTAAATGAGAAGGTACTCGAGTACTTTACTTGGGAAAAACTTTTCTGACAGATTTTCTTCTTCTAAGGGAAATCAGCATCAAGTCTTTTCGCATAGTCCTAGAGCTTGAATATGAAGTATATCCCAATAGAGAAGCTTCACATGAGTCAACACTTTGGAACACACAATGAGGGATTACATTGTATGGTCCTGTGTTTGGTGACCCATTGCAGACTGACATTGGTCTACACTTCCCATTAGAATCCTGCAAACACATAACTCAAACCAAGCATCAAATACAACTTAATTCATCTTAGTTCAAGGGTGACTTCATCAAATCTGGGTTAGTGTGGATATAATACCCAACAGTGCCATTCCAATACTCGCTTGAAAGTTGTTGTTATAGGCAAACTCCACCATGTACAAGTAATCTTCCCAATGCTTTCCGAAATCTAGGACGCACATGCGAAGCATGTCCTCCATCGTCCTATTGACCCTCTCGGTCTGACCATCCGTCTGTGGGTGGAAAGCTGTGCTGAAACTCAGCTTACTTCCCAACAAATTATGCACCAGCCTCCAGTCCTTCGACGTGAAGCGTCCATCTCGGTCACTAACAATACTGCGCGGCACACCATGAAACCGTACGATGTTATCCACATAACGTTTTGCTAACTTTTTCACTGGATCTTCCTTCCTATTCGGGATGAAATGCGACACTTTCGTCAACCTATCTACGACCACCCAGATGGCGTCGTTTCCCCTCTGCGACTTTGGCAAACCATGCACAAAATCCATAGAAATGTCATCGAATTTCCATTCCGGGATAGGCAAGGACTTTAGGAAGCCTCCGGGCTTCTGGCACTCCGCTTTCACCAAGGCACAACTTTGGCACTTGGCCACATAAAGTGCTACATCTTTCTTTAATCCTGGCCACCAGAATAACTTCTTCATGTCACTATACATCTTCGTACTACCCGGGTGGATTGAGTACTTGGTATGATGAGCCTCGTACATCAAATCCTCCCGAAGATTATCCGCACTAGGGATACGTAGACGACCGTCCTTCCTTAGCAGTCCATCCTCAACCGCAAACTTGGAATTTGACCCATCCAAAGATTCATCTAAGATCTGCTTCATGCTGCTATTCTGAATCAAAGCCCGTCGGACTATATCAGCCAGGTCATACTGTATCTCTGTCCGACAAAATATCGCCCCGGCATTATACTGCTTATCGACGTAGGAAATATTTAATGCCTCCAAATCACGGACCAATCTCTCATCATGTACCGATAACCAACTAGCCTGCGCAGGAGCCCTGCGGCTCAATGCATCCGCCACCGCGTTTCCTTTCCCAGGTACATAATGTATCTTGAAGGTATAGTCCCCCAAGAACTCCAACCACCTCCGCTGTCTCATGTTTAGATCCTTCTGATCTAGCAGGTACTTCAGGCTCTTATGGTCGGTGTATATATTGACCTTTACCCCGTACAGATAGTGCCTCCACAGGTTTAGAGCAAATATCACGTCCGCTAACTCTAAGTCATGGACCGGATAATTCCTCTCGTGAACTTTCAATTATCGTGAACCATAGGCTATCACGCTCCCATGCTGTAGTAGAACACAGCCCAAACCACTGCCCGAAGCATCACTATAAATTTCAAACCCCTCGGTTCCATTTGGCGAACGTAAAATAGGCGCCGAGGTCAACCGCCTCTTCAATTCTTCAAAAGCCTGCTCACACTCCAGCGACCACACGAACTTTTGATCTTTCCTTGTCAATGTCGTGAGTGGTAACGCTATCTACGAGAAGTTCTCTACGAAGTGCCTGTAGTAGCCGGCAAGCCCCAGAAAGCTCCGAACTTCCGCCACTAAAGACAATACAGGCCACTCTCGTATCGCTGTTATATTCGTCGGATCCACCGCTATCCCTTCTCCACTAACAACATGACCAAGGAACGCTACTGAGGATAACCAGAACTCACACTTGGAGAACTTTGCATACAACTGATTCCTCCTCAAGGTCTCGAACACCATATGTAGATGCTTGTAATGATCCTCCTCACACTGTGAGTATACCAATATATCATCGATGAATACTATCACGAAATGATCCAGGTATTCTGTGAACGTCCTGTTCATCAAATCCATAAACACGGATGGCGCATTGGTCATCCCAAACGGCATGACCGTGAACTCGTATACCCAAACCGCGTGCTGAACACTGTCTTAGGGATGTCGCTTTCCCTTATCCTCAATTGGTCGTAACCGGACTTCAGATCTAACTTCGAATATACTGTTGACCCAACCAATTGATCAAATAGATCATCAATCCTGGGGATCGGATATTTGTTCTTCTCCGTAAGCTTGTTCAACTCCTGATAGTCAATACAGAGTCGCAAGCTCCCATCCTTCTTCTTACCGAAAAGAACCGGTGCGCACCAAGGCGACGAACTTGGACGCACATACCCTTGCTCCAACAACTCCTGCAGTTGCACCTTCAACTCCGCCATCTCTCGCGGCGCTATCCAATATGGAGAGCGTGACACCGATTTGGCACCCGGTACCATCTCAATAGTAAAATCAATCTCTCGCTGAGGAGGGGCTCCTGGGAGACCATCTGGGAACACATCGGGATACTCGGACACAACTAGGATACTGTCCAGACTTGGCCTAGCCTCTAAAGCTTGCACTAAGGTGACAAACAGCTCTGCACCAGACCGAACCGCCTTAATCACTTGAAGGGCTGACATCAAAACTTTACCCGACCCCTTCATGCCTGCAAACATAGTCTCCCGTTCAGTATGTAGCCCCAACTTAACCTCCTTTCGGTTGCAATCGATGTAAGCTCGCTGCTCCGAGAGCCAGTCCATACCAAAGATTACGTCGAACTCCACTAACGGTAGAACCAACGCTCGCAAATCAAACTCCTGGTCCCCAATCCAAATCTTTACCACACAGAACTTATCTGCTCGCATTGAGCACCCATTGGGCAACAACACATCCAACCTGTCTTTTGCCATCGAGGAAGGGACCCCAACGTGCGATATGAACCTTTCGGACAAGAAGGAATGCGATGCTCCCATATCAAACAGGGCTCTTGCCGGATGATCGAAAATCAATACGAAGCCTAGCACCAACAAACATAAGCTAACATATAAAAAGGTAACAACTACATAAAGTTAAACTGCTATAATTTAACTCATACCTGTCACCACGTCAGCTTATTTCATGGCCTCTTGCAGACCAAGATTATAAACTCTAGGATGGGATGGAGCATGATGGGACGCGGTTGATTCCACCGCCTTCCCTTTCTCTTCATAGGTCGCTCCAGGCTCCTCTCGGACTTGCACGTCCGCTCCAACATTCACGAGCAAAGTGCCCTGTCTTCCCACAGTTGTAGCAAGTTCCTAGAACTCAACTTGTGGTTGCCCCCGACGCACCAGACGAAGGGGCTGAGTTCGAAGTCTTCTGCTTCTTGCTCCATCTATGGAATCCTGACTTTGCATTTGGCACTTTGAACTCTGCCTTCTTTTCTCCTAGGTCCTTCTTCTCTTGGACTTTCTTCACAACCTTTTCCAATGACCGGGCCAAATTGACCAAGGCTAGGAAGCCCTGTGCCTTAGGCCCAGCAAGGAGTAACTGTAGGTCACCGCGTAGAGCCTCATAAAATCGGTTGGTCGTCCACTCTTCTTCCGTAAACATAGCACCAGCATACCGACCCAACCGTGTAAACTCGTAGAGATACTCGTCCACGCTTCTGGCTCCCTGAGTCAACCCAAGATACTGATTTTACATCTCAAGCTTCTGAGCAGAGGGTAAATATCTGGCCAAGAACAATCTCGAGAATTCCTCCATAGGCACATCAGTAAGCTGCCTTCCCACTAAGAGATGAAACTCCAACTCATCCCACCATAGCCTCGCCTCACCATCCAAAAGGAAGGTCGCTATGGTGGTCTTCTGCCACTCTTCCGTTAACGTGGCCGTCAAGACCCTCTTTATCGTAGAGAGCCAATCCTCAGCTTGAGCTGGCGATCCAACCCCATCGAACCTCGGAGGATTAAAGCTCATTACATGCTTGAGCTGTCTCTCCATAGCCCCCTCGGCTCTACCTGATCAACCACCAAGCGCTCCACCACTCTCGGATCTGTCACCCTTACCGGTTCTTGCTCATTCACAGGAGGTGCGTGATGCATTTTCCTGTAGGTTGGGCATTTATCATGGCAAAAACTGCTTCAGCCACCAATGTGATGGTTTCCGCTGAAGGAGGTGTTGTAGGCACATCCCTCGGTGCACTACTTTCCGCCGATTGCGGACGCTCTGATTGACCAGCACCGCTCCTAGCTGCCTAAAATAGCAAAGAACCTAGATTAGAAGACACACAAATTGCTAAAATCAATCATTAGAACACTCAGGTTCCACAAAACAAGTATATTTTTCATTCCTAAGTGGACATTCATGGGTTCTTTTTGATGTTATAACGATGACGCACACCTGTGCTCACCACCCCTTAAAAGAATTCGCCCACGAATTCATTTAAGCCTGAATGTAACCAGAAGTCTGATACCAAATTGTAACACCCCCATCCGTCGTATGGCAAATAGTAGAAGGTCCAGCTGGAGACCGACAACATATACCATGGACAGTCGGAAGGGTTACGTATGAATAACCAAACTATCCAATTAAGACTACTCGTCCTAACACAGAGCATTCTAGCGGAAGCTTTTAAATAGTTGAAAGAACCCAAACTTGTATCCAATAATCATGAATGTCCAACACCCCTACAACTGGAATGAAAACAAATACACAGAAAGGTACACGGCCTTATGGCCTTACAGAGGTTCACTTAGTTAAATAATGTTTTTCATACATCAGCTCGCAGGCCGGCCACACATGACAAAATAAAGTACAACTATTCGCTTTGGCCTTCTAGGGCCAGCACAACAACATGTGCTCCATCCCGCTATTTGGTACTCGGCTCCGCAGCACCTGCAAGCAACAATCCACCGCACGGTGGCAAACAAAGCAACGGTCAGCCAAAAGCCGACCAAATTATAATGACGCCGCCCCTAACTTGGGACGGTGGTGCTCCTTCCCTGCAATTCATTAGCCCAGCTAAAATAATATAGTAAAAACATGCTAACCACAGGTGTAGGCTCGCACGACCAAACACCCCGTGCACTCAGGGCACATTATCGGTGAATCCTGACACTTTAGCGACTTCACCACCACCCCCGGGATGGCAACAACATGAGCATTTTAGCCTTTTTGACCACTGTCTAAGGCTCCCGACTATGCCAACGGCCAGTCCCCTTTTCAGGTTTCTCGCACCGAACCACATAGCCCAGGTCCGATTCCACTTGCCTGTTGCTCACAACGCGTAGTACACCTTAAGACGTACGCACGAGCCAAGCTTCTCTCGGATCCTGCCATTTCCAAATAATCACATAACCCATTATGTTCAAGGCCGGTTCCCAGACCGCCAAGTTAGTAGAACTACGATTCCACTCAGTTTTCCGGGTGCGCCATGGAGTTAATCCCCAAGGATCCCTGCTGCAATATACCGCGTAGAAACCCGAAAACCAAAAGCACGGATTCTTCTTCGGCAAATCATAACAAATGCAACATCACCGATCCAGACCAACATGTCCGGGAAGGCTTCACACACAATGCTTATACCCGTACTCCGATTCTGGACTCTATATGCAACACAAGGGGGACTATTCCCGTCAACCCCAAGGAACACCGCACACTTGCCGCACACTCGCGGGAGCGGGTTTCCCTATGCAAAAAGGAAGAGAGCTTCACATGCTCAAGAAGATAATTGTTTCCCCGGTAGTACGCCTTTGCGCCATGGAAAATTACACGGATAGAAGTCTTCGCAACGGGATTTCCTCCACAGATCGGCTCTCGGTTCTCTAAACGGTGCTTCGATGCTCCGCAGGAGGCCGGAATCATCCTCCTTCTTCCTCCTTGCTCTAACTCCTTGGAAAGAGAAAGCTTACGGGAGTAATGAGGAGTTAAACAACCATTCCCGGCCTTAACAGATCAGGAACACGCCTAGGTCGTCTAATCTTAATTAGAGAAAGCGAACGGCTCAGATCTGTACAGAAATCCTCACACCTGGGCCGAACACGGCCTCGCATACGGCCGTGTCCCAGGCCATGTGCCTCGATCCTGTCACGATCGTCGAATGCAGAAAAACCACACGGGCAATACACGCACGTGTCTCAACCTGATACGCCCGTGTCGGGTCTTGGACACACCCGTGACCGGAGGCGTGTCACGAATAAACGTCACGCCAACCGTCACGACTCTAGGGAACACGGGTACTGACACGGGTAGGCAAACACCCGTGTCAAATAACACGCCCGTGTCATTCAGCCGTGTCTCTTACCGTGTCCTTCTCGGGATACAGTCGGCCAAAACACCATGCCATACACGGCCTTGGACACGCCCGTATCCTAGGCTGTGTACCCCTATACAGGAACCAAAATTACTTTTGGACACGACCAGCTCGATAGCGATTTTCGGGGCGTTACATACCCTGGGGTTCTAGGGATACCCTACCCCAAACCACCCCAAATCGCATTGAAGGGTGTTACATGCCATAAAAAATCAGTGGCCAAAATATCAGCCTCTGTTGAGGTGATTTGACCAACCAAACATCAGAAATAGCTCTTTGACCTAAATAACCCTATAAGGGTATACCTAGGGTTGGATCAATACCTAACCAAAACATCTCCAAATGAGGTGAAAGTTTTACTAGAGCCTTTACACGCCCTCTAAGACCACACACCCAAATTTGGGGGTGTTTTGAGATGTTTAGGATACCTAATTAATTTATTCGTGGATTATTAAATTTTTCTAAAAACTATAGAAAACTCTTCTCCAAAAATTCAGATTTTTGGATAAGTCCTAGATATAGATAAGAGTAGCTCATAACCCAAATTTCAAGTCTTTTAGAGGTCTGGTTTGGAGTGGGCATCCAATATATTCTCTAGTCAGCCCTATGGATAGACTCCACCAAAAAGAGTGCTGAGGTCTGACCAGGGCTCCAAATGACTTGAAACAAATTTTAAAATAAACTAGAGACCTAGAGCTACAACTTGGCTATTGATCACATTTCCATCAGGACCAGCTAGTAATTTTAAAAATTAAAAAAAACACTGCTAATTCCTACTCAAAAAATCCCAAAAATAATAAACTAAATAAAGATCTTGCACAGATCTTAAAGCAAGATCGGCGGTATTGGAGTCGTCTTTATCCTTGAGCCAACAGCTCAGATTAGCCACGCCTGGAGCATTTTCCAGGCCGAAATCTCGGCCATCCGGCCACCTCCCTGGCCGGCCACCACCACCATCACCTCCATCGAGGTGGTGGCTATCGCCTGGCGGAGGTACGGCCGCCGGAGGGGCCTACTCCGGCGAACCCGATAGGATCATTTTCATGGAATTTCGGTGAGAAATTTCTCCCCGATCGGGCTCAATTAAGCCCGATCTCTCTAGCTGATGGATCCTAGACCTAGCACAGACAGAGAGGAAGAGGATTGGACATCATTTGGAGCGTTTCCTTGCTCCATTCGCCGACCGTCATTGATCCTCCTCAAAGCTTTCGGTGCCATGGCTTTTCCTCCTATGATAGCTCTAAGTGTTCGGGAAAAGGGGAAATTCTACTTCTCAGAGGTCTCTAAAGATGATGGAGGGGTCGGTTGGGGGTGTGGGGGATATAACTCTCTTGTCCATGGTTGACCTCTTCACCTCCCCTCCCATGGCCGACCCTATGCATCCCTCCTTCCATTAAATAGCTCTGGAAACTGCTGGAATCCCCTCTAATTCATCAGGGAAGATGAATGGGAGCATAGTGGAGGGATACCAAGGGGTGTATCGCCTTAATGGCCATGAATGACCACTTTCTCTCTCCTCCAAATTGGGGGAAAAACTCAATTTCTCTCCCCTAATCACTATGGCCGAAATTCCACTCTCTCCCCCTTGTTCAATATCAGTTAATTAGGCTGGTTGACCACTCACCTTGTGCCTAGACCAAAGGGTTGGGCTAGGTTTAAATTATTTGACCTAATTTGACCAAGTTTGACTTTTTGTCAAATTGGGCCCTAGGGTTGACCAAACCATGGAATATTTGTGTCATTGGGTCCCTTATGAGGTTATGACCCCAGGAGTGTGGTCAACTTGAAGTTGTTGTGGTCAATAGTGGTGTTTAATGGAAAATCACAGTTTTGACCTAGTAGGTGTATTTTGGTCATTTTGCCATGTGGTGACCCTAGGATGAAGTTTTTTGGTCTAATTAGTCTATTATGATGTGTTTGACCTAAACGTGAAGATGCTTCCACATGTGATGGTCAGTTGGGCCATTTGATGGGGAAATGACCATTTTGCAATAATTAAGGTTAGGGTTGACCTTGGGTCAACTTGGCCTGTTTGGCTGTCCCCAATGTGTCCTGAATGTCCCCCTGGGCTCCGTGATGGCCTAGGGATGTTGTGGTGGGGTCGCTAAGTCAAGTAAGGCCCTTAAGTCAAACCCTAGGTTAGGTATTTGGAAATTACTATTTGCAGACCAAGGTGTTTTCAACCCTTTGTTTTGTCTAAGTCCAGGGGGTTCCTAAGCTACTAAGGCCTTCTCATGACCTAGTCATGACAAATTAACTTGGGGGTTCTATTTGTCTGGAGTATGTTACAACATGGCCCAAATAGGAGCGAGGAACATTAATTTTGACGAGTATATGGCGGGCAATGTCATGAAGATGGTGATTCTTTAATTCTGTCATGTCATTATGTTGGGAAGTGTATATACAATGGTCTGGTGGATAATTTTGTTAGATATGAAAAAATGGGAAAAATGTTGCTCATATATTCCTTTTGGTTTATTTAGTTGAATTTTTAAAGAAGAATAAAACTATATTCAAATTTCATTATGAAAGGCACACAAAATAGACAAGAGCTCAAAGAGTTCTTTTAGAAGATACACCCAAATACAATGAAAAAAATCATCGATGAATGTTACAAAATACATACTTCCCCTACCATTAGTTTTTATAGGAGTAGGGCTCCATATGTCTGAATGAATGAGAACAAACAGGTCGGTGATACTTAGATGTTTTTTACATTATAGGAGGAATGTTGATGCTTGCCATATTAATAAGCTTCATAATCTAGGTTGGTGATATCCTTTAGGATGGAGGGCAAGAGCTGATGTTACAAATAGAGTCGAGGATGACAAATGAGAAGATTTCATTGAAGAAGAGCGATAGAGATGGTGGTTGCGTCAAGAACAGAAAAATTTTTGAGGAAATATATGCCCCATACTCAGTCCCCGGGGTAATTATCTACTTCGAGCAAACATCTTAAGAATAATAAGTAGTAGGGGTGAAAGAAACATAACCTTTTGGTTGTCTGGAGATAGAGCTGATAAATAATAAGTTGCATGGAAAATTCAGAATGTAGAGTGTCATCCAGCTAGAGAGTAACAGTGACCTAGAGGCCAGTTTCTTGAAGTAGAGTAGAGGTAGAGGAAATTGGGAAGTCCATAGAACAAAAATGGTGGGCGGTTAGACAATCAAAAACTAAACAAACATAGAAGACAAAGTGGGTGGTTAAACACAAAAGTCTGCATATATAACACCATGGGAGGAAGTGGTCAATGATGACTATGTTTTGTGATGCTAGGAAGACTTCAAGCCGTAAAGAGACCTCACAACATAACATAGAAGACGGGGTGGAAATGAATACAGAGTTCATATACGAGAGCCTACCACAAAAGAAAAGTGTTGGCAGTTAGATAATCGGAATCCACACAAACCACGATCAAGGGCTTATGGTTAGAAAAAACCAAAGCCCGCACAAATTGCATAAATAAAGGGTTACCAAACAATCTGGAGAATATGCGGTTAGAAAAACAAAAGTTCATTGTCTAGAAAGCATTTGGATGAATGTTTGGAGTCCACACAAGGGAAGTAAAGAGGGCTAGCAATAAAATACTAAAGTATGCAAAATGCAACGAGGGGACACAACAATTACAAGAGAACTGGCAAGAAGCATTGAGAAATACAACAATAAATATCATAGTCACAAAATCATTAGCTCTGATACCATATGATAAATTGAAATAACTTAATAATTTATTTCAAAAATTCTAAATATTACATTAGATCACTTCTATTTATATATAATGGAGAAGTTGAGATAATGCACAATTAATGAAGTGAGACTAAATACAAATTAATTAATGACTCAACACTAGGCGGTTACACTCGGAGTCTCTACCCGAACTATAGAAGATGACAATACTGGGAGGTTACACTTATTGGAACATGCATTATGCATCTCTCAGGTTTGAGAATAACAAATCCCATGTTATATTTTATCGTACTTGTATTGGGTATATTATGCAGGTTTACAGGCATAGATTCATACAAAAACTCCAATCTCTGTGAGTAACTATCGACACTAAATATACTATCAGGAGCTAGCTTAGTTTATACCTATCGACAACCCTAGACAACTCACATTAACATGACAAGTCATTCTACCTACCTTCACGCATTAAGTCTAATGCCAGACGCTAGAATGTTGACGGGATACAAGATCAACCAGACTATCAATGTCGACTCGAAGAAAGATCGACACGAGAGCTCATATCGATAAGATTTTTTTCCTATCGGTAGAGATAGATTTACCTCCCGCACTAGCTATGTGGACCAGATGGTTATATCGACTAGAAGGAGCATGTTGACCAGAACCTATATCGACTTGAGATAAGACACGGTTGAGATAGTTTATTTCTACTCGACATATGGACTAATGTCGGGCACTATCCCTAACGTTGAGCACTTGCCCTAATGACGAGCGCTAGTCATGTATACTAGAAGGATGGATCAAATAGATGGCCAATGTCGACTAGAAATGAAGATCAACACGATGATAGTTATCGACTCGATGTGTGGTCTACCACTGCTGCTATCCCTAATGTCAGGCACCAGCCTTGTTAACTATAAGAAAGGATCGACTAGACATTGTATATAAACTAAATAGTCGAATCAACGAGGCCGGGAGAATCAACTACCACTGCAAGCTACCGCTAATGCGCAATAATACCTAGAGGTCCACACCAACGATCTGTGTGCTCAACACGGGAACATAATGGCGACCAAAGAAGGAAAGTACACTATCACTCCGCGGTAGCACCTGCAAGGAAAGAGCCAGATACTTCCTTATTTATTGATGAACAGCTGTGCATGTGCCTATTCAAGCAAGTTTACTGTGCCACCCTTACACTTGCTATCTATGTTAGCCGAAGATCATAAGGATTGCGTAAATTAGTTCATTACTTAAAACCAAAAAGCTAGAAGAAAATGAATAAATGAACCTACCGTCAAGTGTTAATGATACCGCTAGGCGTAGTTTATTTAACTTTATAGAAAAGCATTATTTTCACCTTTAGATTTATGGTTACTATACCCTCTAATGATAGAAGGCTATCACGTCGTATCTACAACAAGGATCTTCCACCCCAAAAGGACTTTCAATATTAATCAAGAATGAAGATCTTTAAAGAGCTTAAACAATAAATGAGAATTAGAAGACGGTAGAGTGCCAAAGGAACGAGACTCACAAAGTTGATCGCTCACCACCTCTAAAGAAAGTATTTGAGGGAGCAAAATTTTCCTTTTTAATCTACTTTTTTTTTTCACTTTTATTGTACCATGTATCGAGTGAAATTGACCGGGAAGGTAATCAGATTTCAAGGAGGGGTTAGTGGAAATCGTACAGGGAGGACGTGAAAAGCTGGGTAGAATTCAATGAGAAATCATTCAGGGAGGACATCTAAATCAGGGAGATCTAGTGGGCTCAAAGTACTTCGAGGAGAAGGGAGAGAGCGGCTGGAAAACCTTTGGGGAGAAGGGAGAAGGGAGAGGGCCAACTGCTTCTTAGGAGGAGAGTCGGTATAGAAAACCCAATATTATATTATTCTTTGCTTTCAATCTCCGACATTGTAAGACCCCATTTTTCTTTTGCAAAACCAACAGGGTCTTATGCCCAGAACTGCCGTTTTGCGGTGACACCAACACACCCAGGAAGGTCGTCACTACAAAATGTCGATCGTGCAGTCCATATCGTTTGCAGAAGAGAAGAGTAAGTACAAAGAGTAAAGTAGAACTCAAATTCTGGTCCACCATAATTCACATGAATATAAAATAAATCCCAATAAAGGGAGAGTCCACAGTAACGATAAATCAAAGTACAAATAATAGGGCTCCTGCCTGATAAATCATGATCCTCACTACAAGTCACACAACACAGAAGCAAATCTATAGTAACTACTAATGATCGGGACTCACTAGCCCTGCTGCCTGAACTCCCATGCTAGACTGTCTCGTTTCCAAGCGCACCGACCTTTGGGGCTGCATCTCCAGGTTCGGCTCCAAGATCCCCTAAAATGATTTGGTCAACGAACGTTAGTCAAAAAGACTAAGTCCTATCATCCGCCACGCCTCCCCAATGGCTCCTTGGCATCACGAGAGGAGAAGGAAAGGGAAGGTAATGAAGGTGGGGAATACAAAGAAAGAAGGTGACGACGAAACTAGTCTATCATGAGTATAAAACTACAGCGTGTATAAGTAAGCAAATAGTAGGTAAGCAATATGAGTATACACATGAACAAGGTGAGCAAGTAAAAGTACAAGAACATAAACTAAGTAACCATGACTTATAGAAATTCTCATACAAACCTATAGACCAAGGGGGCGTTTTGCAAGGTCTATTGTATAAAGTGTCTCATACCAATTATACAATAGGTGTCAAGGGTTATATGAAATGATTATGCTATGTCATGCAAGTATGCTATGATATGAACATGCAAGTGCAACACACACACACCCGACTCTGTGCACACAGACCTTTAGTTCCCCCTTTCTGGAGCCTAACCTCCCAGGATACCTCCGTAGTGGAAAACGAAAGCATTAGGTTGGGCCTCTCCCACATCTAAACTGATATCAACACTACCAGTCAGACCTATCATATGCCTCGATGCTGGTGCACTAAGCATAGCTCCTGCGTTCTCTTACCGGCTGGTGCATCGTACTTTATTTGGCTAAGTGTTAAACCAAACTTGCCGAGTCAACGTATTGGTGTCCGTGCGATGACTCTCCAATACAAAGACACAACATCTTATATTTTATACACATACAATATTAATGTATTTCCCCCCGAGCTAAAGCTCCTAAGACTAACCAGGCCGTAATAAATATCTACCAAGCCATCGGCTCGCCGGGCTAACCTGCCCATCACCAAAACCACCGAGCTTACCGCTCGTGAGACCCAACCTAACTCCCACAACACCGGGGAGTGTGAGTGTAAGTGTAATCCTAGAGTGTTTCTAATTACACTTATATTCCATTTAGTCTTACAGCTTACGTTAACCTTGGACTGCCTAGGGCATTCCCTGAGAAGGGCTCTCGAGGAAACTAGGAACTATAATGGGCTGAAGCCCAAAGCTCCCTTTCGCAAGGTACTTATTATTATTGGTATCTACCCATAGCCAACCTCATTTAAAGTTGTACTTAATCTAATCCTATTGTATTTTGGCTCTCTCACTCCACAGGAAGGACGATGTTTTGTCGATCCCGAGCACCATTTAACACTAGTCAACCCAACACTCTTCACAGCACGACTCCAAATGATGGACTCATTTTAACTTCACCAAAATCAGTATACTATTAACCCCATCTCCCTATGTCCATTCCACACGCTATCACAATTTAGCACTTTTTACTATATGCAGACTAACCAACTATATGGTGCGCATGAATGGTGACCCCTTCAAATATTTATCAAAATGCCCTAAGATAATTATTGGGGGTCTATCATGACATAATTATACTAAATCCAAAAACTTGTAATTTTCCTAATTAATTTAGCATTTATTTAATTTCCCAAAAACTAGGCCATGGGTGATTTTGAACATGAAGTACTAGATTTCCTTAAGTTATGACCATCCAAAAATTATGAACACTATAGGATTACAAAATATCAGATAATAACAAGTTTCACAAATTTGAATAAAGGTACTAACCCCTAAATAATTAATTCAATATAATTCAAATAATTAAAGGTAATGAAGGGAGTACCACAATTCCTAGTCCAAAAATTATAAGAAAATTTCCAAAGCCTTATTATTTTCATAAAACATTACAGACTAAGTTTCATGCAATTCCAAGATAAGTAAGCTATATAGAAAAATACCTAAAATAAATCCATAATAGTGCACTTTGTGAAAATACATTCTTGTAGACTCATCCAAATAACATGTAATAATTTTTTAAGCTTACTATGCACTAAGAAGTTCTCTGGTCAAGTAACACAATTTTCCAGCAAGATATAGTATTAATTATCTATTCATCAAAACAAGGTGCACTAGTTCACTTTGCACATGAAGTACTATAAGACAATGTCCATTCATTCCAAATAACTTACTAGTGCATCTAAATGATATTTAATCAGCATTGTCAAAGTTTCATAACATTCTAAGTTAATTTAACAATGGTTACTTCAATATCATCACAAGGGGCAAGATGAAGGTTATAACTACAAGTATGAGCTACTCTTTTCTAAACAACATATAATAAATTTTAGGGGCTAATATTACTATTAAATTACTCCTACCAAAACCTCATGAAGATCCAAGGTCATATGGCCCTTTAATTATTCCATAAGGTGTACAGACCTAAATAATTTCCAAGTGATTAAAGTGGGGTGTATGTGTCTAAATACCACCAAATTCCTTCCTAGGGCATTTCACCACCCTAAGATCGCATGGACTAAACACCAAGTTCATACAAGGGCATATCACACTATGTCCTTCACAAACCCCCATAGTTCGACCTTACGGTTTAAACTAGGGTCCTAGGGCAAATCTACCCTAATCCACCCCAAACTCGATGTGAAGGTGTTTAATGTCACATAAAGTCAGTGGCCCAAGTTTCAACCTCTATTGAGGTGATTTGGCCACTCAATACCCAAAAGGGACACTTTGACCTAACTAACCCTTTTAGACCAAGGTTAGGCTCTACTAAATTCCAAATCAAATCTTCTCCAAATGGGGTGAAATTTTATACAAAGTCCTATAATGACCCCAAGGACCACTCGCCTAAATTGGGGAGGATGTGGAGGTCATTAGACCCTTTAATTAAACCTTACATGAAAAATGAAATGTTTACCAAAACATTAGAATTTGTCTTTTCTAAAATTCTCATTTTTGGGTATGTAATAGGACTAGATATGAATTTTCCAAGCTCCAAATGTCAAGTCATTTGGAGGTCAGGATTTATGTGGGCACCCCGATCAATCTCTATTCAACCCTATGTATGGACCTCACCAAAATGAGTGCTGCGGTCTGACTTGAACTCCAAATTGGTTCAAACTAATTTTAAACTAAACTAGACTCAGAGGGATACAAGTTTCATGTTGATCACTTTACCTGAAAAGGCCTCTAAGTCCTTTTAATTTAAATTCCAATACCGGTATTATAATGTGACAAAAATATACATATAACATATTTAATACGTTTAGATCTCCACGAATCTTAAAGAGCTATCCAACGGCGGCTGGATTTCTTCTTCCTCTAGCCAACGGTCATGATTTGTCCGACCTGGAGCTAACTCCAGCCCCAATTCCCAGCCCTCCGGCCACCTACCCGGCCAACCACCTCCGTCGAGGTGAGGGCTATCAGCCGACGGTGGTTTGGCAGCCGGAGATGGCAGATTTCGGAGAACCCGACACCCCTTTTTTTCACGGAAAACCAGTGGAAAAACTCAACCAAATCGAGATCAATTGAGCCCGATTCTTTATTCTAACAATTCCTAAGATCTAACCCATGAAGAAGGAGTAGAGGAGGACCTGGTTTGCGGCTTTAATGCGAGTGCTTTGGTTCCTCACCGTTTCCGGCCACCGAGCTTGGGTCTTCTGCAACTTCTACACCAAGCTCAATGAAATTGAGAAAGGATCGGGGGAAACACTTGCCCTTGCTCTGGTGATGGTCCTTAAAGAGGGAATTGAGGAGAGGAGGCATGTAACTCCTCAATTTTGAAAAACTCCATTAATGGCCATAAAGGAGCTTTTTCGGTTTCAGCTAAATAGAGGGGGATGAGCCACACCAATGGCCGGCCACCTCCTGAAAACTTTTACTCTCCCTCAGAGGAGTAAAAGCCCCATAAAAGTGGGGGCTTATGGAGCCTCCATGGCCGTGATGGCCATTAAGCTCACATTTTCTCTCTCCTCCAAATTGGGGAAACTCCCATTGTCTCTCTCCTAATCACCAATATCTGAAATTGGTGGGATCCAAAGGTGTCTCTCTACCTCCTAAACCAATGGACCACACTATTTTTGGCTTAGCCCACTTGGATTGGGCTAGGTTAGCCCAAATTGACCAAATTAAACTATGTGTTGACTTTGTCCAAAAAAGCCACTTGGGTGACTTAGGCATGGGGCTTTTGGGGACATTAGGTCCCCCACAATGCCAAGAGACTAAGGATGAGGTCAATTTGACACTTAAGTGGTCAATTGACCCAAATTAAGCTATGTTAACTTCCTTAGGCTTAAGGTTAACCTTGGTCAACTTGTCCTCTTTTGTTGACTCCAATGGGTCTCTATGGATCTAATAGACCCTCTAATGGGTTAGAGATATTGTGGTCGGGTCATGGAGTCATGGTGAAGCCCTAGGATCAAACCTAAGCTAGTGTTTGAAGTTTTGCTATTTGCAGCCCAAGGTAGTTCACACCCAAATACCCATGTTCACCCATCACATTAGTGCTTCCTAGGGTTTTGTCATGACCTAATCATGACAAAACCACCCTAGGGTTCTAGTTGCCTGAGGGATGTTACAATCCCAATACATAAAAATAAAATTTTCGCCCCCGAAATTCTGGTTAGGCCTACGGGGCTTCAAGTACGGGAAATAAAATATAACATCCCGAGAGGTTAAAGGGGATACCTGACGCGAATAGTTTCGGGTACCTTTGTTGCATCAAGTCCTCTGGCTCCCAGGTGTGCTGCTCTTGTCCATGATTCCTCCACAAGACCGTGACCAGCAGAACATTCTTGCGCCGCAAGACCCGCATCCCAGTATCATCTATCCGGATCGGCTCCAGGTGCACCGATCGATCAGAAGCTATAGGCCCATCTGTAGTCGTAATCTGCTGCTCCGGCCAAAGTAGAGCTCTCCTGAGGGAGGAGATGTGGAAGACGTCATGCAAACCCACTAGCTCTGGCGGCAACTCCAGTCTATAAGCTAAGGGACCGATCTGCTCCAGGATCCTGTAAGGCCCCATGTATCTCAGACTGAGCTTCTTGCGACCACGCACTCGCAAGACTCCATGCATCGGTCGTATCATCAGAAACACCAGGTATCCTATATGAAAATCTACCTGATGATGTCGAGCATCGTAATACTTGTCCTGTCTGCTCTGGGACTCCAACATCATGTCTCGAATCAACCGCACCTGAGTATCCGTATCCTCGACAAACTCCGAGCAAAGTGACTTCGGATTCTGATCCTGGATCCAAGATAAAGAGTCCTGCATCTCCGCCTATATAAAGCCTCATAAGGGGTCATGCCGATGTTGTACTGGTGGTTGTTGTTGTACGAGAATTAGATCAACTGTAGCTGCCTCTCCCATGGCCTCCGTGGACCAGTATGCAAAGATGCAACAAATCCTCCAGTGTCCGATTTGTGCGCTTTGTCTGCCCATCCGTCTAAGGGTGGATGGAAGTACTAAATGTCAACCGGGTCCCCAAATAAGACTGGGCCGACCACCACTCATTAGACGTATGTCTTCCATCACGATTGGACACTGTCGTCCTCGATACTACATGGTATCAGGCGAACATCTCCACAAACCTTAGCACCAAGTCACCCACTGGAGCGTCCTTCCTGATCGGTAGATATCTGGACACCTTCGTCAATCGATCAAAGATCACCCATATCGAGTCGTTCCTCGCATATGACCGAGGAAGGCCATGTATGAAATCCATGGCGATATCGTCGAACTTCCACTCCGGCACCGGAACTGGCTGCAATAAATCGGTCGGACTCTTACACTCTGCCTTCACTAACTGACAAGCCTCGCAATGGGTCACGAAATATGTGATATCCCTCTTCTTGCCCGGCCAGTACATCGCCCTCTTAAGGTCAGTCGTCATCTTGGTGATGCCCGGGTGCACTGAGTACCTGTTGTAGTGAGCCTCAATCATAATGTCCTCCCGAATCTTGCCCCCAGTCGGTATGTACACTCCTCCTCTAAAGCATAACAACCCATCGCTCTCTGTATAATCCCCTGTCGTGCCCGCCTCCAAGTCCTGAATACTCGCTCTAGCTTGTCATCCATTCTCTGCTCAGCGCTGATGTGAACTCGAATATCATCGGTAGTGCTCATCACTGCCAGATAATCCTCATAAAGCGCTGAGTCATCCGAGGACACCAAAGTAATCTGCATATCCTCCATCATCTGTACCAGCTCCATTTCCATCAACTGGGGCTCTGCTCCTGAAGTGGTAGTATTCCGGCTCATTGCATTTGCCATCACATTCGCCTTCCCCGGGTGATAGTGTACCGTGTACTCATAATCAGATAGAAACTCCACCCATCGTCTTTGGAGGATGTTCAACTCCTTCTACATATCAACAAATTTTAGATTCTTGTGTTCTGACAATATGTCGCAGTGCACACCATAAAGATAATGCTGCCAAATCTTTAGAGCGAACACCACTGCTCCCATCTTCAAGTCATGCACAAGGTAGTTATGCTCATGCCTCTTCAGCTGGCAGGTGTCGTATGCTATCACATGCCCATGAATCAGTATAGCACCCATCCCCTGAAACAACACATTAGTGTACACCTGTAAGCCCTCCTTCCTAGACGGAAGAGCAAGGATAGGAGCCAACGTACGCTAAACCTTCAACTCCTGGAAGGCTGCCTTGCACTGTGGCATCCAGACAAATGGATGCCCTTCTTCGACAAAGAAGTGAGTGGAAGGGCTATCGTAGAGAATCCTTGCACAAACTTCCGATAATACCCGGCAAATCCCAGGAAACTTCGGAAATCCGTGGTCGTCTTCAACTATGGCCAGTCTCGCACCGCCTGAATCTTTACGGGATCCACTGCAAATCCTGCTCCACTGATATTGAGTCCTAAAAAGGCCACCTCTGTCAGCAAAAACTGGCACTTGCTGAACTTGGCATAAACTGATGCTCCCTGAGATTCTCCGGAGTCTAGGCCAGATGTTGTGCATGCTCTTCCTTCATCCTCAACTAAATGAGGATGTCATCTATGAATACAATGACAAACATGTCGAGGTACGGCTCGAAAACCCGGTTTATCAAGGTCATGAAAGCAGATGGTGCATTCGTGAGCCCAAAGGGCATCAAAATAAACTCATACAAGCCATATCTACTGATAAACGCCATCTTCGGGATGTCTTCTTCCTGAATCCGTAACTGATAGTATCCCGACCTCAGATCCAGCTTTGAGAACCAATGTGCTCCCTCTAGCTAATAAAATAACTCATCGATCCTAGGCAGTGGATATGTGTTCCGGACTATCAACCGGTTTAGTGCACGATAGTCGATGCACAACTTGAGGGTCCCATCCTTCTTCTACACAAACAAGACCGGAGCTCCCCAAGGCGAGGAACTTGGACTAACGAATCCATCCTCCATCAGCTCCTGCAGCTGACTCCTAAACTCCACCAGCTCCTTCGGAGCCATCCGATAGGGAGCCCTAGACACCAGCTAAGCTCCCGGCACCAACTGGATCTGAAACTCCTTCTCCTGATGCGGTAGTAACCCTTGTATCTTTTTTGCGAATACATCGGAAATTCCCAAACCATCGGAATATCAGCAACGGAATCCTTGGCCTCGGCCATCTCAAACAGCACCTGGTAGACCTCATCTCCCTATAAATGGGCCTAGACGGACTGAATAAATGAGAGAAAAAGGCGGGAAACTAAGGCAATACCTTCGAAGGTCGCATAAGTATTGTTGTATCTGGGCAGGGTTCCAAGTATGCCATGTTATGCCCAGGACTAGGTTGAAGTCCGACATCCTCAAGACCGTCGACTGGCCCTCGAGTGTCAGACCATCAATGGTCACCCTCATGAGGCACTTAGCAGTAGCTCAGACCTCCGTCCCGTTTTAGAGACGCACTCTCCTGGTGACTCCCGTATATTGTCTGACTTCCTCCAGTCCCTTTACGAACTCCTCGGGGACGAAGTTGTGCGACACCCCTGTATCCACCAATGCATGGGTAGGGTTGCCGCACACCATGACTATTACTGTTTATTTAAGTATGTTTAGGTAACTGAGCTTATGATTTTCTTTCCTAGTATATTACTGTTGTTTGATGTTTCTAAAATTCCAAAGATAAATAACAACATTAAAATTTCTAGCATACTTGCAATCAACCTGCTCAGGTCCCGAGGTGGAGCCAAGTCTAGAGCATACACCTACTCCCTCTCTTGCCTCCGATCTCTGCCCTGGAAATCACGTCCTCTTCCACAGCCTCGGCCTGCAAACTGCTAAGCGGGCGGGTCAGCCTGTGGTGCCGGTAGAGGTGCCCTTCTCATGGGGCAGTTTCTTCGGATGTGCCCTACCTGATGACAGTTGTAGCACTCAGACGGGGGAAGTGTCATACCTCCGGGCCTCTATATCTCCAGCATCTGAGGAGGTTGAGGGGTCAATACCACCGGCTCCCTCGACTCCTGCTTCATCTCTTGGCGGGGTTGGTCCTCTGCCCTTCTCTCATCAGCAAAGCAGCCCCTTCGCTGATCATTCCTACCTTCCCGACTTTGATCCTCAGTTGGCCTCTTATGACCTCGAGTTGTTTGTAAATAAGCCTCCATCCTCTTTATCATCTCCAGAATCCGAGGTAAAGGCCTGTCGGACACAAAAAAGAGCCTATCTCAGATCATCTCGAATGCCTTTATAGAACCTCTAGGTATACCCCACCTCATCCAACTGATAGGAGTCCGCAAATCGAGCTAAGTGAGTGAACTCCCGGTGGTACTCCAGCGCCGTCCTGTTGCCCTACCTCAGTTGCAGGAAGTTGTCTTCCAGCTCATGTCTTGCTGACTGTGGGATGATGTGCTCTAATAGTGTGGCCCTGAACTCCTCCCAAGTGATGTCAACAACCTCCCAATCTGCAAATACCATATCCAGAAGTGTCTTCCACCACCTCTTGGCATAAGACTCCAAGTAGGAGACCACCAGAGGCACCCTCTCATCCCACGTGCATTGTATCCCGGTCAGCATCTCGAACATGATATCAAGCCCCTCTTCCATCCGTACAGCTGACTCCATCCCAATGTAAGATGGGGTAGAGAGTCCTCGGAAGATGCTCAACCAATTGTAACCCAGGTTCGGCTGCGGAGCCATAGCCTGCTGGGCCCTGAAGGCCTCCAGAATGGCCGTCAGAGTCTGCCCCACCTCCGACTGTAGAAACGGAGTAGGATCCGGGGGAGGTGGTGCAACATTCGGAGTTTGCTGGTCTCCGCTCTACGGTGTAGGATGTGTCGGGGGCTATAAAACAAAGGCCACTTGTAATAAATATAACCCAAACCTAGTTAAAAGTGGACAATTACATGTGATCCCCCATATGGGCACACCACATCTTCCTCTGCTTAGTTTGTCCCCAAACGAAACTTGAGGGGGGGTGACCCAGGGTTATTGGACTTCTACTCTTCCAATCGAGGTTTCCCTCTGATACCAATTTGTAAGACGCCATTTTTTTGCAAAATCAATAGGGTCTTATGCCTAGAACTGCCGCTTTGCGGAGACACCAACACAACAGGGAAGGTCGTCAGTACAAACCATGATCCTGCCGGCCATATCGATCATAGAAGACAAGAGTAAGTACAAAGAGTAAAGTAGAACTCAAATACTTGTCCACCAAAAATCACATAAATATAAAATAAATCCACACGAAGGGAGAGTCCACAGTAACAAAAAATCAAAGTACTAATAAGCAGACTCCTACCCAATACATCATGATCCTCACTACAAGTCACTCAACTTGGAAGCAAATCTATAGTAAGTATTAACGATCGAGACTCACTGTCCCTGCTTCCCGAACTCTCGTGCTAGGCTGCCCCATCTCCAAGCGCACCGACCTTTGGGGATGCATCTCTAGGTTCGACTACATGATCCTCTAAAATGATTTGGTCAACGATCATTAATCAAAAAGACTAAGTCTTATGATCCCCGACCCCTCCCCCAATGGCTCCTAGGCACTGAGATGGGAGAAAGAAATGGAAGGTAATGAAGGTGGGGAGTGCCAAGGAAGCAGGTGACGACGAAACTAGTCTATCATGAGTATAAAACCACAACAACTATAAGTAAGCAACTAGTAGGTTAGCAATATGAGTATACACATGAACAAGGTAAGTAAGTAAAAGTACAAGAAGGTAAACTAAGTAAGTAACCATGACCTATAGGAATGCTCATACAAACCTATAGACCAAGGGGTCATTTTGCAAGGCCTATTGTATAAAGTGTCACATACCAATTATACAATAGGTGTCAAGGGTTATATGCAATGATTATGCTATGTCATACAAATATGTTATGATATGAACATGCAAGTGCAACACACACACCCGACTCTGTGCACATAGACCTTTAGATCCCCCTTTCTAGAGCCTATCCTCCTAAGATACCTCCGTAGTGGAAAATGAAAGCGGTGGGTTGGGCCTCTCCCACCTCTAAACCGGTATCAACACTACCAGTCAGATCTATCATATGCTTCAACATTGGTGCACTAAGCTGAGCTCCTGTGTACTCTTGCCGACTAGCGCACCAGACTTTATTTGGCTAAGTGTTAAACCACACTTGCCGAGTAAACGTAATGTTGTTGGTGTGATGACTCTCCAATTAAAAGACCCACCACCTTATATTTTATGCACATGCAATATTAATGTATTTCCCCCCGAGCGAAAGCTCCCCGGACTAACCGGTCCGTAATAAATATCTACCGAGCCATCGGCTCGCTAGGCTAACCTGCTCATCACCAAAACCACTGAAACTACCGCTCATGCGACACAACCTAACTCCCAAAACATCGAGGAGTGTCAGTGTAAGTGTAATCATAGAGTATTTCTAATTACTCTTGTATTCTATTTAGTCTTACGACTTACGTTAACCCTGGACTGCCCAGGGTTTGCCCTGTAAAGGGCCTCTCGAGGACACTAGAAACTATGATGGGCTCAAGCCCAAATCTCCCTTTCACAAGGTACTTATTATCATTGGTATCTACCCATAGCCAACTCCATTTAAAGTTATACTTAATCTAACCCAAGTGTATTTTGACTCTCTCACTCCACAGGAAGGACGATGTTTCGTTAATCCAAAGCACCATTTAACACTAGTCAACCCAACACTCTTCACAGCACGACTCCCAATGATGGACTAATTTTTACTTCATCAAAATCAGTATACTATTAACCCCATCTCCCTATGTCCATTCCACATGCTATCATAATTCTGTAGTTTTTACTATATGCAGACCAACCGAGCTATATGGAGTGCATGAATGGCGACCCCTTCAATATTTATCCAAATGCTCTAAGATAATAATTGGGGGTCTATCATGATATAATTAGACAAAATCCAGAAACTTGTAATTTTCGTAATTAATTTGCCATTTTTTTAATTTTCCCAAATATTAGTCCATGGGTGATTTTAAACATGAAGTGCTAGATTTCCTTAAGTTATGACCATCAAAAGATTATAGACACTAGAGAATGCCAAAATATTAAAGAATACAAAGTTTTAGAAATTGTCATAAAAGTACTAGCCCTTAAATAATAAATCAATGTAATTCAAATAATTATATGTAATGAAGGTAGTATCGCAATTCTTAATCTAAAAATTATAATAAAATTATCAAAGCCTTATTATGATCATAAAAAATTACTGACTAAGTTTCATGCAATTCCAAGTTCAGTAAGCCATATATAAAAATATCTCAAATATATCCATGATAGTGCACTTTGTGAAGAACCATTCTTGTAAACTCATCCAAACAACATGTAATAATTTTCAAAGCTTTACTATGCCCTAAAACGTTCTTTAGCCAAATAACACAATTTTCCAGCAAGATATAGTATTTATTATCTATTCATCAATACAAGTGCACTAGTTCACTTTACACATGAAGTACTATGAGACAATGTCCAATCATTCCAAATAACTTACTAGTGCATCTAAATGATATTTAATCAACATTTCCAAAGTTTCATAACATTCTAAGTTAATTTAACCACGGTTACTTCAATTTCATCACAAGGGGCAAGATGAAGCTTATAACTACAAGTATGAACTACTTTTTTCTAAACATCATATAATAAATTTTAGAGGTTAATAATACTATAAAATTACTCCTACCAAAACCTCATGAAGACCTAAGGTCATATGACCCCTTAATTATTCCATAAGGTGTATCAACCTAAATAATTTCTAAGTGATTAAAGTGGGGGCATGTGTCCAAATAAAGTCAGTGGCCCAAATTTCAACCTCTATTGAGGTAATTTTGCCACTACATACCCAAAAGGGACACTTTGACCAAAATAACCCTTTTAGGCCAAGGCTAGGGTCTACTAAATTCCAAAACAAATCATCTCCAAATGAGTTGATATTTTATACGGAGTCCTATATTGACCCCAAGGACCACACACCTAAATTTGGGAGGATTTGGAGGTCATTAGACTCTTTAATTAAACCTTACATGAAAAATGAAATGTTTAGCAAAACTTTAGAAAAATATTTTCCAAAAATTCCCATTTTTGGATATGTTATAGGTCTAGATATGAATGGCCCATGCCCCAAATTTCAAGTCATTTGGTGGTAAGGATTGATGGGGGTACCCCAATCAATCTATGTTCAACCTTATGTATGGATCTCATCAAAATGAGTGTTGAGGTCTGACCTGAACTCCAAATTGGTTCAAACCAATTTTCAAATTAAATAGACTCATATGGCTACAAGTTTCATGTTGACCACTTTTTTGAAAAGACTTCTAATTATCTTTAATTTAAATTCCAATACCGATGAAATTATGTGACCAAAATATACATATAATATATTTAATACATTCAGATCTGCACGAATATTAAAGCGCTATCCAACGGCGGCTGGCTTTCTTCTTCCTCCAGCCAACGATCCCGATCTGCCCGACCTGGAGCCAACTCCATCCCCAATTCCCGGCCCTCCGGCCACCTCCCCGACCAACCACCGCCTCCACCACCTCCGTCAAGGTGAGGGCTATTGGTCAGCGGTGGTTTGGCTGCCGGAGACGATGGATTCTGGCGAACCCGACACCCTTTTTTTCACGGAAAACAAGTGGAACAACTACACCCGACTGGGCTCAATTGAGCGCGATTCTTTTCTCTAACAATTCCTAAGATCTAACCCAAGAAGAAGGAGTAGAGGAGGACCTGGTTTACGGCCTGAACGCAAGTGCTTTGCTTCCTCACCATTTCTGACCACTGAGCTTGGGTTTTCTGCAACTTCTATACCAACCTCAATGAAATTGAGAAAGGATCAGTGAAACACTTGTCCTTGCTCCGGTGAAGGTCCTTAAAGAGGGAATTGAGGAGAGGAGGCTTGTAACTCCTCAATTTTGAAATCTCCATTAATTGTCATAAATTGGCTTTTTCGGTTTCAGCCAACTAGAGTGGGCTGAGCCACCCCAATGGCCGACCACCTCCTGAAAACATAGAAATAACGGGAGTCAATCCCAGCCGTCGTTCATATCGTGATCCAAAAATGGTAAGTGTCTTTCCGCCTTCTCACTTATAAATAACTATAAATAGAAGGGAAAGTGCATTGAGCAAAATACACTGTTCCTTGCCTTACTCTACTCGTATTCGCCGAAACGACGGAACCGTCTCGCCGAAATGACGGAACCCTGTTTGCTTTGGAAATGAGAGGTTCTAGAATTATTTTCCAATGCCAAGGTAGATGCGTCTGCGAGAAAAATCAAAACTATAGTCAGTGGACAAAAGATTAAAAATAACATCAAGACTATAAAGCAAAGCCCTTCAGTTGACAAAGTTCACAGAAGGTGATGCGGAAGAGGACCTGCATCAATCTGAGGTTAGGTCTGCTCTAAAATGGTGTGGCCTATCTAAGCACACCTACGGTTCCATCCTCAAGAGGGAATTGAACCTAAAAGGTATTTCCTGGCCGACGTCGTTGTAAAGGCTCTGATCTGCAAGACAGGGTCCCATGACAAGATATCTAAAAAGATGTTTGAACTCATGGCGAGAGTGATTCACACCATAAGAACCTATTGGGGAAGTTTTCTACTGGAAAGGATAGTAGATTGCCTGACTGAGCCAAACCTGGGAAGGATCCTGTCCATGTTAGTACTTAGAACTATCCCTGAAATCCTCAATATGAGGTTAGGCGTCAGGATTCACCACATGTGGAGAATGGATATAAAGATGATAGAAAGGTGGGATAGAGTTCTTCAACCTCATACCTAGTTTGCTGCTCAGAAGAATGGGAAGCAAATTTCAGTGGCAGAGGAAAGCAACCTAGGTTGTTCTTCTAAAGAAGATAAGGAAGAGCCTCATGACCCAAATCTATCTGTGTCTGAAGGTGAGACCAGGATAGACATAGCTACCCAAGTGTCAGTATCTTCTGATCTTGAAGTTAAAAATAAGTTGAGCAGTGCTCAATCTGAAGATGTTCCAAAACTTGATGTTGACTTTCCTTTAGCTAAGGATGCTGGGCAAGTAGCTGAAGATATTATCAACAGAATCTATGTTAGGATGGAGGAAGAGATTTAGAGGCTCGATGTTGCTGCTGTAAACAATCCAGATCCTTCTGATGTAACCAGCCCTCAGAGTGAGGGGAAACAACTCCTAGAACAGGTAATTCATGATGCATTTGTTGAGGGGGAGCAGTTCCAAATTCCTTCAATGGAAATTCAAACTGCTGTCACTGAAGTTGTCACTAAAATTGGTTCTGCTGATGATGATGTTGTGATGCATGTCAATGAGGACAGGGCAGATATTGAGGGGAGATTCAATCTGAACTCCTTATTTAGGTTGAAGTACATAATAAAGATTATTCTATGTTAGAAAAAGGACAAGATGCTCATGAGGATCCACCAAGAACTCATTCTTCTTAATTCAAAGTGGTTGACTCTGCCAACAGGGATGAGGTCCGGCCTGTCCAAGAAACCAATGATGAAGGCACCTCTACAAGTATGGATCAAATTCCTCCTATGTTTTTGGCCCAACTGAAGGGCCTATTAGATGACCAGAGGAGAACCCTGAAAACCTTTTTAGATGATGCGCTCAAATAAATTAGGAAGGAGCTATCTACACAGAATAAGTCAATCATACTTGAAGTGAATCTACTAATGGGTGAAACTATAAAATTCTTTACTAGGGCAGCCCCTTCTGTGGACTACGCTATGAATAAGCTGGATACAATAGACTCAAATTTCCCTATAGTTATATCCAATCAAAAAATTCAGAATGAAAATATGCTAGCTGTCCATAATGCTGAGAAAGAGCTGCAAACACAACAAACTGCTACCATACTAACCAAGGTAGATGATTGTACCAAGCTGCTAGATGACCACATGATGCAAGTCAAGCATCAGGTCACTACAGGGGTAAACTATCTTGAATCTTAAAGAATAAAGGTCAGCACCTCCCAAATCAAAGAGCTTATTGAAGAAGTCAAAAGGGGGAGAGTAATGCCATAAGAAAAAATATTGGAAATATGGTTTGGGCTACTAATGTGATAAGGGGATCATTTGGGATTGAACCTGTCCAATATGACAACATCCATATATTTCCTGCTCAAGTACAAGAAGCATTGAATCCTGAAATGTTTGTTCAGTAAGAAGGCCAAATGCAAGATGTTCAGAATATAGAAGAAGATGCTCAGTGGGGAGATTTATATGTTGTAGCTGAGATTCCATCATTCAGCCCATATGCAGAGCAGCTACAAATGACCAAGTGGAAGACTGTTGCTGAGGAAGAAGAAGAGACATGGCTGAGCAAGAAAAGATATAGAGTAGAGATGGAAAAGAGGCCTGACTTTGAAAAGTGGAGCCCTAAATCAAGGACTATCATCCTGATAGCATGGGAGCAATTCAAGTCAAAGAAGACTGAAAGGGGCAAACTATATTGCACACTTGTGTGGAACAAAATGGAAAAGATGGACATTAAAAGGAGACTATACAGGAGGAACAAGAATGCAGACACTCTTCCTCCTGATGTTGTTGAGCCATCAAAATACATACCAAAGCCTTACAGCTACTTTGGAAGGCAGAACAACAAGATATCTGAAGCCAAAGCTAAGGAAGCAAAGCAGGAGCAGAAAGGTAAGAAGACAGCTACAGTTGAAGCTGAGGAGAAAGATAAAACAGTCAAGAAGCCTAAGGGCAGTGGAAGTGTAATAAGAGAACCTGAAACATGAGATGTTTCAGGTTCATCTTAAAAAGGGCCAAAGGATATCTGATTTTGTATTATGCACACTGAAACATTTAACCTTCATAATTACTGAACCTATTTTAAATGATTTATATGCTCATTATCTCTGAGTTATGCAAGTGTTACTTTCTATATGTGTTGCATATATATGTTAGTGTACAATATTGTCTTAGGTTTGACTTCTTCAAATAGGGGAGACTGTTGTGTCTATTATTCTCAATATCCCAGATTTGAAGAATGCCTAATAGACAATCGTACACTCATGTTGTAATCTAACAAATGTTACAAGTTCAACACATTATTTCCAGAATATTTTCTCTGAACTCAGCTCGACGAAGATAGATTATCAGCTCGACGAACTTGGAGCGCAGAATTGGCAAGTTATTCACAGAATGCAGTTCGCTGTGCTCAGGTCGACGAACTTGGATCTCAGGTCAACGAACAAGATTTCTCAGGTCGACGAACATGATTTCTCAGCTCGACGAACTTGGATCTCAGGTCGACGAAATCTGTTCTATGGTCAACGTTTTTTATTGCAGTTCAAGACTTAGAATTTTCCTCATTTTCTGTCCTTTATTCCATATTATTTAGCAGTGATTTCCTGAAGTAATTAATGCTCATATTCTCTGAATATAGCCGTTATTGGCAGCATTAATTATGGTCTTCATTAGGTTACTTACTTGTTAATTAATTGGGATAGTTGGGGAAACTCATCAATACAAATATTCTCCAGCCGATTTTCATTCTCCAGGCTGTCAGCAATCAATGCAAACAATTCAAAATTCAAAGGAGAATACGATAGAGATATATAAAAGAGATTTTCTTTTCAGCCGACAGCAATGATAACAGAACAGAACACATAGAAAATTACATTGCAGAAAACATCCTGGATCTTTCTGAACTAGAAGAACAACAACAATCTTCATTAGGCCTTCAAGGACAACAATCTATGAATTACAAAAGTTCCTGGATCTTCTGTTACATTCCAAGTGATTCTGAAGGAGTCTTGACAACAGCAATCCAGTTTGGGGAAACTCATGATCAAAAGCTAAAAATACAAATGCTAGTGTATTCCTACCGAGTGGATGTACCCAGGTTGGGGAACCACTATAAATTCAGCCGATTCTTGTTTGGCTATGATCATTCTCCACTGGTATCACCTAGTTTATTTACTCTGATGTTAAAAACAACGAAAAGTTTTTTACTCTATTTCACCCCCCCCCCCTAGAGTAAATCAGATCTAACCCCTATCTTTCAATTAGCAGAACAAGCTAAACAACTTCAAAATTCAACCCCTGAGGAGAATACGATAGAGATATAAAAAGGCAAAGATTCAGCCTATGAATATATTGGATCAGATGACATATTTCAATGAATGCACATCTGCAAAAGCAAGACTCTCTAACCAGATCAGCATAGAGATCAACTCTCACAAAGTATGAGAACAGTAAGAATCAGAATCTGACATGTACAATAGATTAAGTTCTATTATCAGTGAGCTGAAGACCTTGACATCTCTCTCACTGAGGTCAATGACAAATCCTCATGTGCTTCCCAAGCTCATGGGATTCCAGGATATGGCCAATAAAGGACCAGAAGTTTGAATGAGATTTCTATAGAATTCTCTGCTCAAATCATATGAGCAATTGATTAAGAGAGAAGCTGTAGAACAGAAACTCCAATCAAGAAAGGAGCAGAACACTAGCTCTGAAGAAACTGAAGCTCTTCAAATGAAGAACTCCAGTCTCTTACTCCAAAATGGCAAAGAGACCTTCCAGGCATGATGACAACCACATCTATGAATTTAGTCAAAAGGAGAAAAGGAGAGAGAAGATCTCTAGAAAACAGCATTACAGTAAGCCTTCCTCCAGCAAGCACAAGAGAAAAGAGAACGGCCTTGTTGATGAAACCTGGAGTGATACTGAAGAAGAATCTTCATCATCTAGCTCCAGTGAAGAGGAAGAAGAATCTAAGGCAAGGGAAGTCTGCCTTATGACTATTAATGCCCAAGGCAGTCCATCTGATGCTGAGGAACAATCAGAAGAATCAGACAATGAAACATCTGAATCAGAAGCAGAGCAGGTATAATCATCCTTTGATTACAATTCTGATAATTTTAAAACTAAATTCAAATCCTTGTGTATAGATTTAATAAACAATGAAAAAGAAATTAAAATGCTTAGTGAAAAGTTATCTGAACATGAAAACTATATTTCTGAAAACATTAAGTTAAAAGATAAATTAACTTTAGCTCAAGAACAAATTATATCACTAAAATCTGAGTTAGTTGAGGCCATGCAACTTGACGAATCCCTAAATGTGAGAAGCATCAAGTTGATGGACATCAAAAGCACAGTTAATGCCAGGTTAAATGGCAAGCTAGGCTTAGGTGCTTCATCAAGCTAACCCCCACTAATTCAGAATAATATTCTGACAACTCTAATTATATTTGTTTCTGAAAAATGAATAGAGAAAATAGATAATGATAAAAATGTTAAACCAACTGAATTAAAATCAAAGAATAAGAAAAGAAAACAGAATAAGAAAAATTCTAATACAATAATGTTCAACAGATTTCGTCGAACTCCGATCGACGAAATGTATACAGTTCGTTGAACTTCAGTCGACGAACTCCGAACGCAGATTTTTATCATAATTATTCGTTGAACTACGATCGACGAAACTATTATGGTTCGTCGACTAGAGATCGACGATTTTGGTGCCCAGAGAATGACTACCTTCATTCTCTGAGTGGAGTTCAATGAACTCACCCCCATTCGTCGAACTCAGATCGACAAACTCACTTGAATTTGTCGAACGCAGTTCAGTATAACAGAAACTTTAATTCTTCTAAAACTTATAATAAGCCATGATCTTCTTTCAATTAATTTAATCAATGGATCATACCACCTAAAAGATATCACCCTTTAGGTTATAAATGTCAACCTGCATATTCATATATTTCCAGTTTTAATTATGTAAAGAAAGAAGGACACAAGGTAACCTGGGTCAAGAATAACTAATCTGTTTCTTTGCAGGTGAAAGACTATCCCACCACAGAGCGACAGTGGTACCTGGATAGTGGCTGTTCTAAACACATGACTAGAAATAAGGACAACCTAATCAACTTCAAGTCAAAGTTAGGACCAAAAGTAATATTTGGTGACTCCAATTGTGGTCAAATTGAAAGCGGTATGGAAAGGTCAAGATTGGAGCTGTCACCTTCAGGAAGGTAGCTTATGTAAATGGACTGAAGCACAACCTAATCTCCATAAGTCAATTATGTGATGAAAGGTTTCAGGTATCCTTTAATAAAACCTCTTGTATGATTACTTCCTTAGATAACCATGTACTATTGACTGGCACTAGAGTAGGAAATATTTACATAGTTAATTTCCAGTCAGCTAAATCTGAAATTTGTTTGTTCAATCAAATTATTAACAATAATGATCTTTGGCATAGGAGATTAGGTCATGTTAATTTGAAAAACATCGCCAAACTATCTAGGGACAATCTTGTTAGAGGATTGCCTTCTTGCCCCTACAAGAAGGAAAGCCTTTGCAAGGCTTGTCAATTAGTCAAGCAAACTAAAAATAGTTTCAAATCTGTAAATAAAAGTTACTCGCCTAGAATATTATACATACTACATATGGACCTATTTGACCCTATTACAGTACAAAGTCTAGGAGGGAAATCTTATAGTTTAGTGATTGTAGATGGCTTCTCTAGATTTACTTGGGTATTCTTTTTGAGATTTTAGTCTGATAACTTCAAGGTTCTTACAGATTTTCTCAAGAACATATAGATTGAGAACTCTACTCCAGTTGCATTGATCGGAAGTGATCATGGTACTGAGTTTGAGTCTCTTCTTATGCAAGAGTTCTGTGAGAAGGAAGGTATCAGGCACTGCTTCTCAGCTCTTAGAATACCTCAACAAAATTGGGTTGCTGAAAGGAAGAATAGAACCTTAATTGAATCTGCAGGAACATTACTTGCAGATGCTCATTTGCCCCTATCCTTTTGGGCAGAGGCTGTAAGCACATCAAATTATGTACTAAATAAAAGTCTTATACACAAGCTTAAGAATAATACTCCTTATGAGCTACTTAAAGGGAAGAAACCTAAAGTAGACTATTTTAAAATATTTGGTTGTCTGTGTTACATTCACAATAACAATAAGAAACACATTAGAAAATTTGAAGCCAGGACTGAAATGAGAATTTTTCTTGGATATTCCCAAGTAAGCAAGGCTTATAGGGTCTTTAATAAATCTACCATGAAAATTGAATAATCTGTACATATTTCATTTGATGAAACTAACATGTTTTACAAGGAGAAAGAAATTACTACCGTTAACATTTTTCAGGAACCAAATTTATGTGAGAAGTTAAATGAACTGACCATCACAAATGAGGCTATTAGCCATCCTTCTCTACAAATTGTTGAAGACAATGAAGATGAAAACAACGAAGGTGAAAAGACAGAAATTAGTGTAGAGCCTACAACAGCTACCATAATTCCACAAGAGGAATTTATTCCCCAAGCTATTGCTCATACAACTCCACCTACTAAATTTGTCACACTTAGAAATCACCATGTATCTCAAGTGATTGGAGACATTTCAGTTGGTTTGCAGACCAGACATCAAATCAACCAAGACTTGATGCATGCCTGCTTCATATCTCAAATTGAGCCCCAATCCTTTAAAGATGCAGAGCAAGATCCCCACTAGATTATTGTAATGCAAGAGGAGCTCATCCAATTTGAGGGATGCAGAGTTTGGGATTTAGTTCCAAGACAAGAAGACTACCCAGTCATTGGAACTAAATGAGTATTTAGGAACAAGCTTGATGCCCAATGTGTTATCATAAGGAACAAGGCAATGCTGGTTGCTCAAGGCTATAGGCAAGAGGAAGGGATTGACTATGACCAGACATTTGCACGTTTTGCAAGACTGGAAGCAATTCGGATCTTTCTTGCATATGCTGCCTACAAAAAGTTCAAGATAAACCAAATGGATGTCAAGAGTGCATTCTTGAATAGTGAACTTAAAGAAGAAGTTTATGTAGAGCAACCACCAGGTTTTATCTCTCCAACTCATCCCTCTTATGTATTTAAATTGCATAAAGCTCTATATGGTTTAAAACAAGCTCCAAGAGCTTGGTATGAAACTTTATCTAGCTTTCTTCTAGAACATAAATTTTCTAGGGGCATTGTAGATATGATATTATTCACTAGACACCATAAAGATCAAATCTTGTTAGTACAAATCTATATAGAAGACATTATTTTTGGGTCTACAGATTCCAAACTTTGCAAGAGGCTCTCTGACCTCATACATTCAAAGTTTAAAATGAGTAGCATGAGTGATCTTTCCTACTTCCTTGGTCTCTAAGTGAAGCAGCTACCTGATGGCATCTTCATATCCCATTGTAAGTATGCTAAAGAGCTTATCAAACAGTTTGGGATGTCATATGCCTCAGCCAAGAAAACACATATGGCTACAAATGTTGTAATTGACTCAGATGAATATGGGAAACATGTTGATCAGAAATTATATAGGGCCATTGTTGGGTCCCTATTATATCTTACAACAAGTAGACCTGACATAATATTTGTTACATGCCTTTATACTAGGTTCCAGGTGAACTCTAAAGAATCTCACCTTATTTTCTTAAAAAGATTTTAAGATATATAAAGAGTTGTCTGAGTCTAGGACTCTGGTACCCAACTGAGTCAGAGTTTGAGTTAACTGGATACTCAGATGCTGACTTTGCTGGATGTAGAGTAGACAGAAAAAGTACCTCAGGGACATGCCAGTTCCTGGTATGAGATTAGTGTCTTGGTTTTACAAAAAGCAGTTATCTGTGTCTACTTCAACTACTGAAGCAGAATACATAGCTGCTGACAGTTGTTGTTCCCAGATGCTGTGGATTCAAAATCAACTCCTAGATTTTGGCTTCAACTTAAATAATTCAACTTTACTATGTGACAACACAAGTGCAATTTCCATTGCACAAAATCTAGTGCATCACAGTAGAACTAAGCATATAGACATTAAACATCATTTCATTAGAGAGTGAGTGGACAAAAATAAAATTAAGCTTGTCTACATCTACACTGATTTGCAAAGAGCAGATATCTTCACCAAACCTTTGGATGAAAGGAACCATCTGTTCTTTATAAATCAGCTTCGTATGATCAATGGAGAAGCCTTAATTTAAATTTCTGTCTGCGGTCGAAGAATTTGCCTCAATTCGTCTAACGGAGATCGACGAACTGAGAAGAGTTCTAGAGAAATTCGTCGAACAGAGATCGACGAACTCTCTGTGTGTGAAGATATTTTCGTCGACCGGAGATCGATGATATTGCTTCAGAAAATTTTTGTCGAACAGAGATCAACGAAATGTTTTCACTTCTTTTGACTGAGATCGACGAACTCTTTTGTCAATAAAATATTTCGTCGAACCCTGATCGAAGAATTTCTATTTTTCTTCGGACGGATTCTACCGCTTCATATTCTGAAAACCATATATCTAGGTATTCTTCGAGCTCCGTCCCGCGCTTTCTGTTCCTTTGTACTTGATCTCTGTTTTTCTTTTGCAGGCGAAAAAAGTGGCGATTCCGGCGAACACTCTTGCTGTGATGAAATTCGACATGGGATTTGACATCGATTTCTAATCATTGCAGAACTCTGACCAGATTTTTCTGGATATTCTAAAATTGTTTGAGGAATAAAATCTGAAAAACTTCATGACCAACCGCATCAAGATAGCAATGACTGAGATTAAGGAATGGGTGTTCACATCTACAACATTAGAGGCAGATACAATGACAGGGAAAATATCCGGTAACACAGTTTCTTTTTCCCCCACCATTTTATCTGAGATTTTTGGTTTGTTGAATGGTAATGAAGAAATAGAGATGGATAATGATGAGTATGAAAATATGCTGATAAAGATGGGTCACTCTGGAGAAAACCTTAATATACTGCTGAAGAAAAATTTATCTGCTGAGAATAAATTTTTGGTGGATGTTGTCGGCAAGGTTCTATTGGGTAAACACACCGCAGACGATTACATCGCTAGGCACCAGTACCTTGTGATGTGTGCTCTAGTTAACAAGAAACAGACAAAATGGAGCCAGATATTGTTTGATTTAGTAAAGAAGGAAGTTTGCTTTATAAGGATTCTGGGAATAGTCCTTCAAGAAAAGGCTCCTGAACTACTGGTCTCCACGACAGTGTTCATAAATGCCTCAAAAAGGCTTACATCTGCACTTTTTGGCAGGTGGGAGAGGAAAATCACAAAGCCATCCAAGGCTTCATCCTCCTCCAGGACTTATGAGAGCACCAGGGCAATGACAACCGCTCCTCCACCTCCAGAAGATGTCCTTCCTTCCACCCACATTCCTTCACCTCATCCTCAACAACAACCATCATCTTCTCTAGCTCATACTCCACCAACTCAATAACAACATCAACCCTCACTAGTTCCATCTCTAGAACATACCACACCACCTCTATATCCACCTCCACATTCTTCACCTCAAATTAATATCTCTGAAATACCATCTACTTCAATTCAGGAACCATCTTTCAACCTACTGTCTCCTCAACCATCACCACATCATTCTCCAATTCAGGAACCTATTTCCTCCCCCTCAACCACAGTCCAACCTTCTACCACTGCAACTCCTTCAACTGATATCCCTTCAGTCATCCACACTGACATACCATCTTCTGCTCCAGACTATACAAATACAGATATGTCCAGTGCCTTCTCTGTATGTTCCAATTGTGGACATCACACTCCTTACTTCTCCTCTGCTCCAGAATCCCTATATCTCAATTTTTCCGACATAGCTAAAGAACTTCTAGCATTTATTTCTCCCACTCTTGAGAAGCTTATAAATGTTGTTATAGCTCCTCTCTCTACTTCAATCACCTCTCTTTCTTCCAGAGTTGTTGTTCTGTCCTCTGTCCCATCTTCTGGAGGACTGGCTTCAGGACCCCCTGAAACCAATCAGGGGGAGATATTCTATGAAGAAGCTCCAGTTCCCCCATGTACAGTAGTAGAAGCAGCAGCAACAGGTTCTGAAATGATTGATGACTCAACAAAAACAGCTCCTCCTACAGATATAATTGATTTACTTGATTCTGATACAGAGATGGATGACACAGCTACATCAGAAATAAATATTGTTGGTGATTATATTATAAATCCCACAGTTAATTTGAATTTTTTGCTAGACTCTTTCAGTTTTGTTTACAGAGATTGTCTCCCTAGTTCTTCTCGTCAGCCTTCTATGGCTATTGTACCATATATGATGTAGCACCGTTCGAAGAGCCTACACGGATGACGTAGGATTACGTTCGCCACCCTCACACGCTCTCTTTTCCGCACAACAACGAAACGCAGCAGCACAATATTATTTTTTTTATTTATCTTTCGCGCTAACGTACGGATAGCCAACCCGCTTGGAGATCAAACCACGGCTAAAGGCCGAAATCCGATCAAGCTAAATAAAGGACAAATGTTCGCGTCCATTCGAGCGATGTTGTACCAAAGAAAGATCTACCAAGAAAATCCCGATTCGCAAACGGTTGATCTTTCCCCAAAAAGAAATAACGAGGATCGCCAATCCTCTCGATAGTATTAAAAAAGTCAAACAAAAACCACAGATCTATCAAAGAAAACTCTGCGAAATTTTATTCGTTTCGAAAAATCACGCTAAAATCGTCCACCACAAAAAAGATCTAAGAAAAGAAAAACTCTTGAGTAGAAGTTTCGTTACCCCTCTCGGAAAAATAGATCCGGGATGTTGGATCCACTAGAAATGATCGCTCTCCTTTGTACTCCACGGAAGGTGCTCCAATAGAATGAAGAAACTCGCTCGTCTTCTCCGCTTTGCGCCGTAGAAGATCACCCAAGCCTTTAATTGTTTCAATCAGATCTTCTCCTCCAATGATGGCTGACTAGTAGAGAGGGGGTTGAGGGAAATCGTGGAGGTTGCGGGGTAACAAGAGGGAAGAAGAAGGTAGAATGAAGAGAGAAGGAGGGGGGCAAAAATTTGAGAGGGGGGATGCCTCTTTTGGCTAGGAAGAGAGAAGGAAAGAGAGAAGGAGAGAATTCCAATTTTAGGAGTTCAAATTTCAAATTTTCATTCAATGAATGATTATCTCATATAATGGCCTATTTATAGGCTTACAAAATGAAACGGCTACATGCAGCCCAATAACAAAGATTAAATATTGTCCCAACAAAAGTGCAATTAAACAAAACATGCAAATATTTAATTAATACTTATAAGAGAATATTTATAAGTATTAATTAATTATTATGGCGCCGCGGCCGGAGATTGTAGCGGCGATGGCGTTTATCAAATTGGTTGTCGCGGCGACGCAAGTCTTTGATCGGAGAGGCACCATCATCTGTAAGCGTGCCAGTACCATCGGCGTCATGTTGAGGGTCGTCGCCTCCATCGTCATGTTGAGGGCCGTCGCCTCCATCAATCCTCCCCCGCTCGAAAATACTCATCACCGATGAGTGTGCAGGAACATAACGGCGTAGGAGTTCCGCATCAAGTTGATCCACTTCCGAAGCAGAGAGCCAAGATTTGTCCGAAGCAGGACGACCACGCCACCAAATCAAGAACCTGTGAACGTCACCGTCGGGAGTTGGAAACACAGCATCCTGCAATATCCTGTCAGGCAAGAAAGCGGTCCGGGGGAACCTTGGAAATGCGTTAGGCAAAGAAGAAAAACAAGTTTCATCATCATTAGGCGGCTTACCTCCCGTAGAGTCCGTAGTAGAGAGCGATCCAGGAACAATCTCAACACCCACCCCATTAGAAGATTTAGTGGAAATATTAAACGGCGAGATAGAAAGTTCAGGTGGTGGAGCAACATAAACCGTTAAATCTGAAACGTTAAAAACATGGGAAATTCCCCAATCAGCAGGTATCTGTAATAAATATGCATTTTCACCCAACTTCTTTAACACTCAAAAAGGATCGGCTCTCCTATTCGCCAATTTCTTTATAGTACCCGAAGGCATCCGTTCAGGGGTGAGACGAACCATTACCAAATCATCAATATTCAAGGAGACCGCTCGCCGATGTACATTAGCGTTCGATTGATAAATAACATATTGTTTAGCTAATTGCTCGCTAATGTGCTTATGGAGATTGTGGACGTGCGAGGCGAAATCCTGGGAAAATGACTAGATTTAAAAGATGGTGGTAACGGGACCAAGTCAAGAGGCACGGGGGCCTTATAACTATACACGACCTCATTCGAAGACAAACCGGTGGACCTATTCTTTGAATTATTGTAAGCTAATTGAGCATGAGGAAGGATAAGGTCCCATGTACTTTTATCATCTCCCAGTAAGCAACGAAGTAATCCGCCCAAGCTTTGATTGACCACTTCCGTTTTCCCATCCGTTTGGGGATGATAGGCCGATGAAAACATGAGTTTTGTACCCATAAGCAACATGAGTTTTGTACCGTGTGGGGTGAACCCATGTGCAACTTGACTAGAATTAATAGTAGAAAATAACGGAACTATGTAAGGTGGTACGGGTTCTTTAAATTCAAAAATTATTTCAGTGGAGCCTAACGTTTTCGTTTTAAATTTGGAATTAAATTTTGATTTAAAAATTTCGTAATGAATAACTAGCAGAGGCTTTTGGACTTAGAAAGATTTTTTGTCTGCTCCTTTAGAGGCTTTGACTGCTTTAGCTTCTATCAATGCTTCTGCGCTACTGGCATTGAGTGAAGTGAGTTCACTCAATTCTTCTGGACTTAGTGGATTTTCTGCCTCTCCGGTAACTAGTTTTCTTGATTGAGGCATTGGGTGAACTAACTGTTGGAGCATGCGTTCCACGCTTCTTTGGTTTTCTAATAACAAATCTCGTTTGTATTTGATATCTGTGTATTTATGATGTGCAGATATCACAGGTCTAGCACTAATGGATTTTGGGTGATATTTCAGGTCAGAATAGATGAGCATTAAAGATATCGCCAGGCGATTTTGGGTATCGCCCACAGGCGACAGTGACATTCGACGAATCTGCGCTCGACGATCGACGATCGTCGTTCGACTAATCTGCAATGCACATAGAAGATATCGTCAGGCGATATTGGGTATCGCCTGTATGCGATAGCGACGTTCGACGAATTTGCGCTCGACGATCGATGACTGGCGCTCGACGATCAACGATCGACGAACGACTTTCGACGAATCTGCAATGTGAAAATCAGGAGTTCGTGGGACACGTGGTGGCAGTTATTGCTATCACCAGGTGGCGATACCCATTGTCGCCAGGTGACAGTCCACGTTCGACGATCGACGAATTTGCGATGTGAAAATGTGGAGTTCATGGGACACGTGTCAGCAGTTACCAATATCGCCAGGTGGCGATACCTAGTGTCACTAAGCGATATCGCCAAAGTATAAAAGCCATTCAATTTTTTGAGGAGATTACGAATTTCATTACCCAGAGTGCACCTTCCTATTTCAACGAAGCAGAAATCCCCAGATTCCAGATTTACTCCATGCTCTAAAGAAAGCCAAAGCGCAAAAGATCGACGACACATACGCAACATTCAAAGCAACCTTGTCTAGGATTCATCCTCATCTTCAGCACTTTGTTTGAAGGGAGTTTTACTTCATAATTTTTCAATTTTTTGTTCTTATTCCTATTGTAATCCTATTGTAATCGAGGGGGGAAATCGCCTCCTTGTGCGTGGCGTATAAGTCCTGCGTGGCTTAGGGCAAATCGCCGCCTTGTGCGTGGTGTCTAAGTCCTTGTGTGGCTTAGGGAAAAATTGCCGCCTTGTGCGTGGCATCCAAGTCCTTGTGTGGCTTAGGGAGAAATCATTGTCTTGTGTGCAGCGTTTAGATCGAGGTAGATCTAGGGGAGGCTTGTAGCATTATCTAGGGAGAGATACGCTTTAGCCTGCCGGTTCTTGATAGAAGGACCGACGAAAACAAAAAAAAATTATTTTTCATAAGCCTTGGTATCAAGCTCTATAGAGACACCTTGTATTCAATTTTAGTACTTTTGAAATAAATTGTTATTATTTTAGCTTTTATATATTTTAGAGTGTTCGAGTCTGCTTATGAAAACATTAGTCTCCATTTCATAATTTCATTGTTTTTGATCGACACGTAAACTTTGTCTAGTTAACGAAAACTAATTAAACCTTATTCACCCCCCCCCCTCTAAGAGCGTTATAAGATCCAACACTTGGTATCAGAGCCAGGTTACTCCAAAATCGGTTTCACTGCCGGGATTAATGGCGCAAAACACTCACGCATTTTCTGAGGGGCTAGGTATAAGTTGACCTCCCTTATTCACAGGCACTGACTACAACTATTGGAAAGCTCAAATGTGATGCTTACTAATAGCTCTAGATATCGACATTTGGTGCATGGTAGAAATATGCTACACTGCCCCTATAACTGTAGTAGGAAGTGTCACTATGGAGAAACCTAAGCATAAATGGGATAAGCTTCGCTGTAAGAATAACGCTAAGGCAATGAACGTCTTATTCTGCTTGTTAGATAGGACTGAATTTAATCTTGTCTATGCATGTGAAACTGCGTATGATATTTGGAATCATCTTGAAGTTACTCATGAAGGTACATCGCAGGTGAAAGACTCGAAGCTTTTTCAGTTAGAGTCATAGTTTGAGAAGTTCAAGATAAAAGTTGATGAGGATGTAGACTCCATGTACACAAGGTTCAGTAAGATAGTGAACGACTCGAGGATCCTTGGAAAGAGTTTCTCAAACTAAGATTTGGTGAGAAAGATACTTAGATCGCTTCCCCCGAAGTTTAATCCAAAGGTGACTGCCATCTCGAAGTCACACTATATAAAGTCTGTCCAAATTGAGAATCTGATAGGCAATCTGAAAACCCATGAAGTAGAGTTGAGGATTCAACAACAGGAGTATAGCCTGGAGCCAAGAAAGAAAGCTTTGGCATTGAAGTCCAAGAAGGAAGTGGAAAGTGAGTCTGATGAGAGTGATGATGGAGATAAAGAGAGCTTGTTCGTAAAGAAATTCAGGAAGTTCATGAGAAATCGTGAAAGAAGAAATTCTTTCAGGAAATTCTTCAAGAAGCAAGAGTCTGGATATAGGAAAGGCAAAGCCCAAGTTGAAGGAGAGGATGATGAAGAGAGATCACCACCTGAGTGTTATCACTTCAGGAGAGTTGGCCACATTAAGAGCAAGTGCCCAAAATATCTGAAAGAGCAGAAGGAGAAGCAGCACAAGAAGAAGGACAAGAAGAAAGTTCTGAAGGCTGAAACCTGGGATGACGTCACATATGAGGAGCCAAGCAGTTCAAGCTCAGAGACAGAAGAGGAGGCCAACATGTGTCTAATGGGAAAGGACGTCTCATCATCTGATGATGAAAGCAGTGTCTAGAGCGACACTGAGGTAAATCCTCCTTATGAAGATTTGTATTATGAATTTTTACAAACGTGCAAGTGTTTTGATAAAAGTTTGAATGAAATTAAATTGCTAAAATCTGAAAATAAAAAATTGAAAAATGAAATAAAAATACTTGGGAAGGAGAAAGTGTCTTGTCAGGAGGATTGTCCGTCTTCGACAAGGACACTAGAACTTGAGAAAGAACTCTCTAAGTCTCGGTCTCGGATTGAATCTCTTACAAGAGAGAAAGGGGCATTCGAGAGATCTCTAAAGCTTTCTCAGTCTCAAGTGGAAGGTAGCAAAAAGTCCTTCGGAAGCCGTTGCGACACCATTATTGCTGAAAACACTGTATTGAGAGGACGAGTCCGTGATCTAGAAATGGCCACTAACAAGTTTGTAATGGGCCAAAACTCACTGAATATGATCTTGGTGAGCCAGTACTATGGTTCAGCAAAATTCGGACTTGGTTACTCTCCAGAACAATATCGCCCGGCGACATCCACAGTCGTCGGTGATAAGGAAAAATCTAGAAATTCATTTTTTAAAATTAAAAATAATAAATCTACTGTCACAGCTGTTGGATCTCGTGGCCAACCTTAGAGGGGGGATGAATAAGGTTTTACGCGTGAAATGGAATTTAAAAAATATTTCGCTCGAGGAAATCAAGTCCTGGAAGCTACCACGGGGCGTTAGGTATCTAACACACGGCGGTACGTCTGTGGATTGTTTTCCTGCGAGAGTTTGTTCACAAACTCACAGCACAAACACTTACTTTATACTACTAGAATAATCACCAATCAGATGAAAAATAAATAAAAGTTCCATTGCATGAATAAAAATGACAATTGTTCTAAGTGATTACACGAACGTGATCTCCATGAAGCTGGAGATCGAAGGCAATGAAATATAAAATTCTTTTGGTTTTCTATACTGACGCACTACCCGGAGCAGTTGGCTCTCTCCCTTTCCCTCCAAAAAAGGTCTTCGAGCCGCTCTTCACCTCCATGCAAGGAAGGGTCTTAGAGACCCACTAGATCCTCCAGATCCAAACGTCCTTATCCCCAGGACAATTTTCCATGAAATCCTTCTCGGAATCCGACGACCCTTATCGGTCGATTTTACTCTCCTCAAGATTTAGAAAAGTCAGAGGTTTTACCAAAACAAGTGATATAAATATCCAAAAGAATGAAGTTCTCCCTCTTGAAGACTACTCCATGGAGCGATCCGCGGCTGGTGCTTAAGATCTCCATTTGTTGGGAACCAGTCGGCTCTTCGTGTTCGTTGTAGATCTTGGATCTTCGGAGTCTTTCAATCATGAGCGGGAGGGAGACGACTATCTTCTTCAATGATGGAAACTTGTGGAACGGAGCACAAGAAGGCAACCGAACCCTAGAATTAACGAACTTCTGTCCTTTCTTTTTCACCAAGTCATCAGGCATAGAAACCATGGCGGCCTTTTATATGTCTTTGTGAAAATAGGATACTGCCGGCGGTAAGACTAGTGCCCGGCGGTAGGTTCGCTTGCTTGTTTCACCAGCTGTCCTCTAAATCTGGAAAGAAATATTCAAAACAAATATTTGTCGTTTCAAATATGCTAGTGCCGCGCGGTTACCGCTTCCACCATGCGGTAATGTTGGAGGCAACGATTCGCCATTTGGCCAGCGCGACGCGGTAGGGCTACCGCCGATTTAGTCCAGTGCGCTAACTCCAAATAATTCATTTCGATAGCGCTTGCGGTAGTACTAGCGTCTGGCGGTAGCCCAGCGATCGACAAATCTGGCTCGATGTTCGTCGAAGGGCTAGTGCGGTGCAATAAATGCTATCGCATGTGGTATAGTAGCATTCATCGAACGGCCATGCTTGATGTTCGTCGACCAGCTAGCGTGGTGCATTAGCACTAACGGCTGGCAGTTGATCAGCAGCTCGACAAACCCGACTCGACGCTAGTCGAGCGGATAGCGTGTCGCGGTAAGTGATATTGCTTGGCGTTAGCACTAGCGCTTGCTGATAACATCCCGAGCGCTAGGTCCATTTAATTCCAGCTACCGCTCAGCGGTAACTTCTAACGCCCGGCGGTAGCATCTGTAGGAAGCTTCTTCTCTTCACTTGAACCTGACAACCTGCACACTTTATCAACAGAAGACATGATCAAGTACAATCTGGGAGTTGATATTCTCAAACACAGGGCATGTGAAACATCGGTTCCAACAAACTCCCGCTTTTGATAATATCAACTTCCGTTCATGAGAAATAATCAATAAGATAGAGTGCGTGGATAAAAAATAAACATTATGGGCTACCAACAGGTTGATGCAGGTTCTCTATATGGTTTCCCTACACATGCTCCCACTATCTACATGTTCGACATGCTCCCCCTATCTATTTGCACTCCCCCTACATGTGACCTCTCCTAATCTCATACTCAAGAGCGTACTCATGAAAATTTTATTCTCCCCCTTTGATAATATCAAAAGGGTAGGCAAGGCCAACCAGACATGCAGGATATGAAAAAATAGGAGAACCGATGAGCATTGAGACAAATATCGAGTAATTCACAAACGAGGGTAAAGATAAACATGACACTTAGAGATGACTCAACAAAGATACATATCAGAGAATTGCAGGCACATGAGTCACACACTGGAGCAACGTACACATTCAGAGATAGTCAATTTTCAGATTTAACATGAATTGAACAGCAAGACTAAACTAAGCCCACAGCAAGTACGTCTACAATGCTTTAAGAGTAAGGAAGTAATCAAGTGAGACAAAAATTGAGAAACGTCATAAGTATGAATCGTGTGCTAGTACGTATTGTGCTAAAGATAAGGATAGTGTAGTTGTAGTCCAATTCTTATGTGCGGAAGTCTTAGACAAGGCAATGACATGTGTACGTGTAGCATCGATAGCGAGATAACACCAAGAAAAAAGGTATTGTCCATGTGAATCTCGATCGGCTAGGAACCTAACACAAGAGAAATAAGATGAATAATCACCTCACATGTCATTCGATGTCATACCAAGGAAAACAACTAGGGGCACTAAGCTAAAGATAGAGTCGATGCACATGATCGAAGTGACTCTTTACCAAGGTGCTCATCCTCACAATGCTCGTGAAGGCTTATGGGGAGGAATGAGTAGTGCTTGGGGGGACTGTGATAAGAGATGTGATAGCTTCTATAGTTTTATTTTGTCAGTGTAAATCTATCACTTTAATTATTTTTTAAAAGGTTCACAGAGCCCCGAGTCAATTGAAATCTATCCACCTATATAGATACACTTTAAATTGTATACATGCAACCTTTGTATGAGAGTTTTGGCCCAAAGTTTCACACCTGGTATATTCACAAATGTATCGTGACATTGATTATTCAACATATTTCTAGCGTGTTAGAATATAGTGTCACGATTTATAGCATGTATGCATAGCATTTTTCATCTTGAGTGCACCGACTAGGGATGTGTGTATCATGCGATGTCATTCCCTTATCTAAATCCTCACATATACCTAGAGGCATAGTCAACACACATGACCTCATCTTGTCGCACTCCATAGCTAAGCACCTATAGATTCAGCCCACTATGACCAGAGGACAATGTTTACATAGATTACACATCTAAACTCAAACATTGTACATACGTGTTATGGTCTGAGCCACAGTCATGTGAGCCCCATAGCATGATAGTTCTATAATAGTTTTTTTGTTTTGTATTTTTTTTGTTTTTTATGTGTTTTTTTTTGAAAACAAAATCAAATGCACAACTCAAAATATAATGCAAACACCCAAAGGAAAAAAATGCAAACAAAACGAACAGAAAAAAAAACAAATCTAGGGTGAGAGATCCAGAACTCCTAGCTCGAGGCAAAGTAGAGAAAATCGTGCATCTAGGAGTGGTTTAGTGAAGATGTCCTCTAGTTGGTCATCAGTGCCAATAAAGCTTACAGTAACATTCTCCTTTTTGATATGATCACGAATGAAGTGGTGATGCACGTCAATATGCTTTGATCTAGAATGGTGCACTGGATTGTATGTCAAGTCTATGACACTCTTGTTGTCACACCTAAGTGTAACGTTCCTACACTTGAGGCCAAAGTCTTCTAACGTTTGAGATATCCATAGTGCTTGAGTGCAACAGCTTCCTAAGGCAACAGACTCGGCCTCTGCAGTGAAGAGAGCAACCGAGTTTTGTTTGCGGCTTGACCAGGAGACTAATGCCGGTCCATGGAAATGGCATGTACCACTTGTGCTCTTGCGATCAAGTGAACACCCAACATAGTCTGAGTCTGAGTACCCATGAAGTGTGAAATCGATTGTATGTGGGTACTAGAGTCCAAGGTTCTGTGTGCCTATAAGGTACCTAAAAATATGCTTCACTGCTTTCAAGTGAGACTCTTTCGGGTCAGCTTGGTACCTAGCACACATTTGTACCGCAAACATGATATATGGCCTAGAGGCACTCAAATATAATAAAGATCCTATCATACCTCTAAACACAGTCTGATCGACAGAAATGACCCTTTCATCTTTTCCTAATTTAATAGAAGCACTCATAGGAGTTTTGACATGCTTCAGATTCTCATATCCAAAACACACAAGCATATCTTTAACATGTTTCAATTGACTTATAAAAATCCCGTCTTGGCGCTGAGAAATCTGGAATCCTAGGAAATAGGTAAGTTCTCCTACTAGGCTTATTTCGAATTCAGATTTCATTAGGGTGACAATTTCTTCACACATCTTTTCATTCATTGCCCCAAAAATGATATCATCCACATAGATTTGTAGGATAATTAGATCAGGACTCTTGGTCTTTACAAATAGAGTAGTATCTGCACTACCCATCCTAAAGCCATGATAAAGAGAAAAGTAGTGAGCCTATCATACCAAGCTCGAGGTGATTGCTTCAATCCGTATAAGGCCTTCACCAACTTATACACATGATTTGGGTAAGCGGAATTCATGAAACTGGGTGGTTGCTCAACATATACCTTTTCCTTAATATATCCATTTAATAAGGCACTCTTAACGTCCATTTTGTACATTCTAATGTTCTTTTAACTAGCAAATGCTAAAAACATACGGATGGACTCAAGATGAGTAACCAAGACAAATTATTCATCAAAATCCACACCCTCTATCTGAGAATACCCTTGAGCCACCAACCTTGCTTTGTTCCTAGTTATCCTAGACTCACCATCAAGTTTATTTTTGAACAGCAATTTCAATCCTATGACTGGATGGTTATCTGGACGTTCCACTAACACCCATACCTTACTTCGCTCAATTTGGTTTAGCTCCTCATTCATTGCCAAGAACCATGATTCGTCTTTTAAGGCTTCTGGAATGTTCTTGGGTCCAATATCAGATAGAAAGCACAAGTTTGAGAAAGATTCATGGAGTGCAGACCGAGTTTTAACCTCTTGATATGGCTCTCCTAGGACTAGATCACAGGGACGTTGTTTTGAAAAAAATCAAGTTTTTAGGAGCCCTATAACATTGTTCAACACTTTGAGTTTTACTCTCAATAATTCTCTCTTCATCCTCATCCCCAATCAGAACACTTTCTTCAACCTCCTCTTCATTCGCCTTCGGCTCGTTAGTTGGGGAATTCTCATCGAAATGCAGATGAGCAGACTTCTCAACCATTAAGGTCCTCTTATTGTATATCTTATAGGCCAGACTCTTACTTGAGTATACCAAGAAGATACCTAGATCAAATTTTTTGTCAAATTTCCCTAAATGATCCTTAGTGTTAAGAATATAGCACGGGCATACAAAGACCCTAAAGTATGTATGGAGGGTTTCTTTTCTAAAAATAGCTCGTATGGAGTTCTCTTTAAAAGTGGGCAAAGCATGACTCGGTTCATCACGTAGCTCACCGTGCTAACCGCTTCCACCAAAAATGATCGTGGTAAGATGAACTCGGCGAGCATAGTGTGGGCTAACTCTTGGAGAGTGCGATTCTTTCTTTCTACAACCCCGTTCTATTGTAGAGTGTGAGGGGCTGAGAATTCATGCTTAATTCCCATGGTGTCGCACAAGTTTGAGAAGTCCTCATTCTCAGACTCCCCTCCAAGATCTGATCTAATACATTTTAACTTTAGCTCCTTCTCATTTTGAAGACGTGTTCAGAGATTGGATAATTCGCTAAAGGTGTCAGATTTGTTTCCTAGAAATATCGTCCAGCAATAACGTGAATAATCATCTATGATAACAAAGGTGTATCTTTTTCCACCTAGACTACACGTACTTAGAGGTCCAAACAAGTCCATGTGAATGAGTTTGAGTGGTCTAGACATGGAAACTTCAATCTTGCTTTTGATGGAGGTTTTGACAAATTTGCTCTTTTGACACGGACCACATAAGGCATTTAAACTACCGTTTAAGTTGGGAAGTCCCCTACCATGTTTCTTTTTCGATAGTTTTACAATAAGCTTGCTACCATTGTGTCCTAGTCTCCTATGCCAAAGGTCTAATTCCTCATTCTTAGTAACTAGGCATTTCAAATTAGATATAGACATATCATCAAAGCTAACAGTGTACACATTATGATTTCGGTGAGCAACAAGTAATACACTATAAATTTTGACATCAATGATCTTGCAAGTGTTTGTAGATGACTCAAATAACACATTTAGACCTTTATCACATTGTTGGCTAATAGAGATGAGATTATGCTTAAGTCTATCTACATAAAAAACATTTGAAATAGAGAATGCCTTGTTACCTACAGTGACGCTCGCAAGTATCCGTCCTTTGTCGTTGTCCCCAAATGTCACCATTCCACCCTTCTTCTTCTCCAGGCTAAGGAACTTGTCTTTATCTCCCGTCATGTGCGTGGAGAAACCAGAGTCCAAGTACCACACGCTCTTTGTGTCCTTAGCCTGCCAATATACCTAAAAAGAAGATGAGGGTAAAGTTCTGGTTACCCAAGTTATCCCACCCACAAGATAGGTAGAAGACTTTGGTACCCAGACTTGCAAATTTTTTGTGGCACCTTTCCTCAAATAAGAGCCAGATGTGTGACCAAACCTATGACAGTTCGCACACATAATGTAAGCAGTGGATTCTGCCTTTATTGGGTTGCTTGAGCTCTTGCTTGAGGTTGAGGATAGCCCTCCAGACTTATTAGCCTTATTGTTCGATTTATTCAAGTTGGACTTAGGCTTGGAGTGATTTCCGCTTGGTGGTGATGTTGGACCCACATATCAAAGTCCAAACTTCCCAGTTCCATGGCACTGAGCTCCCAAAAGAATATCCAATGATTTTTGGCCTATTCCGAACTTTTGGACGGCACATTTGAGATCATGGATCCTGGCCTTTAAGGCGGTGTTTTCAGTCACAAGCATCACACACCGATTGGCATAATTGTTTCTTGCCTACCTCTACCTTTGCAATAGACATTTGAAGTCGTTTATCCAAGACATTCTTTTCATTGATGAGACTAGTCGTTCTCAATGTTGCCTTGGAGAGACTTGTCTTTTGTTTTTCGATCGTTGTCATTAAGTGAGAGCACTCTAGACACTCGATCTTCTCTTTGTCAATGCTTATTACTTCACTTTTCAATTTTTGTAAGTCCTTTTTTATTTTCTTATCTCTGCTCTCAAGGACGTTTTCTCAAAAATAACGTTTTCTAATTTATCAACTACATTTACAAAAATTTCAAGAAGTTCATTATAAGTAGGTGGAGTTGCCTCAGTGTCGCTCTGGACAGTGGACTCATCGTCGGATTCTTCTTGATTATTTCCCATGAGACATAGGTTTGCCTCGTCTTCACTTCCGTAGTCCGTGGTGCTTGATTCATCAGAGCCATCCTCATCCCAGGTGAGCACCTTCAGCACCTTCAGCACCTTCTTCTTCCCTGTGTGCCTGCTTTGCTTTTCCTTTTCCTCCTTCTGGAGTCTTGGGCATTCTCGCTTCAGGTGCCCAGGTTTGTGGCAGTGTTAGCACTCTGGCTGGGACTTCTCATCATCGCTTTCCATCTCTTTCGATGTCTTGTTCCATCTTCTGCCTTCTCCAGCTCCACTCTTTAGGAATTTTTGGAATTGTCCCTGCTTCTTGGGATTTCTCATGAACTTTTTAAATTCCCGAATGTAGAGGCTCTCCTCCTCATCTTCCTTAGAATCTTCAGCAGCTTTTCTTTCCTTTTCGGCCTTCAGCGCCAGTCCCTTCTTCTTTCCTTACCTGGAATATTCTTCTGCTTGAATCTTCAATTCAAGTTTGTGTGTCTTTATATTGCTGATGAGGCTCTTTATCTCCAGGGTGCTGATCTCATGGGACTCGGCAATAGCAGTCACCTTCGGGTTAAAGCGAGGAGGCAGAGATCGCAGGATCTTCCTCACTAGGTCACCATTTGGAAAATTCTTTCAGAGAGATCTTGAATTGTTGACGATCTTGGTGAAATGAGTGTACATGTTGTCCACATCCTCGTCGATCTCCATCTGGAACTGTTCATATTCAGATTCGAGTCGGAACAGCTTCAACTCCTTTACCAGTGAAGTACCTTCATGAGTTAGCTCAAGAATACGCCATATATCATAAGCAATTTTGCATTTACATATCCTGTTAAATTCAGTCATGTCCAAGGCACAAAATAACGAGTTCATAGCCTTGGAATTATTCATACATCTAGGCTTATCTGAATCATCCCACTTATCACGCTATTTTCCTACGGCAGTATCCCCAACCGTGATCGTGGGTGTAGGGTACTTTGTCTCAATCATGGCTCATACGTCCATGCTTTGAGTCATCAGAAATATTTTCATCTGAGTCTTCCAGTGACTATAGTCACTCCCCATGAATAGTGGGGGTCTACTCACACCTTGACCCTCATTGAATGCATCTACAGAGTTGGCAATCTTACTTCAGGTTTTGAATCCTTTTTTTTTGAAGTAACCTCACTCTGATACCAATTGTTGGATCTCGTGGCCAACCTTAGAGGGGTGGTGAATAAGGTTTGATGCGTGAAAATGAATTTAAAAAATATTTCGCTCCAGGAAATCAAGTCATTGATACTGCCGCAGGGCATTAGGTATCTAATGCACGGCGGTATGTCTGTGGACTATTTTCCTGCGAGAATTCATTCACAAACCCACAACACAAACACTTACTTTATACTACCAGAACAATCACACAATCAGATGAAGAAGAAATAAAAGTTCCATTGCATGAATAAAAATGGCAATTGTTCTAAGTGATTACACGAACGTGATCTCCATTACGCCGGAGATCGAAGGCGATGAAATTTAAAATTCTTTTGGTTTTCTATACCGACCCAATACCTGGACAGGTTGGCTCTCTCCCTTTCCCTCCAAGAAAAGTCTTCGGGCCGCTCTTCACCTTCACGCAAGGAAGGGTCTTAGAGCCCCTCTAGATCCTCCAGATCTAGACGTCCTAATCCCCAGGAAGATTTCCCACGGAATCGTTCCCCGGAATCTGACGACCCTTACGGTCGATTTTCCTCTCCTCAAGATTTTGAAAAGTCAAAGGTTTTACAAAAATAAGAGATATAAATATTCAAAAGTATGAAGTTCTCCCTCTTGAATACTACTCCGTGGAGCAATCCGCGGCCGGTGCTTAAGATCTCCATTTGTTGGCAAACGGTCGGCTCTTCATGTTCGTTGTAGATCTTGGATCTTTGGAGTCTTTCGATCACGAGCGGGAGGGAGACGACTATCTTCTTCTTTGATGGAGTAGTGCGGAATGGAGTGCAAGAAGGTGGCCGAACCCTAGAATTAACGAACTTCCGACCTTCTTTTTCACCAAGTCATTAGGCATAGAAATCAAGGCGGCCTTTTATATGTCTTTGTGAAAACAGGCTACCGCCGGCGGTAAGACTAGCGCCCGACGGTAGGTTCATGCGCTTGTTGTGCCAGTTGTCCTCTAAATCTAGAAAGAAAAATTCAAAACAAATATTTGTCATTTCAAATATTCTAGCACCGCGCGGTTGCCGCTTCCGCCACGTGGTAATGTTGGACACAACGATTCGTCGTTCGGCAAGCGCGGAGCGGTACGGCTCGAGCCGATTTCGTCCAAAGTGCTAAGTCCAAATAATTCATTTCGGTAGTGCCTACGGTAGTACTGGCATCTGGCGGTAGCCCATCGATCGACGAATCTGGCTTGACGTTCGTCGAAGGGCTAATGCAGGGATGTATATTCTATCGCCTGCGGTAGAGTAGAATTCGTCGAACGGCCATGCTTGACGTTTGTCGACCAGCTAGCGCAGTGCGTTAGCACTAATGCCTGGCAGTAGGTCAGTAGCTCGACGAGCCCGACTAGATGCTCGTCAAGCGGATAGCGCGTTGCGGTAAGTGATAGCACTTGGCGGTAGCATCCATTCAACGTCACTGTCTCGACGCACTCAACGCTTTTCTTCTCAGCTCTCTCGACGCGGTGTTGAGTGAACTAGCGCGGGGCGTTAGTACTAGCGCTTGTTGATAACTTCTCGAGTGCTAGGTCCATTTAATTCCAGCTACCGCTCAGCGGTAACTTCTAACGCCCGGCGGTAACATCTGTAGGAAGCTTCTTCTCATCTCTTGAACCTGATAACCTGCACACTCTATCAACAGAAGACATGATCAAATACAATATGGGATTTGATATTCTCAAACACAGGGCATGTGAAACATCAGTTCCAACAACAGCTGCTCCCAGCAAAAGTTCAAAACTTATTTTGAAAAACCCGTCAACTTGTTTCATCAGGTGTGTCAAATGCAATAAGTTTGGTCACACAACACACACTTGTAAGAAGACGTGACATTATTATGTTAGATAAATCTAGGTACCTGAGGCTTCCACCTATACTATGGGGGGAACCATTTAGGTAACCGGATCTTTAATCTCATCCTCTTTCTAGGTGTATTGGCAGGCTAAGGACAAATAAGACGTATGGTACTTGGACTCAGGGTGTTTCAAGCGCATGACGGGCAACAAATCAAAGTTCCTTAGCCTAGAGACGAAGAAAGGAGGAGTTGTTATGTTTGGTGATAGCGATAAAGGAAAGATCATCGGCATTGGAGTAGTAGGTAACAAGTCATTTACTATCTCAAATGTTTTGTATGTTAAAGTTTTGAAGCATTATTTAATTTCTATAAGTCCATTATGTGATATTCGTTTAAATGTCTTATTTGACTCATTTTCAAACTTATGCAAAATTTTTAATTCGAAAACAAACGATATTGTTCTTACTGCTTCTAGATTTCAAAATGTTTACATTATTAAATTTAATGATTTATCACATTTTTCACTGAAATGTTTTATGTCTAAAAATGATGAATTAGATTTGTGACATAGGCGTCTTGGACATTATAGTTCCAAGCTAATCATAAAATTATCTCATAACAAACTAGTTAAAGGTTTACCTATTTTGCATGGAAATCTATCATCTTTATGTTCACCATGTCAAAAAGAAAAATTTTCAAAATCATCATTTAAGAGCAAAAATGTTGTTTCCACTACTAGACCGTTACAGTTAATTCATATGAATTTGTTTGGTCCTATTAATACAATAAGTCTAGGTGGTGAAAAATACACTTTTGTTTTGATTGATGATTATTCTCGTTTATGTTGGACAATTTTCTTAACGTCTAAATCTGATGCATTTTTAGAATTTTCCAAATTATGTATACGTGTTCAAAATGAACTAGATTCAAAAATAAAATGCATTCGTTTGGATCATGGAGGTGAATTTGATAATGAAAAATTTGTATCTTTTTGCAATAAGTTAGGTATTAAACATGAAGTTTCCACTCCTCGCACACCACAACAAAATGGTGTGGTAGAGAGGAAAAATAGAACTTTGCAAGAACTAGCTCGTACTATGCTATCAGAATACAAATTACCTACATCATTTTGGGCAGAAGCCATTAGTACTAATTGTTACATTATTAATCGCGTTATGCTTCGACCCTTTTTGAAATTAACACCTTATGAATTTTATTTTCAAAAAAAAACCGAATGTGTCTTATTTACAAGTTTTTGGTTGTAAATGTTTTATTTTGAACACTAAGGCTAATTTAGGCAAATTTGATGAGAAGTGTGATGAAGACATTTTTATTGTCTATTGTTCAACTAGTAATGCTTAAAGAGTTTGCAACAAAAGGACAAAAATGATTGAAGAATCTATTCATGTTAAATTTGATGAGCATTTTCCTTGTGTAGAAACTAATAGTGTAGCAATCTCATCCGTTTACATAGTATATACTAGAAGGTTCGGCCAGGGCCCCACAACATATACCACAAAATAGGCGGTGAAGTTACGGTATGATACCAGAGTAGCGCAGCGCACCCTAACACATTGCATTTTAGAGGAAGCCTAAACACTAAACTTGAACTCCACACCTGAATGTCCAACATATATAAGCTCCTCATTGAGATGTAACATAGGAATGTTTTACAAATAAAAACAGTTGGCCTTATGGCCTTACAGGGCTTTCACAACAGTGGCCTCAACATTGGCGCGCAGGCCGACCACATCTAAATAAAACACAGCATTTAAAAGTTTAGCCTTCGAGGGCTAGCAGCAGCAGCAAAGGCATCAGGTACTTCAGTCCTTATGTTTCCCGCTCGGCTCTCCAACACCTGCACAGGGACAGCCCACCCAACGGTGGAAAATAGAGGCAACGGTCATCATTCAGCTCACCAAATTATAATGACCCTACCCCTTTCCCGGGGCAGTGGTATTCTTCCCTGCAGGCATAGCATTTCACAAGCATATATATATATATATATATATATATATATATATATATATATATATATATATATATATATATATATATATCTCATATAATGTGCTTTCACAAACACATTTAATCACAACCGTCAGCCACTCGGCCCGACGATCCGTGCACTCAGGGCACATTCTTGGTGTACCGGCGAACCAGGGTCCCACCACCATATCAGGGTCACAACCCAACGGTAAAACATTGAGCATTTCACTCCATGGCGTGCAGCCGGAGTTCTAGTCATAATGCACCGGGATTGGCCCATAGCCCCCCATTGTGTGATGGCGTGCAGGCCTACGACTCTTGCTATGCGCTCCAACAGACCACACTTTCAGGTCTCACGTCTGACGTACATAGCGCAGGTCGGATCATCCACCCCCCATTGCTCAAATCGCCTTGCCATCACCGAGCACAGCATACTCGCGGCTATATAAAAGGCACGGGTCTGTTTCACCGATCCTGTTCTGGCATTCAAGCCTCGGTGCTTTCCTGGGCGCACCGGTACATACTCTTACACCCATTTCATCTCACACATTAGCGGGTCTTTCCTGGGCACACCAGTACTTCCTGCTACTCTCTTCACAGGTATGACCCCGCAATTAACACAAATGTCACGGGTATTTCCATAGCTTACCACGCCAGTACTTCCTGCTACTTCCCTTCACAGGTCCACCCATGAACATCAAGCATTATAAAGTATATCTCCTGGACCTCCAATCCAGTACTTCCTGCTACTTTCTTTCACAGGTACAACCCAATAGCATAGGCATCACAAGCATCACAAGGGTATTTTCCTAGACTACCACTCCAGTACTTCCTGCTACTGTCGTTCACAGGGTTAACCCACCGACTCTGAAACTACACGTTTATCACGGAGTCTTCTCCGGTTCATATATGCAACATCACCAATCCAGACCAACCTGTCCAGATGGGCTTCACACAGCATGTCTATTCCGTACTCCATTTTCGGATGTATATGCCAAATTGGGGATTCCATGAATCAACCCAAAAGACTCCCACAACAATCCACCCACTAGTGGGGGAATCAGATGCACATGCCAAAAAAGAAGCCTTCACATGGCTAGGAAGAAAGGTCGTTACTCTTGAAGACCGCTTCAGTGCCATGAGCTCCTAGCTAGCTAGAAAGAACCACAATAGCTTTTCCTCCGCAAAGATTGCCTCGGATCTCAGCTTGACACTCTCAAGCTCCACCAGCGATCATCCCCACTTCCTCCTCATCCTTCTCCCTCTCCCTTTCTCTTTCTAAGTTTTAGAAAGATGAAGGCATAAACATAATAAGAATTCTTTCTTAGTTTTCGGCCTTAAGGAAGCAGGGAGGACTCTTAGATGTTAGATCCCAGCTGAAGAAAATGGGCGGTCATGAAAAAGCCTAAAAATCATTTCTCGGGTCCGACACGCCCGTGTCACATGCCGTGTTCTCTAAGCGGTGCACAAACTGCCTTATCCCGAAACAGGTCACGGCCAGGGTACACGCCCGTGTCGGCCCAGACACGCCCGTGTCGCAGGGCGTATTATTGCACTCGACGATCGTCGAGCTCATTTCATCGACCAAAAGGGGGGAACATGCCCTCCGACACGCCCGTGTCGGATGGTACACGCCCGTATAGTATGATGTGTTTCCTCTATCGAACATGTTCGTCGACCAAAGCACTCGGGTGTTGACCAGGGGGGACACGCCCGAGGTCACGCCCGTGTCACAGGGCGTGTACCTCCCGAACACTTCGTCGAACGCATTTTCGTCGAACTCGCGATGTCTTTGCACCCGAGCAGGACACGCCCTGGGACACGTCCGTGTCCCAGGCCGTGTCACCCAAAATTTTCCCATTCTGAAATTTGGGCTGTTATAACCCTCCCCTCCTACAAGAAATTTCGTCCTCGAAATTATCACGCAGGAAGGAAACCAGCAAGAAAAATGTTATAACATCAAAATTTTATGTTACAACAAAATTTGCACTATACAACCATTTTACAAAAATAGCTCGGGAAATTCAGCTCGCATGGTTTGCTCTCGCTCCCATGTTATCTCCTCACGGCAGCAATTATCCCACCGGATTTTGACCATCCCGTCCGTCTTGTTCCGCAAACGTTTCTCGACTCGATCCTCGATTTGAATGGGCCTAACCTTCGTCATTATCCCATACTCTACAGGCACATGATCATCCTTGATCACCTGAGCTGGATCTTTCACGGCTTTCTGCAACACCGAGATGTGAAACACATCATGCAATCCACCCAAGTCTGCCGATAAAGCTAGCCGATATGCAGCCTCCCCAACTCGCTCTACCACTTCAAATGGACCAAGGTATCTTGGACTCAACTTCTTCAGATGTCGAATCCTGGTTACGCCTTTGAAGGGCTTGATCTTCAAGTATACCCAGTCGCCTACCGCGAACTCAACATTTCGGTGTTTGGCGTTGTAGTATTTCTCTTGTCGATCCTGGGCTATGAGTACCCTCTCTCGAATAGTACGTATGGTCGAGTTTGCTTCGTCGACTTTATTATGATTATAAACTCTAGCTTTGCCCGCTTCTACCCAAGCCAAAGGAGTACGACACTTCCGTCCATACAGAGCTTCATACAGTGCCATCCCGATGCTCGCTTGGTAGCTGTTATTATAGGCAAACTCCACCATATAGAGATGATTTTCTCATCTCTTTCCAAAGTCTAGGGCGCACATCCGGAGCATATCCTCCATCATCCTGTTGTTCCGTTTAGTCTGACCATCAGTTTGGGGATGAAAGGTCGTACTGAATGTCAACTTTGTGCCCAATAGTTCATTAACTAGCCTCCAGTCATTCGATGTGAATCGCCCATCTCTATCACTTACGATGCTCCGAGGAACACCGTGTAGCCGCACAATCTGCTCAACATATAATTTTGCCAAACTTTCCACTGAATCATCCTGTCTATTCGACAGGAAGTGTGCCACTTTCATTAGCCGATCGACAATCACCCAAATCGAATCATTTCCGCGCTGAGATCTCGGCAACCCATGCACGAAATCCATGGAAATATCGTCAAACTTCCATTCTGGAATTGGCAACGACTTCAAATAACTGACAGGCTTCTGGCATTCCGCCTTCACCATAGCACAGGTTTGACATTTGGCCACATAATGAGCAACATCTTTCTTCAGCCCTGGCCACCAGAATAGCTTTTTCATATCCCTGAACATCTTTGTGCTCCCTGGGTGGATTGAGTACTTCGTATAATGCGCTTCATACATCAGTTCTTCCCTCAATTTACCCAAATCCGGTCTGCAAGGTCACACTGCACCTCCGTCCAGTTCAAACAGGCATTGGCGGCGGAATTCTTTTCAACACAAGAATCTCCAACACTTCTAGCTCCTGGATGAGACGTTCATCATGCCTCTGCAACTAACTCACCCTTGTCGGAGCTCTCCGACTCAAGGCATCTGCGACTACATTTCCCTTTCCGGGCGTATAGTGAATCTCAAAGGTGTAGTCCCCAAGAAACTCCAACCACCTTCTTTGTCACAAATTCAAGTCCTTCTGCTCTAATAGGTACTTTAGGCTCTTGTGATCTGTATAGATCTCCACCTTCACGCCATAAAGATAGTGTCGCCACAGCTTTAGTACAAAGATCACCGCCGCCAACTATAAGTCGTGGACGGGATAGTTTCGCTCGTGCACCTTTAGCTGGCATGAGCCATAAGCAATCACCTTCCCATTTTGCAGAAGAACGCAGCCTAAGCCGCTCCCCAATGCATCACTATAGATTACAAATCCATCGGTACCACATGGCGATGACAATACAGGCGTCGTGGTCAACCGTACCTTCAGCTCTTCAAAAGCTTGCGCGCACTCTGGCGTCCAAACGAACTTCTGATCTTTTCTCGTCAGCATGGTCAGAGGAAAAGCAATCCGCGAGAAGATTTCAACAAATCTTCGATAGTAGCCCGCCAGTACAAGGAAGCTCCTAACCTCGGCCACTGAAGACAACACAGGCCACTCATGTATGGCCCTTATCTTTACTGGATCCACTGTTATGCCCGCTCCACTCATCACATGGCCTAGAAAAGCCACTAACGATAGCCAAAATTCGCACTTCGAAACTTGGCATAGAGCGTATTCTTCCTCAAGGTATTCAACACCAACCGCAAGTGGTTTTCATGCTCGGTCTTCGATCGAGAGTAGACCAGAATATCATCAATGAACACAATCACGAATAGATCCAGGTACTCTCGGAATATTAGGTGCATCAAGTCCATAAACACCGAGGGCGCATTGCACAGCCCAAACCTTATTACCGTGAACTCATAATGCCCGTACCGTATTCCAAATGCAGTTTTGGGAATGTCACCTTCCCGGATTCTCAACTGGTAATAACCAGACTTCAAGTCCAACTTCGAGTAGACGGTCGATCCCACCAGCTGATCGAACAACTCATCAATCCGTGGAATCAGATACTTGTTCTTCTCTGTCAGCTTATTCAGTTCACGGTAATCAATACATAACCGCAAACCACCGTCTTTCTTTTTCACAAAAAGCACAGGGGCGCTCCAAGGTGACATGCTTGGGCGAATATAATCTTGCTCCAGCAATTCTTGTAGTTGGACATTCAACTCAGCCATCTCCTTTGGCGGGACGCGATATGGCGAGCGGGCCATAAGTTTTGCACCTGGCACCAACTCGATCGTGAAGTCTATCTCACGCTGGGGTGGTAGCCCATGGAGATCCTTGGCAAACACATCTATAAACTCTGATATGATCGGAACATCGCTCACACTGGCCTTAGGCTCCACAGCCTGAAGTAGCGTGAAGTATAACTCTGCGCCCTTCCGAACAGCTTTAACAACTTGGAGTGCAGACATCAACGTCCCACCAACTCCTCGCATACACGCGAACCGCATTTCCTGCTCGGTATTCTGGCCCAACGTGATCTCTTTGGCATTACAATTGATTAAGGCATGCTGCTCCGCGAGCCAATCCATACCAAATATCACGTCAAATTCCGATATCGGTAATACAGATGCAGTCAAACCGAAGTCCCGACTTCCTATCTGAACCGCCACATCGCAAGCTCGATCCGCGAGCATCAAACAACCATTCGGCAACACCACTCTGATGTTATCTGTCTTCACACGACTAGGTATCCCAAGCTGCGCTATGAACTCTTTCGACAGAAAAGAATGCGATGCACCCGTATCAAACAGTGCTTGCGCCAGCGTGTTCTGAATCATTACAAATCTTGTGTCAATCATGTCACACACACAAGCCGCATACGCATAGGCAATAAACAAAGCATGCAAGCAATACAATACTCAATAACTTAACTCGTACCTATGACGACGTCACTCTGCTTAATGGCCTCCTGCAGGCCAAGATTGTAGACCCGGGGCTGCGCCTGCGAGGCAGAAGACTCCACCAATGCCTTTCCTTTTTCCGCATACGACGCTCCCGCCTTCTTTTCACTCTTTGGCGGCACCCAACATTCACGGGCTATATGCCCCACCCATCCACAATTAAAGCATGTACGAGTATCCGGTCTTGAGGTGGCCCCCGACGTTGCTCCCGATGCAACTGAAGAAGGATCTTGTCCCGCCGTCTTGGGCCACTTGCTCCATTTCTTCTTATAAAATGACTTCGTCGGTCGGGGCACCTTGAACTCCGGTTGTGTCACAGCCAAGGCCCTCTTCCGTTGCACCCTTTTTATATCTTTTTCCAGCGCGCACGCAGTGTCGACCAATGCCTGGAAGCCTTGGTTCACAAAACTAGAAAATAGGAACCTCAACTCCTCCCGCAGTCCTTCATAGAACCTATTTGTATTCCTCTGCTCACCAACAAAAATAGAACTGCATACCGCCCAAGCGTGTAAACTCATGCAGGTACATTTCCACACTGCTTTCTCCTTGAGTTAGCCTTTGGAATTCGTTCTCCAGGGTAATACGCTGTGCCGCCGGGAGGTGCTTTGCCAGGAAGAGTCTAGAGAATTACTCCAGTGACACTTGTGTCAACGGTCTACCAGCCAAATGGTGTAACTCCATCTCGTCCCACCACAAACGAGCTTCGCCTTCCAATAAGAAGGTAGCTAACGTGACCTTCTGATTCTCCACCGACCCAATCGCCGTCATTATCCGCTTGACGCATGATAGCCAATCCTCAGCCTGCGTAGGAGATCCCACTCCCGAAAACATAGGCGGATTGAAGCTCATGAACCGCTTCAACTGTCATTCAGCTGCCCGAGGGTCCACAGCCGCAATAGTTTTTGGCCTCACCGCCACCTGTTCTGGCCTAAATGTCGGCTGTGTCTGCCCAATCGGATGGGTTTGGATCATGGCAAACAAAGACTCAGCAACTAATCGTACAGTTTCCGTAGAAGGCGGAGGTGTAGGCACCTCGGCTGGTGCCATACTTTCATCAGAATGCTGGGGCTCCGACTGCCCAGCTCCACTTCGCGTCACCTATAGGTGAACAAGACACACACATTAGCGACCGTACACAAGCAATATCAACAAGTTAGGAATGCGCAGGTTCCTCAAACACATGTACTTGCATTCCTACAGTGGACATTCAGGAGTTCAATCGTGTTAACTTGGTTCGTAGAGACACGTTCTCGCCACCCCACAAAAGAAGTCGACCATGACTTCGAAAGGGAAAAATCAAAATAGCTGATACCAAAAATGTAACAACCCCATCCGTTTACATAGTATATACTAGAAGGTCCGGCCGGGGCCCCACAGCATATACCACAAAACAGGCGATGAAGTTATGGTATGATACCAGAGTAGCGCAGCGCACCCGAACACATTGTGTTTGGTACATTGGAATAAATGTACCTGATTTGAAGAAGTCTCACCCTACTCAATGATATACATCAAAATGTATTTGATGTGTTTTGAGTTTAGTTGTGCAGGTTAAGTATTTGCAGGGAAAGCTGAAAAGTTTCTAAGTCCATGTATCGACACCCAGAAGAAAAGTGTCGACACTTAAGAAGACTTGTGTCGACACCCAGAGAAGCAGTGTCGACACTTGGAGTAATTGTGTCGACACCAGGAATGCAGAGTCGACACCAGAAGGAAAGTGTCGACACATACAGGCTGTGTCGGCACACAATGAAGAAATGTCCAGTGAAGCAGTGTCGACACCCAGAGGAACTTTGTCGACATCAGAAAGTGTCGACACTTGGAAGCTGTGTCGACACTCAGCAAAAGTTCAACAAATTCTAAGTACAAGTATCGACACAAAGGAGATGTGTCGACACTCAGCCAAAGTCTCAACACATGAAGAATGTGTCGACACAAAGGATCAGTGTCGACACATAGCAAAAGTATCAACACATGAAGAAAGTGTCGACACTAGGAGGCTGTGTCGACACTCAGCAAATTTCTATGAAGACTAAGTACAAGTGTCGACACTAAGAAAATGTGTCGACACTCAGCAAGTATCAACACAGAAGGCAAGTGTCGACACTAAGAAAATGTGTCGACACTCAGCGAGTATCAACAAAAGAAGATGTATCGACACAAAGGAGTTGTGTCGACACTTACAAGAATTCAACTAAGTACTGAAGAACAAGGAGTTGTGTCGACACACAATATCAGTGTCGACACATGTTGAAGAAGCAGTGTCAAGAAGCAGATTATACAACACAAGGAGTTGTGTCGACACCATGAAGGCTAGTGTCGACACTTAGTCAACTTGTGTCGACACTTAGTCTATAAGTGTCGACACTTAAAGACTGACTGTCTCGACACTTTCAGACAGTTACAGAAAATTCAAGAAGTGACTGGATGACTTGACAGCTGTCATTCCAGCCGGTCTACTGCAACTGTCAGAGCTGTCAGAAAGCTGTTAGAAACCGGATCAGCCGGTCACTATGAAGAAAGCCTATATAAAGGCTTATTCTGTCAACAGAAGAAGATGATCAAGCAATTCATTGAAGAATCAATTCAAGTGAAGATCTAAGTAGTTGGAGAGAGAGAGCTCCTTCCAAGAAGACAGTTGTTGAACCAGGCTGTGAAGAAAAGTTTCAGACTGAGTTCTGATTCTTAAGTTAGCAGTTATTGAAGATCAGCTGCATTGAGACTCAACCCTATTGTGTTCAAAATTCAAGAAGCTTTGAAGGAAGCCAAGGGAGGTTGATCTCAGCAAAGTTCTTCCAAGAACTCATCAAGAAACCTGTCAACTCTTCTCTCTTATTCTGAGTTGTAGGTTTATACTTTGTAACTTTAATTTCCTGTAGGATCCTTAGGGATCTGAGTTGTAAGCCTGAAATTATAAAGGCTGAGTGGTAGGGTTTGTGTGCCTGAGTGTAGGAGATCTATTTCTCTGAGTGTAGGCCTTGTTGAGGGCTGAGTGTAGGCCTTGTTGAAGGCTGAGTGTAGGTCTTTGTGAAGATTGAGTGGTAGGGCTTTGAGCCTGAGCTATAGGAACCTGTTTGGGGTTCTGAGTGTAAGATCTGAGGATCTGAGGAATAGTGGAGGAGTTTGGCCGAATCTAGTACACTACTAGATAGGCGAAGGGGGAAAGTGGATGTACCCAGACCTTGGGGAACCACTATAAAACTGTGTGTACTCTGTGTGTGTGTGATTCTGTGATTGTTGTTTTATGTTCTGTGAAATCTGTGATTATAATCTGCCTAAAAGTTTAAAAAAGATAAGGTCACCTATTCACCCCCCCCCCCCTCTAGGTGATTAGGTACAATTTCTTTCAAGTGGTATCAAAGCGAGGTTACTCAAAAAGGACATAACTGTCTGAGTAAAAGATCTTGTTGGCAGATTCAGTATAATCAAGTGCATAATCAAGAAAATCAAGAAAATGGGTTCAGCAGAGAATCACAAAAAACTTGGATCCATGAAGTTGCCAATTTGTAGAAAGGAGATTTTTGGCATCTGAAAAGAAAGGGTTAGACTATTTATGGAAGTCTCTGACCCTAGAATCTATATCACAGTCAAAGAAGGGTCATATGTGCCTATGAAAGTATCAGTCCTGGATGCAAATCAGAGAACTCCTAAGGACTTTTCAGAGATGACAAAAGAGGAAATTATTCTGGCCACTATGGACAAGAGGGCTCAGAATATTATTGTGAGTGAAATAGATGATGTCACATTCCAGAATTTGATTCACTGTAAGACATCAAAGGAAATGTGGGACACACTGATAGTGTACATGAAGGGCTCTGAAGAAGTTAGACAGGACAGAAAGTCTTTACTAAATCAGGAGTATGAAAGTTTCAGGCAAGGCAGGTCTGATAGTATAACAGAATGCTACAAGAAATTCTATAGGATTGTCAATGAGTTGATATCCTATGGAAGAGAATTCAGCAATTATGAGCTGAATGATAAGTTCTTGAGATCCCTAACTAAAGACTGGGATACTAAGATTTGTGTCATAAGGGAAATGGCCAAGTTAGCAGACATTCCTCCTCCAACATTGTTTGGAAAACTGTTATCCTACGAGATGCAGTTGATGGTTAGGAAGGAGGAGGAGAAAACTACAAGAATTGAGCATAAAGAAAGAGCTGTGGCATTCAAGACAGAAGCCACCAAGAAATATAAAAGTAAGTCTCCATCTCCACCCCCAAAAGTTGCTGAGACTGAGACAGATGAGTCAGAAAGTAAGAATTCTGAAAGCAGTGAGAGTGATGAGGACTTTGCAGCTCTCACAAGACATTTTCAGAAGTTCTTAAAGAAGAAACAGTGGAGGTCTAAGCCATCCACTTCACAGAAGTCATCAAAGAATGACAGGAGAAAGCCCAAGTTAAGTAGAACTACATCTTCAAAGATAGTCTGTTATTGTTGTAACAAACAAGGACATGTTGTTGCTGACTGTCCAGAGAAAAGGAAAGAGTCAACTGATAAGAAGAAGACTCAAATAAAGGGCAAAAAGGAAAGGTCCTTCGTTGCTAAGAAGGACAAAAGTCTGTCAGATATGTCTTCTTCAGAAACTGATTCAGAAACTGAAGCTTACATTGGACTGTTTGCTGAAGAAGAGGAAGAAGAGTTCATCCAGTTAATGAATTCTATATATGAGCAAGAGGACAATTAGTGCCAGGGACTGATGGCCTTATCTGAAGGTGACAAAATCCAGGAGCAGCATGGACCTAGTCAGGTACTAAATTATTCTGCTGATTCAATTTCTAGTACTGAGTCAGATTCAGATACATCATCATCAAGTGATGAGAGTGCATCTGAATCTGAAGGAGACATTCATCAATTAATTGATGAATATAGAGTAGTGCTGCAAGCTTTGAAGAAAAGTAAATCCTTGACCAAGAGTCAGGCTAAGGAGATTGCTAATCTCAAAGTGGCTGCAACAGATTTTGATAAGTTGATTGATCAAAAACTAAATGAAATAGCCAGGCTGAAGAACATAATTGTTATTCAGATGGGGACTATAACATTCAAGAATGATCAAATCAGAAATCTGGAGATTAGTCTTCAGAAGGAGAGAGATATAGTTGCAAGGTTTTCTAAACCAAAATCTATTTTACCTTTGATAGATGAATTTGTACATCAAAAGGGTAAAACTGGATTAGGGTTTACACAACCTACTAGGACTGTAAAGTCCAAGTCTAAGGGCAAAGCCCCAGTACTCAACAAGCCTGCTATAGATAGAACAGCCAGGGTTGTACCTAAGAAAAGGTACAACAGATTTGAGTGCTGGTGTTGTGGCAAGGTAGGCCACTTTTCCATAGACTGTTGGCATAATTCAAGTGCCAAAGTGAGTAGCAATCTGTCTGCTAGAAAAGCTACATGTAGCTTTGTTAAGAGGCAAACTAACCAGCACCAAGGACCCAAGAATTCTTTGGGTTCTAAGGTTAACTAATCTGTTTTGCAGGTGAGTCCAAGTGACCATGCCCCAATATGGTACTTGGACAATGGATGTTCCAGGCACATGACTGGAACTAGGGGATTGCTAAAGGACTACACACCAATCAAGGATGGTCCTAAAGTCACCTTTGGTGGTTCTGAAAAAGGAATCATCAAAGGTTTTGGTAACATTTCTAGCAACCTTATAACAATTACTCAAGTGACTTATGTTAAAGGTTTGAAACACAACCTCATTAGTATAAGTCAGCTGAGTGATTTAGGATATGACATCTCATTTGTCAAAGATGGTTGTCATATCAGGAGATCAAATGATCAAGAGATCATTCTGACTGGTTATAGGAAGAGAAATGTCTATTGTCTAGACATTATGTGTGAGAACAATGTTTCTCCTGTGTGTCTTGTGACTGATGAGAAAGTCTCTCATTATGTCAAATGGCACAAGAGACTGGCCCATCTTAACTACAAGACAATTGGCCAACTCTATAGCAAAGAGTTAGTGAGGAATGGTCCTCAGGTTAAGTGTATTAAAGATGGAATATGCTCAGCTTGTCAAAAGGGCAAGCAGACTAGATCCACCTTTAATAGCATTGAAAATAAAGATGCTGTGAGGTGTTTATACCTCTTGCATATGGATCTCTTTGGTCCTATGCCAGTTCATAGGCTAGGTAGGAAGGTCTACACATTTGTAGTTGTAGATGACTACTCAAGGTTTTCCTGGGTGTTCTTCCTTAGACAAAAATCTGAAACACCTTGTATCTTCTATAGTTTTGTCAAACAAATTCAGAATGAGTTAGACAGTACAGTGGTCAAAATAAGAAGTGACCATGGTACTGAATTCCAGTCTGACAGTATGACAAAGCTATGTGAAGAGTTTGGGATATTTCAGGAATTTTCTTCACCAAGAACACCTCAGCAAAATGGCATTGCTGAAAGGAAAAATAGAACCTTGATTGAGGCTGGTAGAACCCTATTAAGTGACACATCTCTCCCAGAATATTTCTAGGCTGAGGCAGTAAACACTGCATGCCATGTAATTAATAGTGCTACTATCACCAAAAGTCACAACAAGACCCCCTATGAGATTGTGAAAGGCAGAAAACCAAACCTATCTTATTTCAGGATCTTTGGTTGTAAATGTTATATACTTAACAATGGTAAGTCTTACTTAACCAAGTTTGCTGTCAAATCCCAAGAGGGGATCTTTGTTGGGTACAGCAACAACAGTAAGGCTTATAGGGTCAACAACTTGACTACTCAAGTTGTAGAGGAGTCAGTACATGTAGTATTTGATGAAGCTAGACTCATTAACAATGATTTGTCTAGAAGTATTTGCAGCTCCATAGGTGTGACTAAGAAGATGGACAAGCTTACTATTGAAGAAGGATCTACTGCAAGTCAGCATGTAGATGATAGTGGCTGCTGTCCAGGGGGAGTATTAGATGCACCTGATGCAGAAGAAGACCATGGAGTGCAGCAAGTTGAAGAAGCTGAAGGAGTACAACCTGAAGACAGGCTGCCTCCAGCTAATAGACATCTAAAAGATCATCCAGCCAATCAAATTATTGGTGATCTAAGTCAAGGGGTACAAACAAGGAGCAGAAATCTAAGTTCAGTACTCTACTCCAGTTTTCTATCCCAAGTTGAGCCAAAGAAATTTGAAGAAGCCATCCTAGACCCTCATTGGATTGAGGCAATGCAAGAGGAGCTGAATCAGTTCAAGAGATGCAAAGTCTGGGAGCTTGTTCCTAAACCAAAAGACCACAACATAATTGGAACTAAGTGGATCTTTAGGAACAAGATGGATGAACATGGAGTGATTATAAAGAACAAAGCAAGACTGGTTGCAAAAGGTTATAGGCAAGAAGAAGGTATTGACTTTGATCAAACCTTTGCTCCAGTAGCCAGACTGGAGGCAATAACAATGTTCTTGACCTATGCAACCTATCAAGGGTTTAAAGTATACCAAATGGATGTTAAGTCAGCCTTTCTGAATGGTAATCTGAAGGAAGAAGTCTATGTGGAACAGCCATCAGGTTTTGTTGATTCAACTAAACCAAATTATGTTTATAGACTTAGGAAGGCTTTGTATGGGTTAAAACAAGCCCCTAGGGCTTGGTATGAAACTCTGTCTAGTCTCCTCATTGAGAATAAATTCACAAGGGGGAAAATAGACAAGACTCTATTCCTTAGGGAATCCAGAGGCAAGATCATACTAGTCCAAATATATATAGATGACATCATATTTGGGTCTACTGAAAATAGTCTTTGCAGAAAGTTTGCAAAACTTATGCAAGGACAATTTGAAATGAGCAGTATGGGGGAACTTAAGTTCTTCTTGGGTCTCCAAGTTAGACAGACTGAGAATGGTTTATCCATATGCCAGTCTAAGTTCACTCTAGAATTGATTAGGAAGTATGGTATGGAATCATCCAGTACCATGAAAACTCCTATGGGGTCAAGTATGTCTCTTAGCAAAGATGATGCAGGGAAACCTGTAGATGAGACTTTGTATAGAGGGATAGTTGGCTCCCTATTGTAATTGACTGCTAGTAGACCAGATATCATGTATGCTACATGTGTCTGTGCTAGGTACCAAGCTTGCCCTAAAGAATCTCATTTGACAGCAGTCAAAAGAATTCTGAGATATCTTAAGGGCACACCTTATCTAGTCCTTTGGTACCCTAGGAATGGAGACTTTGAACTGACAGGTTATTCAGATGCAGATTTTGCAGGCTGCAAGGAAGATAGGAAAAGTACAACTAGAATCTGTCAATTCCTAGGTGGAAGACTGATATCATGGAGTAGCAAGAAGCAAACAAGTGTGGCTATCTCCACAGCAGAATCAGAGTATGTGGCTGCAGGAAGTTGTTGTGCTCAACTTCTATGGATACAACATCAGCTTGAAGATTATGGTATTCAAGTAAGTAGAACATCTCTATTTTGTGATTCTACAAGTGTCATTTCTATTGCAAACAATCCTGTCTCCCATAGTAGGACTAAGCACATAGAAATAAAATACCATTTTCTAAGGGAACATGTGGAAAAAGGAGATATTTCACTAGAATATGTTAATACAGATAATCAGCTAGCTGATATGTACACTAAGCCCTTAGATGAAACCAAATTCAATAAATTCAAAATTGAATTAGGGATGATAAACTTAGACTAAGTTTACAAATATAGCTAAGTAAAAAGGTGTCTACACACAGAGTTGTCTGTGTCGAGACAGGGAATTGGTGTCGACACTTCAGAGAAAAGGTGTCGACACATCTAGGAAGTCTGTGTCGACACTTCAGAGAATTAGTGTCGACACATGCAGGGTAGGTGTCGACACATCCAAGGTGGTGTCGACACTTAAGATTTACACGGAATTAGACAAGTAAAGTCTCGACTAAGTGTCGAGCTATGTGGTGTCGACACATAAACAAGTGTCGACACATATATTCTGTCGACTATACTTGTGTCGACATATAGTTGTCGAGACATTATAAGTCAGTGTCGACACTTATCAACAGTGTCGACACAATTTGAGTATTTTGACGCGCCCTTTCATCTTCGATTCTAGAATGGTATAAATAGGATTTCACCATTGTTTGTCGACACGCTCACCAAAGTTTCGAGACCAAACTTGTGTGTCGACATCTCTCTTCTCTAGATTCAAATTTCTTCAAACCCTAACGGCGCCCAAGCTAGAAGAGAATGTGAATGAAGTTTATGAACTCGTGCGGCACGCATTTGATGACGCGGAACCTGATATCAAAGGCGTGATAACCCTAATCACAGAGACTGGGTTAGAATTTCTTGTTTCAGAGCCGATCAAGATCGGGAAGAAGGAGAGCCTGGAGTTTCTGAATGGAGCAACATTAGATGACTCAGGACTCAAAATTAAGTCAAGAGTTCATGGGGCAAAGGTGAAGGTATCACCTAAAAGTCTGAGAAAGATACTTCAGTTACCAAGGACAAAGGAAGAAGATGATGTTTCTGCTTCTAAGAATAGAGAAACACTAACATGGTGTGGACTGGACTCCACAATGAAAATAGGATCTGTTTTCAATAGGAAGGGAATGAATATGCAAGGCAAATTCCTATCTGAAATTGTTGGCAAGGTTATCTTGAGCAAGCCTGGAGGGCATGACAGAGTATCAGCTCATATGTTTAGTCTAATGACAAGAATTATCTTCAAACTAGATACTGATTGGTCTGCAGTATTGTTTGATAAGATAAAGGAGAGTATAAAGAAGCTCAATTTGGGTAGGATGTAACGCCCCTGCTTTTTTCGGCATTATTGTCTCCCCTGGTTGGCATCTTTGTGACGTAAGGGCGTTACTCTAGCGTTCGGTTCGTGGAGCGTCGTCGTTAGTACGCTTTCGCGTCTCTTCGATTCAGTCGGCTGAATTCTTGAATTTTTGGCAGAAACGGAAATTTTCGCATTTGGAAAACTTAATTGATTGATTTTTTTTGTCTTGCTCGTCCAGTTCGTCGAACCAACCTTGCTATGTTGATTTTATCTTATTTTATTCTCTGGGTTCGACGCTCGTCGATCGCTTTCCTTTCTGGTCGCTGTCTGGGTTCGACGCTCAATGATTGTTAGTTTTTTTGGGCGCTGATTAGAGGTCGACGATCGTCGAGCTCCACGATTGCCGTGCTGAGCTCGACGAGTCGTCGAGCGGGGTCGTCTGGTGTCGACAAATTGTGTCGACACCGCTGGCTATCGGGTGTCGACACTGCTGTGTCGACACTGCCGGCCGGTGTCGACACAGGTGTGTCGACACCGCTGGCTGTCGGGTGTCGACACTGCTGTGTCGACACTACCGGCCGGTGTCGACATAGTATGTCGACACCGCTGGCTGGCGGGTGTCGACACTGCTGTGTCGACACTGCCGGCCGGTGTCGACACAGTGTGTCGACACCGCTGGCTGTCGGGTGTCGACACTGCCGGCCGACACTGCCGGCCGGTGTCGACATAGGTGTGTCGACACCGCTGGCTGGCAGGTGTCAACACTGCTGTGTCGACACTGCCGGCTGGTGTCGACACAGGCGTGTCGACACCGCTATTTTGTGGTGTGTCGGCACCGCCGGGCCGGTGTAATTGAACCCGGTCCTTGCGGCTGTTGAGTATTTATACCCTGTTTCTTCTTATCTTTAGCCGACCTAGGTTTCTCCTGCTTTCCGTACCAGGGCGGCGTGTGCGGAGAAGTTTGCCGTCCGTGCCTCTTCCGGCGATCACCGACGGAGCTCCGGTGCTCGGTTTTTCCCCCCGATCGTGGATCTGGAAGGCTCTCGTCGAGAGTTGCGCCCTCGGGGTAATTTCTTCCCCGTTCCTCGAGTTTTCCTTGCCAGGGTTTTCGGCCCTAACCGTTTCTCCAGTCATCTTTCGTCCAGATTTCGGCTCCTATCGCGACGCGTGGAGATTTGGAGAGTTTTTCCGGTAAATCGAGGCAAGTAGTGTTCTTGCTCTCCCTTTTGTTCTTGATTCTAAATTCCCACCTTCCTTTTTGTTTCTACACTTGTTGAGTTTATCATATGTCGACGGTAGAGATACTTGTTCTGAACTCCTAACTTGTTTTCCCCTCTATTTCTGGACTTTGTGACTTGATGTCCCTTAAGTTTTAAATCTCAAAATCTTGTGGTTCCTTGAAACGCCCTTATGCAGCCCAATTGGTCGGCTATCCCTTGAGTTTATGGTGATGAATAAGCATAAACGAACACTGCTTGTATAATTATGTAGCTAAGGAAATTCAGATGAACTATGCGCATTGGGGTCCTCCCTCGGCATAGCGTTTTATATTCAGATGAACTATGCGCATTGGGATCCTCCCTCGGCATAGTGTTTTATATTCAGATGAACTATATGTGTTGGGGTCCTCCCTTGGCATAGTGTTTTATACTCGGATAGGTTGTGCGCGTTGGGGTTCCTCCCTCGGCATGGTAATTACTAATAAAAGATTGGACTTCGGATGCTGATGCTTGTTTCCTTTTTTGTGTTTATAAAATGTTTAGCATTTCTTGCTCGGCTAGTTTTACTGTTGCTCATTTTTACTCTGTTGACCGTTTTGTTTCAGTCACCCTTTCTTTCATTCTCCTCTACTTAAAGGTTTGTGTAGTCTGCTTTTACTCTTACTCTACTTGTGACTTGCTTCTGAGGTGTTCTTCTTTTGAATGTCTCAGGATCAGAGCTGTAGCAGGTTTAGCTGACATACTTGGGCTTCTGGTGCTGCTGGTTCCTGTGGCTGTTTGTTTCCATCTCTGAGTTTGAGGTAGTTGTCTTGTTTAGACTTGGCTGTTTTTCTTCTTTCTATGGGTTCGTGTCAGTTGTTGACGCCCATAGACTTTAGCCTTTCTGTGTTAGACTGCTTGCTGCTCTCACTACTATTACTTTTTACCTGATGGTTCTTGCTCTTCTGGGAAGGATTTATGCTAGGGTGCATTCTAGTTATTTTGAACCCTAAAATGTTACTATATGTACTCATGCATTTCATATTTGTAAAACTAAAGCACTATTTTTTTCTTATAGCGTAAAGACTACCTTTTTATATATACTATATTCACCTTAGAGTCGTGCATACCATGGGTCGTCCCCCGGGGAAACTTATGCTCGTTTAGGGTGTCAACTTAATTGAACTAAGGTATTTTCTGCTACGTATAAATATACTGTGATCTGTGGACTAGCTGACCTACCGTGCCGAGGGATACGGCCTTTCAACATAACTATTTTTCTACCATAATTAATCAACGTTTTCCTTAAAAATAAAGGTCTGGAGTTTTGCCTGAGCATGTGCAGTTAACCCCTGCATGACGTGGCATCACGACACGTGTTTTCTCTTGCTCTGATACAATTTTATCGTTGAGAAAATGCGGGTTGTGACATAGGATTCTAAGTCTTTACCTTGCTGGAAGTATTCCAGATGTAATGAACCAAACTGCAGGTTCAAAAATTAACCACATGAGGAGAATGTATTTGAGAATCTTCTCTAGGTGGGATAGAATCTTGACCAAAGAAATGCCAACTCCTGAGAAGGTAACACCCCAAAAAAGAAGAAAAAGACAGCCCCAGTGGCTCAAGAATCATCAAGCAGCTCTGAAGAGCATGTAGTGTTCACTCCTGATGAAGAAGACACTGGAAATGCTGGCCAGTCACCTGCTAGACAAGAAGATGCACCAAGGCAGGGGGAGCTACCACAGGCTAGCCCAATTCACCAGGATTCAATCCAGGGGGAGCCTCTACTTGTGGAAGAGACTACTCCACTAGAGAGTGAACAAGCTAGTCAAACAATACTTGAGGTAATAACTGAAATCAACCAATTAGATTTCTCTATTGAAAATGAAGATATGACTGACAGATTGTCTGATGTTAATCAGCAACCACAGAATCCTAGTCAACCTCAGGATGTTGTCATGGAAGACACATCTGTTGCAGATAAAGTGGTTGATGAGATTAGAGATTCTCCACCCCATCATCAACAGGAATTTACCTTAGAAGAACTATTCCCTGACCTTCTCCAAACAGACTTTGAGAAAGAAAGTGCTGCTGCTGAGGGGGAGAAAGTAATCATTGAGGGGGAGCAAGTGGAGAATATAGAGGAAACTGCAGGCAAAGAGACTGAGAAGCAAAAGGAAGCTGAGCAACCACCAAGGACTGAGAAGGAGTTACCTCCAAGTCCTAAGGACAGGGTTGATATTGCAAGAACATCTGCTTCTGAAGATGAAGAGGCTGCAAGAGCCAAGAAGAGAAAATTTCAAGTTTTCAAGAGAAAGAGCCAGACTTATAAGAAAGCTTTACAAACAATAGCACCACAGCCTGCACCACAGCCTGCCCCATCTACTGACTTCAGTTCTCTGATGGTAGCTTTACAAATAAAGATGGATGAGCAAAGGCAAGCAATAGAAAAATATATAGATGAAGGTCATAAGTCATTGCAATTTGATCTGGCCCAAGACATCAAGTCAATCAGGTTTGAAATGAATTTGAACAAGAAAGAGATGACTGACTGCTTCCATAAAGGAGGGAATGCAGTAGTCTTTTTGGCTACTCATCAAGAAAATATCAAGAAACAAATTGAAGACCTGGCAGTAAAGCAAGGCTATGTCCTGGAAAACCAAATAAGAATGAATGACAATTTGATTGAATCACACAATGTGATAGTCACTGAGATGCAGAATCTGGCTGCTGCTCAAACTACAGCAAGGACTACTGCCCAGGAAGAGTTTGATAAGAAGTTCCAAGAGCACATCACTGCTTTTAAGACTGTTCTTGAAGACTCTAAGAAGGCAATAACTGAACAACTTCAGAAGTTCAAACCCTTCTATAAGGATGGAGTTAATTATCTGAATCATCAAATAAGATTTCAGAAAGATGATCTGAGGGATCACATTGAAAGAGAAGTCATAAAGGGGGAGAGGGTGTTAGTCAAAGCAGGCTCTGATCATGCAAAGTGGATTTTCAATTCCATCAGAGCCACCCTTGGATATCCTCCATTATGTGATGATGACAATGTTGCAGAGTCTAGTATTAATCCTGCATATCTTGGAGGAGAGCAAGCTGAAGTGGCTCAAGTAATATACCCTCCACCAGACTTTGATATGGTACATCAAGACATACAATCAATGTATAGCCCTCCTGAGGGAATTCAGAAGGTCATCATAGAGAAAGTGGTTCAGCCAGTGCCAGAGGCTATACTGAAAGAACAAGAGGCTTTGCAGAAAGAATAAGAAGCCCAATTGTCTAAGAAGAGATTCAGGGAGCAAGCTGAATTGAGGCCTGACTTTGAACAATGGAGCCCCACTTCCAGGAATATTATCTTGACTGCATGGAAGGCTGCCAAGGACAATATCCAGGATAGAAACAAGTGGTATTCTGACTTGGAGTGGAGGAAGCATGAGACCAGGCAAGAGGCAATTGTGCAATATAGAAGAAAGGCTAAGATGGGAAAGCTACCTTCTACTGCACAGGAGCCCAGCAAGTACTTTCCAAAGCCTTATCATTACTTTGAAAGGCAGAAGATCAAAGCTGAAGAATTAAAAAAGAAGGACCTTAAAGGAAAGAACCCTGCTGCTGCTGAAGATGCTGAAGCTCCAGTCCAAGCAAAGATACAATCTGGAAAGGGCATTGTGATCAAGGAGCCTGAGCAGCAATAGGATAGAATTTTTCTTTAGTTTACAGTTGTAATCATTTGTATTAAAACTTTCTGTAAACTTTTGAATAATGAAAATGTTGAAGTTCTTAGAACTATGTGATATGTGTTAAATTTATTACATTATTGTTCTGAGATATGTGTGTATACATGTTTGTTTATACATGTTTATGTACTTACCCTGTTATATAATCATGTTTTACATCATACTGTGATTTTGTTATGTATGGTGTATATCATTGACTAAGGGTTATGACTTCTCCAAATAGGGGGAGATTGTTGGGTACATTGGAATAAATGTACCTGATTTGAAGAAGCCTCACCCTACTCAATGATATACATCAAAATGTATTTGATGTGTTTTGAGTTTAGTTGTGCAGGTTAAGTATTTGCAGGGAAAGCTGAAAAGTTTCTAAGTCCATGTGTCGACACCCAAAAGAAAAGTGTCGACACTTAAGAAGACTTGTGTCGACACCCAGAGAAGCAGTGTCGATACTTGGAGTAATTGTGTCGACACCAGGAATGCAGAGTCGACACCAGATGGAAAGTGTCGACACATACAGGCTGTGTCGACACACAATGAAGAAATGTCCAGTGAAGCAGTGTCGACACTTAGAAGCAGTGTCGACACCCAGAGGAACTTTGTCGACATCAGAAAGTGTCGACACTTGGAGGCTATGTCGACTCTCAGCAAAAGTTCAACAAATTCTAAGTACAAGTGTCGAAATAAAGGCGATGTGTCGACACTCAGGCAAAGTCTCAACACATGAAGAATGTGTCGACACAAAGGATCAGTGTCGACACACAGCAAAAGTATCAACACATGAAGAAAGTGTCGACACTAGGAGACTGTGTCGACACTCAGCAAATTTATATGAAGACTAAGTACAAGTGTCGACACTAAGAAAATGTGTCGACACTCAGCAAGTATCAACACAGAAGGCAAGTGTCGACACTAAGAAAATGTGTCGACACTCAGCGAGTATCAACACAAGAAGATGTGTCGACACAAAGGAGTTGTGTCGACACTTACAAGAATTCAACTAAGTACTAAAGAACAAGGAGTTGTGTCGACACACAATATCAGTGTCGACACATGTTGAAAAAGCAGTGTCGAGAAGCAGATTCTATAACACAAGGAGTTGTGTCAACACCATGAAGGCTAGTGTCGACACTTAGTCAACTTGTGTCGACACTTAGTCTATAAGTGTCGACACTTAGTATATAAGTGTCGACACTTAAAGACTGACTGTCTCGACACTTTCAGACAGTTACAGAAAATTCAAGAAGTGACTGGATGACTTGACAGCTGTCATTCCAGCCGGTCTACTGCAACTGTTAGAAAGTTGTTAGAAACCGTATCAGCCGGTCACCATGAAGAAAGCCTATATAAAGGCTTATTCTGTCAACAGAAGAAGAAGATCAAGCAATTCATTGAAGAATCAATTCAAGTGAAGATCTAAGTAGTTGGAGAGAGAGAACTCCTTCCAAGAAGACAGCTGTTGAACCAGGCTGTGAAGAAAAGTTTCAGACTGAGTTCTGATTCTTAAGTTAGCAGTGATTGAAGATCAGCTGCATTGAGACTCAACCCTATTGTGTTCAAAATTCAAGAAGCTTTGAAGGAAGCCAAGGGAGGTTGATCTCAGCAAAGTTCTTTCAAGAACTCATCAAAAAACATGTCAACTCTTCTCTCTTATTCTGAGTTGTAGGTTTATACTTTGTAACTTTAATTTCTTGTAGGATCCTTAGGGATCTGAGTTGTAAGCCTGAAATTATAAAGGCTGAGTGGTAGGGCTTGTGTGTCTGAGTGTAGGAGATCTATTTCTCTGAGTGTAGGCCTTATTGAGGGCTGAGTGTAGGCCTTGTTGAAGGCTGAGTGTAGGTCTTGGTGAAGACTGAGTGGTAGGGCTTTGAGCCTGAGCTGTAGGAACCTGTTTGGGGTTCTGAGTGTAAGATCTGAGGATCTGAGGAATAGTGGAGTAGTTTGGCCGAATCTAGTACACTACTAGATAGGCGAAGGGGGAAAGTGGATGTACCTAGACCTTGGGGAACCACTATAAAACTGTGTGTACTCTGTGTGTGTGTGTGATTCTGTGATTGCTGTTTTATATTCTGTGAAATCTGTGATTATAATCTGCCTAAAAGTTTAAAAAAGATAAGGTCACCTATTCACCCCCCCCCCCCTCTAGGTGATTAGGTAAAATTTCTTTCGCATTGCATTCTAGCGGAAGCCTAAACACTAAACTTGAACTCCACACCTGAATGTCCAACATATATAAGCTCCTCATTTAGATATAACATAGGAATGTTTTACAAATACAAATAGTTGGCCTTATGGCCTTACAGGGCTTTCACAATAGTGGCCTCAACATTGGCGTGCAGGCCTGCCACGTCTAAATAAAATACAACATTTAATAGTTTAGCCTTCGAGGGCTAGCAGCAATAGCAGCAAAGGCAGCATGGACTTCAGCCCTTATCCGTCCCGCTCGGCTCTCCAACACCTGCACAGGGACAGCTCACCCAATGGTGGAAAACAGAGGCAATGGTCAGCATTCAGCTGACCAAATTATAACGACCCTACCCCATTCCCGGGGCAGGGGTATTCTTCCCTGCAGGCATAGCATTTCATAAGCATATATATATCTCATATAATGTGCGTTCACGCACACATTCAATCATAACTGTCAGCCACTCGACCCAACGATCCATGCACTTAGGGCACATTCTTGGCGTACCGGCGAACCAGGGTCCAACCACCGTATCAGGGTCACAACCCAGTGGTAAAACATTGAGCATTTCACTCCATGGCGTGCAGTCGGAGTTCTAGTCGTAATGCACCGGGATTGGCCCTTAGCCCCCCATTATGTCATGGCGCGCAGGCCTACGACTCTTACTATGTGCTCCAACAGACCGCACTTTCAGGTCTCACGTCGGACGGACATAGCGCAGGTCAGATCATCCACCCCCCGTTGCTCAAATCTGCTTTCCATCACCGAGCACAACATACTCGCGGCTATATAAAAGGCGCGGGTCGGTTTCACCGATCCTGTTCTGGCATTCAAGCCTGGGTGCTTTCCTGGGCGCACCAATACTTACTCTTACACCCATTTCATCTCACACATCAGCGGGTCTTTCCTGGGCACACTGGTACTTCCTGATACTCTCTTCACAGGTATGACCCCGCAATTATCACAAATGTTAAGGGTATTTCCATGGCTTACCACGCCAGTACTTCCTGCTACTTCTCTTCACAGGTCCACCCATGAACATCAAGCATTATAAAGGGTATTTCCTGGACATTCAATCCAATACTTCCTGCTACTTTCTTTTGTAGGTACAACCCAATAGTACAGGCATCACAAGCAGCACAAGGGTATTTTCTTAGACTACCACTCCAGTACTTCCTGCTACTGTCGTTCACAGGGTTAACCCACCGACTCCGAAACTACATGTTTATCACGGACTCTTCTTCGGTTCGTATATGCAACATCACCAATCCAGACCAACCAGTCCACATGGTCTTCACACAGCATGCCTATTCTGTACTCCATTTCCGGATCTATATGCCAAATTGGGGATTCCATGAATCAACTCAAAAGACTCCCACAACAAGCCACACTCTGGTGGGGGAATCAGATGCACATGCCAAAAAGGAAGCCTTCACAAGGCTAGGAAGAAAGGTCGTTACCCTTGAAGACCGCTTCGGTGCCATGAGCTCCTAGCCGGGTAGAAAGAACCGCAACAGCTTTTCCTCCGCAAAGATGGCCTCGGATCTCAGCTTGACACTCTCAAGCTCCACCAGCGATCAGCCACACTTCCTCCTCCTCGTTCTTCCTTCCCTTTCTCTTTCGGCCATAAGGAAGCAAGGAGGACTCTCAGTTGTTAGATCCCAGCTGAAGAAAATGGACGACCGCGAAAAAGCCTAAAAATCACTTCTCGGGCCCGACACGCCCTGTGACACACCCGTGTCACAGGCCATGTACACTAAGTGGTGCACAAACCGCCTTATCCCGAAACAGGTCACGGCCATGGTACACGCCCGTATTGGCCCAGACACACCCGTGTCGCAAGGCGTGTTATTGCGCTCGATGATCGTCGAGCTCATTTCATCGACCAAAAGGGGGGAACACGCCCTTCGACATGCCCGTGTCAGATGGTACACGCCCGTGTAGTATGGCGTGTTTCCTCTGTCGACCACGTTCGTCCACCAAAGCACTCAAGTGTCAACCAGGGGGGACACGCCCTAGGTCACGCCCGTGTCACAGGGCGTGTACCTCCCGAACACTTCGTCGAACGCATTTTTGTCGAACTCACGATGTCTTCGCACCGAGCAGGACACGCCCTGGGACACATCCATTTCCCAGGCCATGTCACCCAAAATTTTCCCATTCTGAAATTTGGGCTGTTACAAATAGTACAGGTCAAGATGAAGAGTCTTTCCCCCAACAAAAGTCGGATGATGATGAAATCCTAGGAGACAAATAAGAAGAAAAAGAAGACGAACAAGAAGAAGAAGTTCAAGAATATGTGCCTCCAAGCGAGCTAAGATTCTACAAAGATCATCCACAAGATTTGGTTATTGGAGAACCGTCAAGATGGTAAGTACTCGTTCATCATTACATGATTTATTCGCAAATAAGTGCTTTTTTCTGATATAGAACCTAAAAATGTTGAAACCACTTTAAATGATAATTCTTGGTTTTTAGCTATGATTGACGAGCTTAATCAATTCGAACGTAATAAGGTTTGGAAATTAGTAGAAAGACCACCAAATCATCATGTTGTAGGTGTTAAGTGGATCTTAAAGAATAAAAAGGATAGTAAATTTAGGGTCACAAGAAACAAAGCTAGACTTGCAGCTAAAGGTTATTCACAAATTGAAGCAATAGATTTTGATGAAACCTTTGCACCCGTAGCTTGTTTAAAAGCAGCTAGAATTTTTCTTACATTTGCTAGCTTTAGAAGGCTTATATTATTTCAAATGGATATTAAAACTGCTTTTCTTAACGGATATATTAAGGAAGAGGTTTATGTAGAACAACCTCCAGGATTTGTTGATGTTAAATTTCCTGATCATGTTTTTAAATTATAAAAAACCCTTTATGGTTTGAAACAAGCACCTCGAGCATCGTATGATAGATTGACTGTTTATTTATTAAAGAATGATTACAAAATGGTTAGTGTTGATTGTACTCTATTTATTAAACATGTTCATGATGACCTTATAGTTTTGCAAATATATGTTGATGATATTATTTTTGGATCACCTTATGAAAGATTGTGTGAGAATGTATTAGAAATTATGAAAATTGAATTTGAAATGAGCATGGTAGGCGAACTCACTTATTTTCTTGGTTTTCAAATTACTCAAATGCATGATGGAATTTTTATTTGTCAATCTAAATATATTCATAATGTTTTAAAAAGATTGGATTTGAAAATCTATAACAAGCAAATACCCCCATGAGTGTCTCATTGAAGTTAGATAAGTATGAAAGTGAAATTTCTATAGATCAAACACTATATCGAAGAATGATAGGATCACTATTATATTTGACAACTTCTAGAGCTGACATTATGTTCGTTGTATGTTTATGTGCTAGATTTCAAGCTAATCCCAAAAAATCTCATTTAAAAGCGGTTAAACGTACTTTTAGATATCTTATTGGCACATCTAAGTTAGGTTTGTGGTATCCTCACAATGATGCCATTATTTTACATGGCTTTTCTGATACTTATTATGATGGTTGTTCATTAGATCGTAAGAGCATGAGTGGCACCTGTCACTTTCTAGGCCCTTCACTAATTTCGTGGTCGAGTAGGAAACAGAATTCTGTTGGCTTATCCACCACCAAGGCTTAGTACATTTCACTAGGTAGTTGTTGTGCTCAGCCACTTTGGATGAAGCAAACTTTAGAAGACTTTCGAATAATTCATGAAACAATTGAATTAAAATGTGATAATAAAAGTGCAATTGACTTAATATATAATTCAGTTCATCATTCTAGGTCCAAACACATTGATGTACGTCATCACTTCTTTAGAGACCATATTAAGCAAAATGCGATTAAAGTCAGCTTTATATGCATTGATTCACAGCTTGCTGATATTTTCACGAAGCCACTTCTAGATTCCCATTTTCATAATTAAGATGAAAACTAGGAATCCTGGACATTTCAAGCTAATGAATTGACATAATAAGTAACCCAAAAAATACTTTAATCAACAAGAAAATGTTGATTAAACATTAAATAAACCATAAATGTTATAAGTCAATAATACTATTACAGTAGTACTACATCACATAATAAGTCTCATATTACTACAGCACATAATTCTTAGACAAAAATATGGAAATTTTTGAAAACTTCATTGTCACCGGCAACCGTGACTGTCACCGGGAGATAACATCAACTTCTCAAATCATCCCGAAAACATCTGAAATTCATGGTGTCACCTGCACTTGTGTCCCCTCGATCATCAGCTATACTGTGTTCACTACTTCTCGTCCGACGAGGTCAGCGAAGAGATGTTCGGGGAGGCTCCATGACCGGATTCTTCGATTCAGCCGCTTCTGCTGGATTGGGCTTCAATTTAAGACTTTTGGTCAAAAATTTAAAGAATTTCTGAACTCCCAAAAAGTTCTTCTTCACCTCCCTTTTATGTTCTTCGAACGACTCTCGCAAGTCATCCAACCCTTCTCGTAATGATCCACCTCTTGTAATTGGTGGGTTTCGAATAGTGGACACTTGTTCACTACTCCTTGTAGACCCTCCTTGTGCTGATCGGCCGATGGAAGGGGTACCGCTCGTAGAGTAGATAGTGGGCACATAATCATTGAAATAAAAGTCTCGGTCTATCCATGTATACTTCTTATATAATATGCGTCGGATGACCGCTCCAAGTGGTAGTGTATTTAATTTCTTCCAAGATGGACTTTTTAGTCTAAATATGTACGACATTATTGAAAGGATTAAGTCTGTAATATCGAATGGCTCCCGCTCCAAGATCATGTATGAGACATAGCTCAATTGAGACGTTATCTTCCGTGTATCACCGGACTTAAGTAAAATAGTGTCTCAATATGTCTTGCACTAGTCGTGCATCCTCCGTGAGAGTGGTCGTAGATTGAATATGAGTTTTGATGCAATTCCCATGCAAAACCACATTCAAGAGTGTCCAGTCTCTATCCTTCCGATAATTCTCTACAACCTATAAGATATTATCGTGTTCTATTAACCCAAACTCTTCCTTAAGATCGTAGTGAGTTATTTCAACTATTTGCCCATGTATGCGCGATCGTACACCACCATTTAGCTCCGTGAATCGAGGATCTTGTAAATGATTATAAAATTGCTTTATCCACACAGACGAAAATGTATTCAGAATAATGACAGACATTATTCCTACCATTGCTAACAAATCATGGATGTGTGCGTGACGGGCGTGATCGAATTCGATGACCCGTCCAATCCCCATATTCGCATTTTCTATCCCAGGGAACGTTTGATAGGATGAGTGCGTCTCACTGCCAGTACTTCTGCAGGCTCTTGAACTGGAAGCCATTATTGTAGTTAACAGGCCAAATTTTAAAACAAAATTTTTCAGAAATTTTCAATAGCACTAGTCGGCGACACCCATTGTCGTCGAGCGATAGCGAAAATTGTTCTAATCCAATTTCCGACTCCAGATCTACACTTTCCCCTACTTTTAATACCATATCTGAAATTTCTAAGGCCATTTAACACATTATCTAAGGCTATTTGAGAAATTTTTACTCAAAACACTATTCATTCTCTTCTTCCCTAACAATATAACTCATCTAAAATTTTTCTTCAAAACAACTAGATCTGAGATTAGGGTGTCTAATTTTATCAATATATGCAATCACTAGTTCAAATATATAAGATTTTAGTCTACTTTCTCTAGCAAAACCTAGTTTTGAACAAACCCCTAACTGTGGTAAAACATATTTGAAAACCTGAAAATCTTTCCATCAAAAGCTCCATGAACTATCTGACAATCATTTGGATCTACAAAATCTACAAGATGAAAGAAAAATTTCATGAAAATAACCTTGATCTATGGTTTTCTCTGTTTTCTGCTTTGTCTTCCGCGTGAAGTCTTCATGAGATAATGCTGGGAAAGGTGCAATTGACTAGATACGACAGTTTTTTGTATTTTCGCACTATTGTCGATTGGCGTTACCCAGTATCGCCGGGCGACAGTGAAAATTCACTTTTAAGACTGTTTTCCTCCTTTTCTTTGGTTTTGACATGGTTCAATGTATATTCTTTGATGCTGGGTTTCCTAATAGCATGGTTCAATTGTTCAACCTTCACATATCCTTTTCTCCATACAAAATTCCTAGTGTTTATGTACATGTGAAATTATTTTTGCATGCCTCTAAGTATGAGAAATGTTTTAGTTCTGATAATGTTCTTTCACTCACACTTGTGAAAACCTTCATATGGTTTCACCTTACTGCATATGTGAATTGTGAATGTTCTATCATAACCACTAGAAGTGCATGCAACCGCTAACGCTTTATCCTAGTTTATTCATTACACCGCTCATATTTGATTATCATGTATGCTCACAAGTGAATTCAGACTACTTTGTCATGCCAAACAAAACATGTTCAAACAAATTCAAAAAATTTCAAAATTAAAATAAAAAGGGTCTGACAAGAAACCTCCACCAAGCACTACTTACCCTCCTGATAAGTCTTAATAAGCATTGTAAGCTTGAGCACATTGGAAAGAATTGTAAAGTATCTTGTGCAACTATATATATGGATATTCTATTTATATGTGCTCTGAATTCTTGGGTACAAGCACAGCTAGTCATGTATACCTCTATGTTATGTTGTTTTTCACATTCCACGTGTTCATGTAGATGTAAGGCCTCTACATATGTGTTTTTCATCAACCTATCACATGTACACAACATTATCTTCTCTAAAATTTCTTCTTATGAGAATTGTACCGAAAATGTTTCAAACGTAGTATTCACTAGTGTATGTGTATGTGATATAAATGGATGAACGTTGCCAATGTTCGTGTTTACTCATTTACTTCTTTACTATACATTGATTCATATGCACTATCCTTAATTTCTCCCATGTATTTTTCCTCTTTAGCTTCTGCACCACTCTGCTATCTCTTTTGACAATACCAAAGGGGGAGAATTTACTAAGGAAATCATTCATACTCATCGTTTACTACTAAATTTTACATTCCCTAAAAATTCAAAAAACAAATATGCTTATATTTAGGGGGTGTACACCTGTAGGGGGAGTGTTTCATCCTAGTGATATTTGTGCACATACAAATGCTTAGTCTTGTTTCTCATAGCACTCATAGTTTCAAACACTTCTTAGTTCATTCATGATTTCTTTCTCGGTGGATTAGTTATTATCAAAAGGGGGAGAATGTTGGATCATGTGTTCCACGCTTCTTTGGTTTGCTAATAACAAATCTCATTTGTAATTGATCTTTGGGTGTTTATGATGTGCAGATATCACAGGTCTAGTTCTAAGGACTTTGGGTGATGTTTCGGGTCAGAATAGATGAGCATTGAAGACATTGCTAGGAAATATTGGGTTTCACCCATAGGCGACAGTGACGTTCGACGAATCTGCGCTCGATAATCGACGATCGATGATCGCCGTTCGACGAATCTGCAATGCTCATAGAAGATATCGCCAGGCGATATTGGGTATAGCCCGCAGGTGACAATGATGTTCGATGAATCTATGCCCGACAATCGACGACCGACGTTTGACGAATCTGTAATGCGAAAGTCAGGAGTTCGTGGGACACGTGGTGGCAGTTATCACTATCGCCAGGTGGCGATACACAGTGTCGCCAGGTGACCATCCACGTTAGACGTTCGAAGAATCTACGATGTGAAAATGAGCAGTTCGTGGGACACGTGGCAGCAGTTACCGATATCACCGGGCGGTGATACCCAGTATCGCTAAGACATTTCGCCAAAGTATAAAAGTCATTCAATTTTCTAAGGAGATTTTGAATTTCATTACCTGGAGTGCACCTTCCTGTTTAGATGAACAAGATAGCTCTAGATTCTAGATTTATTCCATACTCTCAAGAAGGCCGAGGAACAAAAGATCGATGGCACGTACGCAGCATTCAAAGCAACCATGGCTAGGATTCGTCGTCATCTTCAACACTTTGTTTCAAGTGAGTTTTAATTCATAAGTTTTCAATTTTTTTTGTTCTTATTCCTATTTTAAACCTATTGTAATTGAGAGGGTAAATCTCCGCCTTGTGCGAGGCATCTAAGTCTTTGCATGGCTTAGGGGAAATCGTCGCCTTGTGTGTGGCGTCTAAGTCCTTCAGTGGCTTAGGGTAAAATCGTCATCTTGTGTGTGGCGTCCAAGTCCTTGTGTGTCTTAGGGAGAAATCATTATCTTGTATGCAGTGACTAGATCAACGTAGATCTAGGGGAGGCTAGTCGCAAGATTTAGGGAGAAATTCGCTTTAGCCTGTCGGTTCTTGATAGAAGGACCAACTAAAACAAAAGTAAATTGTATTTTTCATAAGCCTTGGTCTCTAGCTTTATAGAGACACCTCGTATTCACTTTTAGCACTTTTGAAATAAATTGTTATTATTTTATCTTTTATATATTTCAGAGGGTTCGAGTCTGCTTATGAAAACATTAGTATCCATTTCATAATTTCATTATTTTTGTTCAACACGTAAACTTTGTCTAATTAATGAAAATTAATTAACCCTTATTCACCCCCCCCTAAGGGTGTCGTAAGATCCAACACTAACTTCACTCAATGCTTCTGTTCTTAGCCAGATATCTTGTTGAGTTTGCGTTGAGTGAACTGCCTTCACTCAGCGCTTCTGGACTTAATCAGATTTTCTTGTTGAGTTGGCATTGCGTGAACTGCATTCACTCAACGCTTCTAGACTTAGCCAGATTTCTAGTCAACAACATTGTGGCTTTGACTATATGTAGTTCTCTCAACGCATTTGCTCTTTTGGCGTCGAGTGAACTGCCTTCACTCGACGCTTCTGGACTTAGACAGATTTCTACTTTGCCAACATCTTATCTTGAATCCATCTGTGATTGCGTCTCAGACATCCTGTCTAATCATGGTAGAGTAGACAACCTGTATACACTGAACTTGAACATATACCAAATACAATTATGCACTTAGCATTGATGGTGATGCCTCTTCAAATTCAGGGAACATTGAAGGGCAATATTCCCAACAGGCGACTAGAGCATGAGAGAGGGACTTTTGTTGTCGTCAACTTCTGCATGCCTCCAAACCTTTATTCAACATCAAATGTTTCATATCAAGTATATATTTGAACCCTTTAAGTGTGTAGATCATTTAGGAGGAGTATCCATGTGGTTCTGCCCAACAGAATACCTATTTCCCGACCACCCAAGCCTTGGGCTACCATGAGAGTGTGGAAGCACTCTAGATCTCTTTGAAATTCTCTAGAGGGCTCCATAGAGGAAAGGACTCTATTGTCCTTCTCTAGTCCCTTAAGTAGGTTTTCAACACCAGAGATAATGAAACTAAGTAGTCGCACCGCTAAATAATGATAATATCAAATTCTAATGAGTGACGGTGGCACCCGATCACCGAAAGTCAACTTAGGAGTCTACAGTCATCCGACGAGTCGACTAATAGTGGTTCTCTGTCGTAACTATCACTAAAAATAGTGGTGGTAGAGATCAAGGCACATTTTTATTATATCCATTGATCTCATGGAAGAAGATAAAATTATTACCGTCAAATTAAATTATCTAATTAATCAGCTTAATATCTAGTCAATACATATATTGTCCAATCTAGTTTATCGTCTTGATGTCTAAACGATATTGTCCTGTCAATACTATCCAGTATAGTCAATCGACTTGATGTCTAGACGATACTTAAGTCAGTATGCAGATTCTTTATTTGATTAATTTGAGGATCTTAAAGTCATTACCAAAAAAATTATCCAACATCAAACTTGTAGAGGACAATGAGAGCTTCCAAATTATTGTGGTACATCTCATGATGACAACTGTAGTTCCCTGAAAGTTCATTTTACTGAGAGAAAAAAATTTACAGTTGTAATTAAATAAAGTGTATTATTCTCTCAAAAAAGATTATCTTTGACTAAAATTTATATAGAGGCTTTATATATCATTTCTTATCTCTGATATAAATTTAGAAATATTTGGAATAATTATCTTTATAGAGTATGGTGAAATATACTAGTGTGACAAGAAATAAATAAACAAAATAATCAGTGTGTATACTATTCCAAATGCTTTGAAATTTTGGTGGGCCTTTTGCTATGTCATAAGATCTCTATAGCTCAAACTTGGTGTCATTTGAACTTATAAAACTCTAATTATCACCCAACCATGATTTAATTAATATTGTCAAATCAATTTAATTATTTGCATAACTCCTATATCATTAAGTATTTTGAAGTGAAATTTGTGCAGTTTACTTATATTTCCATTTACTTTGAAAGGTTGGAATTTTGAGGCACATGGGTATAGCTTATACCCTATATAAAAATAGTAAAGGTGTCACCTTAAGTGTCATCTTGAGCAATCTATTGACAATGTTATTTGATCATCTATAATAAAGGTTTAACACCATGTATTTTGGTGTTGTCAACTCTGAATTTTCAGATCAGCAGTCTCTTTAATAATGATATCATTGCCCATCCTTGATTGGATATTTGATTGATGATATGAATATTTATTTATGGAAATACTGGTATACTACTACATGATTACTACTTAATTTCAATTACTAGATTATTTAGATATTAATTACCAATGTTAAGTTTGATACATTTACTCCAAGATGTTTCCTAGTTGTTGATATTGTTCATGTTTATGTAGCAAACTGTATAGAGTAAGGAAGTTTTACCCTTCTCTTGAATATCATGTGTTGGGTCCATTGCCCACAATGTCCAAGATTTAAGTGAAGTCAATCTTGTCAATGATATATATAATATTGTATTTGATGCATGCCTGAGTTCATACATTCAGGATGTCCTAGCAAAATTGATGGGACAGATAGCCTAAGTGGCTAGGTCAGGTAAACAGTTTGCTATGGTGTGGATAGATAGAAAAATGTCTAAGTCCACAGGCATTGAGTGAAGTCAACTCACTCAACGCCATACAGCAAAATAGTGTGAGTAAGGCTTATACAGTAAAATCCTAAGAGGAAATGGGCAGAAAAATGGTTAAGTCCATAGGCGTTGAGTATCACTCACACAACGCCATACTCTTTATTCATTGAGTATTGCCCTGTTAGTTAAAGTTATAGAAAAGTTGTGCAGATATTTGGCTAAGTCCAAATGCGTTGAGTGAAGCTTACTCACTCAACGCCAAGGAGGAGAAAATCTGGCTAATATAGAAAACATTGAGTGAGGGATGTTCACTCAATGCTCTCAACTCCATGACTCAAAAAATTTGGCAAAAGCAGAAAGAGTTGAGTGAGTCATGGTCACTCAACGCTCTCGACGCTTAAAGATGCTGAAAAAGCAGAAATTTGGTTTAGGCAAAAAATGTTGAGTGAGGCAGGCTCACTCAACGCTCTTAACGCTTAAATTACAGAAAGAATGGCTAAGGCACAAGGCGTTGAGTGAGGTGTGCTCACTCAATACTCTTAAGGCCAGGCATGCAGAAAGGGCTGCAGAATTGGTTAAGGCAAAAACATTGAGTAATGCTTTCTCACTCAACGCTGTCAACGCCTAGATAGACAGAATTGTCTAAATACTTTGGCGTTAAGTGAAGCTCAGTCACTCAACGCATATACTACTGATGCTCGATTTTGGCTAAGTCCACAGGTGCTGACGTCAGCAAAATTTGCAAAATCAACAAAGTCAACTAATTTCAAATCAAGTATGGAGAAGCTACAGAACACGACAAACCTTGTCGCGAAGCTACTGTACGTCTTCTTCTATGGTGTAGCTGGATGCTGAAGTGGTCCCCACTGATTTCTAAGAGCCATAGATCGACGAACTACAAAAGGAAGTGTGTGGCGAAGACGACGACAACTTTTAGGGGCTTTATCATTTTCAAAAATATTGCGGCTGGACTTTATCTTCCATGCCATTGATGCGTGAAAAAGCTTGAAGTATTCCTACAAGAAGTTCATTTAGTTGTGTGTTTTCTTCAATGACACTAGCAATATCAGAAGGATTTCCTTCTGAGGGAGAAGCAAAAACAAGGAATAAGTCTTTGTAGATCAAGTTACTTCTTAGTTCAGCAAGCTCTAAACTGAAGATCCACTTCTGAAGCTGAAAAGAAGATAGGAAAATGGGGCTGACTCTGTCCAGGGAATGAGGAGAAAGCAAAGCAGTTTACTACTAGATACTTCCAACTCAAGATCCTTGTAGCTGTGAGGATAGTTTGAGCTGAGATAACTCAGCTTAAGGGGTTGTCACAGAGAAATTTCTCTGTGATAGATATAAATCTAATTCACTCTAGTAGGATCCTTTTGGATCTGAGATGTAGGGCTCTCTAAGCATGAGGTAAGGTAATATTGCTTGAGTTATAGGAGAGTGAAGCTCTCTGAGTTGTAGGATCCAACTGGATCTAAGCTGTAGGACTTGGTTTCAAGTCTGAGGTAGGTGGTCAATTGATCACTGAGCTGTAGTAGAGGAATACTCTTTGAGTGTAAGACCTTTGGGTCTAAGGTAGGATCCCTAGTGTATCTGAGGTAGGGTTGTCCTCCGAACCTGAGTGTATTGCTTTAGGCCTGAGGTAGGTGATCTGGTGATGACTGAGTTGTAGGCCCTTGTGTCTGAGTTGTAGGTCTTGGAGGAGACTGAGAGATCCTGAAAGATCTGAGGTGTAAGCTCTTTGGAGCAGTGGTTTGGAGAAGGGCCTTGACTAACAGGAATTTGGCAAGGTATGAGGAGAGTGGATGTACCCAAATTTGGGGAACCACTATACATCTGTGTGTACTTTTCTGTGTTGTTTTCTTTGTGTAGGTACTTGAAAGCAAATTATTGCCAACACACCTAGTACAAAGAAAGATAAAATTAAAATCTAAGAATATCAATTAGATGTGGTTGTTTCTGATGCTATCAAAAGCACACTATCTGAAAAGAAATATGTTGTTGATAGGGTTCAACACAGGCCACACAAGTCAGCAAGCAGATATACTTTTAGTCAAATCCATGCTGAAAGAAAATAGAAAATGGTTGTTACATCTCTTCCTTCTGTCAAGACTGCAGTCAAACCAACTGTTAGGCCTACACAAACAAGGAGATACAACATACATGATTGTTGGTGTTGTGGCAAGATAGGTTATTATGTCATTGACTGCTGGCACAATCCTAATGTGGTCAGAGCTAAGATTAGTCCACCAGTCATAAATTTTACCGGTGGACATGTTAAGTTTCAGACTAATATGCACCCAGGACCCAATAGATATTAGGGTCCTAAGGTAAAGTAAATTGTATATTGCAGGTTAGTCCAAGTGACCATACCCCTATATGGTACTTGGACGGTGGTTGTTCCAGACATATGACTGGGATAAGGAGCAATTTGAAGGAGTACACTCCAGTAAAAGATGAACCCAAAGTAATCTTTGGTGGTTCAGATAGTGGGAAAATAAGAGGATATGGTAAGATCACCAATGTCATAGTCACCATCACTAAGGTGGCTTATGTTGAAGGGTTATAACACAACCTTATAAGCATAAGCCAGCTGTCTGATCTTGGCTATATTATTATCTTCCACAAGGATAAGTGCCTAATTAGGAGGTCAAGTGACCAATAGGTCATTTTGACAGGCATTAGGAGTGGAGATGTTTATTGCTTGAACTTCCTAGGTTTAAATACAGACTCTCCTATCTGTCTAGTGGCAAATGATAAAGCCTCTTATAGTGTCCTATGGAACAAGAGGCTAGCCCATGTAAATTATAAGACTATTAGCAAGCTCTTCAGTCAAGAGCAAGTTAGTAATGGTCCCAATGTGAAGTACTATAAGGGGGCATTTGTTCTGCTTGTAAAAAGGGCAAGCAGACAAAAGCTTCCTTCATGTGTATTAGGATCAAATATTTTGTGAGATAACTATACGTCCTGCATATAGACTTGATTGGTCATATGCCAGTTCATAGTCTTTGTAGGAAGGTCTACACCCTTGTGGGGGTTAATGATATTTCAAGGTTTGCTTGGGTGTTCTTCCTCAAGAGAAAGAATGAAATCCTTGATATCTTCATTAAGTTTGTCAAACAAATTCAGAATGAGTTTAATAGCTCTGTGGTCAAAATCAGAAGTGACTATGAGACTGAATTCCAGTCTGATAGTATGACAAGGTTCTGTGAAGAGCATGGGATTCATAAAGAATTCTCTTCACCTAGAACACCCCCGCAAAATGGGATTGTTGAGAGGAAAAAATAGAACTCTCATAGAGGCTGGTAGGACCCTGTTGAGTGACACATCTCTCCTAGAAAATTTCTGTGCTGAGGCAGTCAACACTGCATGTCATGTCCTCAATAGAGCCTCTATCACCAAGAGCCACAAGAAAACTCCACATGTGATCTTGAAAGGCAGAAAACCAAACATGAGCTATCATAAACGTTTTGGTAGTAAATGATATGTGTTTTATAATGGAAAGTCTTATATAACTAAGTTTGCTGCCAAGTCCTGTGATGGGATTTTTGTTGGGTACAATAATCATAGCAAAGCTTATGGGATCTAAAACTTGCAAAGACAAGTTGTAGAAGAGTCTATACATGTATTCTTTGATGAGTCCACCATGATTAACAGGGAGCTGTCATGCTCCTTTTCCATTACTGCAGGTACAAAACAGATCGTGGACAATCTGACCATCAAGGAAGTAGAACTAGCTATCCAAAATGAAGTGAATATTCCAGAAGGTCCACTAGACTCACTTGGAGCAGATGAGGATCCACAAGGAGCCTGTTCCTGAAGCTGATTTAGAAAGAAGATTACCTCCAGCAATGAGGCATTTAAGAGACCATACAGCTCACTAAATCATTGGTGAACCAAACCATGGAGTAGTGATAAGAAGCAAAAATCTGAAGACAGCTATGTATGCAAGCTTCCTATCATAATTAGAGCCAAAGAAGTTTGAAGAGTCCAACATAAATCCGTTCTGGATAATGTCTATGCAAGAAGAACTAGACCAGTTCAAAAGATGCAAAGACTGGAAGCTGGTTCCCAGACCTCATAGACATAATGTCATTGGAGTCAAGTGGATCTATAGAAATAAAATTGACAAATGGGATTATAATCAAGAACAAAGCAAGATTGGTAGCTAAGGGCTACAGGCAAAAAGAAGGCATTGATTTTGATCAAACCTTTGCCCCTATAGCAAGGTTGGAGGTCATAAGATTATTCCTTGCATATGTTGAACACAAGGGATTCAAGGTCTACTAGATGGATGTGAAGTAAGCCTTCCTGAATGGTGACTTAAAAGAGGAAGTCTATGTTGAGCATCCTCCAGGTTCTGTAGTTCCTAACTCACCTGATTTTGTTTATAGACTTAGGAAAGCTCTATATGGGCTAAAGCAAGCCCCTAGAGCATGGTATGAGACCTTGTCTAGCTTCCTAATTGAGAACAAATTCTCAAGGGAGAAGATAGACAAGACCCTATTCCCGAGGGAATCTTAGGATAAGATCATCTTAGTTCAAATCTATGTAGATGACATCATCTTTGGAACTAATGATGACAACCTATGTATAAAGTTTGCCAAACTTATGTAGGGGAAGTTTGAGATGAGCAGTATGGATGAACTTAAGTTCTTCTTAGGTCTCAAAGTAAGACAAAATGAGGATGGCTTGTCCATATCCCAGTATATATTCAGTAGGGAGTAAATAAAGAAATTTGGTATGGAAAATTCCTCCACCATGAGAACTCCTATAGGATCAAGCATGCTCATATACAAAGATAGGGAAACCTGTTGATGAGACTTTGTATAGGGGGGATAATTGGTTCCCTTCTCTATCTAACTGCTAGTAGGTCAGACATCATGTATGCAACATGTGTTTGTGCTAGGTATCATGCTTGAACCAAAGAATCTCATTACTCTACTATAAAGAGAATTCTGAGGTATCTTAAGGGTACACCAGATCTTGGCCTGTGGTACCCTAGGAATGGGGAGTTTAAACTAACAGGCTATTCTGATGTAGACTTTGTAGGCTATAAAGAGGACAGAAAGAGCACTTCTGGCACCTGTCAATTCCTGGAGGGAAGACTAGTTTCCTAGAGCAGCAAAAAAGCAAACCAGTATTGCTATTTCAACTGCAGAGTCAGAGTACATCTCAGCAGGTAGTTGTTGTGTTCAGTTGTTGTGGATCCAGCATCAGCTCCAGGATTACAACCTTCAGATAAGTAGAAGTTCCTTATTTTATGATTCTACTAGTTTTATTTCAATTGCAAGGAATCTTGTCTCCCACAGCAGGACTAAGCACATTAAAATCAGATATCACTTTATTATGGAGCATGTGGAATGTGAAGATAACAAACTTGAGTTTGTCCCAACCGACAAGCTAGTGGCTAATATCTTCACTAAACCACTAGATGAAACAAAGTTTAACACCTTCAAGTTTGAGTTGGGAATGTTAAACCTGGTATAGCTTCAATTGCTCCTCATTTTATTGCAAATTACTTTGTATTTTTGTAGATGGAATTTTTCTTCAGAAAAATGAAGACTCTTCAAGATAATGCATCAGTTGAGGCGGAGTATGTCCAGCACTATTCCAGCAACTCAGAACCCTGCTAACTATTTGCTAAAGTCAAAAAGGGGGAGGAAAAGATGAGCGGGTATATGATCAAGGATGGTTGCAGCAATTCATGGGGAGCAGGTATAGTAATGTTCACCCTGTAGTGGTAAAAAGTGGTAACTATAAATCATTCTCCAATTATATGTTTTTAAAATTCTTATTGTTGCATAGTGATATGTATATCATTGACTTATTATTGAATAAATTTCTTAAGGGTTTTGACTTCCTTAAATAGGGAGAGATTGTTGGGTCCATTGCCCTCAATATCCTAGATTTGAGTGAAGTCAATCTTGTCAATGATATACATAATGTTATATTTGATGCATACATGAGTTCATACATACAGGATGTCCTAGCAACATTGATGGGACATATAGCCTAAGTGGCTAGGTCAGGTAAACAGTTAATTATGGTGTGGATAGATAAAAAATGTCTATGTCCACAGGTGTTGAATGAAGGTCATTCACTCAATGCCAGATGACTTATAGCGTTGAATGGATCCTATACAGTAGAGCCAAAGTAGTGGCAAGCTGAGAAAGTGGTTAAGTCCACAAGAGTTGAGTGAAGTCAACTCACTCAATGTCATACAATAAAAGGGTGTGAGTAAGTCTTATACAATAAAATCCTAAGAGGAAATAGGAAGAAAAATAGTTAAGTCTATAAGCGTTGAGTGAGTATCACTCACTCAATGCCATACTCTATATTCATTGAGTATTGACTTATTAGTCAAAGTCATGGAAAAGTTGTCCAGATATTTGGCTAAGTCCAAATGTGTTGAGTGAAGTTTACTCACTCAATGCCAAGGAGGAGAAAATTTGGCTAAGCTAGAAAGAGTTGAGTGAGGGATGCTCACTCAATGCTCTCAATGCCATGACTCAGAAAATATGGCTAAAGCAGAAAGTATTGAGTGAGTCATGGTCACTCAACGCTCTCGAAGCTTAAAGATGCTGAAAAAGCAGAAATTTGGTTAAGGCGGAAAGCATTGAGTGAGCCAAGCTCACTCAACGCTCACATCGCCTAAATTACAGAAAGCATGGCTAAGGCACAAGGCGTTGAGTGAGGTGTGCCTAGATAGACAGAACTATCTAAATACTTTGGCATTGAGTGAAGCTCAGTCACTCAATGCCTATACTACTGATGCTCGATTTTGGGTAAGTACACAGGTGCTGACATCAGCAAAGTCTGCAAGATTGACAAAGTCAACTAATTTCAAATCAAGTACAGAGAAGCTACAGAACACGACAAACCTTGTCACGAAGCTACTGTACGTCTTCTTCTAAGGTGCAGCTGGATGCTGCAAGTGGGCCCCATTGATTTCTAAGAGCCATTAATCGGAGAACTACAAAAGGAAGAGTGTGGGGAAGACAACAACAACTTTTAGGGGCTTTATCATTTTCAAAAAGGTTGCGGCTGGACTTCATCTTCCTCGTCATTGATGCGTAAAAAAGCTTGAAGTCTTCCGGCAAGAAGTTCAGTTAGCTGTGTGTCTTCTTCATCGACACTAACAAGATTAGAAGGCTTTCCATCTGAGGAGAAGCAGAAACAAGGAAGAAGTCTCTGCAGATCAAGTTTCTTCTTAGTTGATGCAGGCTCACATGTTGACACTGAATATATCTACGGACGAACATGTATGCCTTTCTATGATCCAATCCTACACATGCACAATCGTCAATGCATCGCACACATTATACAATTCCATCAAATAGATGCTAGCGTACGGGTAGCCAAACCGATTAGGATCGAATAAGGGCTATAAAAACCAATATTCTTTCCGGCTAAAAGGACCAACACGGTCCGATCGAGCGATGTTGTACCAAAAGTGATCTACCAAAAATAACGATTCGGTAATGGTAGATCTCTCTCAACAAAAGAAAACGGGGCTCGCCAAAACCCTCTCGAACTTAAATGAAAATTAGATGAACCACAAAATTCAATCGAGATAAAACTACAAAAATTCAATGCTTCCAAAATTACGCTAAAGTAAACCACCACAGGAATTAATCTAAGAGAAGAACACACAAGATGGTAGAAAATTAGCTTTACACAACCGGAATTGATGATTCTGATTTCTCTACTTGGATCGCTCTTCACGGCTCAACCGGAGTCACGCCGGTTGGAGAGAAACTAGTCTGCCTTCTTCGCTTCACGCCAGAGTTGGAAATCCACAAGGAGGAAACCTCTTAAGCTTTGACCGAATTTTATTTCACCCCTAAAATTGGAAGGAGGTTGGTCGGGGTTTTTTTAGGAGGGAGATGGTGGCTCAGGTTTGATGGAGGAGGCGGATAGAGGTGGAGGCAAGGGGCCGGCGGTTTGGAAGGGGGAGAAAACCTTGGCTGACTTGATGACAAGGAGGGATGGGCTCGGTTTTGTAAGTGGATGAGGGTGAGGGGCTGCTTGGTTATGACGACCCCGATTTTCTGGTGTTATTATTTGGTCTGTCGACATCATAATTATGACGTCAGGATGTTACCCTTCTCCGTTTTGATGTTGGCGCTGCACCGTTTGTGCGCTTTTGCGTGTGTTGGGTCTGTTTGACCAGTATTATTTTGTTGGGATTAGAAGTTTTTCCTTAATAAAGGAATGAGTTTCGAGGTTTTGATCTTGTCCAATTTTATTACGACCCGAGCATTTTGGAGTCTCGGTGTGTTTGAATCTTTGTGGTGATTTCTGCTTGTGTGACCATTTGTGGATAGTGTCTCAAGGTTGTTGCGTCAGATTTTATGGTTGTCTCCCCTGCTAAGTTCTTAGAGTTTTCTTTTATCCCATAATTTAAGACGATATGAAATTTTCAAATCTATCCTGCTCAGTTCTCGAGAGGACCTAGAGGTCTCTAGAAGTATCTTCAAGTACTCGAGTTACCTACTTCAGTACTTGAGTAATACGTGCCTGCTTACTCAAGAAGTATCTCCTTGTTCTCGAGAAGTACTTGTTGTACCCGAATAGGCCTTTTCTTGTACTCGAGTAAAGCCCCGCCTGAACTCGAGAAATGTTTTTCTCTATATACTCGAGAAGTTCCCTTGATCTCAAGAAGTTCTGGTGTACCCGAGATGTTCCTTCTTTAGTACTCGAGTACTATTTTCCTGGTACTCGAGTGGTCCTTCTGTTGTACTCGAGTCATGTTATACCACTCGAGTAATTCTCCATCCTGGTACTCGAGAGATCTTCCCTTGTACTCGAGTAGTTTTGCCTTTAGTACTTGAGTAGTAGTCTTAGTACTCGAGTAATCCCCTTGTAGTACTCGAGTAATCCCCTTGCATTACTCGAGAAGTAGTCTTAGTACTCGAGTAATCCCCTTGCAGTACTCGAGTAATCTCGTTGCAGTACTCGAGTAATCCCCCTGCAGTACTCGAGTAATCCCCTTGCAGTATTCGAGTAGTCGCCTTAGTACTCGAGTAATTCCCTTGCAGTACTCGAGTAATCGTCCCATAGTACTCGAGTAAGCCATTCCTTCTGTCTCGAGAAAACCGGTTCAGCCGAACCCCGTCTATTTTGTTGTTTATCATGTTATCACCCTAAGTATAAATACCTACTTCTCCTTCTTCACCTTCAAACCGACCGAGATTTTTGTCTACCTCCCGATCCAGAGCGGCGTGAGCGAGAAAGAGGTAGTCTGTCCGTACTTCTTCCGATGGTCGTCGACGGTGCTCTGGTGCTCGAAATCATTAACCGATCATAGATCCAGAAAGCCCTCGTCGTGTGCCTCCCCATCGTGGTAAAATCTTCCCCATTTCTTGAGTTTTTTCTCGTTAGGGTTTTTGGCCCTAACTTCTATCATGGCTATTTCTTGTTGGATTTTGACTCCCCTCGTCTTCTTTAGACCCGATCTACGACAAGGAACGATTTTAAGGATCTTTTCCGGCGAAACCAAGGCAAGTGGTGGTTCTCCCTTTTACCTCTTCTTCCCAATCTTGATGGTAACTGTTAATCTCTTTGTTCTTTAATTTTATAATGTCCTTTTCGTTGTAGATATATTTATCCTTTTCCATTAAATCCAGTTGTGTTATTAGTTTCTTCATGATAATTTACTCTAATAAATGTTGTAGAAATTCGGTAAAAATGTTCAAACGATGGTTTTAATCGTTCCTAACTATTATATAGGATGTGTTAAGAGTTGTTTAGGACCGTGAAATCTTTCCTAAAGGTTGATCAAGCACTCCTTATTCTAGAATTGTTTAGTAGAATCCGACGTGCTGCTGTTGACTTGAGATGTCTATCATGGTTTTTCTTCGTGGTGATGTCGTGGGGCGAGACAAGCCTCCAGTCCCCGTTTGGGTTGTGGTGTGCCTCTGAGCTCTAAACCCGGATCGTTACGGGGTTTTCCTTCCGGGCTTTTTCTTCATTGCGGGTGTTATTATTGGGTGAATACACCGCCGCAACGTTTGATCTCCCTATTAGCACTTTGTGGGGCTCTTCCGGGTTTTTGGGCATTTGCGGTGTATGGTGGAGTATCAAGTCTCCCCCGCATTTAGATGGATAATTGTCTTTGGTGTTGCATCCAGATGAGTTGACCACCTCGCCCGTGTTGTTTTTGGTGGAGTTGACCACAGGTGGCTAATAGGTGTTTGTTTCTCATCAATGGTTAAATCTTCATATGTTCTCCCTTTTAGCCTTGTGTGTTTGGGGTAATTTATTGTGCGTGATGCTTCACGTACGTTTTTTTTTTCTTTCTCTTTTACTTTTGTAACCTACTGTTTTACTTGTTTGTATACTTTTTCTTTGGTCTTGGGTTGGTACCCCTTGACTTTTGTACTTGTGGCTTATTTCTTTTTCCATCACTAGTACTTTCTTGTTGAGGTGTTCTGTCTTTGGAATGCCTCAGGTTCAGAGCTGTAGCTAACTCTTCGGTGCTGGTTTTGGAGTGCTTGTGCAGCATTATAGGCCGTTGTTGTTGCCTCAACTCGGTGAGGTAGTTGGTTTTTTGTTTTCTTTTCTAGTTTCATACATACTTTATATTCTTGTGGGTTCGTGTTAGATTGTTGACTCCCACAGGATTGTTGATTTTGGGTACTTGTCAGCTGCTTAGCTCTCTCTTGTGTATAAGATTACTTGCTCTCTGGGATGTTTTATGCTAGGATTGCATGGTAGTTATTTTCAAGTATAAAATTACTATTATTACCTCATACATTACATGTTTTAAAAATATAAAATCATTATATTTAACGACCGTACAAAACTACTGTTACTTTAACTAAATTTAGAACTTGCATGCCTTGAGGTGTCCTTGGGAACCTCTGTGCTCTTGTAGGATGCCTAATTTGATAAAAGGGGTACTTTTCCGCAGCGCTTAATTATTTTTCTTGTGAACTAGATGAGCCACTAAGCCGAGGGATACGGCTAACTACTGCATTTAAACTGATTTTACCTTTAAATAACTTAAATAATCTTTCTTCTTGTTTAAGTAGGTGTTTTTCCTGAGCATCCGCAGTTATCCCCTGCTGACGTGGCATCATGACACGCATTTTTCCCTTACTCTGATACTCATTTGTTTGGCGGTGAAAAATGTGGGTTGTGACAGTTGGTGTCAGAGGTTGGTCGGTTTGACAAGTTGGTCGAACCAGCCAATCTCATTTATTTTGTTTTCATCCTTCATTTGCATACACACACCGATTTATCATTAGTACACCTTAACCAAAGCATAGTCACTACACTCATAGCATTATAAGAAGTATACGGGGCATATAATGTAGTATGGGATGCATAATATGTGTTTGTATATGGATCCACCATAGGAGGCAACATATAACGGTTATGTAGTATGGGATGCATAACCATCATCACATGGGTGCCCATTAGGACGTTTTCTTTTCTCGTTGCAAGAGATGTTATGTAGTATGGGATGCATAACATTTCATGTGTACGCCGCCCATAACATGCTTTAAGACCCTTATTAGAATGCATAACACTGCATACATAGCATATCATTGCATAAACACGTGTGCTAAGTTAAGGTTTACATGATGACATGTGTACACACATGATTTTAAAGAGTAATGAAGAATTCATGCACTCATATCATAGGCACATGAGTAAATGGGATGAGAGGATATAATTCTAAGTTGGACATATCATCATTATAAAATCTCAGAGCAAGTTGCAGCTTAGACAAGGGTCTCTAAGTATGGTCTGAACTAGTTGAGTGGCTTAGTTGTAAGTTAGGATTTTGATGAGTTGCTTGTTGCCTTTTAGATATGCCACCAAAGCGTGTTGCGACAAGGTCGACTCCCAGTCGGAGGGCGAGTTGTCAGAAGCACAAAGTGATGCGATTATCGAGGGTCTGCGTCAGAACAATGAGGCTCTGTCGAGACAATTAGTTGCGATGCAATCACAAATTTAGTCTTTGATGGCTGCCGCTCCCGCGCAGCAACCTTTAGTGCAAGATCCTGCCTTGGGACAAGCCGTACCTGATACACCTGTCCCTCTAGTGCCCCTGGTGATGTTACCTCCAGAGATGAACCTTATATTGCATTTCCAGCGATTGAAACCTCCCACTTATGACAGGAGTGCCGATTTCATGGTTTTGGATGAATGGATTATCACTATGGATGAGATGTTTACGTATTCGGGGATTGATGAAGCCTAGAGGGTGATGCTTGCAGCCTACCAACTAAAAGGCCTAGCAAAGACCTGGTGGATTTGAGAGAAGGAAAGTTTGGCGGAAGGATGTTCTTGGAAGTTTTTCAAGAAGATGCTGCTAAAAATGTTTCTACCCTCAGTCGAGCAGGACCGATTGATGAACAATTTCCTACATTTGAAGCAGAGACAGCTCACTGTTAGCGAATACGAGATTGAGTTTAGCAAACTGAGTAGGTTTGCTCCTAATTTAGTATCTTCTGAGGAGGGTAGAGTGAAACATTTCCTGGGAGGACTAAGAAGCGATGTCCAGCAGTTGGCATGCGCTTATAGAGTTGACAGTTATGCTATAGCAGTGGAAGCTGCACTGAAAGTGGAGGTGATTGAAAACGCGAAGAATCGAGGTGCTGTAGCGAGAAAAGAGAAGAGCGAAGGCGTTGAAGATGGAAGCTCTAGGGCATCTGGCCCTTCATCGAATAAGAAAAGTGGGGAAATATGTACCTTTTGTGGTCGACCTGACCACCCTTACGAGAGGTGTTTCAAGAGGACTGCTACTTAGAAGCAGCAGCGGGTGCTCGCCATCCAATGAGCACCCAAGGGAGATCTGGTGTGCTCATACTGTTCAAATATGGGGCATGATGTAAGTCATTGCTGGATCAAAGAAAGGATTTGCTTCTAGTGCGGGCAGAAGGGACACTAGAAGTCTTCGTGCCCCCAGGCTCAGTCCGCACTACAGCCTAAACCGCGTCGAGCTCTGTCGCCGCCACCAAACCAGGACAAAGGAAAAGGAAAGCTAAATGTAGTGACTAGAGAGGATGCTCAGACCTCTACCCAAGTGATATCAGGTTAGATTCAAGCTTGACCTTTACTCTCCATTGTTTGTTATAGTTTTCATTCGTTTAGTTATGTATGCTACGGTTTTAGGGGAGTTTAAGGTGCGAAATGTAACACCCTCTATCTGTCGCATAGCATATAGCAGTAGGTCCGGTCGGGCCCGACGCCATATACCACAGACAGACCGGGTGATTACTCAATGGAAACCATCCAACCAATCATAATGTCCCACACAGAGCATTCTAGCGGAAGCAGTTTATGTTGAAATAAAGAACTCAGCACAAAGAGCACGAATGTCCACTAAACACCAAATAGGAATGTAGTGCATACATTAGTACAAGACTTAAGGCCTTACAAAATGGTTTACTTTAAATTACATGTTTTACCAACCACGGCACGCAGGCCGGTCATACATGAGTAAAAGCAGTAAACACTCCAATTAGGCCTTCGAGGGCCGGCTTCGCAATTTGGGCTTTAGCCCACTATTGACCGCTTGGTCCAGCAACACCTGCAAGCAACAAAACCACCGCACGGTGGCAAACAAAGGCAACGGTCAGCAATGCTGACCAAATTATAACGATCACGCCCTCAACTTGGGGCGGCGATGCTCCTTCCCTGCATTTCATTAGCATAAGCGAGCAATGTATCAATATTCATTTCATCACAGGTGTAGGCTCATACGGCCACACACCCCGTGCACTCAGGGCATATTCTCAGTGAACCGGCCAATGTCACGTCAATTTAAGCCATAGACATTCCGGACTCACCACCGTCACTTTGACGACTAAACATATGAGCAATTTGTCTTCCTGGCATGGGTCACGACAATTTAATCCATAGACCGCCGAAGACCCTCATCTATGCCAACGGCTCTAACCGAACGACATAGAAATGGGTACGTTTCCATCTAACCCGTGCTCGCATCGCAACGACAATTTAAGCCACATGCGCAGGTCAAACTTCTACCGAGTCCCATTTTCGTCACACAATTCACATAACTCGGTTATGTTCAAGTTGGCTCTCAGGCCTCCAAGGTGGCAAGATCACGCATCCGCCCAGTTTTCCAGGTGCACCTTAGGGTTAATCCTCGAGGCTCCCTGTTGCAATCTACAATGTAGAAAACCCGAAAAACAACCAATCGCACGGAGTCTTCTCCGGCATTTATGCAATGCAACATCACCGATCCAGACCAACATGTCCGAATAGGCTTCACACGTCATGTCTATGTCCGTTCTCGCTTACGGACTCTATACAACGGGGACTTTACATATCTACCCGAAGGAACGCCTCCAACTCACCGCAAACTCACGAGAGCGGGCTCCCTATGCAAAGAAAGAGAGCTTCACATGCTCAAGAAGAGAATTGTTACTCTAGCGTTCTTCCTTGGCGCCATGGAAAAGTAAGCTAATGAAAAGCACCGCAGTCTCTTCGCCTCGGTAGATCCGAAGTCGGCTCGCGATTTGGAGCTTCGAAGCTCCTCCAATGGCCGGATCTAGCTTCTTCTTCCTCCTTTGGCTCTCCTCTCTCTCTTGACTTAGAAAGAGAACCACTCAAGTAAAAGTGAGGGTTTCTATGGTCCAATCCCGTGTATATCCAAGTACTAACAGCCCCCAGCCGTCAGATCCTGAATTAAAGAAACGAACGGCCACGATCCAGATCTAAATTGCAGAATCTAGGACGAACACGGCCTGGCACACGCCCGTGTCCAGGGCCGTGTCCCTCATTCGCCGTCAAAATCGACGCATCTGGAACAGCACACGGGCATCTGACACGCCCGTGTTCTACCTGACACGCCCGTGTTACAGCTGACACGGCCGTGTGGTCGGCCGTGTGCCCCCATCGATTTAGCCCGAAAACAACCCGAGAACTACACGGGTACTGGACACGCCCGTGTCCTTGCCCGTGTCTACCTCAACACGCTTGGGCTCCAGGCCGTGTTCACGGTCTCGACACTTCATCGAGTGTAGTTCGTCGAGCACCCGACACGACCTTGGACACGCCCGTGTCCTAGGCCGTGTGCATTGTCTCGACACATCGTCGAGCGAAAATGTCGACACCCCGGGTTGGTTGTCGACACGGGATCGACACGCCCTGAGAGACGCCCGTGTCTCAGGCCGTGTGCCTCATCTCGACACTTCGTCAAGCAAAAATCGTCGACACACCGGGCCGATCGTCGACACGGGCTCGACACGCCCTGAGACACGCCGTGTCTCAGGTCGTGTGCCATGTCTCGACACAGTGTCGACCGAAATTCGTCGACTTTGTGGCCAAGTCGTCGACTCCAGTCTGACACGCCCTGGGACACGCCCGTGTCCCAGGCCGTGTGCCTACTGCCAGATTCCAAATCTGGCCCAAAACTTCCCCCGTCTCTCTTTTGAGTTTCCGGGCGTTACAACTCTCCCCCTCTTAAAAGAATTTCGTCCACAAAATTATATATAAAGAAAAGACACGTACAAAATTAAATTATACCTGAGCGGAATAACTCCGGATACTCGTCAAGCATAGTCTGCTCTCATTCCCAAGAGAGCTCCTCTCGACCGCAATTGTCCATCGGACCTTGACCATCGTGATCTTTTTATTTCGTAGCCGCTTGACATCTGAGTCCTCAAGCCGCACGGGTTTGACCTTTGTCGTCAACCCACTATCCACCGGCACTTGATCAACCGCGATCACTTGCGTAGGCTCTTGCACCACTTTCCATAGCACCGAAATATGGAATACATCTTGTAAAGCACTAAGCTCCACCGAAAGCTTCAACCGATAGGCTGCTTCACCAACCCGCTCCAGAACCTCAAACGGCCCAAGGTACCTCGGGCCTAGATTTTTCAATCGCCGCACCCGCGAGACACCCTTGAACGGCTTGATCTTTAAGTACACCCAGTCGCCCACAGTGAACTCCACATTCCTGTGCTTGGCATTATAGTACTTTGCTTGCCGATCTTGAGCGAGAAGCAACCTCTCCCGAATGGTTCGCACCAATGAAGTAGCATCCTCCACTTCTAAGCGCTTGTACAACTTTGACTCGCCCGTGTCTAGCCAAGACAACGGCGTGTGACATCTACCATCATATAGGGCCTCGAAGGGCGTCATTTGAATACTCGCATGGTAGCTATTTTTGTACGCAAACTCCACCAAATAAAGATGGTCTTCCTATTGCTTTCCAAAGTCTAAGACACACATGCGGAGCATGTCTTCCATAGTTCTATTGACCCTCTCGGTCTGCCCATCCGTTTGCGGATGAAAGGCTGTGCTGAATTTTAATTTTGTTCCCAACATTTGCTGCACTAGCCGCCAATCATCGGACGTGACCGCCCATCTCGGTCACTCACGATGCTGCGGGGCACACCGTGAAGCCGTACAATATTATCCACATATAGTTTTGCCAACTTCTTCACCGGATCATCCTTCCTATGCGGAATGAAATGCGACACCTTCGTTAGCCGATCTACGACCACCCAAATGGCATCGTTCTCCTTTTGCGACCTTGGCAAACCGTGCACAAAGTCCATAGAGATGTCGTCGAATTTCCACTCCGGAATATGCAAGGACTTAAGAAATCCTCCCGGCTTTTGGCATTCCGCCTTCACCAAGGCGCAAGTTTGGCACTTCGCCACATAGAGCGCCACATCTTTCTTCAAACCCGGCCACCAAAACAGTTTCTTTACATCGCGGTACATCTTCGTGCTCCCCGGGTGAATCGAGTACTTGGTATGGTGTGCCTCGTATAACAACTCCACCCGCAAATTGCCCACACTTGGGACACACAGACGACCATCTTTCCAAAGTAATCCGTCCTCCACAACGAATTGGGAATTTGACCCATCCAGAGCCTCTACCACGAACTGCTTCATGTGGTCATCCAAATCCAAAGCCTGTCGAATCCGATCAGCTAGGTCATATTGGACTTCAGTCCAATTCAGTACTGCTTCAGCACTTGATTGCTTATCCACACAAACAATCTCCAACGCCTCCAACTCCCGAACCAACCGCTCGTCATGGATCTACAGCAAATTGGCTTGAGCTGGGGCCCGACGACTCAACGCGTCCGCAACTGCATTACCTTTACCAGGCACGTAGTGGATCTTGAATGTATAGTCTCCCAGGAACTCCATCCATCTACGCTGCCGTATATTCAGATCCTTCTGATCGATCAAATACTTCAGGCTCTTGTGATCAGTGTAGATATCGACCTTCACACCGTACAAATAATGCCTCCACAGTTTCAAGGCAAAAATCACGGCCGCTAACTCCAAGTCATGGACCGGATAGTTCCTCTCGTGCACTTTCAGTTGTCTCGAGCTATAAGCTATTACACTTCCGTGTTGCAGTAGCACGCAACCCAAACAGCTGCCCGAAGCATCGCTATAAATCTCATAGCATGCGGCCCTACTCGGCGAACTCAGCACAGGCGCCGTGGTCAACCGACATTTCAACTCCTCAGAAGCTCGCGCACACTCCGGCGTCCAAATGAACTTCTGCTCCTTCCTCGTCAAAGTAGTGAGAGCTAACGCTATCCGCGAGAAGTTCTCTACGAAGCGCCTATAATAGCCGGCAAGCCCCAGAAAGCTCTGGACTCCCGCTACCGTAGAAAGCTCAGGCCACTCCCGTATCGCAACAATCTTCGTCGGATCCACCAAAATACCTCCCCACTCACTATATGACCGAGGAACGCCACGGAGGACAACCAAAACTCACACTTCGAGAACTTGGCATACAACTGATTCCTCCTTAGCGTCTCCAACACCAAATGAAGATGCTTGAAGTGATCTTCCTCACTCTGCGAGTACACCAATATATCGTTGATGAAGACGATCATAAAGTAGTCCAAGTACTCCCTGAAGGTCATGTTCATCAAATCCATGAATACTGACGGCGCATTAGTCAGCCCAAACGGCATGATCGTAAACTCGTAACGCCTGTATCTTGTACTGAACGTTGTCTTAGGGATAACGTTCTCCCTTATCCTCAACTGATAGTTACAGACTTGAGATCCAGCTTTGAGTACACCGTCGACCCAACCAACTGATCAAAAAGATCATCGATCCAGTGGATCGGGTACTTGTTCTTTTCTGTCAACTTGTTGAGCTCCCGATAATCAATACATAACCTCAAGCTTCCATCCTTCTTCTTAACAAAGAGGACCGGCGCGCTCCAAGGCGAAGAACTTGGGCGCACATACCCTTGCTCCAACAACTCTTGTCGTTGAACCTTCAGCTCCGCCATTTCCTTAGGCGCTAGCCGATAAGGAGATCGTGACACATGCTTTGCACCTGGTACTAGCTCAATCATGAAATCTATCTCTCGTTGCGGAGGGGCTCTAGGAAGATCTCTAGGGAAAACATCAGGGTATTCCGATACCACTGAAATACTATCCAATGCGGGCTTCGGCTTCGCAACCTCCACTAGTGTAAAGAACAGTTCTGCACCGGCACGAACCACCTTCACCACCTGAAGAGCAGACACCATCATCTTGCTCGACCTCTTCGAGCTCGTAAAGGTCGTCTCACGACTTGCCCCCAGCTTGACTTCCTTGCTACCACAATCTATATAGGCTTACTGCTCTGAGAGTCAGTCCATGCCAAATATAACGTCGAACTCCACCAACGGAAGTAACGACGCTTGCAGGTCAAACTCTTGATTCCCAATCCAAACCTAAGTGCAACTAATTCTACCCGCGCACAATGAGCACCATTGGACTATAACGCATCCAATTTGTCTCTTACCATCGAAGGAGGTACTCCGACGCACAATATAATTCCGAATAAAGGAATGTGAAGCTCCCTAAACGAACGGTGCTCTCGCCAGATAAAGTAAAGTCGTAACAAAGCTTAGCACAAGTAGTTCTAAGCTAACATGCACAAGGGCGACAAGTATTTAAGGAAAAACTATCTTTAAACCATACCTGTCCTCACGACGGCGTGCTTCCTCCAGGGCATTAGGCACTCACGGGCATGATGCCCCGGCTCTCCATAGTTGAAGCATGCGCCCGGGGTTTGGCTTGTAGTTGCCCCCGAAGCACCGAAAGGAGGGACTAGACCCAAAGTCCTAGCCTTCTTATACCACCTTTGATATCCAGACTTTGAGGTGTTCGGCACTTTGAATGTCGTCTCCTTTGCACTAAAGTCCTCGACTGCTCCTGACATAGCTTTCCTGGCCTTCCGAGCACCTTTCCAACAGTCTCGGGCAAAGTGCCCTTTCTTTCCACAAGTGTGACAAGTGTAAGTAGCTCTGCTAGTCGATGTCATAGCCCCTTTCTCCAAGCATTCTGACGGATGCAGCTCTTACGGGGCTTGCATAGTTCGATACAATGGTCGCTGGCATCGGGAGAGTCTTCCTCAAATCTGCCTCCAAAGATCTAGCTGATTCCACCAAGGCTCGGAATCCCAATAACTTTGGTCCTAGCAGTAGAACTCGTAACTCGGCACGCAGGCCATTATAAAATCTATCGACTGTAGCTTGCTCATTATCCAACTCGAAGCATGGGTAGCGGCTTATCATAAGAAATGCTTGCAAATATTCCTCAATTGTATGCGCTCCCTGCACTAAATACATATTCAGTTGCTGCCCCGATGGTCTACCAAAGGTCATCTGCTCCATCACGCCAACCGGCGTTGAAGCCACAACAGGGGCGCAGGGTTGTGCATTCCTTCCAAGCTGTGCACCCATCACAGCGAACACCGCTTCAACGATCCGTCTAACGGTTTCATACGGAGGAGTCTCAAACACCTCACCGGGTGCACTATGCTGCTCAGAAACCGGACATTCTGGCGGTCCAGCACCGCTTCCGGTCACCTATAGTGGTACAAAACACCGTTAAGCGACCAAATAAAATTGCAAACAGCAATTATAGGAACACGCAGGTTCCCCAAACACGTGTATTCTCATTCCTAAGTGGACATTCATGGGTTCTTTTGTTGTTATAACGATGACACACACACATGTGCTCACCACCCCTTAAAAAGAATTCGTCCACGAATTCATATTAAGTTTGACCGAAACCAGTAGTCTGATACCAAAATGTAACACCCCTATCCGTTGCATAGCATATAGCAGTAGGTCCGGCCGGGGCCCGGCGCCATATGCCATAGACAGACCGGGTGGTTACTCAATGGAAATCATCCAACCAATCATAACGTCCTACACAGAGCATTCTAGCGGAAGCAGTTTAAGTTGCAATAAAGAACCCAGCACAAAGAGCACGAATGTCCACTAAACACCAAATAGGAATGTAGTACATACACTAGTACAAGCCTTAAGGCCTTACAAAATGATTTACTTCAAATTACATGTTTTACAAACCACGGCACGCAGGCCGGTCATACATGAGTAAAAGCAGTAAACACTCCAATTAGACCTTCGAGGGCCGGCTTCGCTATTTGGGCTTTAGCCCACTATTGACCGCTTGGTCCAGCAGCACCTGCAAGCAACAAAACCACCGCACGGTGGCAAACAAAGGCAACGGTCAGCAATGCTGACCAAATTATAACGATCTCGCCCCCAACTCGGGGCGGCGATGCTCCTTCCCTGCATTTCATTAGCATAAGCGAGCAATGTATCAATATTCATTTCATCACAAGGCGTAGGCTCATACGGCCACACACCCCGTGCACTCAGGGCACATTCTCGGTGAACCGGCTAATGTCACGTCAATTTAAGTCATAGACACTCCAGACTCACCACCGCCACTTTGACGGCTAAACATATGAGCAATTTGTCTTCCCGGCATGGGTCACGACAATTTAAGTCATAGACCGCTGAAGACCCTCATCTATGCCAACGGCTCTAACAGAACGACATAGAAATTGGTACGGTTCCATCTAACCCGTGCTCACATCACAACGACAATTTAAGTCATATGCGCAGGTCAAACTTCTACCGAGTCCCATTTTCGTCACACAATTCACATAACTCGGTTATGTTCAAGTTGGCTCTCAGGCCTCCAAGTTGGCAAGATCACGCATTCGCCCAGTTTTCCGGGTGCACCTTAGGGTTAATCCCCAAGGCTCCCTGTTGCAATCTACCATGTAGAAAACCCGAAAATCAACCAATCGCACGAAGTCTTCTCTGGCATTTATGCAATGCAACATCACCGATCCAGACCAACATGTCCGAATAGCTTCACACATCATGTCTATGTCCGTTCTCGCTTACGGACTCTATACAACGGGGACTTTACATATCTACCCGAAGGAACGCCTCCAACTCACCGCAAACTCGCGAGAGCAGCTTCCTATGCTAAGAAGGAGAGCTTCACATGCTCAAGAAGAGAATCATTACCCTAGCATTCTTCCTTGGCGCCATGGAAAAGTAAGCAGATGAAAAGCACCGCACTCTCTTCGCCTCCGTAGATCCGAAGTCGGCTCGCGATTTGGAGCTTCGAAGCTCCCCCACTGGCTGGATCTAGCTTCTTCTTCCTCCTTTGGCTCTCCTCTCTCTCTTGACTTAGAAAGAGAACCACTCAAGTAAAAGTGATGGTTTCTCGGGTCCAATCCCGTGTATATCCAAGTACTAACAGCCCCCAGCCATCGGATCCTGAATTAAAGAAACGAACGACCACGATCCAGATCTAAACTACAGAATCTGGGCCGAACACGGCCTGGCACATGCCCGTGTCCAGTGTCGTGTCCCTCATTCGCCGTCAAAATCGATGCGTCTGGAACAACACACGGGCATCCGACACGCCCGTGTTCTACCTGACACGCCCGTGTTCCAGCTGACACGGCCGTGTGGTCGGCCGTGTGCCCCCATCGATTTAGCCCGAAAACAACCCGAGAACTACACGGGTACTAGACACGCCCGTGTCCTTGCCCGTGTCTACCTCAACATGTCTGGGCTCCAGGCCGTGTTCACGGTCTCGACACTTCGTCGAGTGAAGTTCGTCGAGCACCCGACACGGCCTTAGACACGCCCGTGTCCTAGGCCGTGTGCCTTGTCTCGACACATCATCGAGCGAAAATGTCGACACCACGGGCCGGTTGTCGACACGGGCTCGACACGCCCTGAGACACGCTCGTGTCTCAGGCCGTGTGCCTCGTCTCGACACTTCGTCAAGCGAAAATCGTCGACACACCGGGCCGATCGTCGACACGGGCTCGACACGCCCTAAGACACGCCCGTGTCTCCGGCCGTGTGTCATGTCTCGACATAGTGTCGACCGAAATTCGTCGACTTCGCGGCCAAGTCGCCGAATCCAGTCTGACACGCCCTGGGACACGCCCGTGTCCCAGGCCGTGTGCCTACTGCCAGATTCCAAATCTGGCCCAAAACTTCCCCCGTCGCTCTTTTGAGTTTCGGGGTGTTACACGAAATAGGTGGGTGCGCGTCCTTTTTGATTCGGGTGCCACCCATTCCTTTGTGGCGTGGAGTTTTGTGCATAGACATCATTTTGACGTGGTTTAGTTAGAAGGTTCCTTCAACGTCAAGCTTCCCTCTGGGAATCTGGTGATATCTAATCAAGGAGTTCTGAGATGTCCTATTTATCTTGGCAATTTTCTGGCTTTTGCGGATCTGATGATTTGGATCTGGCTGATTTTGATGTGATTTTGGGCATGGACTGGTTGTCCAAGTACGATGCAGTCATCCAGTGCAAGGCAAAGCGATTGGATTTCAGTATGGACAACAGCCAACTTATGAGCGTCTATGGATTTCAGGACATGGTTTCCCCTGTCATCTCTGCGGTACGTGCTTGTCGTCACTACTAGAAAACAGACTTTTGGCTAGGGCAAATTTCCCTAGCAAAAAGTCCAAAACCGTGGCTAAAAATTTTTAGCCACGGTCTAGCCATGGGAAAATTCTGTGGCTAAAGTCGGCGTGGCTAAAACTTTTATGCCACTAATTGGCCGTAGCAAATAGTATTAGCCATGATCAGAAAATGTCATGGCAAATAAGCTAACTATTAGCCACGGTATGAAACCCTGGCTAAAAGTAAACTCATTATTTTTTTAAAAAAAGTATTTGCCACAGTTACAAGCCGTGGCAAATACTAATTTATGTTTTTTTAAAAAAAAAACCAACACTAATCAGGGGGAATTATTACCCCCACTTCGAAGCTGAATCTCTGCATACGCTGCAGCCAACAAGCACGAGAGACGTGTGCAAGGCATGTGCGCAAAATGGACAGTTTTAAAGATCGTCTTTGCACACATCTATGACTTTGCACACATCTATGCTCGGTTTGAAATCCGCCACACTGCGTTCTAATTGGCCTTAAGCAACAACTACTAAGTTAGCAACAAGAATAAGAATCGCGAACTATATGCAACTTACCACGGGGCGCATAAAAAGAAGATAAAATGGCAAATCTCTCACCCAAATAATTCATATTCCATACAAATTGTCACCAACAGAACTGATGATTCTCTAACACAGCATCTCAAAAAGCTAAAAAACTAGCAAGCTCAAAAGATTAAGAACAATGCCTATAATAAGTAAGATGGTAGCAAGATATCTGAATTAGTTTGGAATGACAAAAGCAATGGGAGAGTTTTGGATAGAAAATTGTTCGTGAAGAGAAGATCGATCCGACAGCAAGGGGATAACTCCGCACTCGTCGAGGGATGTCAACCGTTTCGCCTTATGATGCACTTCTATCAACCAGTCCACGAGTATGGATCTCATTTTTGCATTTATTTCAATTTGGGAGCTCATATAGTCTCGAGGGCGGCAAAGATTCTGTATTTACCAGCAAAACAAGCATATGTGAGAAGGAAATTTACTAGTAGCATTTGCTGCCAAATCCTTAATAATGTTAAGAATGAAATTGGGTTCATCACCTCCTGATGTTTATAGAATTTGTACAGTCGTCCACATATTCCATCATAGACAGTGACTTTCTTCTTTCCATCTCCGCCGCAAGGTAGAGATATTTGGTTCTGCGAATTCTAAATGGTTTGGAAATAAAGATTCAATGAACATAATCCACAGTAAATTCTTGTAGATGATATGAATTATGGTGACAAATTTACCTTAGCAGCAGCTGCATCATGTGCATTCGCTAGCAACTGTGCGCCGAAACTTCTACAGGATAGGAGTGTTAAGCATTAGATTATGTGTTGATTAATCTATGGATATACTAGCAATATGTGAATGCAAACCTTGTTATTGGTGGTTAAGTGTTGGCTTCCTGGAAAAAAATGAATAAATGCAAGTAGGTAATTTTAATTAGTAGTTGTGTATTCTTAAAGGAAATTAAGATATGTTGATGATATGTGTATTCTTATGAAATTAGCTATGGGTGAAAGAAATCAAAACATACAATGGCCTCCTGAGCTTCAAAATCAATTCTACAATTTTTATCTGTCCGTGTTCTCATAAAAACAGTAATAAGAATTAGATAAGTGCGCAAGGATAGGTGATAGAAAAGAAAAGGTGAAAAAGATGGAAAATAAATTTTTATCGGCATAAATACAGGTTGCACACCCCCCCCCCCCCCCTTTAAATTACAAAGACCTCCCCTAAAAGTATACATTCCATAGCAGGCAGGCAACAAAAAACCACCCAAGAGAAAATTTACAGGGGCATTTTCATGCATGCATGTTATGAAATGTAAAGTTACATGAGAGGTCTTTGTAATTTCAAAAAATGAAGGGTGTAATCTATAATGTTGCAAACTTATAGTAGAGGTCCCGGTAAACAACCCTATATATATAGACGCACACACATATACATGTGTATGTGGTCCCCACATGCAACCTCTTCCTGTCTTTGGCTAAAGTATGTAAAAGACAAAAAAATAAGTGGTAAAATAGGAAGCCCTGGTGCAACATCAAAGACGTGTAATATATAAATTATAGCAGGAGTATTTTTGCAAGATCCTAAGAATGCCACCATTACATCCATTGTTGGTCCACTTAAATATCTATCTAAACAACCATTATTAGCAAGTTTTTTCCCACTTCAAGCACAATAAGCATGCTACTTGCGGCATATTTCCGGATCCAAAAACCAATACATCAGTTTCTGCACAGGGTTTCATTGGCACCAATTGTCAAGGTTCCATCACCCTTTTCTCTTAATCCTCCTCTTCTTTTACAATCCTCTCTCAGAGCACAGAGAGCTGATCTTCAGGCTATGCTGGCAATGTTCCCCTCTGGTATTTCTTCTAAACCAATCAGCTGATTGTATATAAATTCACCAAGAGCCATCACAAAATCTTTATTAACACCGCCACTGGAGCTACCAGAGCCATTGAAGGAACGAACAACTGCAGCGAGCAATTCCTCAAGGCTAAGATCAGGATTTCTACATAATGACTTTGTCAATATTTTGTGCGCCTCAACACAAACTCGAGCCTTCTCACTAAAATGATCGAAAAACCTTTTATAGCTGCTTGCAGGCTTCACACATTCATACTCTGCAAGTTCAGTTATAACCCTCCTAGGAATCTAGTTCCTTCAAGGACCAGACTTGACATACTGATTTATCCATACTCCAACTCTCCAAGCCTCTTGCATACCCTGCTTATTTACTCTTTTTCTTGTCCATTCGATAGTTGTTTTGAAGATTCCATCAAATTTGATAAATAATGGCATAACACATTAACACCCATTCTTTTTCATTCCTATCCACTTTCCGAATCATTCAAATGTAAACTCCTAGAATATATCATAGAAGTCACTTAATTCTCTCACAGAAGATCGACGGGAAAAAGGATCTTACTATCTAGGTCATTCAAAACTTTCAACCCCAAACCTACACAACAAAAGACGAAAGCCTGTCGCGAAAATTGTACAATCCCTCTACATGAGAAATAAAAAGAAGCGTTCTCAGATCAAAAAATAACCTTGATCGGAACTAAAAAAAGATCGTTTATCAACAGATTCGACAAAAAAATACGAAGGAGGAGAAGGGAATGGATGAGGACCTGGTGGAAATTTGGGGTTTGGTGGAGAAGAAGGAGAGGGCGACCCAGTACTTGCGCTGGGAGCGAATCTGGTAGTCTCTGAGCTCCTCCGTGAGCTTCGATCGCAGGATCATCTCCCGGCCAATCCCAGTCACCAGTAGAAATTTCCGTGACGGATGGAGACGAGATGGCCGAAGAGCGTCAATGACAGTCGTCAGGCCGACGCAGCTTCGCCGTTGATTTCTCGATCCGCCGGCCGGACTCCCGGTATAGTGTGAAGTAGTTGGGATTTGGGAATAAGCACCTTCTGATTAAATGGGGAGGGGGTTCGCCGGAGAACAGATGGGAGGAAGGATTCTCAACTGGGGTTCGCCGGAGAATAGATGGGAGGAAAGATTCTCGCCTGGAGCTCGCCGCGAATCGCAAAAGAGATGCTCCCGATTTCAGTTTCGGGAATGAATCGATGCTCCATGCCCTAATTATCGATTCCTATAATATTTATATATATAATATTATTTTTTTTAATATATATATATATTTTTTTTATAAATTATATAATAGTATTTGTTTAACCATGATTTCGTCAAGGCAGTGGCTAATGGTTTAGTTTTTTGCCACGAATTTGTTATCCGTGGCTAATACTTAATTATTAGCCATGAAATATGATCTGTGGATAATACTTAACTATTAGGCACGAATTTTGACCCTGGTAAAAAAACGTGTAGCTAATACTCATTTTTCTACTAGTGCGTGTTATATGGGCTGGTTACGAGGCATTTTTAGTTTTTATTTCTTCTCTTGAAACAGCTTTTGTTACGCCACATCTTAAGAATGTCTCGGTGGTGCGAGAGTTTCCAGATGTCTTTCCTGATAGTCTTCCAGTACTTCCTCCTAAGAGAGAGGTGGAGTTTGGGATAGACCTCGAGCCATGTACTCGCCCAATTGCTTACGCACCATACTGTATTGCTCTGCGAGAGTTGGATGAGTTGCGTACTCAGCTCGATGAGTTCCTGAGGTGTGGTTTTATTAGACAAAGTTTTTCTCTGTGGGGTGCTCTGGTTTTGTTCGTAAAGAAGAAAGATGGATCAATGTGGCTATGCATCGATTACAGAGAATTGAACAAGTTAACCATTAAGAATAGGTATCCCTTGCCAAGGATCGATGATCTGTTCGATCAGTTGCATGGTAGTTCAGTCTTTTCAAAGATTGATCTTCGTTCAGGATACCACCAGTTGAGAATTCATGAGGCTAATATTCCACGAACCGCTTTCCGTTCGCGGCATGGACATTATGAGTTTTTGGTGATGTCTTTCGGTTTGACTAATGCACCCTCTGCTTTCATGGATTTGATGAATAGGGTGTTTAAGGATTTCTTGGACCAATTTGTTATTGTGTTTATAGATGATGTCTTGGTGTATTCCCGCAATGTTGAGGAGCATACTCAGCATTTGCGTTTGGTTTTGTCGACCCTGAGGGAGCATAAGTTATATGTGAAGTTGAGCAAGTGTGAATTCTGGCTACCTCAGGTGTCCTTTCTGGGTCATGTGGTATGCAAGGATGGTATTTTTGTGGACCCGACCAAGATTTCTGTTGTGATGGAATGGAGAGACCTTCTACACCTAAAGAGATTAGGAGCTTTTTAGGCCTGGCCGGCTATTATAGAAGATTCATGGAAGGATTTTCAGTGTTGTCAGCCCCTCTAACTAGATTTACTCAGAAGAATACTGCATTCATTTGGAGCGATAAGTGTGAGGAAGCCTTCCAGGAGTTGAAGAAGAGATTGTGTACTGCTCCATTTTTAACCTTACCTACTGAAGGAGTTGAGTATGCTATATATGTGGATGTATCACATATCGGACCTGGCTGTGTTTTGATTCAGGACGGTAAGGTGATCGCATATGGATCAAGGTATATGAAGATTCATGAAAAAAACTATCCTATGCACGATTTGAAGTTTTCTGCTGTGATCTATGCGTTGAAACTTTGAAGACACTTATTGTATGGCGTGTTGTGCAAGATCTATACAGAGCATAAGAGTTTGAAGTACGTCTTCACTCAGAAGGAACTAAATCTGCGGCAGCGTCGGTGGTTGGAATATGTGGCCGATTATGATGTGAAAATTCTCTATCATCCGGGAAAGGCTAACGTAGTAGCCGATGCTTTGAGTAGAAAAACCGCTAAAATTTTCAATTTTACTATACAGTCCTTGGTGGAGGAATTCGTGTTGATAGACATTGACGTTGGGAGTAGTACTGCGTCTGCTGGTTTAAAATCAGAAGAGCCCTCTTGGATTTCCCAAACTAGAGCACATCAGAATGATAATCCGAATTTGTTTCACCTCTGGAATAGGACGGTGAAGGGAGAGCTTCCTGATTTCTCATTGGATGAGTTGGATACCTTGAAGCATCGGGGTAGATTTTGCGTCCCCGCCTTTGGATACATTCAGACTAAGATCTATGTTGAAGCTCATGGTTCTAATGTAGCCTACCATCCTGGTTCCACTAAGATGTATAAGCACCTAAAGCAAATTATTTGGTGGTCAGGAATGAAGAATGACATCACGAAGTTTGTGTCAGAGTGTTTTATGTGTCATCGTGTTAAGGCTGACCATAGGAGGCCTAGAGGTAAACTGACACCGCTCGATATTCCAAGTTGGAAATGGGAGAGTATTTCAATGTATTTCATCACTGGTCTACCAATATCTCCCCGTGGGCACGACTCGGTGTGGGTAATAGTCGATAGATTAACTAAGTGTGCTCACTTTGTCCCTTTTAAGATTGGATATTCTATGAAGAAGATAGCTGAATTATACCTGGAAGAGGTTATCAGATTGCATGGAGTTCCTGTCAGCATCGTGTCGGATCGAGACTCTAGGTTTACATCTCATTTTTGGAAGAGCTTACAGAAGGGGTTGGGTACCGATTTAAGGTATTCCACTGTCTATCATCCGCAAACGAATGTTCAAACAGAGCGAGTTAATCAGATAGTGGAAGATATGATCAGGTTTTACATATTGGATCACGGAGGGGCTTGGGACGAACGTCTTAGAGTCATGGAATTTATTATAATAATAGTTATCAAGAGAGTCTGCAAATAGCCCCATTTGAGGCCTTGTACGGGAAGCGTTGTAGGACGCCTTTGTTTTGGGCTGAGGTTAATGAGAGCTTGCTAGTGTACTCAACCCTGTGTCCGTTATGAGAAGTATGATCGGCGAAGGGTCGATCCAGTTTGTCAGGGAGGTTGAACAGGTTTCTCCCTGCCCCCGCGACTCGCACCCAGTTAGCGGACCTTTCCAGGACGGAGTATCTGCTTATAAGCTGGATTTGCCTTCTATCTTCCCTAGTGTACAATGTGTTCCATGTGACAGTTGCGGAAAAGGGCCCAATCTTTCTGGCCCGCTCCTGCGGAGCCCAGTTCTTCTCAGGCGAGTGCGCGAATCAGCGATGGAATCTCATCCAACCCTTAGCAGGTAGTCTTCAGGTTTTTGGTAATAATTGGGTTTTGTTTAGGTTTGGTTTTAAGGTTTGTTAAGTTTCGAGCCGGACCCGATTTTCTGTCTGCGACCATAATTATGACGCAGCAAGCGAGTTACCCTTCTCCGTTTTGATGGGACTGCCCGTTTGTGCGCTGGCTGTTTGACCCGCAGCAAGCGAGCCGGACGGCCGAGCTGGCGACCCGCCGCACGCGAGCCGGACCCGCGATTGGCGACCCGCCGCAAGCGAGCCGGACCCGAGCTGGCGACCCGCCGCACGCGAGCCGGACCCGCGATTGGCGACCCGCCGCAAGCGATCCGGACCCCGAGCGCGACCTGACCGCCGATCCGCCCGGCAAAAGGCAGGCGGCTCGCCCATATCGGCTCGCACTCGCCCAGTGAGGGTAGGCGAGCCCCAGAGCCGGGTCGCGCCCGCCTCCTGCGGGAGAACTGAAGGCGAGCTGACCGCCCGGGGGTGCGAATAGCTACTCAGAACAGCGGAGCCTCGCTGTTGGCAGGCCAGGTTGGACTGCGCATAGCTGTTCAGAACAGCGGAGTTTGGCTGTTGGCAGACCCATCCAGGGGTCTTTTGGTACTTCCAGGTCAGTCCTTTTGGTTATTGGCAGTTCAGATTCTGAAAATCTATAAATAAGACCCAAGGGGTACCTCAGAGGACACGCTTTCAGTGCCTCCTTGCTCTCATTTTCAAGTGTTCTCTGAGAGTACCTTAGCTCGGCTCTTGGCTAAGGAGGGGAAGCGCTCAGAGATCTTCCGGGTTTGTGGTGGGACCTCCCTGCCGAGCCCTTGGGTCTGTCTTTCCTTGTCTCTCTCGTTGCTTTTCTTGCAGGTGCGAAGTAGGCGCGAGACCACCCCTTCCCCAAGGGTCGAACTCCACAAGAGGCCGGTTTCCGGTTTCAACATTTTGGTGCGGTGAGCGTGGAAAGTGGTCAGTGCAGAAAAGCTTCGGCGAGCTCAATGACGGGAGGTCAAGGATCTGACAGGCAGAACTCGCCGCCCAACCCACCTCTCGCGACAGTGGGGATGTTTGAAGACTTCAGGAACGAGGTGCTGGATCTCGTCAAGATCGCACTCGGCGTGCGGGCCGAGTGTTCGACTCCGGCAGCCCAGATCGCGGCCGCCCCCTCTCTGGGCGAGGACGCTCCTGGCAGGCGAGCCGGGAAGGAAGTGGCTGAGGAAGGTCGGGGGAGCGAGCTCTCGGGGCGCGAGCTCTTCCCCGGCTCGGCAGGCCGAGGCCGATTCGGCGAGCTGGGTCCGCGTGACTCGCCGGCCCGCCAGGTGGGGGGAGGCAGCCCTTTTAGCGAGCTGGTCTCCTCAGCTCCAGTACCAGACGGGTTCAGAGAGCCCGAGATGACCTACTACACCGGGAAGGGAGACCCGGTTCAGCACGTCCAGTGGTTCGAAGACGTGGTCTCCATCCGTCAGATGTCGGACGGATTCAAGTGCCGTCTCTTCGCCATCACCCTCCGGGATAAGGCGAGGGAGTGGTTCCACCAGCTGCCGGCCAGTTCCATCTATTGCTTCGAGGACCTACGCCGAGGGTTCATGTTGAGGTTCACAACCGCAAAGAAGAGGAAGAAGGAGTCTGAGTCCCTGTTCCACATAAAGCAGGGGGTAAACGAGACGTTGGGGAGCTACGTCGATCGGTTCCAGGAGGAGGTTACCCAAGTTCAGGAGATGCCGGGCCACAGTCTGATGATGGCCTTCACACTGGGCCTGCAGCAGGGTTTCTTCCGCATGGAGCTGAAGAGGATTCCCCCCCTCTCCTACGAGGAGCTGATGGAGAGGGCGGCGAGAGAGGTCGACGGGGAAGCGTCGAACCCAGAATTTGCGAGAAAGTTGGCCAGGTGGGCGACTGAGGAGGAGAAGGAGTCGAGGGGAGGAAGAAGACAGGAAGAGAGGAGGGAGGAGCCCAGGCAGAGGGAGCAGAGGCAGCTCCAAGGACAGCAACCGGGATGGGGGCGTCAGGAGCCCGACCGTAGGCTGGGCTGGAGACCAGAGTGGCAGGGGCAGGGGCCACAGAGGGGATACTACGGGAGAGGCCACTATCAGGGGAGGCAGGACCAGTTCCACCCCCCAGGCTGGAGGCAGGGTCAGAGGCCGCGGCTCCCCGATCAGGAGGAGGCCATGGCCATAGCTCTGGGAGCAAGGAGAGGGGTCATGAGGAGGAGGAGAAGGGAGTTCAGGGTGGAACTGCCCTACTGCGACTTCCATCAGGAAGAGGGGCACGCAACGGCCACGTGCCCGGAATTCTTGGAGATGAGAGAGAACAGGGGGCGGCAGCAGCAGCAGGAGGAGGTGCGGCAGGAAGTGAGGATCGAGGAGGTCCTGCCTCGGACGGAGGAGGATCGCTGTGAAGACCGGGTGGATGTGGGGACCCGAGGAATGATCGGAGTGATCCACGGGGGAGTAGGGGTCGAGGCTTCCCGCAAGGCAAGTCTCCACACCATGTATCGGCGGAGCGTCGCCTCTACGTCCCAAACCCCGCCGCCAGAGGAGAGGATCACTTTCTCTAGAAGTGATATGCCGGACCACGAGGATCCGTTCTGTGATGCGTTGGTCATCAAGGCCGCCATCGAGAACTTCACTGTCTCTCGGATCCTAGTGGACAATGGGAGTTCCGTGAACGTCGTCTTCAAGAAGGCGTTTGACGCGATGCAGGTGGAAGCTAAGAGGGTGCTGGCCTCGGACGGGCCCTTGTTCGGGTTCTCGGGAGAGAGGAAGGAGGTAGAGGGAGGAGTCGGCCTCCACGTAACCCTGGGGGGGCAGTCCCGAAACTGCAAGTTCGTCATTGTGGACGCCCCCAGCAGCTACAGCGCAATCTTCGGGAGGCCCCTGATCAGTGCCTTCCGTTGCGTCCCCTCATCTTTCCATCAGTGCTTGAAGTTCAACGCTGAGGGGGCGCAGGTCAGGGTTAGGGGAGACCCTAAGGTGGCACGGGAATGCTACGTCACCGCGGTGAACACCATCTCTTGGCAGGAAGGGGCCGAGGAGATGGGGCGGAGGATGGAGGCAAACGAGCAGGGAGCCGGAGAGGTGGAGCTGGAGGTGAAGGGCTGCGCAGGAAAGGCGGGAGGAGGAGGTTTGGAGGAAGTGGTCGAAGTAAGGGCCGTGGCAGGGGAGATGGAGGTAGAGGTCCCCGCTCAGGAGGAAGGGGATGCCGAGGGATGGGGGGAGCAGTCCAGACTGGAGGCCGCAGAGGAGGTGGTGGAGCTGGAAGTGCTCACCCGCGGAGGCAGGGTGGAGAAGATCCGCGTCAGCGGGGGGCTGACCCCGGAGGACCAGGGCAGGATGCTGGAGTGCATCCAGAAGAACGTGGACATCTTCGCCTGGAGCGCCGCGGAGATGCCGGGGGTTGACGCGGATGTGGCTTGCCACCGCCTCAACCTGGACCCGGGAACACGCCCCGTCCAGCAGAAGAAGAGATCCACGGCGGACAAGCTAGCGGAGCCCATCAGGGAGGAGGTGGCAAAACTTCTCAAAGCGGGCTTCGTGTCCGAAATTCAATACCCCGGCTGGGTCTCGAACGTTGTGATGGTCAAAAAGGGAGACGGCCGCTGGCGCCTGTGTATCGATTTTTCCCTTCTTAATAAAGCTTGTCCTAAGGATTGTTACCCCTTGCCTCGGATCGACGCGCTGGTTGACTCAGCCGTCGGTTTTTCTGTAATGAGTTTTTTAGATGCATTTTCAGGTTACCATCAGATCAGGATGCACCCCCCGGACATAAAGGATGTCTCATTCATCACAGGGGACGGCTGCTATTGCTACAAGATGATGCCGTTCGGGTTGAAGAACGCTGGTGCCACCTATCAAAAAATGATGGACAGGGTCTTCAAGGAGCAAAGGGGGAGAAACTTGGAGGTCTACGTGGACGACCTCATGATCAAGAGCCGAGACGTGGACTCCCACCTCCGGGACCTGGAGGAGACGTTCACCACCCTGCGCCGATACAAGATGCGGCTGAACCCCCTTAAGTGTGTTTTCGGGGCTAGCCGGGGGAAGTTCTTGGGGCATCTCCTCACCCCCGCGGGGGTCGAGCCGAATCCCGATAAGGTCAAGGCAATCTTGGAGTTGGGGTCCCCGCGGAATGCGAAGGAGGTCCAACGGTTGACAGGGAAGCTAGCAGGACTGAGCCGCTTCCTCTCTCGGGCAGGGGAGAAGTGCTCCCCCTTCTTCAAAACGCTGAGGGGGGGCCAGAGGTTCGAATGGACTAAGGAATGCGAGGAGGCGTTCCAGGCCCTCAAGGCGCAGCTAACACAGGCCCCGCTGCTCCAGGGGCCGAAGGAGGGTGAAGACTTGTTCCTATATCTCGGGGTCGGGGCAGAGGCCCTGAGCTCCGTCTTGGTTCGAGAAGAGGGGAAGAGACAGCTCCCTGTCTATTACGTCAGCCGGGTCCTGAGGAAGGCCGAACTCCGGTATCCGATCCTGGAGAAGCTCGCGTTCGCATTAATCATCTCGGCCCGGAGGCTACGGCCTTACTTCCAGGCGCACTCGATCCGAGTGGTGACAGACCATCCTCTCCGCAATATCTTCGAGGGGGTGGAGCACTCGGGCCGGCTGGCCAAGTGGTCGGTGGAGCTAAGCGAGTTCGATGTCTCCTTCGTGCCACGGCTCTCGATCAAAGCTCAAGCGATGGCCGACTTCCTGGCCGACTACGTGGTAGAAGTAGCAGAGGAGGAGCTCACTTGCCCGGCTCCTTGGAAGGTGAGGGTGGATGGAGCCTCAGGAAGGCATTCACTCGGGATAGGAGTGGTCCTGGAGAGCCCCCAAGGGACTCAGATTGAGCAGACGGTGGTGGTACATTTCCCCATTACTAACAACCAGGCCGAGTACGAAGCAGTGATAGCGGGACTACGCCTGGCCAGAGAGTTGGGGGTGCTGGATGTGGAAGTTCTGACCGACTCCATGGTGGTGGCTTCCCAGATCAACGGGGAGTTCGAAGCAAGGGAGCCCGCTTTGAAGTTATACTTGGCCAAAGTGAAGGGGGTCATAGGGACCTTCCAGACCTTCTCCATCCAACACGTGCCAAGGGAAAAGAATGAACAGGCCGACCAACTGGCGAAGCATGGCCCCCGGATGGGGGGCACCATCACCGACCTGTTCCGCCCCTCCATCGAAGAGGGGGAGCTCATGGAGATCGATCAGCAGCCCTCGTGGATGGACCCGGTAATAGCTTTCCTCTCCGCGGGAGAGTATCCGGAGGGAGTAGACAAGAAGAAGTTGAGGCACAAGTCCGCCTACTACCTCCTCAAAGACGGGCAACTATACAGAAAGACCCTTTCCGGGATGCTGGCTCGCTGCGTGTCCGAGGGCGAGGCGCAGAGGATCTTGGAAGAAGTCCACTCCGGGGAGTGCGGGAGTCATTCCGGGAGTCGGACCCTGGAGGGGAGGATAGTCCGGCAGGGGTATTTCTGGCCCACCCTGGGCCGGGACGCCGCGGAGTTCGCAAGAAGATGTCATAAGTGCCAGCTATTTGCCCCCCTCCAGCTACAGCCGGCCCAGCAACTCAAGAGCATCACGGCCCCCTGGCCCTTTGCAATCTGGGGAATGGATTTGGTCGGGCCGTTCCCCCAGGCTAGCGGCCAGAGAAGGTTCCTCCTGGTAATGATCGACTACTTCTCAAAGTGGATGGAGGTGAAGGCGTTGGCAAAGGTGACCTCCCAGGTAATCAGGAACTTCGTTTGGGGGGAGATCATCTGTCGCCATGGGCTGCCCCAGGCCATCGTCACAGACAATGGGCCTCAGTTCGCCAGCGCCGAGTTCACCAGTTTTTGCGAGCAGCTAGGGATCGACCTCAGATTCGCCTCGGTCCACCACTCCAGGAGCAACGGGCAGGTGGAGGCGGCGAACAAAATCATCGTCAATCTCCTCAAAAAGAAGGTGGAAAACCTGAGGGGGAGCTGGGTGGAGCAGCTCCCCGCCGTCCTTTGGGCCCTTAGAACCACCCCAAACACGGCCACGGGGGAGACCCCCTTCAAGCTCTCCCATGGGTGCGAGGCGGTGCTCCCCATAGAATTTGAAGTTCAAACGCCGCGGGTCGGAACGGCCAGGGAAGGCCGAGAGGAATGGCAAGCCGAGAATGGGGAGGAGCTGAGACTCTCCCTCGACATGGTAGAAGAGTTGAGGGATCTTTCGGCCGTCCGACAGGAGGAGGTCAAAAGGAGGATGGCGAAATACTTTGACAAGCATGTCAGGGTCAAGCAGTTCACGGAAGGGGACCTGGTACTGAAGAAGGTGGACGCGGCAGGGCGGTCAGCGCCTGTAGGGAAACTCAACCCCAGCTGGGAGGGGCCATTCATTGTGAAGGAAGTTTTGAAGTCGGGGGGCTATCGGCTCCAAAATGTAGAGGGCGAGGCCCTGAGTCTCACCTGGAGTGGAGACGACTTGAAGAGATTTTTTCCCTAATTTTCTGTAAACAACCTGATTTCTCATAATGAAGCTTTTCTTCTCCTCCCCCCCAGGAATGTCATATCTATGCTTGCTCAGAGAGTTGGAATGAACTTGGACCCCGAGAAGATCCCGCTGCCAGGCTCCCACCTAGCTGGCAGGGCCGGAAGTCACTCGGTGTCATCCCTAGCCTCGAGAAGATCCCGCTGCCAGGCTCCCACCTAGCTGGCAGGGCCGGAAGTCACTCGATGGAATGAACTTGGACCCCGAGAAGATCCCGCTGCCAGGCTCCCACCTAGCTGGCAGGGCCGGAAGTCACTCGGTGTCATCCCTAGCCTCGAGAAGATCCCGCTGCCAGGCTCCCACCTAGCTGGCAGGGCCGGAAGTCACTCGATGGAATGAACTTGGACCCCGAGAAGATCCCGCTGCCAGGCTCCCACCTAGCTGGCAGGGCCGGAAGTCACTCGGTGTCATCCCTAGCCTCGAGAAGATCCCGCTGCCAGGCTCCCACCTAGCTGGCAGGGCCGGAAGTCACTCGATGGAATGGATCTGGACCCCGAGAAGACCCCGCTGCCAGGCTCCCACCTAGCTGGCAGGGCCGGAAGTCACTCGGTGTCATCCCTAGCCTCGGGAAGATCCCGCTGCCAGGCTCCCACCTAGCTGGCAGGGCCGGAAGTCACTCGATGGAATGAACTTGGACCCCGAGAAGATCCCGCTGCCAGGCTCCCACCTAGCTGGCAGGGCCGGAAGTCACTCGGTGTCATCCCTAGCCTCGAGAAGATCCCGCTGCCAGGCTCCCACCTAGCTGGCAGGGCCGGAAGTCACTCGATGGAATGGATCTGGACCCCGAGAAGACCCCGCTGCCAGGCTCCCACCTAGCTGGCAGGGCCGGAAGTCACTCGGTGTCATCCCTAGCCTCGGGAAGATCCCGCTGCCAGGCTCCCACCTAGCTGGCAGGGCCGGAAATCACTCGATGGAATGATCCAGAAAGCAATGGCCTGCGACCTAGAGCAAATTGCGTTGTCAGACTCCCACCTAGCCGGCAAGGCCGGAAACTGCCCGAAAAGCGTGCGCAGCAGGACGGAATCGCAAGAGTTAGCCAGAAAAGAAGGAAAGGGTCTAGCATAGCCCCACCCTCAAGCCCCGGGAAAGGTGGTCGAGTAAACACAAAGGCCTGGGCGAGAGTCCACAGAGATCTAAGCATGCGGCCGAGGGGCGAGCCAGCTCACCTCGCTCGGCAGACGAGCAAGCTCGCCTCGCTCGGCAGACGAGCAAGCTCGCCTCGCTCGGCGGACGAACCAGCTCGCCTCGCTCGGCGGACGAGCCAGCTCGCCTCGTCAGAGCCGGGCCGCTGGGACGGGTCGCGCCGTCCGGCAATGACATCGTTAGAAAACAAGACAGGCGAGAAGTGTAAAAAGAACAGTGTGTAAAAGGAACAATAGACAGAAATATAGAGTATAAGCGCAACTCGCGCATACAACACAGACCAGATTTTTACACATAATGTTCATCTACAAGGCAGATTACAAAAAACACGAGACCTAGAAACCCTAAAGCGGCTGGAAGCTTCTGTCGCCGGGCTCCGGCACGGGGAGGAACAGCGCCGGCACCACGTCTTTTGCCGAGAGTCCCGCTGCCTCGCTCGTAAGCAGATCCGCGCGCCTCAGCGTCTGCATCGTGTATCTCGCTGCGCTGGCCGCGTTCTTCTGCATTAGCACTTCCAGGTCGTAGTCGGAGAGGTGCTCGCGCGGGCAGACCCCGCTGGCCGGAGGAGGGACAGCGGCAGCGGCCTCCAGCTCGCGTACCCGGGCCTCCAGCGCCGCCTTCTCCTGGCGAAGGGTGGCAATCTCGGCGCCCATCCGGCTCGCCGTCGCCGCGTCCTGAAAAACGGAATAGGAATCATCATAAGCTGCGTTCGCAAGAAGAAGAGATTAGCTCCGGTTGAGAGCGTACCACCCCGCCCAGATATTGCGCGAGGGTCTCCTCGGCGGCGGCGGCTCGCCCTCTCTGAAGATCCGCGTCCTCCCGAGCGAGCTTCCGGGCCTCTTCCTTCTCCTCCGCCATCTTTTGGATGGACGCGGCGTTCCGCTCCACCTGGGTACAGCGTCGCCCCACCATGTACGCCAGCTCCAGGCCGCGCAGCTGGGCCCGCGCGCTCTCATGGATCAGCACCCGTGTCTCCTCCTTGTCGAATATGGCGGCGTCTTCGCGCGAGTACAACCCAAAGGAGAAGCTGTACGCCTCCCCGCCGATTGTGTCCTGTTCCATCCAGCTCGGCAGCAGGGTCGAGATCGTTGCGCGATTCGACTCCTTGTCCCAAGCCAGGAGCGGGACGCCGAGCTCGTCCAAGTACCTCTCGCCGTAGCCGAAGTTCCGATGCCCTCTCGGCACCGGCTCCGCAGCGGCTCCAGACCCGCCCGGCGGCGCGGAGGTGCCCGCCGCCCCGACCGGGGAATCGCTGGTCGAAACAACCAGCGGGGGCGAGGGGGCCTCAGTCGGCAAGACCGCGGGGGCCTTGCCCTTTCTTTGGCCTGCGGATGGTTGCTGATCCGCGGTCTTCGCCGACTTCGGCGGAGGCGCTGACTGCCCGCCGCCCGGTCGCTTCTTGGCCGGGACCGATGAGATGTCGCGCTGAGCGGCATCCGCGGCCTGGGCGCGGGCGAGAACCCCGGGGGGGATCCGGGCGCTTTCGTAAGGAGGATGAAGGGGAATGTCGCGTTCGCCTGCGAAGAAGGGAAGGTGAGATGAAAGAAGAGTGGGAAAGTAAGGACTAATGGAGACGAGTAGCAAACCTCCCCCGGCGGGACAACCGCGAGATCGTCAAGGTGGCGGCGCAGGAACGCGACCTCGAAGTTCTTCCCGACGAAGAACGCGAACAGGTCGGCTTCATGGCCGCCTAGGTTGGGTGGCCGGTAGCTCGCCTCGCTGAGCTGCACCGGCGAGAAGGGCACGTTGCCGAAGTCCCCCTTGACGAACAGGAACTTCTTCAGCCAGTTGTGGCTCTTGTTGACAGTCTCCCGCACCTTGAGGTGGGCGCTGGAGAAGTAGGCCGTCCCGTCTCGGTTCGCCCTGAAAGAGAACAGCTTCCGGAATACTGCGAGGCTGAACTCCACCCGCTCCTCTCGCAAGAAGCAGGCGAACCCCATCATGACGGCGATGGAGTTCGGGGTCATCTGGCCCAGGACGACCCCGAAGTATTTGAGCACCTGGCGCACCTCGGGCCACAGGGGAAGTCGCAGGCCCACCTCGAAGTGAGCGAGAGGGATGGCGAGCTCATCCCCAAATAGGTCGTTGATCTTCTCCCTCTCATCAGGTCGCCTCGCAGAAAATCCGGCCGGGATGTGGTCGCCTAGAGCTTCCAAGTATTCGCGCTCTGTGATGACGGCGCGAGGGAAATCGTGCTCGGAGAAGGTCCAAGCGCATTTGCTTCGGCCGTCCGCGTCGCCGCCGCCTCCGCCCATCCCCGTTGATTCGCCGCCGAACGCGAGACAAAAAGCGGGAGGCGAGCTAGAATCGCACTTCGCGAGAAAAGGGGAAGCGAGAAGACGTTTTGGAGTCGGTGAAGAAATAAGGGCCGGCAGGACCTATTTATAGGAAAAGAGAAGGGGCGGGAAACTTCCCGCCAAAAGATGGGGTGCGGATAGCAAAAATTAATCCGACGGTTCGACTTCCCGCGCGCGAGCACACCTCAAAGGTCGAGCCGGCACGGTTCTCGCCCGGCTGCAGCCGCGGGAGACCGGTGCGGGCGAACCAACCCCAACCCGCACCTGCACGGCGTGCCGCGCGAGACGGGAGATTCCCCGTCTAGCGAGCTCCTCGGCTCGCCCCCGCCCCGATCAGCGCGAAGAGAAGAATGGACCTTTCCCCCTAACCCGCACACAGAAGACCAAAGAAGAGCAGCGCAACAATTTCAATACATCTCAGCAACAAAATAGTTAGGCCCATAGGCAGGCTAAAAGAGTCGCAAGCAATTACAAATACAAATACAAGATAAATTCGAGAGACGGTAACCCCGCGGTATCACGCGAGCGAGGGGCAAACAACTGGGTCAGTACTCGACCCACTTCCACCTGTGCCGCCTCTTCGTTCCCGCCCGAGGCGGCACGCGGGGATCGTGGTAATCGCGAACCGCCACCAGCTCCCGCTGAGCCCGGCCGACCTGCTCCACGGCGCTCTTAAGATGCCCCTCGGCTCGCGTTATATGCACGCCCGGCGAGGTGACGTCGTCGTCTTCCGCTTCACGCCGAGGGCCCTCCAAGGCCGCGAGCCGGGCATCGGTCTCGGCCTTGTCGCCTTCGATCCTCCTTATGGCCTCCTGCAGCAGCATTGTGTGTTTCTGGAATAGCCGCGTCACCTGCCTCTTCATCCCCGCCGCATCGTTCGGGTCGCCCAGATAGTCAGATACACTGTCCACGTCAGGCGGGGGCGAGTACCCTTCGCTCATCTCGGTCTCAGGCGAGGCCCTGCGAAAGCCTGCGAGCGGGGAGGGGTCAGAATGAGCGAGCAAGAGGCAAAGTCAACGATAAAAACCAGCTCACCAGGGGTGGGCACATCGCCCGCACCGACAGATGGGCGGGAAGAGCCCGGCCGATCCCGAAAGTCCCCTCCCTCGAGGGTCTCAAGAGATTTCCCCAGCCCATGGGAGACCGCTGGACGGGGAGTTTCCGGAGGTGGGCGATCCGGACCTGGGGAACTCGCGATCTTCTCAGGCGATGGAGGCGGAGGACGATCCTCTCCCCGGTTCTCCACCTCCTCACAGGGAATTACCTGCAAAACAGGGAGTCAGACGAATAGCGATAATCGGCGGAAGGCCACGCACCCCGGGGACTACCTCAGCACCCGCCGCCGAGCTGGAGGCCGGGCAGTCGCCCGCCAGAGAACGCTTAACGATCTTTCCCTTCGCCGGCCTGAAGAGGGGGCCGGAGGATCCGCGAACTAGCCATGGGGCGGCCTCAAGGGCCTCCTCCTGAGTCTGCAGGACCGCTGCCGCCAGGCGAGCTCGCACTTCTTCGCTAACCGGCATCGAGGAACAAAAGTCTGCTCAGAGAAAATAAAGGGATTTGGGGGGCCTCCTACAGGGGTCAGCGGTATGTATTTATAGCAGAACAGTGGGCCCCCACCAGAAGATTCCCTGCCAGCTCAGCACAGGGGCTCGCCGAACACGCGGGTTGGATGGTTCTTTCCGAGCTTGGTTCAAGCTCAAAAAGAGCGGGGATTGTGTACAACCCTGTGTCCGGCGAGCGGGTCCCACCAGGGAGGTTGAACAGGCCTGCCCCCGCGACTCGCACCCAAGCGGCAGGACGGGCTGAACGACTAAAGGGCTGGCCCGCTCCTGCCCATCTCAGGCGAGCGAGCTGGCAACCCGCAGCAAGCGAGCCGGACCCGAGCTGGCGACCCGCAGCAAGCGAGCCGGACCCGAGCTGGCGACCCGCAGCAAGCGAGCCGGACCCGAGCTGGCGACCCGCCGCACGCGAGCCGGACCCGCGATTGGCGACCCGCCGCAAGCGAGCCGGACCCGAGCTGGCGACCCGCCGCACGCGAGCCGGACCCGCGATTGGCGACCCGCCGCAAGCGATCCGGACCCCGAGCGCGACCTGACCGCCGATCCGCCCGGCAAAAGGCAGGCGGCTCGCCCATATCGGCTCGCACTCGCCCAGTGAGGGTAGGCGAGCCCCAGAGCCGGGTCGCGCCCGCCTCCTGCGGGAGAACTGAAGGCGAGCTGACCGCCCGGGGGTGCGAATAGCTACTCAGAACAGCGGAGCCTCGCTGTTGGCAGGCCAGGTTGGACTGCGCATAGCTGTTCAGAACAACGGAGTTTGGCTGTTGGCAGACCCATCCAGGGGTCTTTTGGTACTTCCAGGTCAGTCCTTTTGGTTATTGGCAGTTCAGATTCTGAAAATCTATAAATAAGACCCAAGGGGTACCTCAGAGGACACGCTTTCAGTGCCTCCTTGCTCTCATTTTCAAGTGTTCTCTGAGAGTACCTTAGCTCGGCTCTTGGCTAAGGAGGGGAAGCGCTCAGAGATCTTCCGGGTTTGTGGTGGGACCTCCCTGCCGAGCCCTTGGGTCTGTCTTTCCTTGTCTCTCTCGTTGCTTTTCTTGCAGGTGCGAAGTAGGCGCGAGACCACCCCTTCCCCAAGGGTCGAACTCCACAAGAGGCCGGTTTCCGGTTTCAACAGCTAGCTTCGGAAGTCCTTGTAAAGATGAATTGTGTTGTAACTCATATTCGAGAGAAGCTCTGCATAGTACAAGATCGTTATGAGAAGTATACTAATCGGCGAAGGGTCGATCTAGAGTTTGTCGTTGGGGACTTGGTTTTTTTGAAGGTTTCTCCGATGTCTGGCGTTAAAAGCTTTGGAAGGAACCACAAGTTAGACCCCCGGTATGTGGGACCTTTCCAGATTCTTGAGAGCGTCGGAGTATCTGCTTATAAGCTGGATTTGCCTGCTATCTTCCCTAGTGTACATGATGTGTTCCATGTGAGCCAGTTGCGGAAGTGTGTCTGTAGTGAAAGTCAAGTCCTTGACGTGGTGCCCCAGATTCAGCCTAATCTTTCGTATGTGGAAGAACCTGTTCGTATTCTGGATTCTCAAGATGAGTGTTGCGGAGAAATACCATCCCCATGGTTAAAGTTCTTCGGAGAAATCAAGACGAGAGTGCGACGTGGAAATTAGAATCAGCGATGAGAGAATCTCATCCACATCTCTTTCCTTAGTTCAGGTATGTCTTCAGGTTTTTGGTAATAATTGGGTTTTGTTTAGGTTTGGTTTTAAGGTTTGTTAAGTTTTGGGACGAAACTTCTTTTTATGGGGTATAACTGTAACGCCCCCGATTTTCTGGTGTTATTATTTGGTCTGTCGACGTCTGTTGGGTACATTGGTTAAATGTACCTGATTTGAAGAAGCCTCACCTAACTCAATGATATACATCAGAATGTATTTGATGTTTGTTTAAGTTACTTGTGCAGGTTAGACATACACTGGACTGAAGCTGAAAATTTCTAAGTCCATGTGTCGACACCCAGAGGCAAAGTGTCGACACTTGAGAAAGCTTGTGTCGACACCCAGACATGCAGTGTCGACACTTGGAGTCATTGTGTCGACACCTGGGAAGAAGAGTCGACACCAGTCAGAAAGTGTCGACACTTGGAGCTGTGTCGACACTCAGTGTAGAAGAATGCAGAAAAGCTGTGTCGACACTTAGCAGAAGTGTCGACACCCAGAAGAGCTGTGTCTACACCAGAAAGTGTCGACACTTGAAGTGAGTGTCGACACTCAGCAAAAGTCTACAGATTCTAAGTACAAGTGTCGACACTCAACACAGTGTGTCGACACTATGCAGAAGACTCAGCACTGGAAGAAAGTGTCGACACTCAACACAATGTGTCGACACTTAGCTAAAGACTCAGTATTTGAAGAATGTGTCGACACTCAGCACAATGTGTCGACACACAATCAGAAGAGTCAACACTTGAAGAAAGTGTCGACACTCAGCACAATGTGTCGACACTTAGTTGAAGTCTCTACACTTGAAGAAAGTGTCGACACAAGGAGCTGTGTCGACACTTAGCAAAGAACAGAAAATTTGTAAAATATTCTAAGTATAAGTGTCGACACTAAGGGAATGTGTCGACACTCAGCTGAAGAATCAAGAATGAAGACTTGTGTCGACACCAAGAAGCAGTGTCGACACTTGACAGTTTCAACACATGAAGATGTGTCGACACAAAGGAGATGTGTCGACACTTAGAAGAATACAGTTAAAGGATGAAGTACAAGTACTTGTGTCGACACTTAATTTCAGTGTCGACACATGCAGAAGAAACTGTGTCGAGACATACAAGGAATTGTGTCGACACCTTGTAGACTTGTGTCGACACTTACACAACATGTGTCGACACTTGGTCTATAAGTGTCGACACTTAAAAACAGAAAGTCTCGACACTAACTGACAGTTAGAGAATTTCAAGAAGTGACTGGTTGACATGACAGCTGCCAATCCAGCCAGTCTATAGCAACTGTCAGAGAAGTCAAAAGTCTGTTATAAACCGGATCAGCCGGTTACCATGAAGGAAGCCTATAAATAGGCACCCACAGTTTACAGAATAAGAAGTGAAGTTGTTAAGTGGTTAAGTTGTTCACAATCATTACTTGTTGTGAGAATAATTGAAGTGGTTGATCAGATTAAATCAAGAAGTGATACATAGAGGATCATCACAAGAAGATCAGGCAGTCCAACTGCAGATCTAAGTAGTTGGAGAGAGAGAGCTCCAACTAAGGATTCAGTCTTTGGAACTAAGGCTGAGAAGAACAATTCAGAGTCATCTGGATTTCAAGAAGCAGAGATCAAGGATCAACTGCAGAAGATTCAGACTAATTCAGTTCTACTCAAGAAGCTTTGAAGAAAGCTAAGTCAGTTTGGATCAAGCTGAGTTCTTCCAAGAACTCTTCAAGAAACTCTCAACTCCTCTCATCCTTTCTGAGTTGTAGAGTTAGCATTTGTAATTTCTATTTTAAACTTGTAAGATCCATTGGATCTGAGTGATTGTAAGCCTATTTTATAAGGCTGAGGGTAGGGCTTGGTGCCTGAGTGTAGGAGTTGAAGAACTCTGAGTGTAGGCCTTTTGATTGGCTGAGTGTAGGCCTGGGTGGCTGAGTGTAGGCCTTTTGGCTGAGTGTAAGGCTTTGGGCCTGAGGTAGGAACCTTGTTGGGTTCTGAGCTAGTGGAGAAGTTTGGCCGAATCTAGTACACTGCTAGATAGGCGAAGGGGGAAAGTGGATGTACCCAAAGATTGGGGAACCACTATAAAATTAGTGTGTCTGCTGTGCTGTGCTGTGTTGTGGCTTTTCTGTGTGATTTCTGTAATTGCTGTTAACTGTAATAATCTGTGAAAACTGTTGTGCTGCCAAACAAAAGGGAAAAAGGTTTAGGTCACCTATTCACCCCCCCCCCTCTAGGTGTTTAGGTACCATATCTTTCAAGTGGTATCAGAGGGAGGTTCCTCAAAATCAGGACTAACTGTCTGAGGAGATCCAGTTTGGCAGATAAAGATTGAGTCTGAACACAGTTTCAAGAAAATCAAGAAATATGGGGTCTTCAGAGAATCATAAGGAGTTGGGTTCAATGAAACTACCTATATGCAGAAAAGAGATCTTTGGGATCTGGAAAGAGAGGGTTAGGCTTTTTATGGAAGCCTCTGACCCTAGGATATACATCACAGTCAAAGAAGGGCCATATGTGCCCATGAAGATTTCAGTATTGGATGCAAATCAGAGGACTCCAAAGGATTTCTCTGAAATGACCAAGGATGAGATTGTCCTAGCAACCATGGACAAAAGAGCACAGAATATAATAGTTAGTGCAATTGATGATGCCACCTTCCAGAACCTTATTCACTGTAAAACTGCAAAAGAAATGTGGGACACCCTCATTGTCTATATGGAAGGTTCTGAAGAAGTAAGGCAAGATAGGAAGTCCTTGCTTAATCAAGAATATGAAAGCTTTAGGCAAGGAAGAGGGAATAGCATCACTGAATGCTACAAGAAATTTTATAGAATTGTAAATGAACTCATGTCATATGGAAGAGAGTTCACAAACTATGAGTTGAATGATAAATTCTTAAGGTCCCTCACCAAAGACTGGGACACCAAGATCTGTGCCATCAGAGAAATGGCAAAGTTGGGAGAAATTCCTCCTCCCACACTTTTTGGCAAGTTGTTATCTTATGAGATGCAATTGTCAGTAAGAAAAGAAGAAGAAAAGTCAACAAGGACTGAATACAGAGAAAAGACTGTTGCCTTTAAGTCAGATGTACCCAGAAAGAGCAGGACAAAGTCATCAACTCCTCCTCCAGAGGTAGTTGAATCAGAATCTGAAGAGTCTGAAAGTACAAAATCTACAAGCAGTGAAAGTGATGAAGACTTTGCTGCATTCACCAGACATTTTCAGAAGTTCCTTAAGAAGAAACAGTGGAGGTCTAGACCTTCATCTTCCAAAGGGAAAGAGGTTCAGTATCAGGAAAAGAAGCCTTCAAAGAAGGACAAGAAAAGGACCAAGACTAGTAAGGCAACTGGATCCAAGATAATTTGTTACTGCTGCAATAGACAGGGCCATGTTATTGCAGACTGCCCTGAAAGAAGGAAGGAATCCAGTGACAAAAAGAAAACTCACTTCAAAGGAAAGAAGGAAAAGTCCTTTGTTGCAAAGAATGAGAAGACTCTTTCAGATATGTCTTCTTCAGACACTGAGACAGATGCTGAAGCCTATATTGGGCTATTTGCTGAGAAGAAGAAGAGTTTATGCAGATCATGGAATCTATCTATGAGCAAGAAGACTGTCAAAGCCAAGGACTGATGGCTTTGACTGAAAGTACCAAAAACCTGGAGCAGCCAGGACCCAGTCAGGTACAAGGTCTAACTCAAAGTTCTGATTCCAGTTCTAGTTCAGAGTCAGATTATTCTTCATCAAGTGATGAGAATATATCTGAGTCTGAGGGAGATATTCATCAACTCCTAGATGAATATCAAGTACTATTGCAAGCCTATAAGAAAAGCAAGACCCTAGCCAAAAATTTGGCCAAGGAAATTGCTGATCTCAAGGCAGCTGCAATAGATTATGAGAAGAATTATGATCAAAAACTGAATGAAGTGGCCAGGCTGAAACACATTACTGTGATTCAGATGGGTACTATTACATTTAAGAATGATCAAATTAAGAAACTGGAGATTAATCTTCAGAAGGAGAAAGAGCTAGCAGCTAGGTATTCAAAACCTAAATCAGTGCTACCCTTGATTGATGATTTTGTTCATCATAAAGGAAAGACTGGACTGGGTTTTGTTAATCCAGCTAGGACTGTTCAGAATCAGTCCAAGTCCAAGGGCAAAGCCCCAACATTCAACAAGACTGCTGTAGTTAAGACAGCTAAGTCAGAACCTAAGCAAAGGTACAACAAATTTGAATGTTGGTGCTGTGGCAAGGTTGGCCACTTTGCTTTGGATTGTTGGCACAATGCCAGTGCCAGGTTGAGTAGCAAGTTACCTGTTGGAAAGACAGCAGGTAGCTATGTCAATTTGCAAACTAACAATCACCAAGGACCCAAGTTTACTTTGGGTTCTAAGGTTCATTAATTTGTTTTGCAGGAGAATCCAAGTGGCCATACCCCTACATGGTACTTGGATAGTGGATGTTCCAGACACATGACTGGAACTAGGGGACTACTGAAGGACTACATCCCAATCAAAAATGGTCCAAAGGTGACCTTTGGTGGTTCTGAAAAAGGAATCATCAAAGGGTTTGTAACATTTCTTCTAACCTTGTTACCATTACTCAAGTGGCTTATGTTAAAGGTTTGAAACATAACCTCATTAGTATAAGTCAATTAAGTGATGTAGGGTATGACATCTCATTTGTTAAAAATGGTTGTCATATCAAGAGGTCAAGTGATCAAAAGATCATTTTGACAGGTTATAGGAAGAGAAATGTCTATTGTTTAGACATTATGGTTGAGAACAATAGTTCTCCAGTTTGTCTTGTAGCTGATGAGACAGTCTCTCAATGTGTCAAGTGGCACAAGAGGCTTGCTCATCTTAATTACAAGACTATTGGCAAACTCTTTAGTAAAGAGTTAGTGAGGAATGGTCCTCAAGTTAAGTGTGTCAAAGATGGCATTTGCTCAGCTTGTCAAAAGGGCAAGCAGACTAAATCCACCTTTAGAAGCATTGACAACAAGGATGCTGTGAGGTGTTTATACCTCTTGCATATGGATCTATTTGGTCCAATGCCAGTTCACAGCTTAGGTAGGAAGGTCTACACCTTTGTAGTTGTTGATGACTACTCAAGGTTTTCCTGGGTGTTCTTCTTAAAGCAGAAATCTGAAACACCTAGTGTCTTCCACAGTTTTGTTAAGCAAATTCAGAATGAATTGAACTGTACAGTGGTCAAAATTAGAAGTGACCATGGTACAGAGTTTCAATCTGAAAGCATGACAAAACTATGTGAAGACTATGGGATATTTCAAGAATTCTCTTCACCTAGAACACCTCAGCAAAATGGCATTGCTGAAAGGAAAAATAGAACCTTGATAGAAGCTGGTAGAACTCTATTAAGTGATTCATCACTGCCAGAATATTTCTGGGCTGAAGCAGTTAACACTGCATGCCATGTGATAAATAGGGCTACCATAACTAAAAGGTTAAACAAGACCCCCTATGAAGTAGTGAAAGGCAGGAAACCAAACCTATCCTATTTCAGGATTTTTGGTTGTAAATGCTTCATACTTAACAATGGGAAGACTTACTTAACTAAGTTTGCTGCCAAATCCCAAGAGGGAGTGTTTGTTGGGTACAGCAGTAATAGTAAGTCTTATAGAGTCTACAACTTGACTACACAAGTTGTAGAGGAATCTGTGCATGTAGTTTTTGATGAGACACTTCTTATTAACAATGAGTTGTCTAGTAGTGTGTGCAGCCCCACAGGTCTTTCTAAGAAGATGGACAAGCTAACCATGGAAGATGTACCTGCTGCAAGACAGCAAGTAGAAGAAGATGGCTTATGTCCAGGGGGAGAACTACATGTACCAGGAGCTGAAGAAGTTCAAGGAACTCAGCATAATGAAGATGCTGAAGAAGTACAACCAGAAGTAAGGATGCCTCCAGCCAACAGGCATCTAAGAGATCATCCAGTGGAGCTGATCATTGGAGATCCAAGACAAGGTGTTCAGACAAGGAGCAGAAATCAGAATGCTGTAGTATATTCAAGTTTTCTGTCTCAAATAGAACCAAAGAAATTTGAAGAAGCAATACAAGATCCACAGTGGACTGAAGCTATGCAGGAAGAGCTAAACCAGTTCAAGAGGTGCAAGGTTTGGGACTTAGTTCCTAAGCCTAAAGATCACAATGTGATAGGAACAAAATGGATCTACAGAAACAAGTTAGATGAACAAGGAGTCATCATTAAGAATAAGGCAAGATTGGTTGCAAAAGGATATAGGCAAGAAGAAGGTATTGATTTTGATCAAACCTTTGCTCCAGTAGCCAGACTGGAAGCCATCAGGATGTTCTTGGCCTATGCAACCTACCAAGGATTCAAAGTATACCAAATGGATGTGAAGTCAGCATTCCTTAATGGTAATTTAAAAGAAGAAGTATATGTGGAGCAGCCTTCAGGTTTTGTTGATCCTACTCTTCCACATTATGTCTATAGACTTAGGAAAGCATTGTATGGGTTAAAGCAAGCTCCTAGAGCTTGGTATGAAACCCTATCTAGTTTCCTCATTGAGAACAAGTTCACAAGGGGGAAAATAGATAAGACTCTATTCCTTAGGGAATCTAGAGGCAAAGTAATACTTGTCCAAATATATGTAGATGACATTATATTTGGGTCTACTGAAAGTAGCCTTTGCAAAAAGTTTGCAAAGCTTATGCAGAGTCAATTTGAAATGAGTAGTATGGGAGAGCTGAAGTTTTTCTTGGGTCTCCAAGTTAAACAGACTGAAAGTGGATTATCCATATGTCAGTCTAAGTTCACCCTAGAACTCATAAGGAAATATGGTATGGATTCCTCCAGTACCATGAAGACTCCTATGGGGTCAAGTATGTCTCTAAGCAAGGATGATGCAGGGAAACCTGTGGATGAAACCTTGTATAGAGGGATAGTTGGCTCCCTACTATACTTGACTGCAAGTAGGCCTGACATTATGTATGCTACATGTGTTTGTGCCAGGTATCAAGCCTGCCCCAAAGAATCTCACTTGACTGCAGTCAAGAGAATCTTGAGATATCTAAAGGGCACACCCTATCTAGGCCTCTGGTACCCTAGGAATGGAGATTTTGATCTAACAGGCTATTCAGATGCAGACTTTGCAGGATGCAAAGAAGATAGAAAAAGCACAACTGGATCCTGTCAATTCCTAGGTGGAAGACTCATTTCATGGAGTAGTAAGAAGCAAACCAGTGTGGCCATCTCCACAGCTGAGTCAGAGTATATAGCTGCAGGAAGTTGCTGTGCTCAACTTCTGTGGATTCAACATCAGCTAGAAGACTATGGATGTCAGGTAAGTAGAACTCCACTTTATTGTGATTCTACTAGTGCTATTTCCATAGCTAATAACCCTGTATCACATAGTAGAACTAAACATATTGAGATAAAATATCACTTTCTTAGGGAGCATGTAGAAAGAAATGATATTGCACTTGAATATGTTAAAACAGATAATCAGATAGCTGATATGTTCACTAAGCCCTTAGAAGAAGCTAAGTTTAATAGGTTCAAAATTGAACTAGGTATGATAAACTTAGACTAAGTATACAGAACAAAAATTGGCTAAGTAAAAAGGTGTCGACACATAGACAAGTCTATGTCGACACAGAATAGTAAGTGTCGACACTTCAGGAAAATGGTGTCGACACATCTAGGAAGTTAGTGTCGACACTTCAGAATGTTAGTGTCGACACATGTCGAGTAGGTGTCGACACATTCAATAAAGTGTCGACACTTAAGTTTTACTCAGAATTTTTCTAAGTAAAGTCTCGACACATGTCGAGTATAGTGGTGTCGACACTTAACCAAGTGTCGACACATAAAATCTGTTGACTAAATTTGTGTCGACACATGAGTGTCGAGACATTATAAGTCAGTGTCGACACTTATTGACAGTGTCGACACATCATTAGAAATTCATCCCGCCTGTTCGTCTTCAAACAAGAAAGGTATAAATAGGGTTCTGTTTTGTTTGTCGACACGCTTTCAAAGTTTCGAGACCTAAACTCTTGTGTCGACATTTCTCTCATCTCAAGACTAAATCTTCAAACCCTAATGGCTCCCAAGCTGGAAGAGAACGTCAACGAGGGCTATGAGCTCGTGCGAGGCGCCTTCGACGACAGTGATCAGGAATTCAAATCAGTGATAACCCTAATTGCCAATTCAGGATTGGAGTTCTTGGTTTCAGAACCAACGAAAATCTGGAAGAAGGAAGTCATTGAATTCCTTTCTGGTGCGACCATAGATGACTCAGGCTTCAGGATTAAGTCAAGGGTGCATGGCACCAAGGTCAAACTATCACCCAAGTCTTTAAGAAAGGTACTTCAGCTACCTAAGATTCAAGAAGAAGAGGAAGTAACTGCTTCTAAGACCAGGGAAGCTCTTACTTGGTGTGGCCTGGATCCAAAGATGAAGGTGGGATCAGTCTTCAACAGGAAGGGGATGAACAATCAAGGCAAATTCCTGTCTGAAGTTGTAGGCAAGGTTCTTCTAAGCAAACCAGGAGGGCATGACAGGGTGTCAGCCTCTATGTTTAATATCATGACCAGAATCATCTTCACTCTGAAGACAGATTGGTCACTGGTGGTTTATGAGAAAGTAAAGGAAAGCCTGAAAAAGCCCAATCTGGGCAGGATAATAAGTCTCTACCTGGCTGGATCAATTCCAGAGGTAATGAGCTCTGCTGCAGGATCTAAGATTAATCATATGAGGAGAATGGACTCCAGAATATTCTCTAGATGGGACAGGGTGCTGGTGTCAAAGGACTTGGCCACCCCTGAGAAACAAGCTTCTAAGAGAGACTCTCCTCCCAGGAAAAAGAGGAAGACTGCTGCTGTGCCTCAAGAGTCCTCAAGCAGCTCAGGCAGTGAAGAACATGTGGTCTTCACTCCTGAAAGTCCAGTAGATGAGGCTGCAGAGAAGACACCTGCTCCTCAGGAGGCAGCTGACATTCAGGGGGAGCTTCCAGGTGTAGCAGTACCATCTACACTGGAGAGTGAACAAGCCACCCTCCTCATTCAAGAGGTACTTGTTGACCTTAAAACTTTCAATTTTTCTATAATAAATTCTGATTTGTCTGATGACCATCAGCAATATCAGCCAGCACACCAAGAACCAGATGTTGTTCTTCCAGACACATCTGTTGTGGTACCTGATCAAGTAGTTGAAGAACCAAGTACATCTCCTGCACAGTCTCCAGCAGAGTATACCATGGAAGATCTGTTTTTGAACTTAGATCAAGAAGATTTTGATATGGAAAAGAATAATGCTGATACAGGAAAGGATGCTGCTGCTGAGGGGAGAACATGGAAATTGAGGAAGAGCCTATAAGGCTAGATTCTGAGAAGGCACAAGATGTGCATACTGAAAAACCATCCAGCCCTAAGGATAGGGTGGATATAGCAAGTACATCTGAATCTGAAGATGATGAAGCTGAGCAAGCTCAGAAAAAGAAGTTCTTTGTATTTAAGAGAAGGAGCCAGAGCTATAAGAAGGCTCTACAAACAGTTGCTCAGCATTCCTTAGTTCAACAATCACCATCCACTGATTACAGTGCTCTATTGCTTGCCTTGCAAATCAAGATGGATGCACAAAGGAAGGCCTTGGAAACTTATGTTGATGAAGGACACAAAGCTCTCCAATCTGATCTGGGACAGGAAATGAAGTCAATAAGGTTTGAAATGAACCTTAATAAAAAGGAGATGACTGATAATTTTACCAAGGGTGCTAATGCTGTGGTATATCTGGCTAAACATCAAGAAACAATTAAAGAGAAAGTGGATGATATAGCACTCAAGCAAGGCTATGTGCTGGAAAATCAGTTGAGAATGAATGATAATCTGACTGCATCTCACAATGCAATAGTCACTGAAATCAAGAAAAAGTCTGATGAACCATCAACCTCCACTGCTGCTGCCAAGGCTGATTTTGATAAGATATTTCAAGCAGAGATTGCTGCTGTCCAGACTGCAATAAAAGACTCACAGAAGGTCATCTCAGAACAGCTTACAAAGCTAAGACCTTTCTTTAAAGAGGGCATAAGGTATTTGGATAGCCAAATCAGATTTCAGAAAGATGATGTGAGAGATCATGTGGCCCAAGAAGTCATAAAGGGGGAGAGAGTGTTAGTCAAAGCCAGTTCTGAGCATGCAAAATGGATTTCAAATTCTATAAGGGCTACACTTGGATATCCTCCCCTGTGTGATGACAATGAAGTAGGTGAATCTGGCATTCAAGGAGCATATCTTGGAGGTGAGCAACAAGCAGTGGCTGATGTAATCTATCCACCTCCAGACTTTGAAATGATTCATGCAGATATTAGCACAATGTATAGTCCACCTGCTGGCAAGCCTAATATTATTCTGGAAAAGGTTGTTCAACCTATCACAGCTGCAATGCAAGAGGCTTTGGACAAAGAAGAAGAAACTAGGCTGTCAAAGAAGAAGTTTAGGGAAATTGCTGAGCAAAAGCCAGATTTTGAACAATGGAGCCCTACTTCTAGGAACATAATTCTCACAGCCTGGAAAGCAGCCAAGGACAATGCCCATGAGAGGAACAAGTGGTTCTCAGAGGCTGAATGGAGAAAGCATGAAAGTAGGCAAGAAGCCATTGTCCAACATAGAAGGAAGGCCAAGTTAGGAAAGCTACCTCCCACAGCTGTGGAGCCTAGCAAGTACTTTCCTAAGCCTTATCATTATTTTGAAAGGCAAAAGATCAAGGCTGAAGAACAGAAGAAGAAAGATCTAAAAGGGAAGAAGACTGCTGAAGCTGAGCCTGCTGCTGCTGCTGCTGTGAAAGCTCAAGTTAAAGCTGGAAAAGGGATTGTTATCAAAGAACCTGATCAGCACTAGATTAGGAATTAACTTGATGCTTATTGTAATTTGTTAAATGATAAACATTGTAATACTTCATTGAAAATGTATAAGAAACATTATTGGAACAGTATATGATAAATATAGTATGAATGTTCTGAAATATGTGTGTTTCTTAATTGTTCTGCAATGTTTAATAAGTATACATGTGTGCTTTACTACATGTTCAAGTTTACCCTGTTGTCATTTATATGTTTTACATCATTTTGTAATTTTTAATTATGAGTGGTGTATATCATTGACTAAGGGTTATGACTTCTCCAAATAGGGGAGATTGTTGGGTACATTGGTTAAATGTACCTGATTTGAAGAAGCCTCACCTAACTCAATGATATACATCAGAATGTATTTGATGTTTGTTTAAGTTACTTGTGCAGGTTAGACATACACTGGACTGAAGCTGAAAATTTCTAAGTCCATGTGTCGACACCCAGAGGCAAAGTGTCGACACTTGAGAAAGCTTGTGTCGACACCCAGACATGCAGTGTCGACACTTGGAGTCATTGTGTCGACACCTGGGAAGAAGAGTCGACACCAGTCAGAAAGTGTCGACACTTGGAGCTGTGTCGACACTCAGTGTAGAAGAATGCAGAAAAGCTGTGTCGACACTTAGCAGAAGTGTCGACACCCAGAAGAGCTGTGTCTACACCAGAAAGTGTCGACACTTGAAGTGAGTGTCGACACTCAGCAAAAGTCTACAGATTCTAAGTACAAGTGTCGACACTCAACACAGTGTGTCGACACTATGCAGAAGACTCAGCACTGGAAGAAAGTGTCGACACTCAACACAATGTGTCGACACTTAGCTAAAGACTCAGTATTTGAAGAATGTGTCGACACTCAGCACAATGTGTCGACACACAATCAGAAGACTCAACACTGGAAGTTCAGATTCTGAAAATCTATAAATAAGACCCAAGGGGTACCTCAGAGGACACGCTTTCAGTGCCTCCTTGCTCTCATTTTCAAGTGTTCTCTGAGAGTACCTTAGCTCGGCTCTTGGCTAAGGAGGGGAAGCGCTCAGAGATCTTCCGGGTTTGTGGTGGGACCTCCCTGCCGAGCCCTTGGGTCTGTCTTTCCTTGTCTCTCTCGTTGCTTTTCTTGCAGGTGCGAAGTAGGCGCGAGACCACCCCTTCCCCAAGGGTCGAACTCCACAAGAGGCCGGTTTCGGTTTCAACAGCTAGCTTCGGAAGTCCTTGTAGAGATGAATTGTGTTGTAACTCATATTCGAGAGAAGCTCTGCATAGTACAAGATCGTTATGAGAAGTATACTAATCGGCGAAGGGTCGATCTAGAGTTTGTCGTTGGGGACTTGGTTTTTTTGAAGGTTTCTCCGATGTCTGGCGTTAAAAGCTTTGGAAGGAACCACAAGTTAGACCCCCGGTATGTGGGACCTTTCCAGATTCTTGAGCGTGTCGGAGTATCTGCTTATAAGCTGGATTTGCCTTCTATCTTCCCTAGTGTACATGATGTGTTCCATGTGAGCCAGTTGCGGAAGTGTGTCTGTAGTGAAAGTCAAGTCCTTGACGTGGTGCCCCAGATTCAGCCTAATCTTTCGTATGTGGAAGAACCTGTTCGTATTCTGGATTCTCAAGATTGAGTGTTGCGGAGAAATACCATCCCCATGGTTAAAGTTCTTCGGAGAAATCAAGACGAGAGTGCGACGTGGAAATTAGAATCAGCGATGAGAGAATCTCATCCACATCTCTTTCCTTAGTTCAGGTATGTCTTCAGGTTTTTGGTAATAATTGGGTTTTGTTTAGGTTTGGTTTTAAGGTTTGTTAAGTTTTGGGACGAAACTTCTTTTTATGGGGTATAACTGTAACGCCCCCCGATTTTCTGGTGTTATTATTTGGTCTGTCGACGTCTGTTGGGTACATTGGTTAAATGTACCTGATTTGAAGAAGCCTCACCTAACTCAATGATATACATCAGAATGTATTTGATGTTTGTTTAAGTTACTTGTGCAGGTTAGACATACACTGGACTGAAGCTGAAAATTTCTAAGTCCATGTGTCGACACCCAGAGGCAAAGTGTCGACACTTGAGAAAGCTTGTGTCGACACCCAGACATGCAGTGTCGACACTTGGAGTCATTGTGTCGACACCTGGGAAGAAGAGTCGACACCAGTCAGAAAGTGTCGACACTTGGAGCTGTGTCGACACTCAGTGTAGAAGAATGCAGAAAAGCTGTGTCGACACTTAGCAGAAGTGTCGACACCCAGAAGAGCTGTGTCTACACCAGAAAGTGTCGACACTTGAAGTGAGTGTCGACACTCAGCAAAAGTCTACAGATTCTAAGTACAAGTGTCGACACTCAACACAGTGTGTCGACACTATGCAGAAGACTCAGCACTGGAAGAAAGTGTCGACACTCAACACAATGTGTCGACACTTAGCTAAAGACTCAGTATTTGAAGAATGTGTCGACACTCAGCACAATGTGTCGACACACAATCAGAAGAGTCAACACTTGAAGAAAGAGTCGACACTCAGCACAATGTGTCGACACTTAGTTGAAGTCTCTACACTTGAAGAAAGTGTCGACACAAGGAGCTGTGTCGACACTTAGCAAAGAACAGAAAATTTGTAAAATATTCTAAGTATAAGTGTCGACACTAAGGGAATGTGTCGACACTCAGCTGAAGAATCAAGAATGAAGACTTGTGTCGACACCAAGAAGCAGTGTCGACACTTGACAGTTTCAACACATGAAGATGTGTCGACACAAAGGAGATGTGTCGACACTTAGAAGAATACAGTTAAAGGATGAAGTACAAGTACTTGTGTCGACACTTAATTTCAGTGTCGACACATGCAGAAGAAACTGTGTCGAGACATACAAGGAATTGTGTCGACACCTTGTAGACTTGTGTCGACACTTACACAACATGTGTCGACACTTGGTCTATAAGTGTCGACACTTAAAAACAGAAAGTCTCGACACTAACTGACAGTTAGAGAATTTCAAGAAGTGACTGGTTGACATGACAGCTGCCAATCCAGCCAGTCTATAGCAACTGTCAGAGAAGTCAAAAGTCTGTTATAAACCGGATCAGCCGGTTACCATGAAGGAAGCCTATAAATAGGCACCCACAGTTTACAGAATAAGAAGTGAAGTTGTTAAGTGGTTAAGTTGTTCACAATCATTACTTGTTGTGAGAATAATTGAAGTGGTTGATCAGATTAAATCAAGAAGTGATACATAGAGGATCATCACAAGAAGATCAGGCAGTCCAACTGCAGATCTAAGTAGTTGGAGAGAGAGAGCTCCAACTAAGGATTCAGTCTTTGGAACTAAGGCTGAGAAGAACAATTCAGAGTCATCTGGATTTCAAGAAGTAGAGATCAATGATCAACTGCAGAAGATTCAGACTAATTCAGTTCTACTCAGAAGCTTTGAAGAAAGCTAAGTCAGTTTGGATCAAGCTGAGTTCTTCCAAGAACTCTTCAAGAAACTCTCAACTCCTCTCATCCTTTCTGAGTTGTAGAGTTAGCATTTGTAATTTCTATTTTAAACTTGTAAGATCCATTGGATCTGAGTGATTGTAAGCCTATTTTATATAGGCTGAGGGTAGGGCTTGGTGCCTGAGTGTAGGAGTTGAAGAACTCTGAGTGTAGGCCTTTTGATTGGCTGAGTGTAGGCCTGGGTGGCTGAGTGTAGGCCTTTTGGCTGAGTGTAAGGCTTTGGGCCTGAGGTAGGAACCTTGTTGGGTTCTGAGCTAGTGGAGAAGTTTGGCCGAATCTAGTACACTGCTAGATAGGCGAAGGGGGAAAGTGGATGTACCCAAAGATTGGGGAACCACTATAAAATTAGTGTGTCTGCTGTGCTGTGCTGTGTTGTGGCTTTTCTGTGTGATTTCTGTAATTGCTGTTAACTGTAATAATCTGTGAAAAACTGTTGTGCTGCCAAACAAAAGGGAAAAAGGTTTAGGTCACCTATTCACCCCCCCCCTCTAGGTGTTTAGGTACCATATCTTTCAACGTCATAATTATGACGTCAGGATGTTACCCTTCTCCGTTTTGATGGTGACACTGCACCGTTTGTGCGTTTTTTCATGTGTTAGGTCTATTTGACCAGTATTATTTTGTTGGGATTTGAAGTGTTTCCTTAATAAAGGAATGAGTTTCGAGGTTTTGATCTTGTCCCGTTTTATTACGACCTGAGCATTTTGGAGTCTCGACGTGTTTGAATCTTTGTGGTGATTTCTGCTTGTATGAGCATTTGTGGATAGTGTCTCAAGGTTGGTGTACAACCCCGTGTCCGGCGAGCGGGTCCCACCAGGGAGGCGAGCAGACCTTGCCCCGCGGCCCGCATCCGAGCGACAAACAGATATACGGCAGAAGGGCTGGCCCGCTCCCGCCCATTTCAGGCGAGCGAGCCGACGAGGCGAGCGAGCGGGTCGCACGAAGAGTCCTTGGCCAAAGCAGATGAGTTTTGCGACCCGCGACTGGCGAGCCGATCGAGAGTCGCAGTGGCCGCCGGTCCGCCTCATCACGCGACCTGGCCGCCGGTCCGCCCCGGCAGAAGCAAGGCAGGTCGCGACCCCCGGCTCGCGCTCGCCCAGGGAGCATGGGCGGGCAGCTGAAGTCAGGTCGCGCCCGCCTCCCGAGAAGGAGGATTGGGGGGCGAGTTGACTCCCCAGGACTGCGGATAGCCGCTCGGAACAGCGGAGCCACGCTGTTGGCAGACCAGGTTGGACTGCGCATAGCGCCTCAGAACAGCGGAGTTTGGCTGTTGGCAGGCCCAGCCAAGGGCCTCTTGGTATTTTCAGGTCAGTTATTTTGGTTATTGGCAGTTCAGGTTCCAAAAAACTATAAATAAGACAAAAGGGGTACCTCAGAGGACACGTTTTCAGTGCCTCCTTACTCTCATTCTCCAGTGTTCTCTGAGAGTACCTTAGCTCGGCTTCTGGCTAAGGAGGGGAAGCGCTCAGAGATCTTCCGGGTTTGTGGTGGGACCTCCCTGTCGAGCCCTTGGGTCTGTTCTTTCTTGTCTCTTTTATTGTTTTTCTTGCAGGAGCAAAGTAGGCGCGAGACCACCCCTTCCCCAAGGGTCGAACTCCACAAGAGGCCGGTTTCCGGTTTCAACATCTTGGTGCGGTGAGCGTGGAGAGTGGTCAGTGCAGAAAAGCTTCAGCGAGCTCAATGATGGGAGGACAAGGATCTGACAGGCAGGATTCGCCGCCCCCTCCGCCTCTCGCAATGGTGGGGATGTTTGAAGACTTCAGGAACGAGGTGCTGGGCCTTGTCAAGATCGCACTCGGCGTGCGGGCTGAGTGCTCGACACCGGCGGCCCAGATCGCGGCCGCCCCCTCTTTGGGCGAGGATGCCCCTGGCCGGCGAGCTGGAAAGGAAGTGGCCGAGGAAGGCAGAGGGGGCGAGCTCTCGGGACGCGAGCTTTTCCCCGGCTCGGCAAGCCGGGGCAGGTTCGGCGAGCTGGGTCCGCGAGATTCGCCGGCTCGCCCAGTGGGGGGAGGCAGTCCATTCAGCGAGCTGGTCTCCTCAGCACCAGTGCCAGAAGGGTTCAGGGAGCCCGAGATGTCCTACTACACCGGGAAGGGAGACCCGGTTCAGCACGTCCAATGCTTCGAAGACGTGGTCTCCATCCGTCAGATGTCAGACGGATTCAAGTGTCGTCTCTTCGCCATCACCCTCCGAGAGAAGGCAAGGGAGTGGTTCCACCAGCTCCCCGCTAGCTCCATGTACTGTTTTGAAGACCTGCGCCGAGGATTCATGCTGAGGTTCACTACTTCGAAGAAGAGGAAGAAGGAGTCTGAGTCCTTGTTCCACATTAAGCAAGGAGTGAACGAGACGTTGGGGAGCTATGTGGATCGATTCCAGGAGGAGGTTACCCAGGTCCAGGAGATGTCGGGCCATAGTCTGATGATGGCTTTCACCCTGGGCCTGCAGCAGGGGTTCTTCCGAATGGAGCTGAAGAGAGTTCCCCCTCTCTCCTACGAGGAGTTGATGGAGAGGGCGGCTAGAGAAGTCGACGGGGAGGCGTCGAATCCGGAGTTCGCAAGGAAGCTAGCCAGATGGGCCACCAAGGAAGAGAAGGAGTCGAAGGGAGGAAGAGCGCAGGAGGAGAGAAGAGGGGAGCCCAGGCAGAAGGAGCAGAGGCAGCTCCAAGGACAGCAGCCGGGTGGGGGCGTCAGGAGCCCGACCGTCGGCTGGGTTGGAGACCAGAGTGGCAGGGGCAGGGGCCACAGAGAGGGTACTTCGGAAGGGGTCACTATCAGGGGAGGCAGGACCAGTTCCACCCACCGGGCTGGAGGCAGGGTCACCGGCCCCGGCTCCCCGATCAGGAGGAGGCCATGGCCATAGCTTTGGGAGCAAGGAGGGGGATCATGAGAAGGAGGAGAAGGGAGTTCAGGTGGAGCTGCCCTATTGTGACTTCCATCAGGAAGAGGGGCACGCAACAGCCACGTGCCCGGAATTCTTGGAGATGAGAGGGAATAGGGGGCGGCAGCAGCAGCAGGAGGAGGCACGACAAGAAGTGAGGATCGAGGAGGTCCTGCCTCGGGCAGAGGAGGACCGTTGCGAGGACCGGGTCGATGTCGGGACCCGAGGAGGGATCAGAGTGATCCACGGGGGAGTAGGGATCGAGGCTTCCCGCAAGGCAAGCCTCCACACCATGTACCGGCGGAGCGTCGCCTCTACATCCCAAACCCCGCCCCCGGAGGAGAGGATCACCTTCTCCAGAAGTGATATGAAAGATATGGTACCTAAACACCTAGAGGGGGGGTGAATAGGTGACCTAATCCTTTTCTAACTTTACTGGTAGCAAACAGTTTATTATCACAGATTTTTAACTTTTGCACAGCAATCACAAAGTATTCACAGCATACACAGCACAACACAGTGGTTTATAGTGGTACCCCAAGATATGGGTACATCCACTTTCCCCCTTCGCCTATCTAGCAGTGTACTAGATTCGGCCAAACTCCTCCACTGTCTCAGAACCCAAATTGGTTCCTACACCTCAGGCCCAAGGCCTTACAACTCAGCTTTATCCCAAAGCCTACACTCAGCCAATCAAGGCCTACACTCAGCCAACCAAGGCCTACACTCAGCCAACAAGGCCTACACTCAGAGATCTCTATCTCCTACACTCAGGCTAACAAGCCCTACCCTCAGCCTTTATAAATACAGGCTTACAAATCACTCAGATCCAAAGGATCCTACAAGTTAAAATGTATTACAACAATTAACTCAACAACTCAGAAATGAAAGAGGGGAGTGTTAAAATTCAACAAACCGCAGACGCCCCCTTGGATACCCTGTTGAACACTCAACAAACCGAAGGAGAATACACCCACTTATATGTTGAAAGTTTTCCCGGATTGTGGAGTTAGCAGAGATTATCTCAACAAAGCAGTAACAACCAGCAACACATGCAGCACAAGCTTCTTTATTGATCAAGAGCAAACTTCTTTACAAGGCGAGACATACATGGCGAGACATGCTTCACCAAAACCCAACACCGGGAGAGCAGAGACAGTTATAAAGACAAGAACACAAAACAAGCCGCGCGGACTCAAACAATCAAGCCGCCGACCTACTGCTGTGGAGTCCGCTCAGTCCGCCAGGTCGCCAGACCGCAACCCAAGCCGCGCGGACTCACCCTTGTTCCAATGCTTAGCTCTTCACCGCCGGTCTGCACGCCGCCAGATCGCACAAGCTGCGTCACCGAATGGAACAGTCCGCCTGATGCAGGCGACCTCCTGAACCCCGAACCAAGTCGCCAAAGAGAAGACCGCCTGCTGAGCATACACTGGCCTGTCAGACCGCCGCTGCTGTCCGCGTAGTTCGCGCGAACAGACCGCCCAGGCCGCCACAGAGCAAACCGCCTGTAACATCCCTGCCGACCTAGCAGTCCGCCAACCCAGTCCGCGTAGTCCGCGCGGATAGGTTTCCCAAGCCTTCCATTCACCCACTTTAACTTCACAGAATTCAACACTCCCCCTTGAAGTGAGAAGTGGTGAATAACTCCTGCAGCTCCCGTAACCTTGCACCTGGTCCTTCCGATAGCATCTACGAAGAGATGTCCAAGACATAGTCCTCGCCCCGCATATCATGGACCATGAGGGAGCCCTCCAGCATCTCCAAAAAGGAGCCATGCTTCCCTCTGCCTTCTTCAGCTTCAACCTCCACTCATGCATCACAGGAGTATCACCAATTTCCTTGGACCCAGAAGCCCAAGCCTCGTTGCCTCTGAGAGAAGTCACCTCTTCAGACTTGGTGTCAACCACCTCCTTGATTCTAGTGGGGTCATCACAGCCAAAAGTCCCTTGCTCGACCTGAGGGCTAACAAGGAAACACGGGACCAAGTCCGCCGTGTTCCCTTCGCTATATCGAGCTGGTGGCTTACTGATCCTCTTCGATCTCCGAAGAACCTGATCATAGCTAACCACCTCCGCTGCTTTTGAACCAGCTCCATTCCCGGGCAAACCCGGAACAATGCTCCCTTTGTTCCCTGAACAAGACGCCTCCTTACTAGAACCAAGAGCACCTGGAGCAACGCTCCCCCTGCTACCTAAACCAGAAGACTCCCCTCTTGAACAAGAACTGCCTGGAACATCGCTCCCCTTGCTTCCTGAACAGGAAGCCTCCGCCTTTGAGCCAGAAGGTCCTGGAGCATCGCTCCCCCTTCTTCCCGACTCTGACGCCTTTGCCCCGGAGCTAGAACAACCTGGAGCACCTGGTGACTCAGGCAACTCCACTTCCTTAGCAGCAGCCTCCTTCAGCCCACCATCTGGCCTGCTTATCTCTAGCTCCACATAAGAGCTACCCCAATACGGCGTCAACTCATCAAAAACAATGTCTCTCGACACTATGAGTTTCTTCGTCGCAGGATCCATACACCTCCATCTTCTTCTCTGCTCATCATACCCAACAAAGACTAGCTTTGTCTTGAGAGCACCCGGAGAATGTATGTAGCAGGTAGATCCAAACACCCGAAGGTGCTTCACTGAGGGCTTCACTCCGAACATCAGCTCATAAGGAGTCTTCACTATGATCAGACTAAGAGGCATCCGGTTGATGACATGAGCAGCATATGCAATTCCTTCCGCCCAAAGAGCCTTCGGAACTCCTTTACTCTGAAGCCAACACTTGCAGGTCTCCGTTAACCAACGGATCATCCGAGCTGCAACACTACCCTGTTGTGAAGTATGTCCACAAGAAAGCTCCATCCGGATCCCTTGCTTCCTGCAAAAGCGTGAGAACTCGGTTGAGGCAAACTCACCACCGAAACTTGTCCTCAACACCTTGATCCTCCGGCCAAGCTGGCCTTCAACAAGCTTCTTGAACTCCACAAACAAGCGTACCATGTTGGACTTCTTCTTCATGAAGTATACCCAAGTATACCCAGAATAGTCATCAACCAATATCAGCATGAACCTGCTGCCTCCAAGACTGGCCGTGACGGTCGGTCCCACCAGAGCACAATGGACAACCGCCAATGGTGCATTACTTCTGGATTGTGCTTTGTCGACCATGAAGCGATAGGCTCCACTTTCCTGACATCCCGCACACCCCCGACCATCGCCATAGGATGACAATCTAGGCAAGCCTCTTACGAGTCTTCTTTCCGCCATTGCTTTCAGCTTGTCCATCCCTACATGCCCCAGTCTTTCATGCCAGATAGCAGCACTATCACTGGCATTCATCCGATCAACTCCAGAACTAGTTGAAATCCCAACTACGTTCTTCTCCTTCCTCCCTACCTGAGCTACGTTCGCCGAGAGCAAGGTAACCTTGCACTCCTTCCGAAGATGACCTTGCTGCTTGCATTTATAGCACCGTGGTCCTTCCTTCCTCTTCCTATCACGCCTAGGAGAAACACTCCTTTCTTCCTGATATGAAGTAGAGGGACCATCATCCGCAGCAACCTTCACCTCCTTCCTGAACAACCCAACAAGGGAAGTCCAGACCTCCGCAGCTGACCGACATCCACTGATGTGGTTCAAGAGCTCCGATGAGATCACCTGCTTGAGAATAGACTCCGCTTTCGCATTTGCCTCCTTCCAGCTCTCATCGCCTCAGCATTGCCAGCAGTATCCTCTTGTCTTCCTGCTCCGCATACAACCTCCCAAAGGTCCTCGCCAAGAAGAAAGCTCTTCATACAGGACTTCCACCATTCACAGTTCGCCTCTGTAAGAAGATCAATACCAAGACAACTTGCATCCTCCACTGCCATGGTTCTACCACTGGTTTCCTCGACAGACGAGCAACTACTTCCATTGAGCACTGCTTGACCACTCCAACAACCTCGCTTTGATACCATGTTAAAATTCAACAAACCGCAGACGCCCCCTTGGATACCCTGTTGAACACTCAACAAACCGAAGGAGAATACGCCCACTTATATGTTGAAAGTTTTCCCGGATCGTGGAGTTAGCAGAGATTATCTCAACAAAGCAGTAACAACCAGCAATACATGCAGCACAAGCTTCTTTATTGATCAAGACCAAACTTCTTTACAAGGCGAGACATACATGGCGAGACATGCTTCACCAAAACCCAACACCGGGAGAGCAGAGACAGTTACAAAGACAAGAACAAAAAACAAGCCGCGCGGACTCAAACAATCAAGCCGCCGACCTACTGCTGTGGAGTCCGCTCAGTCCGCCAGGTCGCCAGACCGCAACCCAAGCCGCGCGGACTCACCCTTGTTCCAATGCTTAGCTCTTCACCGCCGGTCTGCACGCCGCCAGACCGCACAAGCTGCGTCACCGAATGGAACAGTCCGCCTGATGCAGGCGACCTCCTGAACCCCGAACCAAGTCGCCAAAGAGAAGACTGCCTGCTGAGCATACACTGGCCTGTCAGACCGCCGCTGCTGTCCGCGTAGTTCGCACGAACAGACCGCCCAGGCCGCCACAGAGCAAACCGCCTGTAACATCCCTGCCGACCTAGCAGTCCGCCAACCCAGTCCGCGTAGTCCGCACGGATAGGTTTCCCAAGCCTTCCATTCACCCACTTTCACTTCACAGAATTCAACAGGGAGTTGAGAGTTTCTTGATGAGTTCTTGGAAGAACTCAGCTGGATTCACCCTGACTTAGCTTTCTTCAAAGCTTCTTGAGTAGAACTGAATAAGACTGAATCCTCCTGCAGTTGTTCCTTGAACTCTGCCACTTAAGATCCAGAATGTATCTGAATCCTTCTTCTCAGCCTAGTTCCAGAGACTGATTTCTTGGATGGAGCCCTCTCTCTCCAACTTCTTAGATCTGCACTTGGACTGCACGATCTTCTTGATTTGATAACTTGTTCTTCAACAATGTGATCCAAAACAATCTGAATCACTGAACAACTCTTCAATTTTGAACAACAGTTTCTGTAAACTGTAGGTGCCTATTTATAGGCTTTCTTCATGGTAACCGGCTGGACCGGTCCATAACTTACTTCTGATATCTCTGACAGGTGCTGTAGACCGGCTGGAACGGCAGCTGTCAAATCATCCAGTCATTTCTTGAAATTCTCTAACTGTCTGTAAGTGTCGAGACTTTCTGTCTTTAAGTGTCGACACTTATAGTTCAAGTGTCGACACATGTTGTGTAAGTGTCGACATAAGTCTACAAGGTGTCGACACATTTCCTTGTATGTCTCAACACAGATTCTTCTGCATGTGTCGACACTGAAATTGAGTGTCGACACAAGTACTTGTTCTTCTAGCTTTTGCTGAATTCTTCTAAGTGTCGACACATCTCCTTTGTGTCGACACAACTTCTTGTGTTGAATCTGTCAAGTGTCGACACTACTTCTTGGTGTCGACACATAGTCTTCTATGTTGATTCTTGCTGAGTGTCGACACAGCTCCTTGTGTCGACACACCTTCTTCTTGTTGAGACTTCAGCTGAGTGTCGACACATTCCCTTAGTGTCGACACTTGTACTTAGAATAATTTTGTTGATCTTTCTGATCTTTGCTAAGTGTCGACACAGCTCCTTGTGTCGACACCTTCTTCATGTGTTGGGTCTTCAGCTGTGTGTCGACACATTATTCTGGGTGTCGACACATACTTCAAATGCTGACTCTTCTGTTGAGTGTCGACACATTGTGTTGAGTGTCGACACTTACTTCAAGTGCTGACTCTTCTGCTTAGTGTCGACACATTGTGTTGAGTGTCGACACTTACTTCATGTGTTGAATCTTCTGCTTAGTGTCGACACATTGTGTTGAGTGTCGACACTTACTTCATGTGTTGAATCTTCTGCTTAGTGTCGACACATTGTGTTGAGTGTCGACACTTGTACTTAGTCTCTGCAGACTTTTGCTGAGTGTCGACACAACTCCAAGTGTCGACACTTTCTGGTGTAGACACAGCTTCACTGGGTGTCGACACAGCTCCTTGTGTCGACACTTTCTGTCTGCACATTTCTTCACTGAGTGTTGACACAACTTCAAGTGTCGACACTTTCTGTCTGGTGTTGACTCTGCATCCCAGGTGTCGACACAATGACTCCAAGTGTCGACACTGCTTGTCTGGGTGTCGACACAAGCTTTCTTGAGTGTCGACAATTTCCCTCTGGGTGTCGACACATGGACTTAGAAACTTTTTGCTTCAGTCCAGTGATTACTTAACCTGCACAAGTAAACTCAACATACATCAAATACATTATGATGTATATCATTGAGTTGGGTGAGGCTTCTTCAAATCAGGTACATTTGACCAATGTACCCAACAATCTCCCCCTATTTGGAGAAGTCATAACCCTTAGTCAATGATATACACCATTCATAATTTAAAATTACAAAATGATGTAAAGCAGAATAAAGTACAGCAGGGTAAACATAACATGTATAAATTCACACATGTATACACATTCATTATTTCAGAACAAGAAATAGACACATTCACAGAACAATCATGAAATATATTTATCATATATTGTTCTAACATTTTTCTAATACACCTTCAATGGTTTACAAAAATGTTTTACATTTAAAAGATTACAAAATAATCTTCAAGTAATTTCTTAATCTATTTCTGGTCTGGTTCTTTGATAACTATGCCTTTGTCAGGTTGGACTTGAGCTTTGATAGTGGCTTCAGCAGTTTCAGCAACAGCAGACTTCTTGCCTTTTAGATCTTTCTGTTTGAGTGCTTCTGCCTTGATCTTCTGCCTCTCAAAGTAGTGATATGGCTTGAGGAAGTACTTGCTAGGCTCCACTGCAGTAGGAGGTAGCTTTCCCATCTTTGCCTTTCTTCTATATTGAACAATGGCCTCTTGTCTTATTTCATGTTTCCTCCATTCTGCTTCAGAGAACCACTTGTTCCTTTCATGAGCATTGTCCTTGGCAGCTTTCCAGGCAGTTAAAACTATATTCCTAGAGGTAGGGCTCCACTGTTCAAAATCTGGCTTTTGTTCTGCTTGTTCCCTAAACCTCTTCTTTGACAACCTTGTCTCTTCTTCTTTCTGTAGAGCTTCTTCTTCTTTCTGAAGAGCTGCTTGCATAGCTTCAGTCATAGGCTGAACAACCTTATCCAGAATAACATTAGACTTTCCCTCAGTTGGGCTATACATTGTGCTCACATCTGCTTGAATCATTTCAAAGTCTGGAGGTGGATAAATGACCTGAGCTACTTCTGGTTGCTCACCTCTAAAATAAGCAGGGTTAATGCCTGATTCAGCAACTTCTTGGTCATCACACAGAGGAGGGTATCCAAATGTAGCCCTGATTGAATTTGATATCCATTTTGCATGCTCAGAATTTGCCTTGACTAACACTCTCTCCCCTTTATGACTTCTCTAGCCATGTGATCTCTTACATCATCCTTTTGAAATCTGATCTGACTATCCAAGTACCTGATGCCATCTTTAAAATAAGGTTTAAGCTTTTGAAGTTGTTCAGATATGACCTTTTGGGAGGCTTGGATAGCAGTCTTTACAGCAGTAATTTCCTCTTGAAAGACTTTATCAAATGTTGCTTTAGCAGCATCAGTAGATGTAGAAGGTTCAGCAGCCTTATTCTTTAATTCAGTGACAATAGCATTGTGGGATTCAGTCAAATTATCATTCATTCTTAATTGATTCTCAAGAACATATCCCTGTTTCAATGCAATATCTTCCACCTGTGCTTTGATCTTCTCTTGGTGTGTTGCCAAATACACCACTGCATTGCCACCTTTGTGGAAGCAATCAGTCATCTCCTTCTTGTTGAGATTCATCTCAAACCTTATAGATTTTATATCTTGGGCAAGATCAAACTGTAATGATCTGTGCCCTGCATCAACATAAGCCTCTATGGCTTTTCTTTGTTCATCCATTTTGATCTGCAGTGCAATCAATAAAGCACTATAATCAACAGTTGGAGCTTGTTGAACTATAGGCTGTGGGGCAATGGATTGCAAAGTCTTCTTATAACTCTGGCTTCTCCTCTTGAAGACATAGAGTTTCTTCTTCTTGGCCCTAGCACTCTCCTCATCTTCAGAGGCAGAAGTGCTGTCTATCTCAACCCTTTCCTTAGGGCTTTGAGGTTTTTCAGTTTGCACATCAGGTGCCTTCTCATTTTCTGGCCTAATAGGCTCTTCCAGATCTTGTACTTGCTCCCCCTCAGCAACAGCAGTCTCTCCTTCAGCAGCTTCTTTGTCCATGTCAAAATCAACTTGATCTAGATTGAGAAATAGATCTTCCATGGTGAACTCTTGAGGTGATTGAGCTGGAGACATTCTTTGTTCTTCAACTACTAGAACAGCAGATGTGTCTTTGATAACAACATCTGGTTCTGGACTAGGCAGCTGAGTTTGCTGAGGAACAGCAGACAAATCAGCATCTTCTATAAGATATTCTAAAGTTTTTAGGTCAGTGAGTACCTCTTGGATGATGATGGTGGCTTGCTCACTGTCCAGTGTAGATACTGCTTCTACAACTGGATGCTCCCCCTGGCTTTGATCCCTGTGGATGGGGCTAGCCTGTGGTAGCTCCCCCTGGATCTCAGCTATATCTTGAGCAGCAGGGGTCTTCTCTGCAGCCACTTCCTCTTGATCATCAGGAGTGAAAACAACTTGTTCTTCACTCCCTGAACTGCTGGAGGACTCCTGTACCACAGGAGCAGTTTTTCTCTTTTTCTTAGGAGGAATCTCCTTCTCAGTAATTGTCTTCTCAGGGGTTGGCATGTCCTTTGACAACACCCTGTCCCATCTGGAAAATATCCTTTGATCCATCTTCCTCATGTGGTTGATCTTGCTTCCTGCAGCTGTACTCATTACTTCTGGTATGGTACCAGCTGAGTAGAGACTAATGATCCTGCCCAGATTGGGCTTCTTCAAGCTCTCCTTAATCTTTTCATAAATCACTAGTGACCAGTCTGTTCTTAGAGTAAAGATTATCCTTGTCATAATTTCAAACATATAGGCAGACACTCTGTCATGCCCTCCAGTCTTGCTGAGTAAGACTTTTCCCACAATTTCAGACATGAACTTTCCTTGGTTATTCATGACTTTTCTGTTGAAGACAGATCCTATCTTCATCTTAGGATCAAGACCACACCAGGTTAAAGCTTCCCTGGTCTTTGAAGAAGTAACCTCTTCTTCATCTTGAATTTTTGGTAGCTGAAGTACCTTCCTCAGACTCTTAGGTGAAACCTTAATCTTAGTTCCATGAACTCTGGATTTGATTCTGAATCCAGATTCATCTACGGCAGCTCCATTAAGAAATTCAAGTACTTCCTTCTTCCAAATCTTTGTAGGTTCAGATAAGAGATATTCTAGTCCAGAGTCGGCGACTAGGGTTACCACTGCCTGAATTTCTTGATCTGCATCGTCGAATGCGCCGCGCACAAGCTCATAACCCTCGTTAACGTTCTCCTCAAGCTTAGGAGCCATTAGGGTTTGTAGAATTTGTCTGTAGAAAAGAGAGGTGTCGACACAGTAGTTTTGGTCTCGAAACTTTGAAAGCGTGTCGACAAATAAAGACAGAACCCTATTTATACCTGTCTAAGTTTGAAGATGAACAGGCGGGACAGCTAACTTAAAATGTGTCGACACTGGCTATAAGTGTCGACACTGACTTATAATGTCTCGACACTCATGTGTCGACACAAGTTTAGTCAACAGATTTTATGTGTCGACACTTGGTTATGTGTCGACACAACATATCTCGACACATTGTCGAGACTTTACTTAGTAAATACTGAGTAAAACATAAGTGTCGACACCATGTTGGATGTGTCGACACCTACTTGACATGTGTCGACACTAATATTCTGAAGTGTCGACACCAACTTCCTAGATGTGTCGACACCTTTTTCCTGAAGTGTCGACACCACTATTCTGTGTCGACATAGACTTGTCTATGTGTCGACACCTTTTGACTTAGTCATTTTCAAATCTGTAAACTTACTCTAAGTTTATCATTCCTAGTTCAATTTTGAATATATTGAACTTAGCTTCTTCTAGTGGCTTAGTAAACATATCAGCTACTTGTTCATCTGTTTTAACATATTCTAATAAAATATCTTCTCTTTCTACATGCTCCCTAAGAAAATGATATTTAATCTCAATATGTTTTGTCCTACTATGGGATACAGGGTTATTAGCTATTGAAATAGCACTTGTAGAATCACAGAAAAGTGGAGTTCTACTTACCTGAAATCCATAGTCCTTTAGCTGATGTTGAATCCACAGAAGTTGAGCACAGCAACTCCTTGCAGCCACATACTCTGACTCTGCTGTGGAGATAGCCACACTGGTTTGTTTCTTGCTACTCCATGAAATTAGTCTCCCACCTAGGAATTGACAGGTTCTAGTAGTGCTCTTTCTATCCTCTTTGCATCCTGCAAAGTCTGCATCTGAATAACCTATTAGATCAAAGTCTTCATTCCTAGGGTACCAGAGGCCTAGATAGGGAGTGCCCTTTAGATATCTCAAGATTCTCTTGACTGCAGTCAAGTGAGACTCTTTAGGGCAGGCTTGATACCTTGCACAAACACATGTAGCATACATGATGTCTGGTCTACTAGCAGTCAAGTATAATAGGGAGCCAACTATCCCTCTATACAAGGTTTCATCTACAGGTTTCCCTGCATCATCCTTGCTTAGAGACATACTTGACCCCATAGGAGTCTTCATGGTACTGGATGAATCCATACCATACTTTCTTATGAGTTCTCGGGTGAACTTGGACTTACAAATGGATAAACCACTTTCAGTCTGTTTAACTTGGAGACCCAAGAAAAACTTCAGCTCTCCCATACTACTCATCTCAAACTGACCTTGTGAAAGTTATGGTACCTAAACACCTAGAGGGGGGGGGGTGAATAGGTGACCTAAACCTTTTTGAAACTTACTTGGCAGCAAGACAGTTATCTCACAGAGTTTTACAGTTAACAGCAACAACAGAATATAAACAGTTAATCCACAGCACCGCACAGCACAGCAGACACACAAATTTATAGTGGTTCCCCAATCTTTGGGTACATCCACTTTCCCCCTTCGCCTATCTAGCAGTGTACTAGATTCGGCCAACCTTCTCCACTATCTCAGAACCCAACAAGGTTCCTACACCTCAGGCCCAAAGCCTTACACTCAGCCACTAAGGCCTACACTTAGCCACCCAGGCCTACACTCAGCCAATTAAGGCCTACACTCAGAGTTCTTCAACTCCTACACTCAGGCAACCAAGCCCTACCCTCAGCCTTTATAATATAGGCTTACAATTCTCTCAGATCCAATGGATCCTACAAGTAAAAATTGAAATACAATAATTAACTCTACAACTCAGAAAATAAGAGAGGAGTTGAGAGTTTCTTGAAGAGTTCTTGGAAGAACTCAGCTAGATCCAAACTGACTTAGCTTCCTTCAAAGCTTCTTGAGTTAGAACTGAATTAGTCTGAATCCTCTGCAGTTGATCCTTGACCTCTGCTTCTTGAGATCCAGATGATTCTGAATCTTTCTTCTCAGCCTTAGTTCCAAAGACTGAATTCTTGATTGGAGCTCTCTCTCTCCAACTTCTTAGATCTGCAGTTGGACTGCCAGATCTTCTTGATTTGTATCACTTGGATAGCTTGATCAGCAACCACTTGAACAATTCTCTTAGATTAATCCTTTCAACAACTTCTGCATTAACAACAACTTTCTGTAAACAGTCTGTGCCTATTTATAGGCTTCTTCATGGTAACCGGCTGATCCGGTTCATAACAGACTTCTGACTTCCCTGACAGTTGCTGTAGACCGGCTGGATCGGCAGCTGTCATGTCAACCAGTCACTTCTTGAAATTCTCTAACTGTCAGATAGTGTCGAGACTTTCTGTTCTTAAGTGTCGACACTTATAGACCAAGTGTCGACACATGTTGTGTAAGTGTCGACACAAGTCTACAAGGTGTCGACACAACTCCTTGTATGTCTCGACACAGATTCTTCTTCATGTGTCGACACTGAAATTAAGTGTCGACACAAGTACTTGATCTTCTGTAACTTGTTGATTCTTCTAAGTGTCGACACATCTCCTTTGTGTCGACACATCTTCATGTGTTGAAACTGTCAAGTGTCGACACTGCTTCTTGGTGTCGACACAAGTCTTCAATTTTGTTTCTTCAGCTGAGTGTGACACATTCCCTTAGTGTCGACACTTGTACTTAGAATATTTTGTAAACTTTTCTGTTCTTTGCTAAGTGTCGACACAGCTCCTTGTGTCGACACTTTCTTCAAGTGTAGAGTCTTCAACTAAGTGTCGACACATTGTGCTGGGTGTCGACACTTTCTTCAAGTGTTGACTCTTCTGGTTGTGTGTCGACACATTGTGCTGAGTGTCGACACTTTCTTCAAGTGTTGACTCCTTTGAGTGTGTGTCGACACATTGTGCTGAGTGTCGACACATTCTTCATATGTTGACTCTGCTGATTGAGTGTCGACACATTGTGTTGAGTGTCGACACTTGTCCTTAGTCTCTGCAGAATTTTGCTGAGTGTCGACACAACTCCAAGTGTCGACACTTTCTGATGTAGACTCAGCTCTTCTAGGTGTCGACACTTCTGCTAAGTGTCGACACAGCTTTTCTGCATTCTTCTTCACTGAGTGTCGACACAGCTCCAAGTGTCGACACTTTCTGTCTGGTGTCGACTCTTCTTCTCAGGTGTCGACACAATGACTCCAAGTGTCGACACTGCTTGTCTGGGTGTCGACACAAGCTTTCTCAAGTGTCGACACTTTCCCTCTGGGTGTCGACACATGGACTTAGAAACTTTTAGCTTCAGTCCAGTGAATACCTAACCTGCACAAGTAACTCAAACAATACATCAAATACATTATGATGTATATCATTGAGTTAGGTGAGGCTTCTTCAAATCAGGTACATTTGACCAATGTACCCAACAATCTCCCCCTATTTGGAGAAGTCATAACCCTTAGTCAATGATATACACCATTCATAATTAAAAAATTACAAAATGATGAAAAGCAGATTATAATCAATAGGGTTAACATGAACATGTAAAACTTCACACATATACACATTCAACATTCCAGAACAAATAAGAAACAAACACATTTCAGAACAATCATACTATATTTATCACATATTGTTCTAACATTGTTCCTTATACATTTTCAATGTTGTACAAAAATGTTTTTCATTTAAAAGATTACAACAAGCTTCAAGTTTAATTCCTAATCTATTTCTGATCAGGTTCTTTGATAACAATTCCTTTTCCAGCTTTAACTTGAGCTTTGACAGCAGCAGGAGCAGCAGGCTCAGCATCAGCAGGCTTCTTGCCTTTTGAGTCTTTCTTCTTTTGTTCTTCAGCCTTGATTTTCTGCCTCTCAAAGTAATGATAGGGCTTAGGAAAGTACTTGCTAGGCTCCACAGCTGTAGGAGGTAGCTTTCCTAACTTAGCCTTCCTTCTATACTGGACAATGGCTTCCTGCCTGATCTCATGCTTCCTCCATTCAGCTTCTGAGAACCACTTGTTTCTATCAGTAGTATTGTCTTTAGCAGCTTTCCAGGCAGTGAGAATGATATTTCTAGAGGTAGGGCTCCACTGTTCAAAATCTGGCTTTTGTTCTGCTAGTTCCCTAAACCTCTTCTTTGACAGCCTTGTCTCTTCTTCTTTGTCCAAAGCCTCTTGCATAGCTGCTGTTATAGGTTGAGTAACCTTTTCTAAATGGACATTGTCCTTGCCCCCAGATGGGCTATACATAGTGCTCACCTCTGCATGAATCATTTCAAAATCTGGAGGTGGATAAATGACTTGAGCTACTTCTTGTGGCTCACCTCCAAAATAGGCAGGGTTCAGTCCAGATTCAGCAACTTCATTGTCATCACACAGGGGAGGATATCCAAGTGTAGCCCTGATTGAATTTGAAATCCATTTTGCATGCTCAGAACTGGCCTTGACTAACACTCTCTCCCCCTTTATGACTTCTTGGGCCACATGATCTCTTACATCATCCTTTTGGAACCTGATTTGGCTGTCCAAGTACCTGATTCCATCCTTAAATAAGGTCTAAGCTTTGTAAGCTGTTCAGAAATGACCTTCTGTGAATCCTTGATTGCAGTCTTGACAGCAGCAAGTTCATCTTGAAAAGCTTTATCAAATTCAGCCTTTGCAGCAGCAGATGATGTTGAAGGTTCAGCAGTCTTATTCTTGAGTTCAGTGACTATAGCATTGTGTGAAGCTGTCAGATTGTCATTCATCCTTAGTTGATTTTCCAGCACATAGCCCTGCTTCAATGCTATATCATCTACTTGAGACTTTATCTTCTCTTGGTGGGTAGCTAGAAACACAAAGCATTTCCACCCTTGTGAAGCATTCATTCATCTCCTTTTTTGTTCAGGTTCATTTCAAACCTTATGGACTTGATATCCTGTGCAAGGTCAAACTGTAGGACTTGTGCCCTTCATCAATATACTTCTCTATAGCTCTCCTGTGCTCATCCAGCTTGACTTGCATGGCTACCATTAAGCCACTGTAATCAGTTGATGGAGCTTGTTGGACTAAAGAGTGTTGAGCAACAGTTTGTAGAGCCTTCTTGTAGCTCTGACTCCTTATTTTGAATACAAAGAATTTCTTCTTCTTGGCTTGTTCAGTCTCATCTTCCTCAGACTCTGAAGTACTGGCTATATTCACCCTATCCTTAGGATTTGATGGTTTGTCAGCTTGCACATCATGTGCTTTCTCACTTTCCTGCCTTATAGGCTCTTCCTGAACTTGCAGTATCTCCCCCTCAGCAGCAGCACCCTTCTCTTCAGCAGCACCATGCTTGTCCATGTCAAAATCCTCTTGATCTAAATTAAGAAATAGATCTTCCATTGTGTATTCAGCTGGAGACTGTGCAGGAGAAGTACTGGGTTCATCAACTACTTTATCAGGAACAACTTCTTGTACTACTGATGTGTCTTGGAGAACAATATCTGGTAGTTGATTTGCTTGCTGAGTTTGCTGATGGACATCAGACAAATCAGAATCTATCACAGAAAAATCTAAAGTGTTGAGGTCAGAAAGTACCTCTTGGATAATGAGTGTAGCTTGCTCACTCTCCAGTGTAGAGGGTTGTTCTTCAGCTGGAGGCTCCCCCTGTTTTGGATCCTTATTCATGGGGCTAGCTGTAGGCAGCTCCCCCTGGATTTCAGCTGTCTCTAGAGGAGCAGGTGATTTCTCTGCAGCCACATCCTCATGACTATCAGGAGTGAAAACAACATGTTCTTCACTACCTGAACTGCTGGAGGACTCCTGAGTCACAGCAGCTATCTTCCTCTTCTTCTTTGGAGGGGAATCCTTCTTAGAAATTTGCTTCTCTGGGGTAGGAACTTCCTGAGATAGTACTCTTTCCCACCTGGAAAATATCCTTTGGTCCATCCTTCTCATGTGATTGATTTTAGTAGCAGCAGCATTACTCATTACCTCTGGTATTGTACCAGCCAGGTAGAGACTTAGTATTCTGCCCAGATTGGGCTTCTTCAGACTCTCCTTAATTTTGTCAAACACAACCATTGACCAGTCTGTTTTTAGGTTGAAGATGATTCTGGTCATAACACTGAACATGGAGGCTGACACCCTGTCATGTCCTCCAGTCTTACTGAGTATTACTTTACCCACAATTTCTGACAGGAATTTTCCTTGAGTATTCATACCTCTCCTGTTGAATACTGATCCTATCTTCAGCTTAGGATCTAGACCACACCAGGTAAGTGCTTCTCTGGTCTTAGATGTAGTCACTTCCTCTTCTTCTTGAACTTTAGGTAGCTGAAGTACCTTTCGCAGAGTTTTGGGTGAAATCTTGACCTTGGTGCCATGCACTCGCGATTTGATCCTGTAACCTGAATCATCTACTGACCCTCCAGTAAGGAATTCGAGAACTTCCTTCTTCCATATTTTAGTTGGTTCTGAAACCAAGTACTCCAATCCTGAATCGGTGACTAGGGTTACCACCGATTTGATTTCTTGATCGCCATTGTCAAAAGCACCTCGCACGAGCTCATAGCCTTCGTTAACATTCTCCTCGAGCTTGGGAGCCATTAGGGTTTAGAGATTTAGTCTAGAGAAAAGAGAAATGTCGACACAGCAGTTTTGGTCTCGAAACTCTGAAAGCGTGTCGACAAACAAAGACAGAATCCTATTTATACCTTTCTAGTTTGAAGACGAACAGGCGGGATGGATTACTAAAGATGTGTCGACACTGGCAATAAGTGTCGACACTGACTTATAATGTCTCGACACTCATGTGTCGACACAAGTTTAGTCAACAGATATTATGTGTCGACACATGGTTATGTGTCGACACAACATAACTCGACACATCGTCGAGACTTTACTTAGAAAAATTCTGAGTAAATACTAAGTGTCGACACCACTTGGATGTGTCGACACCTGCTTGTCATGTGTCGACACTAACATTCTGAAGTGTCGACACTACATTCCTAGATGTGTCGACACCTTTTTCCTGAAGTGTCGACACTTACTATTCTGTGTCGACATAGACTTGTCTATGTGTCGACACCTTTTTACTTAGCCAATTTTTAGTTCTGTAAACTTAGTCTAAGTTTATCATACCTAGTTCAATTTTGAACCTATTGAACTTAGCTTCTTCTAAGGGCTTAGTAAACATATCAGCTATCTGATTATCAGTTTTAACATACTCAAGTGTAATATCATTTCTTTCTACATATTCCCTAAGAAAGTGATATTTAATCTCAATATGTTTAGTTCTACTATGTGATACAGGATTATTAGCTATTGAAATAGCACTTGTAGAATCACAGAAAAGTGGAGTTCTACTTACCTGAAATCCATAGTCAACTAGCTGATGTTGAATCCATAGAAGTTGAGCACAGCAACTTCCTGCAGCTACATATTCTGACTCAGCTGTGGAGATAGCCACACTAGTTTGCTTTTTGCTGCTCCATGAAATTAGTCTTCCACCTAGGAATTGACAGGATCCAGTAGTGCTCTTTCTATCTTCTTTGCATCCTGCAAAGTCTGCATCTGAATAGCCTGTTAGATCAAAATCTCCATTCCTAGGGTACCAGAGGCCTAGATAGGGAGTGCCCTTTAGATATCTCAAATTCTCTTGACTGCAGTCAAGTGAGACTCTTTAGGGCAGGCTTGATACCTGGCACAAACACATGTAGCATACATAATGTCAGGCCTACTTGCAGTCAAGTATAGTAAGGGAGCCAACTATCCCTCTATACAAGGTTTCATCTACAGGTTTCCCTGCATCATCCTTGCTAAGAGACATACTTGACCCCATAGGAGTCTTCATGGTACTGGATGAATCCATACCATACTTCCTTATGAGTTCTAGGGTGAACTTGGACTGATATATGGACAGAGCCACTTTCAGTCTGTTTAACTTGGAGACCCAAGAAAAACTTCAGTTCTCCCATACTACTCATCTCAAATTGACTTTGCATAAGCTTTGCAAACTTTTTGCAAAGGCTACTTTCAGTAGACCCAAATATAATGTCATCTACATATATTTGGACAAGTATGACTTTGCCTCTTGATTCCCTAAGGAATAGAGTCTTATCTATTTTCCCCCTTGAGAACTTGTTCTCAATGAGGAAACTAGATAGGGTTTCATACCAAGCTCTAGGTGCTTGTTTTAACCCATATAATGCTTCTTAAGTCTATAGACATAATGTGGAAGAGTAGGATCAACAAAACCTGAAGGCTGCTCCACATATACCTCTTCTTAATTACCATTTAGGAATGCTGACTTCACATCCATTTGGTATATCTTGAATCCTTGATAGGTTGCATAGGCCAAGAACATCCTTATGGCCTCCAGTCTGGCTACTGGGGCAAAGGTTGATCAAAATCAATACCTTCTTCTTGCCTATATCCTTTTGCAACCAGTCTTGCTTTATTCTTAATGATGACCCCTTGTTCATCTAACTTATTCTGTAGATCCACTTAGTTCCTATAATTTGTGGTCTTTAGGCTTAGGAACCAGCTCCCAAACCTTGCACCTTTTGAACTGATTAAGTTCTTCTTGCATAGCTTCAGTCCACTGTGGATCTTGTATAGCTTCTTCAAATTTCTTTGGTTCTATTTGAGACAGAAAACTTGAATATACTACAGCATTCTGATTTCTGCTCCTTGTCTGAACACCTTGTCTTGGATCTCCAATTATCAGCTCTACTGGATGATCTCTTAGATGCCTGTTGGCTGGAGGCATCCTTACTTCTGGTTGAACTTCTTCAGCATCTTCATCATGCTGAGTTCCTTGTACTTCTTCAGCTCCTTGTACATGTAGTTCTCCCCCTGGACATAAGCCATCTCCTTCTACTTGCTGTCTTGCAGCAGGTACATCTTCTATGATTAGCTTGTCCATCTTCTTAGTAAGACCTGTGGGGCTGCATACATTGCTTGACAACTCATTGTTAATTAGTTGTGTCTCATCAAAAACTACATGCACAGACTCTTCTACAACTTGTGTAGTCAAGTTGTAGACTCTATAAGCCTTACTATTATTGCTGTACCCAACAAACACTCCCTCTTGGGACTTGGCAGCAAACTTAGTTAGGTAAGACTTTCCATTGTTAAGTATGAAGCATTTGCAACCAAAATCCTGAAATAGGATAGATTTGGTTTCCTGCCTTTCACAACTTCATAGGGGGTCTTGTTTAACCTTTTAGTGATGGTAGCCCTATTTATCACATGGCATGCAGTGTTAACTGCTTCAGCCCAGAAATACTCTGGCAGTGATGATCACTTAATAGGGTTCTACCAGCCTCTATCAAGGTCCTATTTTTCCTCTCAGCAATGCCATTCTGCTGAGGTGTTCTAGGTGAAGAGAATTCTTGAAATATCCCAAGTCTTCACACAGTTTTGTCATGCTTTCAGACTGAAACTCAGTACCATGGTCACTTCTAATTTTGACCACTGTACAAGTTCAATTCATTCTGAATTTGCTTAACAAAGCTATAGAAGACACTAGGTGTTTCAGATTTCTGCCTTAAGAAGAACACCCAGGAAAACCTTGAGTAGTCATCAACAACTACAAAGGTATAGACCTTCCTACCTAAGCTGTGAACTGGCATTGGACCAAATAGATCCATATGCAAGAGATATAAACACCTCACAGCATCTTTGTTGTCTAAGCTTCTAAAGGTGGATTTAGTCTGCTTTGCCCTTTTGACAAGCTGAGCAAATGCCATCTTTGACACACTTAACTTGAGGACCATTCCTCACTAACTCTTTACTAAAGAGTTTGCTAATAGTCTTGTAGTTAAGATGAGCTAGCCTCTTGTGCCACTTGACACATGAGAGACTGTCTCATCAGCTACAAGACAAACAGGAGAACCATTGTTCTCAATCATAATGTCTAAGCAGTAGACATTCCTCTTTCTATATCCTGTCAAAATGATCTCTTGATCACTTGACCTCTTGATATGACAACCATTTTTAACAAATGAGATGTCATACCCTACATCACTTAACTGACTTATACTTATAAGGTTGTGTTTCAACCCTTTAACATAAGCCACTTGAGTAATGGTAACAAGGTTTGAAGAGATGTTACCAAACCCTTTGATGATTCCTTTTTCAGAACCACCAAAGGTCACTTTAGGACCATTTTTGATTGGAATGTAGTCCTTCAGTAGTCCCTTGTTCCAGTCATATGTCTGGAACATCCACTATCCAAGTACCATGTTGGGGTATGGCCACTTGGATTCACCTGCAAAACAAATTAATGAACCTTAGAACCCAAAGTAAACTTGGGTCCTTGGTGATTGTTAGTTTGCAACTTGACATAGCTACCTGCTGGCTTTCCACCAGGTAACTTGCTACTCAACTTGGCACTGCAGCATTGTGCCAACAATCCAAGGCAAAGTGGCCAACCTTGCCACAACACCAGCATTCAAACTTGTTGTACCTTTGCTTAGGTACAGACTTGGCTGTCTTGACTATAGCAGGCTTATTGAATGTTGGGGCTTTGCCCTTGGACTTGGACTGATCCTGAACAGTCCTAGCTGGTTTAATAAAACCCATCCAGCCTTTCCTTTATGATGAACAAATTCATCAATCAAGGGTAGCACTGATTTAGGTTTTGAAACCTAGCAACTAGCTCTCTTTCCTTCTGGAGATTGATCTTCAGTACTTAATTTGATCATTTTTATAAGTGATAGTTCCCATCTGAATCACAGTAATGTGTTTCAGCCTGGCTACCTCATTGAGCTTTTGATCAAATCCTTCTCAAGTCTGTTGCAGCTGCCTTTAGATCAGCAATTTCCTTTGCCTGACTTTTGGCAAGGGACTTGCTTTTCTTATAGGCTTGCAACAGTACTTTATATTCATCTAAGAGCTGATGAATATCTCCCTCAGATTCAGAAACACTTCCATCACTTGATGAAGATGAATCTGACTCTGAACTAGTATTGAAATCTGAACTTTGAGTTGGACTTTGTACCTGACTAGGTCCTGGCTGCTCCAGGATTTTGGTACTTTCAGTCAATGCCATCAGTCCTTGGCACTGACACTCTTCTTGTTCATAGATTGATTCCATGATCTGCATAAACTCCTCTTCTTCTTCAGCAAATAGCCCTATGTAGGCTTCAGCATCTGTCTCAGTGTCTGAAGAAGAAATGTCTGAAAGAGTCTTCTCATTCTTTGCAACAAAGGACTTCTCCTTCTTTCCTTTGAAGTGAGTCTTCTTTTTGTCACTGGATTCTTTCTTCTTCTCTCAGGACAATCTGCAATAACATGACCCTGTCTATTGCAGCAGTAACACACTATCTTAGACCCAGTTGCCTTGCTAGTCTTTGTCTTTTTCTTGTCCTTCTTTGAAGGCTTCTTCTCCTGATACTGGACTTCTTTCCTTTGGAAAATGAAGGTCTGGACCTCCACTGTTTCTTCTTCAGAATTTCTGAAAATGTCTGGGGAATGCAGCAAAGTCTTCATCACTTTCACTGCTTGTAGACTTTGTGCTAACAGACTCATCAGATTCTGATTCAACTACCTCTGGAGGAGGAGTTGATGACTTAGTACTGCCTTTCTAGGTACTTCTGACTTGAAGGCAACAGTCCTTTCCCTGTGCTCAGTCCTTGTTGATTTTTCCTCCTCTTTTCTCACTGACAGCTGCATCTCATAAGACAACTACTTGCCAAACAGTGTGGGAGGAGGAATTTCTCCCAACTTTGCCATTTCTCTGATGGCACAGATCTTGGTGTCCCAATCTTTGGTTAGGGACCTTAAGAACTTATCATTCAATTCATAGTTAGTGAACTCTCTTTCATAGGACATGAGTTCATTAACAATTCTATAGAACTTCTTGTAGCATTCAGTGATGCTATCTCCTCTTCCTTGCCTAAAGCTCTCATACTCTTGATTAAGCAAGGACTTCCTATCTTGCCTAACTTCTTCAGATCCTTCCATATACACTATGAGGGTGTCCCACATCTCTTTTGCTGTCTTACAGTGAATTAAGTTCTGAAGTTGCATCATCAATGGCACTTACTATTATGTTTTGTGCCCTTTTGTCCATAGTGGCTAGGACAATTTCATCCTTGGTCATCTCAGAGAAATCCTTTGGAGTCCTCTGATTTGCATCCAAGTACTGAATCTTCATTGGCACATAAGGCCCTTTTGACTGTGATGTAGATTCTTGGGTCAGAGGCCTCCATAAATAGCCTAACCCTTTCTTTCCAGATTCCAAAAATCTCCTTCCTGCATATGGGTAACTTCATGGAACCCAACTCTTTGTGATTCTCATAAGAACCCATGTTTCTTGAAGTTCTTGAATTTCTTGAATCTGTTTTCTGACTTAGACTGTTTCTGCCAAACAGGATCTCCTTAGACTGTTAGTCCTTGTTTTGAGGAACCTAGCTCTGATACCACTTGAAAGTTATGGTACCTAAACACCTAGAGGGGGGGGGGGTGAATATGTGACCTAAACCTTTTTGAAACTTACTTGGCAGCAAGACAATTATCTCACAGAGTTTTACAGTTAACAGCAACAACAGAATATAAACAGTTAATCCACAGCACAGCACAACACAGCAGACACACAAATTTATAGTGGTTCCCCAATCTTTGGGTACATCCACTTTCCCCCTTCGCCTATCTAGCAGGTACTAGATTCGGCAAACCTTCTCCACTATCTCAGAACCCAACAAGGTTCCTACACCTCAGGCCCAAAGCCTTACACTCAGCCACTAAGGCCTACACTCAGCCACCAGGCCTACACTCAGCCAATTAAGGCCTACACTCAGAGTTCTTCAACTCCTACACTCAGGCAACCAGCCCTACCCTCAGCCTTATAATAAGTCTTACAATTCTCTCAGATCCAATGGATCCTACAAAGTAAAAATTGAAATACAATAATTAACTCTACAACTCAGAAAATAAGAGAGGAGTTGAGAGTTTCTTGAAGAGTTCTTGGAAGAACTCAGCTAGATCCAAACTGACTTGCTTCCTTCAAAGCTTCTTGAGTTAAGAACTGAATTAGTCTGAATCCTCTGCAGTTGATCCTTGACCTCTGCTTCTTGAGATCCAGATGATTCTGAATCTTTCTTCTCAGCCTTAGTTCCAAAGACTGAATTCTTGATTGGAGCCTCTCTCCAACTTCTTAGATCTGCAGTTGGACTGCCAGATCTTCTTGATTTGTATCACTTGGATAGCTTGATCAGCAACCACTTGAACAATCTCTTAGATAATCCTTTCAACAACTTCTGCATTAACAACAACTTTTTGTAAACCGTCTGTGCCTATTTATAGGCCTTCTTCATGGTAACCGGCTGATCCGGTTCATAACAGATTCTGACTTCCCTGACAGTTGCTGTAGAACCGGCTGGATCGGCAGCTGTCATATCAACCAGTCACTTCTTGAAATTCTCTAACTGTCAGATAGTGTCGAGACTTTCTTGTTCTTAAGTGTCGACACTTATAGACCAAGTGTCGACACAATGTTGTGTAAGTGTCGACACAAGTCTACAAGGTGTCGACACAACTCCTTGTGATTCTCGAACAAATTCTTCTTCAAGTGTCGACACTGAATTAAGTGTCGACACAAGGTACTTGATCTTCTGTAACTTGTTGAATTCTTCTAAGTGTCGACACATCTCCTTTGTGTCGACACATCTTCATGTGTTGAAACTGTCAAGTGTCGACACTGCTTCTTGGTGTCGACACAAGTCTTCAATTTGTTTCTTCAGCTGAGTGTTGACACATTCCCTAGTGTCGACACTTGTACTTAAAATATTTTTGTAAACTTTTCTGTTCTTTGCTAAGTGTCGAACATCTCCTTTGTCGACACTTTCTTCAGTGTAGAGTCCTTCAACTAAGTGTCGACATTGTGCTGTTGTCGACACTTTCTTCAAGTGTTGACTCTTCTGGTGTGTGTCGACACATTGTGCTGGGTGTCGACCTTTCTTCAAGTGTTGACTCCGTTGAGTGTGTGTCGCACATTGTGCTGAGTGTCGACACATTCTTCATAGTTGACTCTGCTTATGAGTGTCGACACATTGTGTTGAGTGTCGACACTTGTCCTTAGTCTCTGCAGAAGTTTTGAGTGCGACACAACTCCAAGTTGTCGACACTTCTGATGTAGACTCAGCTCTTTAGGTGTCGACACTTCTGCTAAGTGTCGACACAGCTTTTCTGCATTCTTCTTCACTGAGTGTCGACACAGCTCCAAGTGTCGACACTTTTGTCTGGTGTCGACTCTTCTTCTCAGGGTGTCGACACAATTTCTCCAAGTGTCGACACTGCTTGTCTGGGTGTCGACACACGCTTTCTCAAGTGTCGACACTTTCCCCTGAGTGTCGACACATGGACTTAGAAACTTTTAGCTTCAGTCCAGTGATACCTAACCTGCACAAGCACTCAAACATACATCAAATACATTATGATTTAATCATTGAGTTGGTGAAGCTTCTTCAAATCAGGTACATTTGACAATGTACCCAACCCTTGCATAAGTTTTGCAAACTTTTTGCAAAGCTGCTTTCAGTAGACCCAAATATAATGTCATCTACATATATTTGGACTAGTATGACTTTGCCTCTAGATTCCCTAAGGAATAGAGTTTATCTATTTTCCCCTTGAGAACTTGTTCTCAATGAGGAAATAGATAGGGTTTCATACCAAGCCCTAGGGGCTTGCTTTAACCCACATAAAGCTTTCTCAAGTCTATAGACATAATGAAGTAGAGTTGGATCAACAAAACCTGCAGGCTGTTCCACTAGACTCTTCCTTAAGATTACCTTTAGGAATGCTGACTTGACATCCATTGGTATAACCTTGAATCCTTGATAGGTTGCATAGGCCAAGAACATTCTTATGGATATCAAATCATCCAGTCATTTCTTGAAATTCTCTAACTGTCTGTAAGGTCGAGACTTTTGTCTTTAAGTGTCGACACTTATAGTTCAAGTGTCGACACATGTGTGTAAGTGTCGACACAAGTCTACAAGGTGTCGACACATTTCCTTGTATGTCTCGACACAGATTTTCTGCATGTGTCGACACTGAAATTGAGTGTCGACACAAGTACTTTTCTTTCTAGCTTTTGCTGAATTCTTCTAAGTGTCGACACATCTCCTTAGTGTCGACACAACTTCTTGTGTTGAATCTGTCAAGTGTCGACACTACTTCTTGGTGTGTCGACACATAGTCTTCTATGTTGATTCTTGCTGAGTGTCGACACAGCTCGTTGTGTCGACACACCTTCTTCTTGTTGAGACTTCAGCTGAGTGTCGACACATTCCCTTAGTGTCTACACTTGTACTTAGAATAATTTTGTTGATCTTTCTGATCTTTGCTAAGTGTCGACACAGCTCCTTGTGTCGACACCTCTTCATGTGTTGGGTCTTTAGCTGTGTGTCGACACATGTTCTGAGTGTCGACACATACTTCAAATGCTGACTCTTCTGTTGAGTGTCGACACATTGTGTTGAGTGTCGACACTTACTTCAAGTTCTGACTCTTCTGCTTAGTGTCGACACATTGTGTTGAGTGTCGACACTTACTTCATGTGTTGAATCTTCTGTTAGTCGACACATTGTGTTGAGTGTCGACACTTACTTCATGTGTGAATCTTCTGCTTAGTGTCGACACATTGTGTTGAGTGTCGACACTTGTACTTAGTCTCTGCAAACTTTTGCTGAGTGTCGACACAACTCCAAGTGTTGACACTTCTGGTGTAGACACAGCTTCACGGGTGTCGACACAGCTCCTTGTGTCGACACTTTCTGTCTGCACATTTCTTCACTGAGTGTCGACACAGCTCAAGTGTCGACACTTTCTGTCTGGGTCGAACTCTGCATCACAGGTGTCGACACAATGACTCCAAGTGTCGACACTGCTTGTCTGGGTGTCGACACAAGCTTTCTTGAGTGTCGACACTTTCCCTCTGGGTGTCGACACATGGACTTAGAACTTTTTGCTTCAGTCCAGTGATTACTTAACCTGCACAAGTAAACTCAACATACATCAAATACATTATGATGTATATCATGAGTTGGGTGTAGCTCTTCAAATCAGGTACATTTGACCAATGTACCCAACATGATATGACAGACCACGAGGACCCGTTCTGTGATGCGTTGGTCATCAAGGCCGCCATCGAGAATTTCACTGTCTCTCGGATCCTCGTGGACAATGGAGCTCCGTGAACGTCGTCTTCAAAAAGGCGTTTGACGCGATGCAGGTGGAGGCTAAGAGGGTGCTGGCCTCGGACGGGCCCTTGTTCGGGTTCTCGGAGAGAAAGGAAGGAAGTAGAGGGAGGAGTCGGCCTTCATGTCACCCTGGGGGGGGGGGCAGTCCCGAAACTGCAAGTTCGTCATTGTGGACGCCCCCAGCAGCTACAGCGCCATCTTTGGGAGGCCCCTGATCAGCGCCTTCCGCTGCGTCCCCTCATCTTTCCATCAGTGCTTGAAATTCAATGCTGAGGGGGTGCAGGTCAGGGTTAAGGGGGACCCAAAGGTGGAACAGGGAGTGTTATGTCACTGCGGTGAACACCATCTCTTGGCAGAGGGAGCCGAGGAGATGGGGCGGAGGATGGAGGAGGTCGAGCAGGAAGCAGGAGGGGAGGAGCTGGGAGTGAAGGACTGCGCAGAAAAGGCGGCAGGAGGAGATCTGGAGGAGGTGGCCGAAGTAAGGGCCGTGGGAGGAGAGATAGAGGAAGAGGTCCCCGTCCCGGATGAAGGGGACGCCGAAGGATGGGCAGAGCGGTCCAGGCTGGAGGCGGCAGAAGAAGTGGTGGAGCTGGAGGTGCTCACCGGGGAGGAAGGATGGAGAAGATTCGCGTCAGCGGAGGGCTGACCCCGGAGGACCAAGGCAGGATGCTGGAGTGCATCCAGAAGAATGTGGACATCTTCGCCTGGAACGCCGCGGAGATGCGGGGGTTGACGCGGATGTGGCCTGCCACCGCCTCAACTTGGACCCGGGGACACGCCCCGTTCAGCAGAAAAAGAGGTCCACGGCGGACAAGCTGCGGAACCCATCAGGGAGGAGGTGGCGAAGCTTCTCAAGGCTGGCTTCGTGTCCGAAATTCAGTACCCCGGCTGGGTCTCCAACGTTGTGATGGTCAAAAAAGGAGACGGCCGCTGGCGATTGTGTATCGATTTTTCCCTTCTTAATAAAGCTTGTCCTAAGGGCTGTTATCCTTTGCCTCGGATCGACGCGCTGGTTGACTCAGCCGTCGGCTTTTCTGTAATGAGTTTTTAGATGTCTTTTCAGGTTACCATCAGATTAGGATGCACCCCCCGGACATCAAGGATGTCTCATTCATCACAGGGGACGGCTGCTACTGCTACAAGATGATGCCATTCGGGCTGAAGAACGCCGGGGCCACATACCAAAAAATGATGGACAGGGTCTTCAAGGAGCAAAGGGGAAGGAACTTGGAGGTATACGTGGACGACCTCATGATCAAAAGCCGGGATGTGGACTCCCACCTCCGGGACTTGGAGGAGACCTTCGCCACCCTACGCAGATACAAGATGCGGCTGAATCCCCTCAAGTGTGTCTTTGGGGCCGGCCGGGGGAAGTTCCTGGGGCATCTCCTCACCCCCGCAGGGGTCGAGCCGAATCCAGACAAGGTCAAGGCTATATTGGAGCTAGGGTCCCCGCGGAATGCAAAGGAGGTCCAACGGTTGACAGGGAAGCTAGCAGGGCTGAGTCGCTTCCTTTCTCGGGCAGGGGAGAAGTGCTCCCCCTTCTTCAAAACGCTGAGGGGAGGCCAGAGGTTCGAATGGACCAGGGAATGCGAGGAGGCGTTCCGGGCCCTCAAGGCGCAGTTGACGCAGGCTCCGCTGCTCCAAGGGCCGAAGGAGGGTGAGGATTTGTTCTTATATCTCGGGGTCGGGGCAGAGGCCTTGAGCTCCGTCTTGGTGCGTGAAGAAGGGAAGAGGCAGCTCCCTATTTATTACGTCAGCCGGGTCCTGAGGAAGGCCGAGCTCCGATATCCGATCTTGGAGAAGCTTGCATTCGCACTAATCATCTCGGCTCGGAGGCTACGACCTTACTTCTAGGCACACTCAATCCGAGTGGTGACCGACCATCCTCTCCGCAACATCTTCGAGGGGGTGGAGCATTCAGGCCGGCTGGCCAAGTGGTCGGTGGAGCTGAGCGAGTTCGATGTCTCCTTCGTTCCGCGGCTCTCGATCAAAGCTCAGGCGATGGCTGACTTCCTGGCCGACTACGTGGTAGAAGTAGCGGAGGAGGAGCTCACCCGCCCGACTCCTTGGAAGGTGAGGGTGGATGGAGCCTCAGGAAGGCATTCCCTTGGAGTAGGGGTGGTTCTGGAGAGCCCTCAAGGGACTCAGATTGAGCAGACGGTGGTGGTGCATTTTCCCATTACCAACAACCAGGCCGAGTACGAAGTAGTGATAGCAGGGCTGCGCCTGGCCAGGGAGTTGGGGGTGCTGGATGTGGAGGTCCTAACCGACTCCATGGTGGTGGCTTCCCAGATCAACGGGGAGTTCGAAGCAAGGGAGCCCGCCCTGAAGTTATACTTGGCCAAAGTGAAGGGGGTCATAGGGACCTTCCAGACCTTCTCCATCCGGCACGTGCCAAGGGGAGAGAATGACCAGGCCGACCAGCTAGCAAAGCATGGCCCCCGGGTTGGGGGCACCATCACCGACCTGTTCCGCCCCTCCATCGAAGAAGGGGAGCTCATGGAGATCGATCAGCAGCCTTCGTGGATGGATCCAGTAGTAGTCTTCCTCTCCACGGGAGAGTATCCGGAGGGAGTAGACAGGAAGAAGCTGAGGCACAAGTCCGCTTACTACCTCCTTAAAGACGGGCAGCTATACAGGAAGACCCTCTCCGGGATGCTGGCTCGCTGCGTAGCCGAGGGTGAGGCGCAGAGGATCTTAGAAGAAGTCCACTCTGGGGAGTGCGGGAGTCATTCCGGGAGTCGGACCCTGGAGGGGAGGATAGTCAGGCAAGGATATTTCTGTCCCACCCTGTGCCGAGACGCCGCGGAGTTCGCAAGGAGATGTCATAAGTGCCAGCTGTTTGCCCCCTCCAGCTACAGCCAGCCCAGCAGCTCAAGAGTATCACGGCCCCCTGGCCCTTTGCAATCTGGGGAATGGATTTGGTTGGGCCGTTTCCCCAGGCCAGCGGTCAGAGAAGGTTCCTCCTGGTGATGATCGACTACTTCTCAAAGTGGATGGAGGTGAAGGCGTTGGCCAAGGTGACCTCCCAAGTAATCAGGAACTTTGTTTGGGGGGAGATCATCTGTCGCCATGGGCTGCCCCAGGCCATCGTCACAGACAACGGACCCCAGTTCGCCAGTGCCGAGTTCGCCAGCTTCTGCGAACAGCTTGGAATCGACCTCAGGTTTGCCTCGGTCCACCACCCCAGGAGTAACGGGCAGGTGGAGGCCGCGAACAAGATCATCGTCAACCTCCTCAAGAAAAAGGTGGAGAATTTGAGAGGGAGCTGGGTGGAGCAGCTCCCCGCAGTACTTTGGGCCCTAAGAACCACCCCTAACACGGCCACGGGGGAGACCCCCTTCAAGCTCTCCCATGGGTGCGAGGCGGTGCTCCCATAGAATTTGAAGTCCAAACGCCGCGAGTCGGGGCGGCCAGGGAGGGCCGAGAGGAATGGCGAGCCGAGAACGAGGGGGAGCTGAGACTCTCCCTTGACATGGTGGAAGAGTTGAGGGACCTTTCGGCCGTCCGACAGGAGGAGGTCAAAAGGAGGATGGCAAAATACTTTGACAAGCATGTCAGGATCAAGCAATTCGCGGAAGGAGACCTGGTGCTGAAGAAGGTGGACGCGGCAGGAAGGTCAGCGTCCGTTGGAAAGCTCAACCCTAGCTGGGAGGGGCCATTCATTGTGAAGGAAGCTTTGAAGTCAGGGGGCTATCGGCTCCAAAATGTAGATGGCGAGACCTGAGTCTCACCTGGAGTGGAGACGACCTGAAGAGGTTTTTTCCCTAAGCATCTGTAAGCAACTCGATTTGTTATAATGAATTCCTTTTCCTCCCCCCCCCCCCAGAATTGCCATATCCGGCTTGCACAAAGGATTGGAATGAGTTTGGACCCCGAGAAGATCCCGCTGTCAGGCTCCCACCTAGCTGGCAGGGCCGGAAGTCACTCGGTGTCATCCCTATCCTCGAGAAGATCCCGCTGCCAGGCTCCCACCTAGCTGGCAGGGCCAGAAGTCACTCGATGGAATGAGTTTGGACCCCGAGAAGATCCCGCTGCCAGGCTCCCACCTAGCTGGCAGGGCCGGAAGTCACTCGGTGTCATCCCTAGCCTCGAGAAGATCCCGCTGCCAGGCTCCCACCTAGCTGGCAGGGCCGGAAGTCACTCGATGGAATGAGTTTGGACCCCGAGAAGATCCCGCTGCCAGGCTCCCACCTAGCTGGCAGGGCCGGAAGTCACTCGGTGTCATCCCTAGCCTCGAGAAGATCCCGCTGCCAGGCTCCCACCTAGCTGGCAGGGCCGGAAGTCACTCGATGGAATGAGTTTGGACCCCGAGAAGATCCCGCTGCCAGGCTCCCACCTAGCTGGCAGGGCCGAAAGTCACTCGGTGTCATCCCTAGCCTCGAGAAGATCCCGCTGCCAGGCTCCCACCTAGCTGGCAGGGCCGGAAGTCACTCGATGGAATGAGTTTGGACCCCGAGAAGATCCCGCTGCCAGGCTCCCACCTAGCTGGCAGGGCCGGAAGTCACTCGGTGTCATCCCTAGCCTCGAGAAGATCCCGCTGCCAGGCTCCCACCTAGCTGGCAGGGCCGGAAGTCACTCGATGGAATGAGTTTGGACCCCGAGAAGATCCCGCTGCCAGGCTCCCACCTAGCTGGCAGGGCCGGAAGTCACTCGGTGTCATCCCTAGCCTCGAGAAGATCCCGCTGCCAGGCTCCCACCTAGCTGCAGGGCCGGAAGTCACTCGATGGAATGAGTTTGGACCCCTAGAAGATCCCGCTGCCAGGCTCCCACCTAGCTGGCAGGGCCGGAAGTCACTCGGTGTCATCCCTAGCCTCGAGAAGATCCCGCTGCCAGGCTCCCACCTAGCTGGCATGGCCGGAAGTCACTCGATGGAATGAGTTTGGACCCCGAGAAGATCCCGCTGCTAGGCTCCCACCTAGCTGGCAGGGCCGAAAGATCACTCGGTGTCATCCCTAGCCTCGAGAAGATCCCGCTGCCAGGCTCCCACCTAGCTGGCAGGGCCGGAAGTCACTCGATGGAATGAGTTTGGACCCCGAGAAGATCCCGCTGCCAGGCTCCCACCTAGCTGGCAGGGCCGGAAGTCACTCGGTGTCATCCCTAACCTCGAGAAGATCCCGCTGCCATGCTCCCACCTAGCTTGCAGGGCCGGAACTCACTCGATGGAATGAGTTTGGACCCCGAGAAGATCCCGCTGCCAGGCTCCCACCTAGCTGGCAGGGCCGGAAGTCAATCGGTGTCATCCCTAGCCTCGAGAAGATCCCGCTGCCAGGCTCCCACCTAGCTGGCAGGGCCGGAAGTCACTCGATGGAATGAGTTTGGACCCCGAGAAGATCCCGCTGCCAGGCTCCCACTTAGCTGGCAGGGCCGGAAGTCACTCCATGGCAATAACTTGCAACCCCGAACAAATCACACTGCCGGACTCCCACCTAGTCGGCGAGGCCGGGAACTACTCAAACGATGTTAACAACAGGTCGGAATCACGAAAATTAATCAAAAAGGGGAGGGGTCTAACATAGCCCCCCCCGCCCCAGGAAAGGCGGCCGAGTGGAGGCGAGAACCTGGGCGAGAGTCCGCAAGAAATCAGGCAACACAGACAAGGGACAAGCCGGCTCGCCTCGCTCGGCGGGCGAGCAGCCGCCTCATCGGGGGCCGGGCCGCAGAGGCAGGACGCGTTGCACGGCAATACCGAATATGCAAATAAGGCAGGCGAGAGAGCATTTATAAAAGCAATAATAGAAGAAAAATCGGTCTTGGCACAGCTCGCGCAAGCGTCTCAAAACAGCTAAACGTGCATAATATATACATCTAAAAAATAATAATAATAATAAATGTCAAGAAGCAGGCGAGACGCGAGGTCCGGGGCGAGAAGTCCTAGATAGGCTGGAAAGCTTTGTCCCCAGGGTCCGGCACGGGGAGAAATAGCGCCGGCACCACGTCTTCCGCCGAGAGTCCCGCCGCCTCGCTCGTAAGGAGATCCGCACGTCGCAGCATTTGCATCGTATACTTCGCGGCACTGGCGGCGTTCTTCTGCATCAGCACTTCCAAGTCGTAGTCGGAGTGGTGCTCGAGCGGACAGACCCTGCTGTCTGGAGGAGGGACAGCGGCGGCGGCCTCCAGCTCGCGTACCCGCACCTCCAACGCCGCTTTGTCTTGACCAAGGGTGGCGATCTCGGCACCCATCCGGCTCGCCGTCGCCGCATCCTGGGGAAAGGAAGGAGAAGAACCGTGAGCTGAATTCGCGAGAAGGGGGGGTAGTTCAGGGTGAGTATGTACCACCCCGCGAGCTTCTGAGCCTCCTCCCTCTCGTCTGCCAGCTTCTTCAGGGAGGTGGCGTTCCGCTCCAGCTGAGTGCAGCGCCTCCCTACCATGTGAGCCAGCTCCAGGCCGCGTAGCTGGGCCCGCGCGCTTTCGTGAACCAGTACTCGCGTCGCCTCCTTGTCGTAGATGGCGGCGTCTTCTCGCGAGTACAGGCCGAACGAGAATTTGTAGGCCTCCCCACCGATGGTGTCCTGCTCCATCCAGCTCGGCAGCAATGTCGAGATCGCGGCGCGATTTGACTCCTTGTCCCACGAAAGGAGCGGAGCGCCGAGCTCGTCCAGATACCTCTCGCCGTAGCCAAAGTTGCGGTGACCCCTCGGCATCGGCTCCGCAGCAACTTGAGACCCGCCTGGCGGTGCGGAGGTGCCCGCCGCCCTGACCGGGGAGTCGCTGGTCGAAGCGACCAGCGGGGGCAAAGGGCCCTCGGCCGGAGGGTCCACAGGGGCCTTGCCTTTCCTTTGGCTCGCGGCGGGTTGCTGACTCGCGGTCTTCGCCACCTTCGGCGGAGGGGTGGGCTGTCCGCCACCCGGCCGCTTCTTGGCCGGGACTGACGGGATGTCGCGCTGAGCGGCATCCGCAGCCTGAGCTCGGGAGAGAACCCCGGTGGGAATCCGAGCGCTCTCGTAAGGGGGGTGAAGAGGGATGTCGCGCTCGCCTGCCAGGAAGAAGGGGTGAGGTAGAGGAAAAAAGAGGGGTAAGGTACAACAGTGGCGAGTGGCAAACCTCCCCCTGGCGGGACGACGACGAGGTCGTCAAGATGTCGGCGCAGGTACGCGACCTCAAAATTCTTCCCGGCAAAGAACGCGCACAAGTCGGCTTCATGACCGCCTAGGCTGGGCGGCCGGTAGCTCGCCTCGCTAAGCTGCACCGGCGAGAAGGGGACGTTGCCGAAGTCCCCTTTGACGAACAGGAACTTCTTGAGCCAATTATGACTCTTATTGACTGTCTCCCGCACCTTGAGGTGGGCGCTGGAGAAGTAGGCGGTCCCGTCCCGATTCGCCCGGAAGGAAAACAGCTTCCGGAAAACGGCGAGGCTGAACTCCACTCGCTCCTCTCGCAGGAAGCAGGCGAACCCCACCATGACGGCTATGGAGTTCGGGGTCATCTGACCCAGGACGACCCAGAAGTATTTCAGCACCTGGCGCACCTCGGGCCACAGGGGGAGTCGCAGGCCCACCTCAAAGTGAGCTAGCGGGATGGCGAGCTCATCCCTGGATAAGTCATTGATCTTTTCCCCATCCCCGGGATGTCTCGCAGAGAAGCTCGGCGGCACGTGGTCGCTAAGAGCATCCAGGTACTCGCGCTCAGAGATGACAGCGTGAGGAAAATCGTGCTCTGAGAAGGTCCAGGCACACTTACTTCGTCCGTCCACGTCGCCGCCGCCTCTGCCCATTCCCATCGAGACGCCGCCGAACGTGCGAGACAGATCCAGAAGGCGAGCACGAACCGTACTTCGCGGGAAAAAGGAAGCGAGAGGACGTTTGGAATCGGTGAGGAAATAAGAGCCGGCAAGGCCTATTTATAGGGAAAGAGAAAGGGCGGTAAACTTCCCGCCGAAAGAGGGGGTGCAGATAGCAAAAATCAGCCCGACGGTTCGACTTCCCCGCGCGCAACCGCACCCCAAAGGCCGATCCGGCGCGGGTCTCGCCCGGCCGCGTCCGCGGAAGACCTGAGCGGGCGAGTCTCGACCCGCACCCGCACGGGGTTCCGCGCAAGACGGGAGACTCCCGTCTGGCGAGCTCCTCGGCTCGCCCTCGCCCCGATCAGCGCGAGGGGAAGAACGGACCTTTCCCTTAACCCGCCCGCAGAAAGCAATAGAAACAGCATGATATTTTCAATGAGCCTCAGCAGTAACAAGTTAGGCCCATAGGCGGGCAAAAAGAGTCGCAAGTGGTTACAAATGCAAGATAACTTGGAAATAACAGCAACCCCGCGGTATCCCGCGAGCGGGGGGCAGAAGGCTGGATCAGTACTCGACCCACTTCCACCTGTGCCGCCGCTTCGTTCCCGATCGCGGCGGCACGCGAGGGTCGTGGTAATCGCGAACCGCCACCAGCTCCCGCTCAGCCAGGCCGATCTGCTCTGTGGCGCTCCTCAGATGCCCCTCGGCTCGCGCAATATGCACGCCCGGTGAAGTGACATCGTCGTCTTCCACTGCGCGCGGAGGTCCCTCCAAGGATGCGAGCCGGGCCGCGGTCTCGGCCTTGTCTTCATCGACCCTCTTCGCGAGCTCCTGGATCAACAGCGTGTGTTTCTGGAACAGCTGCGTCACCTGCCTCTTCATCCCCACCGCATCGGTCAGGTCGCCCAGGTAATCAGAGACACTGTCCACGTCGGGCGGGGGCGAATACCCTTCGCTCGTCTCGGTTTCGGAGGAGGCCCTGTTATAGCCTACAAACGGGCGAGTCAGAAGGAGCGAACAAGGACAAAGCCAACGGTAAATATCAGCTCACCAGGGGTTGGCACGTCGCCCGCACCGACGGATGGGCGAGAGGAGCCCGGCCGACCCTGAAAGGTTTCTCCCTCGAGGGTCTCAAGAGATTTTCCCAGTCCGTGGGAAGCCGGCGGGCGGGGGGTTTCCGGAGGTGGGCGGTCCAGACCTGGGGAACTAGCGACCTTCTCAGGCGACAAGCGAGGGGGGCGATCCTCTCCCCCGTTCCCCACCTCTTCACGAGGAATCGCCTGCAAAACAAAATGTCAGAGGTACAGCGATAATCCGCGGAAGGTCACGTACCCCAGGGACGACCTCAACAACCGCCGCCGAGCTGGAGCCCAGACATTCACCCGCCAGAGACCGCCTAACGATCTTTCCCTTCGCCGGCCTAAAGAGAGGGCCGGGAGACCCACGCGCTAGCCAAGGGGCGGCCTCGAGTGCCTCCTCCTGAGTCTTCAGGCCCGCTGCCGCCAGGCGAGCTCGCACCTCTTCGCTGACCGGCATCAAGAGACCAGTCTGTTCAAGAAAAATGAGGGGATCTGGGAAGCCCCCCTCCTGGGCTCAGCGGTATATTTATAGCCGGACAGTGGGGGCCCACCAGAAGATTCCCTGCCAGCTCAGCACAAGAACTCGCCGAACACGCGGGTTGGATGATTCTTTCCGAGCTTGAATCAAGCTCAAAAAGAGCGGGGATTGTGTACAACCCCGTGTCCGGCGAGCGGGTCCCACCAGGGAGGCGAGCAGACCTTGCCCCGCGGCCCGCATCCGAGCGACAAACAGATATACGGCAGAAGGGCTGGCCCGCTCCCGCCCATTTCAGGCGAGCGAGCCGACGAGGCGAGCGAGCGGGTCGCACGAAGAGTCCTTGGCCAAAGCAGATGAGTTTTGCGACCCGCGACTGGCGAGCCGATCGAGAGTCGCAGTGGCCGCCGGTCCGCCTCGTCACGCGACCTGGCCGCCGGTCCGCCCCGGCAGAAGCAAGGCAGGTCGCGACCCCCGGCTCGTGCTCGCCCAGGGAGCATGGGCGGGCAGCTGAAGTCAGGTCGCGCCCGCCTCCCGAGAAGGAGGATTGGGGGGCGAGTTGACTCCCCAGGACTGCGGATAGCCCCTCGGAACAGCGAAGCCACGCTGTTGGCAGACCAGGTTGGACTGCGCATAGCGCCTCAGAACAGCGGAGTTTGGCTGTTGGCAGGCCCAGCCAAGGGCCTCTTGGTATTTTCAGGTCAGTTATTTTGGTTATTGGCAGTTCAGGTTCCAAAAAACTATAAATAAGACACAAGGGGTACCTCAGAGGACACGTTTTCAGTGCCTCCTTACTCTCATTCTCCAGTGTTCTCTGAGAGTACCTTAGCTCGGCTTCTAGCTAAGGAGGGGAAGCGCTCAGAGATCTTCCGGGTTTGTGGTGGGACCTCCCTGCCGAGCCCTTGGGTCTGTTCTTTCTTGTCTCTTTCGTTGTTTTTCTTGCAGGAGCAAAGTAGGCGTGAGACCACCCATTCCCCAAGGGTCGAACTCCACAAGAGGCCGGTTTCGGTTTCAACAGTTGGTGTGTCATATTCTAGGGTAGTCTCCCCTGCTAAGTTCTTAGAGTCTACTTTTATCCCAGAATTTAAGACAATCCGAAATTTTTAAATCTATCCTGCTCAGTTCTCGAGAGGACCTGGAGTTCTCTAGAAGTATCTTCAAGTACTCGAGTTACCAACTTCAGTACTTGAGTAATGTGTGCCTTCTTAGTCGAGAAGTATCTCCTTGTTCTCGAGAAGTACCTGTTGTACCCGAGTAGGCCTTTTCTTGTACTCGAGTAAAGCCCCACCTGAACTCGAGAAATGTTTTTCTCTATATTCTCGAGAAGTGCCCTTGATCTCGAGAAGTTCTGGTGTACCCGATATGTTCCTTCTTCAGTACTCGAGTATTGTTTTCTTGGTACTCAAGTGGTCCTTCTGTTGTATTCGAGTCGTATTATAGCACTCGAGTAATTCTCCATCTTGGTAGTCGAGAGATTCTTCCCTTGTACTCGAGTAGTTTTGCCTTCAGTACTCAAGTAGTAGTCTTAGTACTCGAGTAATCCCCTTGCAGTACTCGAGTAATCCCCTTGCATTACTCGAGTAGTAGTCTGAGTACTCGAGTAATCCCCTTGTAGTACTCGAGTAATCCCCTTGCAGTACTCGAGTAATCCACTTGCAGTACTCGAGTAGTCGTCTTAGTACTCGGGTAATTCCCATGCAGTACTCGAGTAATCGTCCCTTAGTACTCGAGTAAGCTATTCTTTTTGTCTCAGGAAAACCAGTTTAGCCGAACCCGGTCTATTTTGTTGTTTATCCTGTAATCACCTTAAGTATAAATACCTCCTTCTCCTTCTCCACCTTCAAACCGACTGAGATTTTTGTCTACCTCCCGATCCAGAGCGTCGTAAGCGAGAAAGAGGTTGTTCGTCCGTACTTCTTCCGGTGGCCGTCGACGGTGCTCTGTTGTTCGAAATCGCGAACCGATCGTAGATCCAGAAAGCCCTCATCGTGTGCTTCGCCATTGCGGTAAGATCTTCCCCATTTCTTGAGTTTTTTCTCGTTAGGGTTTTTGGCCCTAACTTCTATCGTGCCTATTTCTTGTTGGATTTTGACTCCCCTCTCTTCTTTAGCCCCGATATACGACAAGGAACGATTTTAAGGAGTTTTTCCAGCAGAACCAAGACAAGTTGTGGTTCTCTCGTTTCCCTCTTCTTTCCAATCTTGATGGTAACTGGTAATCTCTTTGTTCTTTAATTTTCTAATGTCCTTTCCGTTTTAGATATATTTAACTTTTTCCATTAAATCCACTTGTGTTATTAGTTTCGTCTTGATAATTTACTCTTGTAAATGTTGTAGAAATACGGTGAAAATGTTCAAACGATGATTTTAATCGTTCCTAACTATTATGTAGGATGTGTTAAGAGTTGTTTAGGACCGTGAAATCTTTCCTAAAGGTTAATCAACCGCTCCTCATTCTATAATTGTTTAGTAGAATCCTACGTGTCGATGTTGACTTGAGATGTCGATCATGGTTTTTCTTCGTGGCGATGTCGTGTGGTGAGACAAGCCTCCAGGCCCCGTTTGGGTTGTGGTGTGCCTATGAGCTCTAAACCCGGATCGTTACGGGGTTTTCCTTCCGGGTTTTTTCTTCGTTGCGGGTGTTATTAGTGGGTGAATCCACCGCTGCAATGTTTGATCTCCCTATTAGCACTTTGTGGGGCTCTACCAGGTTTTTGGGCATTTGCGGTGTATGGTGGAGTATCCAATCTCCCCCACATTTAGACGGATAATTGTCTTTGGGGTTGCGTCCAGATGAGTTGACCACCTTGCCCGTGTTGTTTTTGGTGGATTTGACCACAGGTGGCTAATAGGGGTTTGTTTCTCCTCAATGGTTAAATCTTAATCTATTCTCCCTTTTAGCCTTGTGCGTTTGGGGTAATTTATTGTACGTGATGCTTTGCGTATGTTCTTTTTTTCATTCTCTTTTATTTTTTTTACCCTACTGTTGTACTTGTTTATGTACTTTTCTTTGGTCTTGGGTTGGTACCCCTTGACTTTTGTACTTGTGGCTCGTTTCTTTTGTCATTACTTGTACTTTCTTGCTGAGGTGTTCTGTCTTTGGAATGCCTCGAGTTCAGAGTTGTAGCTGACTCTTCGGTGCTGGTTTTGGAGTGCTTGTGTGCAAGTGTAGGCCGTTATTGTTGCCTCGGCTCGGCGAGGTAGTTGGTTGTTTTGTTTTATTTGATAGTTTCAGACATACTTTGTATTCTTATGGGTTCGTGTCAGATTGTTGACGACCACATGATTGTTGATTTGGGGTACTTGCCTGCTGCTTAGCTCTCTCTTGTGTATAAGATTACTTGCTCTCTATGATGTTTTATGCTAGTATTGTATGGTAGTTATTTTTAAGTATAAAATTATTATTATTACCTCATGCATTACATGTTTTAAAAATATAAAATCATTATATGTAACGACCGTACAAAACTACTTTTACTTTTACTAAATTTAGAACTTGCATGCCTTGAGGTGTCCTTGGGAACCTCTATGCTCTTGTAGGATGCCTAATTTGATAAAAGTGGTACTTTTCTGCAGCGCTTAATTATTTTTATTGTGGACTAGATGAGCCATTAAGCCGAGGGATACGGCTAACTACTGCACTTAAACTGATTTTACCTTTAAATAACTTAAAGAATCTTTCTTCTTGTTTAAGTAGGTGTTTTGCTTGAGCGTCCGCAGTTATCCCCTGCTGACGTGGCATCATGACGCGTATTTTTCCCATACTCTGATACTTTTTTGGCGGTGAAAATGCAGGTTGTGACAATTGTGGTGCACTTGATGAAGGAGGAGGAGGATGAGAGGAGGCCGAGAATAACAAAGGAAGAAGAGGGAGAGAGGGGCCGAATAAAGAGAGGGAGGAGCAAGAGGCCGGCGGCCAAGGAGAGGGGAGGAGGAGGGCTAGCCGAATTTTTGAGAGGAGGAGGAGGAGGGAAAAATCTCAATTAGGTTTTCTTCTTTATTTCATTCTCTAATGAAAATAACATAAGCATGGCCTATATATAGGCTGACATCAAGAGTTTGTCTATATGAAGCCCATAAAAAAAAAAATACAACACATAACATGAAACATTAAGAGCATGACATAAACATAGCAAATAAAAACATAAAATGATTTAAATAATTATTATTGGCCTTCTCCAATCTTTGGTCGTCTTGCGTCGCTCAGTTATGTCACCATGACACCGTAAATCATTGGTTGGAGACGGAGAAGAATTTTTTGTGAGCATGTCGTCATTGTCTTCAATATGTTGAGGGTTGTCGTCTCCATCATTAGTTCAGCAAGCTCTAAACTGAAGACCCACTTCTGAAGCAGAAAAGAAGAAAGGAAAAAAGGGCTGACTCTGTGTACGGAAGGAGGAGAAAGCAAAGCACTTTACTGTTAGATACTTCCAGCTCAAGATCCTTGTAGCTGTAAAGATAGTTTGAGTTGAGATAACTCAGCTTAAGGGGCTGTCATATAACACCCCCTATCCGTCGCATAGCATATAGCAGTAGGTCCGGCCGGGGCCCGACGCCATATACCACAGACAGACCGGGAGGTAACTGAAAGAATTGGTTTCAAGATGTTCTAAACACCTAAAGGGGGGTTAATAGGTTCAATTCTTTTTCTGACTTACGTAGATAATTCAATCTAATTTAGCAATTTACTTAGCAGAAAACACAGCACAACATTCACATACACATAGCATTCATAAATTGCACACCAGATTTATAGTGGTTCCCCAAATGATGGGTAAATCCACTTTCCCCCCTTCGCCTATCTAGCAGTGTACTAGATTCTGCCTAACTTCTTTCCTTCTTCTCAGATAAATAGATCTTACAACTCAGAACCAAGAGTAGTTCATACAACCCAGAGTGAATCCACATTCCTACAACTCAGGCACAAGCCCAACCTCAGCCACTTCCACAGGCCTACAGCTCAGAGTGACACCCCACTCTTACAACTCGGGCAAAAGCCCTACCACAGCCTCTTTCACAGGCATACAACTCAGGGAACAGATTCCCCTACCTCAAGCACTCATCCCTACCTCAACCTTTATAATTTAGGCTTACAACTCAGAGATTTAAATCTCCTACACTCAGATCTATTACAGATCCTACAAAAATTATTGATGAAAAGATAGTGAAATCTTCAAACAGATGGAGAGAGAATTGGTTGAAGTCTTCTTGATCAGTTCTTGATAGACCTGATTTCTTAAGGATCAACCTGTCTTAGCTTTCTTCAAAGCTTCTTGAATCTGAACAAATTAGGGTTGATCTTCTTGGTGTTGGAGTTGATCTTCAATCAGCTTCCTTCAGAAATTAATCTGAATTCTTCTTCAGACTTAATCTGAATTCTTCAGGTAGACTGTTCAGAATCTCCCTTCACTTGATGAGAACTTCTCTCCTTCTTGTTTTTCTCTCTCTACAATCTGTTGACTGTTTCTTCTTTTTTTCTTCTGGATTCTCAATCCTTCAGAGATTATTAATGATAAGCTTGATTAACTTTTCTCTGTTCTGTATGTGTTGTATATATCTTGATTGTTGAGAGAGCATATATATAGGCTTCATCCATGGTAACCGACTGTTCCGGTTTCAAACAGTCTTCTGACACCTCTAACAGATGTGATAGCAATGTCAGTAATGACAGCTGTCAAGTCTCCAGTTGTATTACTTCAGCCTTCATTAGACTTTGACTCGGCAGCATAGAATGTTGAGTGAATACTTCACATGTGTCGACACATATAGTCCATGTGTCGACACAAGTCTTGTTGTTGTCGACACAGCTTCTATGGAATGTGTCGACACAAGTCCTGTGTGTCGACACAAACACTCCTTGTCTTGACAAAGTTGGTGTCGACAGAATTCTGGTGTGTGTCTACACAGTCGTTTTCGACAGAATTCCGGAATGTGTCGATAGCTTCTCTGTGTATCGACACAACTCCTGATAATGTGACACAATCTGGCCCTTAGTGTCGACACAACATTGTCGACAGATTTTCTGTGTGTCGACACAAATTCTGGTGGTCGACACAATCTGGCCCTTGGTGTCGACACAGCCATTCCCAAGTGTCGACACTTGTACTTAGAGAATTTTCCTTTCAATTTACTTAACCTACACATGATAACTTAACACAACATCAAATACAACTTGATGCATATCATTGAGTTAGGTGAGGCTTCTCCAAATTTGGTACACATTTTCCAATGTACCCAACAATCTACCCCTATTTGGAGAAGTCATAACCCTTAGTCAATGATATACATCACTTATAATAAAATTAACAATATGATGTATAAAAACATTCAATGACAGGGAAACATATAAACAGAACAAGTAAATAATATCATCATAGAATATGATACAACAATAACAAACATGAATCATTGTTTTGTTTAAACTTTACAAAAATTTGTTGACAACAGATTTCATGGAGTTTAAAACTGAAGATTACAATGTTATAAAAATCTAGTCAATTTATCCTAAGGCTGATCAGGCTCCTTGATCACTATGCCTTTTCCAGACTGGACTCTTTTTTGTACTGGTGCTTCAGTATCTTCAGCTGTCTTCTTGCCTTTGAGATCCTTCTTCTTAAGTTATTCAGCCTTAACTTTTTGTCTTTCAAAATAGTGATAAGGCTTGGGAAAGTATTTACTGGGCTCTACAGCTGTAGCAGGTATTTTCCCAGCCTTGTGATCCCTTCTGAACTGATGTATCACATCTTGTCTTTGCAGATATTTGTTCCACTCAACTTCAGAATTCCACTTGCCTCTATCATGCATTTTGTCTTTGACAGCTTGCCAGGCAGTGAGTATTATATTTATGGAGGTTGGACTCCATCTTTCAAAATCAGGCTTTAGTTCAGCCTGCTCTCTAAACCTTTTTTTTTGAGAGTTGAGCTTCTTGCTCTTTATTCAGTGCTGCCTCTGACATCTCTACTTTCTCAAATATAACATTCTTAGTAGCCTCTGGAGGGCTATACATCTGTTGAACAAGGTGTTGAATTCCTTCAAAATTAGAAGGGGGGTATATGATTTGAGCTACCTCCTGCTGACCCCCTTCAATTTCTGTAGCTTGAATACCTGACTCATCTATATTATCATCATCATATAGGGGTGGATATCCCAGAGTTTCTCTAACAGCATTTGTTATCCATTTGACATGCTCTGAGCTAGCATTGACTATCACCCTTTCCCCCTTTATGACTTCTCTCTCAATATGATCTCTTAAGTCATCTTTTTGGAACCTGATCTGATTAACTAGATAATTCGTTCCTTCTGTATAATAAGCTTTAAACTTTTGTATCTGAGCAGATATGATCTTTTGAGAGGGTTGAATGGCTGATTGGAAAGTTGCTAAGTCTTCTTGAAGTTTCTTATCGAACTCTGACTTCTCTTTAGCCCTTTCCTCAGTTAATGCAGTTGCATTATTCTTTAAGTCAGTAACAATCACATTATGTGATTCAGTAAGATTATCATTCATCCTAATTTGATTTTCTAGGATATATCCTTGCTTGAGCACTATATCATGAATCTGTGTTCTTGCCTCTTGTTGTTGTTTTGCCAGATAAACTACAGCATTACTTCCTTTATGGAAGAAATCTGTCATCTCCTTCTTATTCTAGTTAACTTCAAATCTGATTGATTTTATATCTTGAGCCAGAGTGAATTTAAGGTCCTTATGGCTTTCATCCATATATTTCTCCATGGCTGCTCTTTTCTCATCCATTTTAATTTGCAGAGCAACCAACAGTGAACTGAAATCATCTATTGGAGTTGAGGGTTGTGAGGCTGTCTGTAAAGCTTTCTTATAATTTGAGCTTTTCTTCTTGTAAACCATCCGTTTTCTCTTCTTTGCTCTTAGTGCTTCTCCATCATCAGATTCAGAAGAACTTTCAAGATTCACTGTGTCCTTTGGACTTGAGGGCAGCTCCTTGTCAGTTCTTGGCAACTCCCCCTGAGTCCCTGGCTCCTTCCCCTCAGTTCTTGGCACTACTTCCTCAGTTATTACTTCTTGTAAGTCAGGAAATAATTCCTCAAGAGTAAATTCTTGTTGTAGTTGAACTGGAGGAACATCTCTATCTTGTACATTTAATGGAGCATCATCTAACACAGATGTAGTATACATTGATACATCCTGTGCAGGGATGTTGTCATGGTGTGTCTGTTCAACATCAGTTAGAATCACAGTCAGTGTATCTGGCTCAGTAGCTAGTGCAGTTTGATTAATATAATTTATTACCTCAAGAATAGTTTGAGTGGCTGTTTCACTATCTAATGCAGCTTGCTCTTTCTTAGGAGCACTTTCTGGAGGCAAGACCTCTTGTTGTGCTGGTGAAAGCTCATTGGTTTCCCCTAGAGGAGGCACATCCTGAACTTGATCCAGTTGGATGGTGCTTTCAGGAATATACTCCCCCTGCATCTGACCATCATCTACATTCTTAGTGACAGATGATTTCCTTGTAGATTCTTGTTGTTCTTCATCTGAACTGAAGATTACTTGTTCTTCTGAATCACTAGAAGATTCAGGCTTCCTGAGGGTTGTCTTTTTCTTTTGTAGTTGAGGTTGTTTCTGTGGCGTAGAACCATATTTTGTCAAGACTCTTTCCCACCTGGATAGTATTTTCATATCCATCCTTCTCATGTGATTTATTGTAGATCCAATTGTGTGGTTTAGCACTTCAGGAATATTTATTGCCAGATATAGACTCAGATTTCTACCTAGATTAGGTTTCTTCAGGATTTCCTTGATCTTATCAAAAATCACTGCAGACCAGTTAGTTTTTATTCTGAAAATAACTCTGGTCATCAAGCTGAACATATAGGCTGATATCCTATCATGTTCACCTGGTTTGCAGAGAATTACGTTTCCCATAATTTCTGAGAGAAACTTTCCTTGTGAGTTCATCCCCTTCCTTTGCATTGATGATTCAATCTTAGTGGTGGGATCCAGGCCACACCATTGAAGAGCTTCTTTTTTATTGAGGATGTGACTTCATCATCTTCCTGAGTCCTGGGCAATTGGAGTGTCTTCCTCAGACACTTTTGGGTAAGTTTCACCTTGCTTCCTTGAATTGATGACCTAATCTTCAATCCAGTTGAATCCAGGGTTGCTTTTGTATAGAATTCAAGAAACTCCGTCTTCCAGATCTTGGTAGGTTCTGAAACTAGAAATTATAAACTATTTTCTTGGATTAGGGTTATCACATCTCTAATCTCAGTCGCTGCACTCTCAAAAGCATTGCGAACTAACTCATAGCCTTCGTTGATGTTGGTCTCCAACTTTGGCGCCATTGGTGACGAGAAATTTGAGGAGAAGAGAGATGAAGCTTTGTCGACTCAAAGATTTGGTCTCGAAAATGTTGAGAGCTTAGTTGACAAAGTTGTACTGTGACCTATTTATATGTTTATCAACACAGAAGGTCAGAAGGCGGGGTAATAGATACTTAATGTGTTGACACTGTAGAGATTGTGTCGACACAGACTTCTAATGTCTCGATAGAGTCAGACAACACTATGTGTCGACACAGTTTGCGATGAGTTGACACAGACTTCTTAATAGTCGACTCTAAAATATGTGTGTCGACACAGACTTCTGTATGTGTCGACACAACTATCTAAATGATAGAACTTCTATGTGTCGACACCAAACTCTGAGTGTCGACACCACTATCTCACAACTATATTGTTGTGTCGACACAACTTACCTTAAGTGTCGACACAAACTACTATATGCCGACACAGATTTCCTTTTATGTAGACATAAACTACTATATGTCAACATTGAATTACTTAGCCAGATTTACCAAGTTACTCTAGGTTTAACATGCCTAATTCAATTTTGAAATAATTTACTTTAGTTTCATCTAGTGGTTTAGTAAACATGTCAGCAATTTGATTATTTGTGGTAACAAATTCCAAACAAATATCTTCTTTTTCAACATGCTCTCTAATGAAGTGAAATCTAATTTCTATATGCTTTGTTCTGCTATGTGATACAGGGTTTTTAGCAATAGAAATAGCACTTGTAGAATCACAAAATTGTGGAGTTCTACTTACCTTGAGACCATAGTCTTCAAGTTGATGTTGAATCCATAAAAGCTGAGCACAGCAGCTGCCTGCAACAATATACTCAGACTCTGCAGTGGAAATTGCCACACTAGTCTGCTTCTTACTACTCCATGACACCAGTCTACCACCTAGAAACTGACATGGCCAGTGGTGCTCTTTCTATCTTCTTTGCAACCTGCAAAGTCTGCATCTGAAAAACCAGTTAGTAGAAAGTCTCTATTCTTAAGGTATCAAAGACCAAGAATAGGTGTGCCCTTAAGATATCTCAATATTCTTTTAACTGTAGTATAATGAGATTCTTTAGGGCTATATTGGTACCTAGCACAGACACATGTAGCATACATAATGTCTGGTCTACTGGCAGTTAAGTATAGGAGGGAACCAATTATCCCTCTATACAAAGACTCATTTACAGGTTTTCCTGCATCATCTTTGCCTAAAGGCATACTTGTCCCCATTGGAGTTCTCATGGTGGTGGATGACACCATACCATATTTCTTAATTAACTCCTTGGTGAACTTAGACTGTGATATGGACAAGTCATCATCAGTCTGTCTTACTTGGAGTCCCAAGAAGAATTTGAGCTCACCTATACTGCTCATCTCAAACTTCCCTTACATAAGTTTTGCAAACTTCCTACAAAGGTTGTTTTCTGTAGATCCAAAGATTATATCATCAACATAAATCTGTACTAGGATCATCTTGCCCTTTGACTCCCTAAGGAATAGAGTCTTGTCTATTTTCCCCCTTGAAAATTTATTTTCAATGAGGAAAGTAGACAATGTTTCATACCAAGCCCTAGGGGCTTGTTTCAAACCATATAAGGCTTTCTTAAGTCTATAAACATAATCAGAATAAAGTGGATCAACAAAACCTGAGGGCTGATGAATATAGACTTCTTCTTTCAAATTACCATTTAGGAAAGCTGACTTGACATCCATTTGGTATACTTTGAAACCTTAGAAAGCAGCAAAGGCAAGGAATAGCCTTATTGCTTCCAACCTTGCCACTGGGGCAAATGTCTGATCAAAGTCAATGCCCTCTTCCTGTCTATAACCTTTGGCAACCAGTCTTGCTTTGTTCTTCACTATTATGTCATTTTCATCTAATTTGTTCATGTAGATCCACTTTGTCTCAATAATATTATGATCCTTCGGTTTTGGAACCAGCTCCCATACTTTACACCTTCTGAATTGATTCAGCTCCTCCTGCATTGCATCAATCTAGTTGGAGTCTTGTATGGCTTCTTCAAATCTCTTTGGTTCCAAATGTGACAGGAAACATCGGCAAAGTACTGTGTTGATGTGTTTGCTTCTGGTTTGCACACCATGTCTGGGATCACCAATGATTTGGTGTCTGGATGATCCTTTAGATTCCTTATTGCTGGAGGCATTCTATCAGCAATTTGAACTTCTTCAATTTCTCCACCATGCTGAGCTTCATTGTCTTCAATGTCAGCTTGTGGACCTTGTACTCCCCCTGTACATCAACTATCATTTTCCACATCCTGCCTTACAGTTTGGTCTTTATTAATGGTCAGCATGTCCAACTTTTCTTTTAAACCTATTGAGCTACAAGGATTGCTAGACAACTCACAGTTAATTAGCTCAGATTCATCAAACACTACATGAGCAGATTCTTCTACAACTTGTGTAGTCAAGTTGTAGACGCTATATGCCTTACTAATGTTGTTGTACCCAATAATTATCCCATCTTGGGATTTGGCAGCAAACTTAGTTAGGTGAGACTTGCTAGTGTTAAGCACATAACACCTGCTACCAAAGATCCTAAAGTAGGATATGCTTGGTTTTCTGCCCTTCATAATCTCATAGGGAGTCTTTTTATGGTTCTTAGTTATAGATGCTCTATTGAGAACATGACAAGCAGTATTTACTACCTCAGCCCAGAAATATTCAGGGAGTGAGGTGTCACTTAGTGGAGTTCTAGCAGCCTCAATAAGAGTTCTATTCTTTCTTTCAGCAATTCCATTTTGCTGAGGTGTTCTAGGTGAGGAGAATTCCTGATGAATCCCTAGTTCTTCACAAAACCTTGTCATACACTTAGACTGAAATTCAGTTCCATGGTCACTTCTAATTTTGACCACTGAATTGTTAAATTCATTCTGAATTTGTTTAACAAAGTTATGAAATATAGTAGGGGTTTCAGATTTCTGTCTCAAAAAGAAAACCCATGTAAATCTAGAATAGTCATCTACTACCACAAAAGTATAGACTTTCCTACCAAAACTATGAACTAGCATAGGACCAAATAGGTCCATATGTAAGAGGTACAAACACCTCACAGAGTCTTTGGTATCAAGACTATGAAAAGAGGATTTGGTCTGCTTGCCTTTTTAACAAGCTGAACATATACCCCCTTTTATGCACTTAAATTGAGGATCATTCCTCGCTAACTCTAAACTATAGAGCTGGCCTATAGTATTATAGTTCAGATGAGCTAGTCTCTTGTGCCATTGGACATATTGAGATACTTTCTCATCTGCAACTAAACATATAGGAGAGTTCATGTTTTTATAATCAAAATTTAAATAATAAACATTCCCTTTTCTATAACAAGACAAGATCACCTTCTGATCACTTGTCTTTTTGATCTGACACTCATTCTTAATAAATGAAATGTCATACCCAAGATCACTCAGCTGACTTATGCTTATCAGTTATGTTTCAAAACTTTTACATAAGCCACTTGAGTGATTGTTATAGAAGTACTAGAAATGTTACCAAACCCTTTTATGATCCCTTTTTCTGATCCACCAAAGATCACTTTGGGTCCATTCTCTATGGGAGTATAGTCCTTTAACATTCTTCTTGTTCCAGTCATGTGCCTGGAACATCCACTGTCCAAGTACCATATAGGGGTATGACAACTTGGACCCACCTGCAGCAAATAAAATTAATTTACCTTAGAACCCCAATTTTTATTGGGTTCTAGGTTCAAGTTAGAATGAAACTTGATATTCTTACCAGCAGCCTTCCTCACAGGTAAGCTGACATTCCTCCTGACACTGGTGTTGTGCCAGCAATCCATGACATAATGCCCTATCTTACCACAGCACTAGCACTCATATCTATTATACCTATTTTGAGGTACAGTTTTAATAGTATTGCTGTCAGCTATTCTTAACACTGTTGGTACAGTGGTTCTTTGCTTGAGTGTTGGAGCTACACCCTTATCATTCAGAATATCAGGCTTACCATGGCCATGTATGATATTATGTTCATATCTTTTAGTTGGCTGCCATACTTTTCTGAATGAAATGGGAGGTTTGAAGGCTAGAGGCTGTACTGGAGCTTTGCTTTTTCTTTTGGAATTGGCAGCCCTTGCATTTCCCTTAAAGCCCAATCCTGTCTTACCCTTTTTGGTAATAAAGTCATCAATTAAAGGTAAGACTGATTTTGGCTTAGATAACCTAGCCACCAGATCCTTTTCCTTCTGAAGTTTGACTTCCAGACTTTTGATTTGATCATTCTTGAATGTAACAGTACCCATCTGAATAACAATTATGCTTTTCAGTTTGGCAACTTCATTCATCTTTAGATCCAGCATTTTTTCTGAATCTAATGCAGCCAGCTTAAGAGCAGCAATTTTCTTGGACTGTGCTTTGTTAAGGATTCTTCTTTTCTTAAGTGCTTGTAGCAGATCACCATATTTATCAATAAGTTGATGAACATCTCCTTCAGATTCAGATTCATCTACATCTCTTGATGCAGATGCATCTGATTCTGAATCAGTATAGTAATCAGAATCTATTGAAGAATTGTTTACCTTACTAGGTCCAGGCTGATCCTGACACTGATCTTCTTCTGTCAAGGCCATCAGCCCTTTACAACAATGTTCTTCAAATCCATTTACTGAGTCCAGCAACTTCAAGAACTCAGCCTCTTCAACATCCTCTTCACTTTCCAACAGTCCTATATATGCTTCAGCTTCAGCTTCAGCCTCAGAATCTGATGATGAAGAATCTGACCAGCTTTTTTGCTTCTTTGCAATAAAGGATTTCTCCCTTTTTCCCTTGTTTTTCAGTTTCTTCTTATCATTAGATTCTTTCCTTTTGTTAGGACAATCAGCTACCACATGTCCAGGCCTGTTGCAGCAATAGCAAATAATCTTAGTTGAAGATAATTTACTAGGTTTAGAGCTATATCTGTCCTTCCTAGAGGATTTCTTTTTCTGATAGTAATCATCCTTGGATTGTGAGGAGGATGGCTTGGATCTCCACTGTTTCTTCTTCAAAAACCTTTGAATTTGTTTTGAGAAAGCTACTAAGTCTTCATCAGAATTTGGACTATCTGATGTGTGACTGTCAGAACTTTCTTAAACAACTTCTGCAGCTTTCCTAGGAGGAGATGGAGGTATCCTCGTATCCTTTCTTATGGCTTCAGTCTTGAAAGCCACTGACTTATCTCTATAATCAACTTTATTACTTTTCTCCTCCTCTTTTCTGACCATCAGCTGCATTTCATATGAAAGTAGTTTGCCAAATAATGTTGGAGGTGAAATTTCTGTTAGTCTGGCCACTTCCCTAATGACACATATCTTGGTGTCCCAGTTCTTAGTTAATGATCTCAAAAACTTATCATTTAACTCATATGTACTGAATACTCTTCCATATGACATCAATTCATTAACTATTCTGAAGAACTTCTGGTAACATTCAGTTATGCTGTCTATTTTAGATTGTCTAAAACTTTCATACTTCTGATTCAACATTTAATTTTTGTCTTCTCTCACCTCTTCTGAACCCTCCATGTAGACAATAAGAGTGTCCCAAATTTCTTTGGAGGTCTTGCAGTGAATCAAATTTTGGAATGTTGAATCATCTATGGCACTGACTATTATATTTTGTGCTCTCTTATCCATAGTAGTCAAGATGATCTCATCGTTTATCATTTCAGAATACTCCTTTGGTGTCCTGAGATTTGCATCAAGAACTAAGACTTTCATTGGGATGAATGGCCCTTCTTTGACTGTCATATAGATTCTTGGATCTGAAGCTTTCATAAACAATCTTACTCTTTCTTTCCATATGCCAAAGATCTCTTTCCTGCATATAGGTAACTTCATGGAACCAAACTCCTTATGATTCTCAATGGAACCAATTTTGTCTAATAGCTTTTTGCCTTGGAGATCTACTCAGACTGTTAAGTCTATTCTTTGAGTAACCTCCCTCTGATACCACTTGAAAGAATTGGTTACAAGATGTTCTAAACACTTAGAGGGGGGTGAATATGTTCAATTCTTTTTCTGACTTAGGCAGATAATTCAATCTAATTTAGCAATTTACTTAGCAGAAAACACATCACAACATTCACATACACATAGCATTCACAGATTCCACATCAGATTTATAGTGGTTCCCCAAATGATGGGTACATCCACTTCCCCCCTTCGCCTATCTAGCAGTGTACTAGATTCGGCCTAACTTACTTCCTTCTTCTCAGATCCACAGATCTTACAGCTCAGAAGCAAGAGTGGTTCCTACAACTCAGAGTGAATCCACACTCCTACAACTCAGGCACAAGCCCCACCTCAGCCTCTTCCATAGGCCTACAACTCAGAGTGACACCCCAATTCTATAACTGAGGCAAAAGCCCTACCACAGCCTCTTTCACAGGCATACAACTCAGGGAACAGATTCCCCTACCTCAGGCACTCAGCCCTACCTCAGCCTTTATAATTTAGGCTTACAACTCAGAGATTTAAATCTCCAACACTCAGATCTATTACAGATCCTACAAAAATTATTGATGAAAAGATAGTGAAATATTTAAGCAGATGGAGAGAGAATTGGTTGAAGGCTTCTTGATCAGTTCTTGATAGACCTGATTTCTTAAGGATCAACCTGTCTTAGCTTTCTTCAAAGCTTCTTGAATCTAAACAAAGTAGGGTTGATCTTCTTGGTGTTGGAGTTGATCTTCAATCAGCTTCCTTCAAAAATTAATCTGAATTCTTCTTCAGACTTGATCTGAATTCTTCAGGTAGACTGTTCAGAATCTGCCTTCATTGGATGAGAACTTCTCTCCTTCTTATTTTTCTCTCTGTACAATCTGTTGACTATTTCTTCTTTTTCTTTTTCTGGATTCTCAATCCTTCAGAGATTATAAATGATAAGCTTGATTAACTTTTCTCTATTCTGTATGTGTTGTATATATCTTGTTTTTTGAGAGAGCATATCTATATATTGGCTTCATCCATGGTAACCGGCTGTTCCGGTTTCAAACAGTCTTCTGACACCTCTGAAAGATGTGACAGAAATATCAGTAATGACAGCTGTCAAGTCTCCAGTTGTATTACTTCAACCTTCATTGGACTTTGACTCAGCAGCACAGAATGTTGAGTGAATACTTCACATGTGTCGACACACATAGTCCATATGTCGACACAAGTCTTGTTGATGTCGACACATCTTCTATGGAATGTGTAGACAAAAGTCCTGTGTGTCGACACAAACACTCCTTGTCTTGACAAAGTTGTTGTCAATAGAATTCAGGTGTGTGTCGACACAAGTTTTGTGTGTCGACACAGTCGTTGTCGACAGAATTCTGGAATGTGTCGACAACTTCTCTGTGTGTCGACACAACTCCTAATAATGTCGACACAATCTGGCCCTTAGTGTCGACACAGTGTCGTCGACAGATTTTCTGTGAGTCGACACAAATTCTGTGTGTCGACACAATCTGGCCCTTGGTGTCGACACAGCATTTCCAAGTGTCGACACTAGTACTTAGAGAATTTTCCTTTCCATTTACTTAACTTGCACATGATAACTTAACACAACATCAAATACAACTTGATGCATATCATTGGGTTAGGTGAGGCTTCTCCAAATCTGGTACACATTTTCCAATGTACCCAACAATAACTCAATGGAAACCGTCCGACTAAGAATCAACGTCTTATACAGAGTACATTCTAGCGGAAACAATTTTAAAAGGTTGCAGAACAAAAAACCCAGCATTAGCATGAATGTCCACTATAAAACCCAATAGGAATGAACGTACAATACACAAGTACAATGGCCTTAAGGCCTTACAATTGTTTACCCAAATTACAGTGTTTTCCAAACCTCGGCATGCAGGCCGGTCACACATGAATAAAGCAAGTAAACACTCAATAATTAGTTCTTCGATGGCCGGCTCAGCAACATGGTCTTTTGCCCGCTATTTACCACCTAGCTCCGTAGCACCGACAAATAATAATCCACCGAAACGGTGGCAAATAAAAGCAACGGTCAGCTATGCTGACCAAATTATAATGATCTCATCCGCAAACTCGGGGCTGCGATGCTCCTTTCCCTGAACTTTGTTAGCATAACCAAGCAGTATAGTGTAAACACTTCATCACAGGCTTGGTCATACACAGCCACACACCCCGTGCTCTCAGGGCACATTCTCGGTGAACCGGTCAACGTCACGTCAATTTAAGCCATAGACATGTTGGTCTCACCAACGCCACTTGGACGGCCAATCTTGCAAGCATTTTTGAAAGTTAGAGGTTAGATCTTGTATACTCTAGAAGGGGGGGGGGGGTGAATACAGTATCTTGAGATTTTTAAAACTTTTGTTGGAAATAAATCTTAGTCCTAAAATAATCTGATCTAACACAGGATTAGCAAATATAAAATATCACAAACACAGAAAACCTAATTAGTACAGCCACAATAAGAATAAAAGAAAAGAGCAATACAGACAACACAAGAATTTTATAGTGGTTCCCCAACCTGGGTACATCCACTCTTCTACCAATGAGTTTTTGATCAGGTGACTGCCACCAATGAGCTTTTGATCAGGTGCTCAAAAACCAAACCTCAAGTCTTTTGATCAGGTGACTTGTAACCAGGAATAACTTTTGAAGGGAGTTAAGAACCCTTTATACAGTAGGGGTGAGAGAATGATTTTGTCTTCTCTTTCTCAAATACAGCTGAGAAGACTTTTGTGGATCTTGATTTTAGCAAAGAGCTCCCCCTGAGATATTGAATGGTTCAGGAAAGATGGTGATTTGTTGCAGGGTGATAGGTCTTCAGCTTTTACTTTGACCAGATGAATTCCAGGAACTTCTTGATAGATAAATTATTTGTTGTCCTTTGAAGAATCATGAATGAAGACAGAAGAAGACTCTTGATCTTGAATGGTTGTTCTTCAACTTCTTCAGCTTGTTGTTATTTTCTTTGCTTTAGGGCTAGGGCATTTTGTCTCTTGACAGTATTGTTGTCCTGTGAGCTCAGTAGTCTATATATTGTTTGTGTGCTATTGAGAAAGAAGATGCTTATTTTTGTATGTTTCTGACTGCTATACTGCTATTGGAAGAGCAAGAAAATCCCTTTTATATTTTCCAAATAAATTTCCCTTTTGAAATTTGAATTCCTTTCTGCATTGAATTCTGACGGCCTGGAGAATATTTGTATTGATTGATTTCCCCAACTGTCCCATGGAAAAATGACAAGCAATAATACTAATGAAGACTTTAATCAATGCTTTCTTCTAACGGTAATATTCAGAGAATATTTATGCATTGATTACTCAGGAATTATTGCAATAGAAAGAGGACAGAGGGAGGGAAATTTCTAAGTCTGGAACTTTACAGAATTCGCTGAGTAGAATTCATCAATCTGTGTCCATAGTTCGTCGAGCAGAGAGGTTAAGTTTGTCGACCAGATAATCTTTGTTTGTCGAGCTGAGTTCCAAGATCGTCGACCTAAGGGCAGAACTGCTTTCTCTGGAACCTTTTCAATTCTGTGCATCAAGTTCGTCGAGCTGAGAATATAACTTCGTCGACTGAATAACAGAACTCCATGTTTCTTGGGGTTAAAAATGTTGAAGTAACATGTGCAGAAATCATCGACCTCAGAACTGGGTTCATCAACCTGAGAACTAGTTTCATCGAGTTGAGAACTTCTAACTGCTACTTGATAAATCTTGCCAAGACTGTGGTCTAAGTTCGTCGAGCTGAGAAGGTAAGTTCATCGACTGGAGTGTGATTAGGGACTTAGAATACTTAGTTGTGTCTGGTCTTATAGTGTTGGTGTAGATGATCCAGAAATCGTTGAGCTAAGATCCAAATTCATCGAGCTGATATTCTAACTTCATCGACTGGAGTGTGAAGCTGGACTTCAAATACATGGATGTTTCTGGAATAAGATGAAGTAGAATACCCTGATATCGTCGACCTGAGAACTAAGTTCGTCGACTGGAGTGAAGAATTCTGGACTTGGTGTTGAAGTACTCTGGAATTCGTCGACCTGAGTTTCAAGGTCGTCGAGCTCAGCTCAGAGAATTGTCTCTAATTTCATCGAGCTGAGCACGACTTTTGTCGACCTGAGTTCGACGAACGTCGAACTCATTTCCTGAGTCTCTGAAATTTCTTTAAGTCTTGAGTCTTTTGCAGTCTGTTAATGGCTGGTCCATGTAGTGTTGACTATAAGGACTTGGCCTAGACTCTAAAACTCATACATGACCCGGGCTATACATGTTGTGCCAAACATCCTAACTTAGTGAACCTAGCTCAAATCCAACTAGGGATCCAACAATCTCCCCCTATTTGGGTAAAGTCACTAATTACAGACATACAAAATATACAAAGTAATAAAACATATATCTGGCAGGTAATTTTAAACAAATGCAGCATATATATATGTACAGAAGACTTTGTATCAGGAAATAAGAAAGCAGTTTTTAAAATACCACAAAAACTAATCTGTTTAACTATAATTTCCTTTTCTTCTGCTCCTTGTGCTTCTCCTCTTTAGCCTTTTCACCAGGCTTAAGAAACTTGATTTCCCTGTTAGGGTCTGCAGCTTGAACCTTTGTCATTGTCATGTCAGCAGCCCCAATGATATTTAGAGAGGTAGCCCTGGGCACTACTGCTTCTGGATGCAACTTCATATAATCATCAACATTAAAAAATTTATTGGCCTTAGCAAACCTGTTAAGCTCTTCCTTCCTGTATTTAAACATGGTTGAGAATTGAGAGCGATCCTTCCCTTCAGCTTTAGCTTTGTTAATCATGGTCACACCAACCAGTTCCTGGAATCTGACCATCCTAGCAGTTGTTGTTGACTCTGGATCTTCAAATAGTACAGGAGGGGAAGCAGGTCTTTTAGGGCTTTCAGTCTTTTGATGTTCAGGGAATTTTTGATATTGTTATTGTTGATGCAGCTGCTGTTGTTATTGGTGCTGCTTGTGTAACACCCCCTATCTGTCACATAACATATAGCAGTAGGTCCGGCCGGGGCCCGACATCATATACCACAGACAGACTGAGTGGTTACTCAATGGAAACCATCCAACCAATTAAACGTCCTACACAGAGTCATTCTAGCGGAAGCAATTAAAAGTTGCATTAATAAAGAACCCAACACTAGCATGAATGTCCACTAATAAGCCAAAAGGAATGATGTACAAATACATAAGTACTGTCCTTAAAGCCTTACAATTGTTTTCCTCAAATTACATGTTTTTCAAACCTCGGCACGTAGGTCGGCCATACATGAATAAAAGAAAACACTCAAAATTAGGCCTTCAAGGGCCGGCACAGCAACTTGGGCTTTAGCCCGATATTTATCGCTCGGCTCCGCAGAACCTACAAGCACAATCCACCGCAGAGGTGGCAAACCAAAGCAACAGTCAGCAATGCTGACCAAATTATAACGATCACGCCCCCAATTCGGGGCGGTGATGCTCCTTCCCTTCACTTTATTAGCATAACCAAGCAGTATATATATACATTACATCACAGGCGTTGGCACGCCTGGCCACACGCACCGTGCACTCAGGGCACATTCACGGTGAACCGGTCAATGTCACGTCAATTTAAGCCATAGACACCCCGGTCTCACCACCGCCACTTTGACGGCCAAACTATGAGCATTTTGTCTTCCCGACATGGGTCACGTCAATTTAAGCCATAGACCGCCGAAGACCCTCATCTATGCTAACGGCTCACATCGAACGACATAGAACGGGTACCGTTCCATCTAACCCGTGCTCACATCGCAACGACAATTTAAGCCATATGCGCGGGTCAAACTTCTCCCGAGTCTCGTTTTCGTTACACACTTCACATAACCCGGTTATATTCAAGTTGGCTCCCAAGCCACCAAGTTGGCAGAATCACGCATCTGCCCAATTTTCCGGGTGCACCTTGGGGTTAATCCCCAAGGCTCCCTATTGCAATCTACCACGTAGAAAACCTGAAAAACAAACATTCGCACGGAGTCTTCTCCGACCATTTATGCAATGCAACATCACCGATCCAGGCCAACTAGTCCGGGTAGGCTTCACACATCATACTTATATCCGTTCTCGATTACGGACTCTACATGTACACAATGGGGACTATTCATGTCTACCCAAAGGAACTCCTCAACTCAACGCAAACGCGCGAGAGCGGGCTTCCTATGCAAGGGAAAAGAAGAGCTTCACATGCTCAAGTAGAGAATCGTTACCCTAGCGTTCTTACTTGGCGCCATGGAAAAGTATGCGGATGAAAAGCACCGCCCTCTCCTTGCCTCCATAGATCCGAAGTCGGTTCGCGATTTGGAGCTCCGAAGCTCCGCCGGTGACCGAATCTAGACTTCTTCTTCCTCGTTGCTCTCCCCTCTCTCTAGAACTTAGATAGAGAACTAGCGAACAAAAGATGAGGGTTTTGAAACCCTACGCTCGGTTATATCCCAATAGGAATAAGCTCCAGCCGTCGGATCCCAATCATAAAGAAATGTACGGCTACGATCCAGGTCTGACATGGAAAAACTGGGCCGAACATCGCACGCTTCACAAACCGGAGCAGGACACGTCCGCGACAAACTTAAACTGTGTCGGGACATTTAGTCAAGACCCTGTCAAGACCACTGTACCGACACTCTGTGTAGACACAACACACCCTGTGTCGATACCCTGTGTCGACACTCTGTGTCGGCATCCTGTGTCGACACAGCAGGCCCTGTGTCGACACAGCAGGCCCTGTGTCGACACAGCAGGCCCTGTGTCGACACAGCAGGCCCTGTGTCGACACAGCAGGCCCTATGTCGACACAGCAGGCCCTGTGTCGACACAGCAGGCCCTGTGTCGACACAACATGCCCTGTGTCGACACAGCAGGCCCTGTATCGACACAACAGACCCTGTATCGACAGAGCAGGCCCTGTGTCGACACATCAGACTGAGTCAAACATGCCACAACTCGCCAAGGACACGGCCTATGACACGCCCGTGTCCCAGGCCGTGTGACCCCTACCAACTTCCAAACTTGGCTCAAAACGCCTCCCATCGCTCTTTTGAGTTTTGGGGAGTTACAACTCTCCCCCTCTTAAAAGAATTTCATCCACGAAATTACATAAAGGAAAGATAAGCATAAAACTTAAACAGTACCTGAGCAAAACAACTCCGGGTACTCCTCAAGCATAGTCTGCTCTCGCTCCCAAGAGAGCTCCTCCTGACCGCAATTGTCCCAACGGACCTTGACCATCCTGATCTCTTTATTGCGTAGCCGCTTGACTTTCGAGTCCTCAATACGTACGGGCATGACCTTCGTCGTCAACCCACTATCAACCGGCACTTGATCGACCGCGATCACTTGCGTAAGCTCTTGCACCGCATTCCGCGGCACCGATATATGGAATACATCATGTAGACCAATAAGCTCCACTGACAGCTTCAACCGGTATGCTGCTTCACCAATCCGCTCCAGAACCTCAAACGGTCCAAGGTACCTCGGGCTTAGCTTCTTCAAGCGTCGCACCCGCGAGACACCCTTGAACGGCTTGATCTTCAAGTACACCCAATCGCCAACAGCGAACTCCACATTCTTGTGCTTGGCATTGTAGTACTTAGCCTGGCGATCCTGAGCAATTAGCAACCTCTCCCGAATTTTTCTCACCAAAGAAGTAGCATCCTCCACCTCTAGTCGCTTATACAACTTTGACTCACCCGTTTCCAACCAGGACAACGACGTGCGACATTTTCTATCATAAAGGGCCTAGAAGGATGCTATTTGAATGCTCTCCTGTTAGCTATTATTGTAAGCGAATTCCACCAAGTATAGGTGATCTTCCCATTGCTTTCCAAAGTCTAGGACACACATGTTAAGCATGTCTTCCATTGTCCTATTAACCCTCTCGATTTGCCCATCTGTTTGCGGATGAAAGGCTGTGCTAAAACTCAGCTTTGTCCCCAACATTTGCTGCACCAGCCTCCAATCATTGGACGTGAACCGCCCATCTCGGTCACTCACGATGCTGCGGGGTACACCATGAAGCCGCACAATATTATCCACATACAACTTTGCCAATTTCTCAACCGGATCATCCTTCCTATGCGGAATGAAATGCGACACCTTCGTTAGACGATCTACGACCACCCAAATGGCGTCGTTCCCATTTTCTGACCTTGGCAGCCCGTGCACAAAGTCCATAGTAATGTTGTCGACCTTCCATTCCAGAATAGGCAAGGATTTCAAGAATCCTCCCGGCTTTTGGCATTCCGCCTTCACCAAGGCACAAGTTTGACACTTCGCCATGTAGAGCGCCACATCCTTTTTCAGTCCTGGCCACCAGAATAATTTCTTAACATCGCGGTACATCTTCGTGCTCCCCAGATGAATTGAGTACATGGTATGATGCGCCTCGTACAATAATTCCACCCGCAAATTTCCCATGCTTGGGACGTACAGACGACCGTCTTTCCAAAGTAATCCGTACTCCACAACGAATTGGGAATTTGACTCATCCAGAGCCTCTATCATGAGTTGCTTCATGTGGACATCCATATCCAAAGCCTGCCAAATCCGATCAGCCAGGTCATATTGGACTTCAGTCCAATTCAATAATGCTTCAGCACTTGATTGCTTGTCTACGCAAGAGATCTCCAATGCCTCTAACTCCCGAACCAAACGCTCGTCATGGAGTGACAGCCAATTGGCTTGAGCTGGGGCCCGATGACTCAACGCGTCCGCAACCGCATTGTCATTACCAGGCATATAGTGGATCTTGAATGTATAGTCCCCTAAGAACTCCATCCACCTACGCTGCCGCATATTCAGATATTTCTGATCCAGCAAATATTTCAGGCTCTTGTGATCAGTGTAGATATCAATCTTCACACCGTTCAAATAATGTCTCCACAGCTTCAAGGCAAAAATCACGGCCGCTAAGTCCAAGTAGTGGACCGGATAGTTCCTCTCATGCACCTTCAGCTGTCTCGAGCCATATGCTATAACGCTTCCATGCTGTAACAGTACACAACCCAAATCACTGCCCGAAGTATCGCTATAAATCTCAAAACCTTCGATCCCACACGGAGAACTAAGAACTGGCGCCGTGGTCAACCTACACTTCAAATCCTCAAAAGCTCGCGGACACTCTGGCGTCCAAATGAACTTCTGCTATTTCCTCGTCAAAGTAGTGAGAGGTAATGCTATCCGCGAGAAGTTCTCCACGAAGCGCCTATAATAGCCGGCAAGCCCCAGAATGCTCCAGACTTCTGCTACCATAGAAAGCTCAGGCCACTCTCGTATCGCAACAATCTTCGCCGAATCCACTGCAATACCCTCTCCACTCACTATATGACTGAGGAATGCCACTGAGGACAACCATAACTCGCATTTTGAGAACTTGGAGTACAATTGATTCCTCCTTAGCGTCTCCAAAACCAAATGAAGATGTCTGAAGTGATCTTCCTCACTTTGCGAGTACACCAAAATATCGTCGATGAAGACGATCACAAAATGGTCCAAGTACTCCCTGAAGGTCCGGTTCATCAAATCCATGAACACCGACGGCGCATTAGTCAGCCCAAACGCATGGCCATAAATTCGTAATGCCTGTATCTTGTACTGAACGCTGTCTTAGGGATATCACTCTCCCTTATCCTCAGCTGATATTAACCAGAATTTAGATCCAACTTAGAGTACATCGTCGACCCGACCAACTGATCAAAAAGATCATCAATCCTTGGGATTGGGTACTTGTTCTTTTCCGTTAGCTTGTTTAACTCCCGATAATCAATACAAAGTCTCAAGCACCCGTCCTTCTTCTTTACAAAGAGGACCGATGCGCTCCAAGGAGACGAACTTGGACGCACAAACCCTTGCTCTAACAACTATTGAAGTTGCACCTTCAGCTCCGCCATTTCCTTAGGTGCTAGCCGATACGGAGATCGTGACACAGGCTTCGCACCTGGCACTAGCTCAATAGTGAAATCTATCTCCCGTTGAGGCGGGGCTCTAAGAAGATCGGCGGGGAACACATCAGGGTACTTAGCTACCACTAAAATACTATCCAACGTAGGCTTTGGCTTTGCAATCTCCACTAGTGTAAAGAATAGCTCTGCACCAGCATGAACCACCTTCACCACCTAAAGAGCAGACATCAACGTCTTGCTCGACTCTTTCAAGCCCGTAAAAGTCGTCTCACGAGTTGCTCCCAACTTGACTTCCTTGCGACTGCAATCAATATAGGCTTGCTGCTCCGAGAGCCAGTCCATGCCAAATATAACGTTGAATTCCACCAGCGGTAGTAACGACGCTTGCAGATCGAACTCTTGATTCCTAATGCGAATCTTAACACCACAGATTTTATTCGCGCACATCGAACACCCATTCGGTAACAACACATCCAACTTGTCCTTCGCCCTCGAAGAAGGTACTCCGATGCGCGATATGAATCCTTCGGACAAGAAGGAGTGTGAAGCTCCTGTATCAAAGAGTGCTCTCGCCGGAAACTCACAAATCAAAACAAATCCTAAACAAGCAGTGGTAAGGTAACATATGCATAATAAGTATTTAAAGAAATTTAACTTGCTACAAATTAAACCGTACCTGTCACCATATCCGCTTGTTTGATGGCCTCCTGTTGGCCAAGATTACAAACCCTTGGTTGAGACGGAGCATAATGGGATGCGGTTGACTCCACCGTCATGCCCTTCTCTTCATAAGTTGCTCCCGACTTCCTCTTGGACTTGGGATGTCCGCTCCAGCAGTCACGGGCAAAGTGCCCCGGCTTTCCACAAGTGAAACATGCACCCGGGGTCCGACCCGTAGTCGCCCCAGAAGCACCAGAAGAAGGAGCTGGACCCGAAGTCCTAGCCTTCTTAAAGAACTTACAGTACCCAGACTTTGAGTTAGCAGGTACCTTGAACTCATACTTCTTATCACCCAAGCTTTTCTTCACTTGAACATTCTTCATGACCTTCTCCAAGGACCGGGCCATGTTGACCAGGGTCAAGAAGCCCTGCGTCATCGGCCCCGAGAGTAGTAGCCTCAAGACATCTCTCAAACCTTCGTAGAATCGGTTTGTCTTGCGCTCCTCATCCGCGATGGTGGAGCTAGCGTACCGACCCAAATGAGTAAACTCGTGGAGATACTCATCCACGCTACTCTCTCCTTATACCAACCTCTGGAACTCATTCTCCAAAGCTATCCTCTGAGTCGAAGGGAGGTACCTAGCCAAGAACAGTCTCGAGAACTCCTCCATCGAGACGTCTGTAAGTTGTCTTCCTCTCAATAGATGCAGCTCCAAATCCTCCCACCACAGCCTAGCGTCTCCATCCAACAGGAACATAGCTATAGTGGTCATTTGCCACTCCTTCGTCTCTGTCGCTGTCAAGACTCTCTTCAAACGGGAGAGCCAGTCTTCAGCTTGAGATGGGGTTCCCAACCCCGAGAATACCAGAGGATTAAAGCTCATGACATGTTTGAGCTGTCTCTCGGTTGCCCTCCTCGGAACCAACGGTTCCACTACTACCTGCTCCACTATTCTCGGCTTAACCTCTGGAAGAGGTACCTACTCCATCGCAGGAGCGGGCTGCTGCATTTGTCTTGCAGGCTGCGCATTGATCATGGCAAACACTACTTTGGTCACCAATCGTATGGTCTCAGCCGATGGAGGTGTTGTAGGAGCATTATTTGGTGCACTACTAGCCTCAGAAACTCGGCGTTCCGACAGCCCAGCAATGCTTCTGGTCACCTATAGTTGTACAAAACACCGTTAAGCGACCAAACAAAATTGCAAACAGCAATTATAGGAACACGTAGGTTCCTCAAACACGTGTATTTTTCATTCCTAAGTGGACATTCATGGGTTCTTTTGCTGTTATAATGATGACGCACACACATGTGCTCACCACCCCTTAAAAATAATTCGACCACGAATTCATTTGAAGCCCGACTGAAACCAGTAGTCTGATACCAAATTGTAACACCCCTATCTAACACATAGCATATAGCAGTAGGTCTGGCCTGGGCCCGACGCCATATACCACAGACAGATCGGGTGGTTACTCAATGGAAACCATCCAACCAATCGAACATCCTACATAGAGTCATTCTAGCGGAAGCAATTAAAAGTTACATTAATAAAGAACCCAACACTTGCATGAATGTCCACTAATAAGCCAAAAATTAATGAAGTACAAATACACAAGTACTGGCCTTAAGGTCTTACAATTGTTTTCCTCAAATTACATGTTTTTCAAACCTCGGCACACAGGCTGGCCATACATGAATAAAAGAAAACACTCAAAATTAGGCCTTCAAGGGCCAGCGCAGCAACTTGGGCTTTAGCCCGCTATTTACCGCTCGGCTTCGCAGCACCTGCAAGCACAATCCACCATAGCGATGGAAAACCAAAGCAACTGTCAGCAATGCTGTCCAAATTATAACGATCCCACCCCCAATTCGGGGCGGCGATGCTCCTTCCCTGCACTTTATTAGCATAACCAAGCAGTATATATATACATTGCATGACAGGCGTTGGCACGCCCGACCACACGCCCTGTGCACTCATGGCACATTCGTGGTGAACCGGTCAATGTCACGTCAATTTAAGCCATAGACACCCCGGTCTCCCCACCTCCACTTTGACGGCCAAACTATGAGCATTTTGTCTTCCCGGCATGGGTCACGTCAATTTAAGCCATAGACTGCCGAAGACCCTCATCTATGCCAACGGCTCACACCAAACGACATAGAATGGGTACGGTTCCATCTAACCCGTGCTCACATCGCAACGACAATTTAAGCCATATCCGTGGGTCAAACTTCTCCCGAGTCCCGTTTCCGTTACACACTTCACATAACCCAGTTATGTTCAAGTTGGCTCCCAGGCCACCAAGTTGGCAGAATCACGCATCTGCCCAGTTTTTCGGGTGCACCTTAGGGTTAAACACCAAGGCTCCCTATTGCAATCTACCACGTAGAAAACCCGAAAAATAAACATTTGCACGGAGTCTTCTCCGACCATTTATGCAATGCAATATCACCGATCCAGACAAACTTGTCCGGGTAGGCTTCACACATCATGCCTATATCTGTTCTCGATTACGGACTCTACATGAACACAATGGGCACTATTCATGTCTAACGAAGGAACGCCTCAACTCACCGCAAACTCGCGAGAGCGGGCTTCCTATGCAAGGGAAAAGAAAAGCTTCACATGCTCAAGTAGAGAATCGTTACCCTAGCGTTCTTCCTTGGCGCCATGGAAAAGTATGCGGATGAAAAGCACCGCCCTCTCCTTGCCTCTATAGATCCGAAGTCGGTTCACGATTTGGAGCTCCGAAGCTCCGCCGGTGACTGGATCTAGACTTCTTCTTCCTCGTTGCTCTCCCCTATCTAGAACTTAGACAGAGAACTACCGAACAGAAGATGAGGGTTTTGAAACCCTATGCTCGGGTATATCCTAATAGGAATAACCTCCATCCGTCGGATCCCAATCATAAAGAAATGTATGGCTACGATCCAGGTCTGACATGGAAAAACTGGGTCGAACACCGCACGGTTCACAAACCAGAGCAGGACAAGTCCGCGACAAACTCAAACTATGTCGGGACATTTAGTCAAGACCCTATCAAGACCCCTGTGTCGACACTCTATGTCGACATTCTGTGTCGACACAACACACCCTGTGTCAACACAGCACACCCTGTGTCGACACAGCGCACCCTTTGTCGACACAACGCACCCTGTGTCGATAAAGCAGGCCCTGTGTCGACACAGTAGGCCCTGTGTCGACACAGCAGGACCTGTGTCGACACAGCAGGCCCTTTGTCGACACAGCAGGCCCTATGTCGACACAGCAGCCCCTGTGTCGAGACAGCAGGCCCTGTGTCGACACAGCATGCCCAGTGTCGACACAGCAGGCCCTGTGCGACACAGCAGGCCCTGTGCCGACACAGCAGGCCCTGTGCCGACACAGCAGGCCCTGTGCCGACACAGCAGGCCCTGTGCCGACACAGCAGGCCCTGTGCCGACACAGCAGGCCCTGTGCCGACACAGCAGGCCCTATGCCGACACAGCAGGCCCTGTGCCGACACAGCAGGCCCTGTGTCGACACAGCAGACTGTGTCAAACACGCCACAACTCGCCAAGGACACGACCTATGACACGCCCGTGTCCCAGGCCGTGTGACCCCTGCCAACTTCCAAACTTGGCTCAAAATGCCTCTCGTCGCTCTTTTGAGTTTCGGAGTGTTATAGCTTGCCAGATGAATAATGTCTTTGCTGACTGCTTCCTGAAGATGAGGATCTACCCTGCTGTCTTTAATAAGTTTGAAACGGGGTAGTCCTTTGAGTTGAGGAACTGGAAGCACCAGCATTTGGAGGAGGAGGAGGGTCCTTTCTGAATCTCTGTGGAGGAGGAGAATATCTTCTGCTGCTCTTCCTTTCTTTTTGTTCATTCTTGGGCAGCCACATCCATGCTTGCATGCCCTTATAAGGTGTGATCTTTTGAAGTATATATTATGGTGTGTCATTTGCTGGATTTAATTTTGGTGTAGGAGGTGGAGGAGCTTTCCTCTTCTTAGATACCTTCTTTTTCTTTGGCTCATCATCTGAATCTTCATCATCATCATCCTCATCATCAAAATCTTGAGGAGCATCATATAAGGCATCAATGGCCTTTAGTACTGATTTATCAATTGGCTTTTCAGCCTGAGCAGAAACTGGAGGAGAAGTTGGAACTAGAATTAGAGCAGGAGCCGGAGAACTGTACACTTCAGTGCTTTCAGCAACTGACTTATTTTCCTCTTCTATATCTGCCATGATCAGTGCATCAAGATCAGGCATAGGTGAATCATCCATTACAAAAACTTGAACAGAAATGGCTGCTGGAGGGGATGAAATGGGGGAAATAGCTCTGGGTGGAGATGGAATGGCTGGAATCTCTGAAGTAGCAAAAATGGCCTTGAGTTGCTTGGCAACTTTGGGGCTTATTGGTGTGGTGTAAGGAATTATAGCCATGGATGGCATAGTGCTGTCTGCTGCTGATTGTTCAAATAAGTTAAATCAAAAATACTCAATAAATTTGATAGATCTACTGTGGGATTTATAATGAAATCACCAACAGTTATTTCCTCAGCCAACACAGGCTCATTCAAGTCCATATCAGACTCAATAAAATCAATTAAATCAAGAAATTCTTGATCAACATCTGATGCTGCTTCTTTATCAAGTACTTCTTTATCAGCTTCTGCTGCTATCCTGTCTTCTGTTTCTATTTCTGTTGGTACTGCTGCTGCTGTTACTGCTACTTCTTTTGATGCTGCTGGTGCTTCTTCTGTTACTGCTGCTTCTTCTTCTTCATGGAGTATCTCCCCCTGCCTGGTTTTAGTGGATACTGAAGCCAGGCCCCTAACTGAAGAGGAAGGAGCAGAGAGAGCAGATATCTGTACAGCAAGAGAAGATATGGAAGTAGCAAGAGGTGAAATAGCCTCTGCTATAATTGTTTTGAGGAGGGGAGTAAGTAGTGCAATGAGAGATGGAATAATGGATGGATATAATAGTGGAGTGGTAGAGGGTGTTGGAATGAAGATAGAAGTGGGGATGGTAGTAGTTGGTGGAGTAGGATGGAGAGCATCTTGCATGTGGACATCTAGAAGAGAGGAAGTATGAGGAGGGGAAGTAGGCAGAGTAAAGAATGGGATGTTGGCCAGATAGTGTTGTAAGGGAGATTAAGTTGGTGAGGGACTGGGTGTACCATGGGGGGATTGAGGTGGGGTTGGATGTAGTGATTGAGAGGGAAAAGGTTGTTGAGATTCCTGAAGAGGGGAAGAGGGGATGTTAGTGAGATCTATTGGTGGAGAAATTGTAGGAGATGTAGCTGGAGTAGGAATATGAACAGGTTGTTGTGGTTGTTGTTGTGGTTGTTGTTGTGTTTGTTGTAGAGAAGGAATGGTGGAAGAGGATGGAGGTGGAGGAGGGATCTCATCAGTACAGTGGGGAGTGGCTAAACCAGCCCTAGTACTCTCAGAAGCCCTGGTGGAAGAGGAGGGAGCCTTGGATAGCTTGGTGATGGTTCTCTCCCACCTGCCAAAAAGGGCACAGGTGAGCCTCTTAGAGGCATTTATGAATATGGTCTGGGAGACCAGGGATTCAACAGCTTTTTCCTTTAGGAAGATCCCTAATATCCTTCCAAAGCAAATCTCTTTCATTGTATTCTTTTTCTTAATCAGATCAAACATGATCTGAGCCCAGTGGACCTTCTTCTTATTGACCACAGTACACATAACTAGGAATTGGTGCCTAGTTATGTAGTCATGTGCAGTGTGCTTGCCCAGCAACACTTTTCCCATAATGTCTGCTAGAAACTTGAACTCAGCAGACAGATGTTTCTTAAGTAGTTTATTAGGGGTTTGTCCAGAATAACCCATCATACTTAGCATCATATCAAACTCCTCAGTATCCATTTCCAATTCTTCTTCACCATTACTTAACCCAAAAATTTCTGTTAAAACGGCGGGGGTGACGGAAACAATATTACCCACTATAGTTCAAGTCATGGTGTTGTCATCTGTTGTAGAAGAAGTATACACCCACTCTCTGATATCAGTGGCAGATAGCTTGATTGTAGTGGACAGCAGATTCTTCAAGTTTTGTTCTTCAAGCAGTTACAGTATTTCATGGAAGATTGGGTTGGAATGTTGTAAGGAATCGAAATCGACATCAAACCCGGTATCGAATTTCATTGCCGCAAGAGTTCCTGCTGGAATCGCCATTATAGCACCTGCAAGAGAAAAACGAAGATCAAGTGCAAAGGAACTGAAAGCGCGGGATGGAGGCCGAAGAAAACTTAGATATAAGGTTTTCCAGAATATGAATCAACAAACTCCGTTCCACAAAAAATAAAATAATTCTTCGATCTGAGGTCGACGAAGTAATTTGCAGTTAAATAATTCGTCGAGCTCAGTCTGAAGATTTGAAGACATTTCGTCGAGCTCCATTCGACGAAAGTGAAGACATTTCGTCGAGCTCCATTCGACGAAAGTTTTCTGAAGTAGATTCGTCGATCTCCGTTTGACGAAAATAACTTCACTCAAAGAGAGTTCGTCGAACTCCATTTGACGAATATCTCAAGAACTCTCCCCAGTTCGTCGAGCTCCGTTCGACGAACTTTGGCAAATTCGTCGAGTGCAGACAAAAAATAAACTAAGTCTTCTCCATTGATCATTCCAAGCTGATTTATAAAGAACAAGTGATTTCTTTCATCCAAGGGTTTGGTGAAATATCAGCTCTTTGTAAATCAGTGTAGATATAAACAAGTTTAATTTTGTTTTTTGTCTACACACTCTCTAATGAAATGATGCCTAATGTCTATATGCTTAGTCCTACTATGATGGACTGGATTCTGCGTTATGGCTATAGCACTTGTGTTATCACATAAGAGAGTTGAATTATTTAAGTTGAAGTCATAGTCTAGGAGTTGGTTTGAATTCACAATATCTGGGAACAAAAACTGCTAGCAACTATGTATTCTGCTTCAGTAGTTGATGTGGACACAGATGACTGCTTCTTACAAAACAAAGAGACTAATCGCATACCAAGGAACTGGAAGGTTCCTGAGGTACTTTTTCTATCCACCCTGCATCCAGTAAAGTCAGCATCTGAGTATTCAGTAAAATCAAATTCTGACTTAGTAGGATTACATAGGCCTAGACTGAGACAACTCTTTATATATCTCAAAATTCTTTTTAGAAAAATTAGTTGAGATTCTTTAGGGTTCACTTGGAACCTAGCACAGAGGCATGTGGCAAACATGATATCAGGTCTGCTAGCTGTAAGATATAGTAGGGACCCAACAATGCCCCTATATAACTTCTGGTCAACAGGTTTCCCATGTGGATCAGAATCTATTACAGTATTATTAGCCGTAGGTGTTTTATTTGCTGAGGCATCAGCCATCCCAAACTTCTTAAGAAGCACTTTAGCATACTTAGCTTGGGAGATGAAGATGTCATCAGGTAGCTGCTTCACTTGGAGACCAAGGAAGTAGGAGAGCTCACCCATGCTATTCATCTCAAACTTAGAATGTATGAGGTCAGAAAACCTCTTGCATAGTTTAGAGTCAGTAGATCCAAATATGATGTCATCCACAAAGATTTGTACTAACAAGATTTTATCCTTATGTTGCCTAGTGAATAGTGCTTTATCTACTATGCATCTAGTGAAATCATGCTCTATTAGAAATCTAGCTAAGGTCTCACACCAAGCTCTTGGAGATTGTTTTAGAACATAGAGGGCTTCATGCAATTTAAAGACATGATAAGGATGGGTTGGAGAGATGAAACCTGGAGGTTGTTCAACATAGACTTCTTCTTTTAGTACTCCATTCAGAAAAGCACTTTTTACATCCATCTGATATAACTTGAACTTCTTGTATGCAGCATAGGAAAGAAAAATTCTGATTTCCTCTAACCTTGCAACTGGTGCAAAGGTCTGATCATAGTCTATACCTTCTTCCTGCCTATAGCCTTGAGCAACAAGCCTAGAATTGTTCCTCATAATTACACATTGGGCATCTAGTTTGTTTCTATATACCCATTTGGATCCAATGACTGGGTAGTCTTTGGGTCTTGGAACCAAATCTCAAACTCTACATCTCTCAAACTGGTTGAGTTCCTCTTGCATTACAATGATCCAGTGGGGATCTTGCTCAGCATCTGTTATGGATTGAGGCACAACTTGAGAGAGAAAACAGGCTTGCATCAAGTCTTGGTTGAGTTTATGCCTTGTCTGTACACCTGCTGACATGTCTCCAATCACTTGAGATTTAGGGTGATCCCTAAGTGTGACAAAGTCAGTGGGTGGAATTGGTTCAGCAACAGCATTTTGAATTAATTCCTCTTGTGGAATTATGTTTGCTGTTGGATGTAGTTCAACTTCTTCTAACTATTCTTCTTCACTGTATTCATTAACATGTGGAGAAGGACGTTTTGGAGCCTCTTGGGTGAGGTTTATTCCATCCAATTTCTCACACAAGTGGGGTACCTGCAAAGGATCACTGGTAGAAATCTCTTTCTTCTTATAAGACATGTTAGTTTCATCAAAGGTAACCTGTATAGATTCCTCAATTTTAAGTTTGATTTATTGAACACCCTATAAGCTTTGCTTACTTGGTATTATCCTAGAAAAATTCCCTCTTCAGTCTTAGCTTCACACTTTCTAATGTATTTCTTGTTGTTATTATATATATAACATATACAACCAAATACTTTAAAATAGGTGATTTTAGGTTTCTTCCTTTAAGTAATTCATAGGGAGTCCTATTCTTTAGTTTATGTATTAAGCTTTTGTTCAGTACATAATTTGATGTGCTTACAGCCTCTGCCCAAAAAGATAGGGGGATGTAAGCATCTGCAAGTAATGTGCCTGCAACCTTAATTAGGGTCTTATTTTTCCTTTCAGCTACCCCATTTTGTTGGGGAGTTCTAGGAGCTGAGAAGCAGTATCTGATACCTTCCTTCTCACAGAACTCATGCATAAGAAGAGACTCAAACTCTGTACCATGATCACTTCTGAGGCCGGCAACCCCCAACGTGTTAAAGTTGAAGACGACGATGGCGGCAACCCCCAACATGTTAAAATTAAAGACGGCGATGGCGGCAACCCCCAACGTGTTAAAGTTGAAGACGGCGATGGCGGCAACCCCCAACGTGTTAAAATTGAAGACGGTGATGGTGGCAACCCCCAACGTGTTAAAGTTGAAGTTGGAGATTTCCTACATATTGAAGATGATGACGACGACCCCAACATGACGGAGACGGTGACCTTGTGGAGCTACATGATATGGAGCTACATGATGAAGATGAAGACTACCAAATAATATTTAGTTGTTTCTATTTGCATTTTATTTTTATCATGTAATGTTTAAACATTTGAGTATTGTGTTATTTTTATTTAGGTGGCTGCAAATAGTCAATGCATGATGTAAAGCCTATAAAAGGTTATCCTTGTTTCATTTTACTTAGTGAATGAAAAGTTGAGAAAACCCTAAAACCCTTTTGAAATCTCTTCTCCTTCTACTCGTTGGCCGCCCACCCTCTTCCTCCCTTCCTCTTGGCTGCCGGCCACCCTTCCTCTCCCCTCCTCTTGCTCGACCTCCCTCCTCTTCCCTCCTCCCCTTTCCTCCTTTGCTCCCCTCAGTTTCCCCCTTTTTCGCTCCTCCTCCGCTTCCTTTCCTCCCTTACAAATCCGACCACCACAATTCCTCCCTAGCCACCGGCCTCCTCCACCATCACCAAACTCGAGCACCCTTCAACTCCACCTCCCAAGATTCGGCCACCACTCAAGCCGACCCTCACTTCCACACCCCAAACCGAACCACCACCCTCTCCCTTATCCAAAACTCGACCTCCATCAAGAGCCCCAAATCAGCCCCTTCCCATAGTAAAATCGACCAACATCAAATGTGTTTTCTCCCTTTGTGGTTTTCCTCCATCCCGGCGTGAAGCAAAGGAAGCGGACAAGTTTCTCTCCAACCGGCGACACTCCGGCGGAGTCGTGGAAGAACAATCATTGAAAGTGAACCAGAATCATCTATTTCGGTTGAGTAACGGGATCTTCTATCTCTTGTGTGATTCTTATCCCTTGAGATTTTTATTTGATGGAATACCTTTGTATTACTTTGGAATCGTTTTTCATACATGGTTTATTTTTCCGATCGCATGTGTTATTCTTTCTAGTTGTTTAGTTTTCTGAGATGTTTGGCGAGCCTCGCTTTCGTTTTGTTGGGGGAGATCTACCATTTCCGAACTGAACCTTTCGGTAGATCCCTTTTGGTACAATCATCGCTCGATCGGACCAAGATTGGTCCTTTTAGCTTGAGAGGACATCGACCTCTAGTCGTTTGTTCGATCTTTAATCGGCGTGGCTACCGTACGTTAGCGATAGTTGATAACGTTGTTCGTGGGTGTGCTGCGTTTAGTTATTGTGTGAGCGTAATAGTGGAAATAGAGAGGCGTACGTGTTACTCCCTTTGCCGTTATAGTGTCAAACACCGTAGCCTACATCAATTTGGTATCAGATGGAGGTTCTTGTCAATTTTTTAATTGGCACCCTCACCTCTTATTTAGCACGTTAACACGCACTTTCTATGCACGTTTAGAGTCAAAATAATCCAAAAAAAAATATTTCTGGTCTGCCAATAGCGGCTCAAATTTCTTATTTTTCAGCAAAAAAATCAAAAAAAAAATTAATTAATAATCTTCATATTTTATTCTGCAAGAAAATCTATTTTATATTAATATTACCCTAGTGGTTAAGCGGGAACAAATCCGAAAAACCTATTTTAATTGGGTCAGAAGCATTTCTCATTGTATGTGCACCAATTCCGGATCGAGTTTTCTCTCCGGTTATCACAATATGGCCTACGACGTCAATGTTTCCCGAGGAAAATCATTAGGTTCCATTAGGAATATTAGAAAGCCATTCCAATTCCCGGTAGTGGATGAGATTAAGGCGTTGATTGGCCAATTAAAGGCTAGCCAAGTAGTACCATTTCTCCCAAGGCAACACCCTAGTTCTCCTACGGACGACGCTAGTTCCATACCGATCTTTAGGAATGAAGATAAACCAAATGCCCAAGCCAAATGGCAAATAACTGATGATTTGGCTACCCTTAAACAAGGGAATAAGTCGGTCTCAGATTATATGCAACTCTTTAAGGATTTGACGGTTAGGAGCGGTGTGATGGAATCGCCTGAGGTCACCCTTTACAGGTTTCGTAGGGGGTTGAGCCCCTACATCCAGGGAAAGTTATTGTGATATGGTCACACCGATCTAGACACCACCTTTTGCACGACATTGGAAATTGAGAAGCACCAGATTCCTAAGAGTAAAGTTCCCTCATATAAGACGATTACTATAGGTGAGTCTAGTGGCGAATCTGGCCTTGGCTCTATTGTGCGTCCTACCCTGATTATGCCCGTAGACCATTTTGAGTCTCCCCCTGAGTTGCCTGATTTAGTTGTAGACTCCCCTGATGAGTCTAGGGTCGTGCCTAGGACTGTGCCCGTCACTGAGGGCGAGGCTGATATTACTGATGATTGTATTGACGATGAAGAGATTGGTTACCCTAGTGACCTGGATGAGGATTTCTCCCCTGAGGAATCATCTCATCTCCCCTTCGGCAATACTTCTGCGCGGTCTACCTTGATTTCCATGGAGTCTTCCGATGACCCTGAGCCAGTTGATATTCCGGCTGAGTCGGAAGTGTTGCCTTATGCTGAGAGCTTACCCATTCGTGATTTAGGCGATGAAATGTTAGGACTCGAGCTGGTTATTTTTAGTCCGAGACATATTGTAGTGCCCACTTCTGAGGAATCATCTTCACTTCCCCTCGTCGATGTTTCTGAAACCATTACTGAGTCTGATTTGAGTGAAGTTTCTAGTGAGGTGATAGAGTCACCCTGTGGCAAATGTTTCTCTGATCGTGAGTTAGGTGGTGACGAGCCAGTTGAGTTTTCTATGAGGGAAGATCTTCTGTTTGATTTTCCGTTTGATTTTGATGGCTTGCACCCGGAGGATTTTACTTGGATGATAAATCCGTATTTTGACATTGGGCATGACTTAGCCCCTCCTCCGGAATCTATTGATGCTCCCATTCCTGAGATCTGTACTGTACTGATGTCATGATTTATGAGTTGGAAGAATGTCCTAGCGAGAGAGTTATATTTTTGGAAGATGACATAGAAGTAGACCCGGATGAGCGTCCCCTGATGCTAACTCCGTTGTGTGAATTTAAATGTGATCTTAACTCTCTCCCGATTTTAGCTTTACCGACTCTCCCTCCTGATATGTTGACCCGAACAGCGGATCCTTTCAGGCATGAATTTATTTTGCCTGATTTGAGTCATGTTATTTTACCATCCATGCTGGACCCTCCTTGGGACATGTCTCGTAGTGTGATACTAGATTTCGTGTTTAGTCATGATGAATGTCTCATTAATTTGGTATCCACTCGACTTTCTAAAACTAACCAAATCTCTGAGAGTACGTTAATGATGTAGCCATCTTTTGTGCCACCGGATCGCATTCTGTTGGTACCACCAGATCTCGTTGGGTTGGTGCCACCATATGTAGTTCCGCTAGTGCCACCATATTACTTTCCGTTGGCGCCACCATATTTAGTTCCCTTGGTTCCATCTCAAGTATTTTCGTTACTGCTATTTTACATGTCAAGTCTGCCAGCAATAGTATTTGCCTCTCACGCTTTAATTTTACATAAGCAGAGTAAGGAAGTGCTAGTCACACACATGTCTTTTTATCAATATATCGCTAACTTACATTAGAGGGAATCTCCCTATAAGGTTTTCGGTTTACTCTTAGTACGACTCGTCCCTGAACGGATGCCTACAGGCACTATAGAAACGTTGGCGATTCGGTGAGTTAGAACTTTTCGGATTTTTAATCAATTAGGAGAAACAACATATCTGTTGAAGTTAACCACTGAATGGGGAAATTCCCCTAGTTTAAATGTTTCCAATTTCACGCATTGTGTTTTTCCACCTTTTGAAATATCTAACTCTACGTTTGGTGCCACTATATTTTCATTTGGGTTGGGGGGTGAGCTTGTTCTTGGATCGTTCTCTCCATTGGTCTCCAACGGAGGTACGTTGACTGTTGATGAAGAAATTTTTCCTCTTTATTTGCCTAATGCTTTTCCCAGTTTCCCCAGGACAATCTTTTTGCTAGACAGGTTCATATTGGGTGTTTTGCTCTCCTCTCCAAGCGGTGGTATTCAGCGTTATGTGATACGATGGTGTGCTCGCCCGGTCTCCGGTGACCCTTGGATTCCGGACTCGGCTATGGTTCTTTTGGATGATGTTCTTCGGTGCCAGCACCGCCATGCCAACTCATCGGTGATGAGTTATTTTGAGCGGGGGAGGATTGATGGTGGCAACCCCCAACGTGTTAAAGTTCAAGACGGCGATGGCGGCAACCCCCAACGTGTTAAAATTGAAGACGGCGATGGCAGCAACCCCCAAAAGTTGAAGACGGCGATGGCGGCAACCCCCAACATGTTAAAATTGAAGATGGCGATGGCGGAAACCCCCAACGTGTTAAAGTTGAAGACGATGATTTCCTACATATTGAAGATGACGACGACGACCCCAACATGACAGAGACGGTGACCTTGTGGAGCTACATGATATGGAGCTACATGATGAAGATGAAGACTACCAAATAATATTTAGTTGTTTCTATTTGCATTTTATTTTTATCATGTAATGTTTAAACATTTGAGTATTGTGTTATTTTTATTTAGGTGGGCTGCAAATAGCCAATGCATGATGTAAAGCCTATATAAGGCTATCCTTGTTTCATTTTACTTAGTGAATGAAAAGTTGAGAAAACCCTAAACCCCTTTTGAAATCTCTTCTCCTTCTCCTCCTTGGCCGCCCACCCTCTTCCTCCCTTCCTCTTGGCCGCGGGCCACCCTTCCTCTCCCCTCCTCTTGATCGGCCTCCCTCCTCTTCCCTCCTCCCCTTTCCTCCCTTGCTCCCCTCGGTTTCCCCCTCTAGCTCCTCCTCCCCTTCCTTTCCTCCCTCACAAATCCGACCACCACAATTCCTCCCTAGCCGTCGGCCTCCTCCACCATCACCAAACCCGAGCACCCTTCAACTCCACCTCCCAAGATTTGGCCACCACTCAAGCCGACCCTCACTTCCACACCCCAAACCGAACCACCACCCTCTCCCTTATCCAAAACTCGACCTCCATCAAGAGCCCCAAATCAGCCTCTTCCAATAGTAAAATCGACCAAGATCAAAGGTGTTTTCTCCCTTTGTGGTTTTCCTCCATCCCGGCGTGAAGCAAAGGAAGCAGACAAGTTTCTCTCCAACCGGCGACACTCCGGCGGAGTCGTGGAAGAACGATACTTGAAAGTGAACCGTAATCATCTATTCCGGTTAGGTAAGGAGATCTTCTACCTCTTGTGTGATTCTTATCCCTTTAGATTTTTATTTGGTGGAATACCTTTGTGTTACTTTGGAATCATTTTTCATTCATGGTTTATTTTTCCGATCGCATGTGTTGTTCTTTCTATTTTTATAGTTTTTCGAGAGGTTTGGCGGACCTCGGTTATGTTTTGTTGGGGAATATCTACCATTTCCGAACCGAACCTTTCGGTAGATCCCTTTTGGTACAATCATCGCTTGATCGGACCCAAGATTGGTCCTTTTAGCTTGAGAGGACATCGGCCTCTAGTCATTTGTTCGATCTTTAATCGCCGTGGCTACCGTACGTTAGCGATAGTTGATAACGTTGTTCGTGGGTGTGCTGCGTTTAGTTATTGTGTGAGCGTAATAGTGGAAATAGAGAGGCGTATGTGTTACTCCCTTTGCCGTTATAGCGTCAAACACCATAGCCTACATCAACTTCTGATCAATGCAACATGAGTAGAGTACTCAAACTGTATGGTCCTGAGCAAATATGTAAGAACTTTAAAGATATCTGACTTAGATCTCAAAAATAATACCCAAGTGAACCTCTAGAAGTCATCTACAATAACTAAAGTGTAGGATTTCCCTCCTAGGTTTTGTACAGCAATGAGTTCAAAGAGATTCATGTGTAGCAAATACAAAATCTTGGGTGAATCACTTTTATTTACTGACTTAAAGGTAGATTTAGTTTGCTTGCCTAGTTGACAAACTCTGCAAAGGCCTTCCTTCTTGTAAGGACCAGAAGGAAACCTCTCACAAGGTTGTCTTTAGATAGCCTAGCAATGTTTTTCATATTTACATGTCCTAGCCTTTTATGTCATAATTCATTCTGATTACTAATTATGTTAAGTAAGCAGATATCTGAATTGGCAGAATGAAAATCAACTAAATAAATATTTCCTTGTTTATTTCCAATTAAAACATTTTGTTTCTCTTTATTAGAAATAATACAAGTTTTTGAGTTGAAATGTACCTGATAACCTTCATCACATAATTCGCTTATTGAGATGAGGTTATATTTGAGTCCTCTTACATAAGTCACTTTCTTGGAGGTGACTGCTCCAATTTTCACCTCTCCATAGCCTTCTGACTGGCCACACTTTGAATCACCAAAGATTACCTTTGGTCCCAGCTTGGACTTGTAGTTGATTAAATTACCCTTGCTGCAAGTCATATGTTTGGAGCATCCACTGTCAAGATACCAAGTTTGATTAATCTCTGGACAGTCCTTTTCCTGCAATAAAAACAGTTAGTAGTTCTTGACTCAGGTTACCTTAGGTCCTTTATATTGTTGATATGAAAAACTAGATATCACAGAAAATTCTGGTTGAGATTTGTATCCTAATGGATGATATCTTCTAGGTGGAATTATCCAATCAGCTAATGGATTAAATGGCTTTCTAGATTTAATAGAGTGGTTGTTATGGTCATAATTTTGGTTAAGTCATTCTGGGCTTGATGAAATGTTGTGAGTTCGTCGACCAGAGTTTGACGAATTGGGATGAGATCGTCGATCTCTGCCCAGAGAATGAATATAGTCATTTTTTTGCCCCACGTTCGTCGATCTCTGCTCGACGAACCATACAAAGTTCGTTGATCGCAGTAATACGAATAATTATAGTTAAACTCTGCATTCAGAGTTCGTCGACTAGAGTTCGACGAACTGGCCACATTTCATCGATCTGAGTTCGACGAAATCTGCTGAACTTTGTTTTTACCTAAGGTTTTCTGATTTCTATTATTTTGACTTTTTGAGTTAGGCATTTGTACTGTGGTTTGTTTGTTGGTTATTATTATTTCTTTCCCTTTAGCAGAAACAAATTTAATGGGTGTGGATAAAATATTCTTCTTGAGAATGGGGGGCAAACTTGATGATGCACCCAAGCTCAGCTTGCCATTTAGTCTGGAATTAACAGTGCTTGTAATGTCCATCAGCTTGAGGCTTCTCCCATTGAGAGATTCCCCAAGTTGTTTGGCCTCACATAGCTCAGTTTTTAAAGAATCAATTTGTTTATTAGCTGATAATAGTTCTTTAACTTGATGTTTTCCTGGTTTGATAATTTTTCCCTAAGTGCATTGATTTCCTTTTCTGAATTTATTAAGTCAATGCGCATTGTTTTAAACTCAATTTTAAAAGCATCAGAAGTATAATCAAAGGATAAGAGTAGCTGATCAGCTTCTGTTTCTGAGGCTTCTTCACTGTCATATGCATCTTCATCTGTGTAACACCCCCATCCGTCACATGACATATAGCAGAAGGTCAGGCTGGAACCCGACGCCATATACCACAGACAGTCAGAAGGATTACATAAGAATATCCAAACTATCTAATTAGGACTACTCGTCCTACACAGAGCATTCTAGCGGAAACTTTTAAATAGTTGAAAAAACCCAAAACTTAAATCCATAATCATGAATGTCCACATCCGAACAACAGGAATGAAAACCAAATACACTGAAAGGGTATACAGTCTTATGGCCTTACAAATATTCACTTAATAAGATAATGTCTTACATACATCGGCTCGCAGGCCGGCCACACATGACAAAATAAAAACAACTATTGTTTACAGCCTTCAAGGGCCAGCATAGCAACATGGGCTCCAGCCCGCTAACTTGCACTCGGCTCCACAACACCTGCAAGCAACATTCCACCGCACGGTGGCAAACAATGCAACGGTCAGCAAAAGCCGACCAAATTATAACGACCCCGCCCCTTACTCAGGACGACGTTGCTCTTTCCCTGCATAACATTAGCCCAGGTAAACAATAAAGTGCAATTATATTTTTCCACAGGTGTAGGCTCGCATGGCCAAACACCCTGTGCACTCAGGGCACATTAACGGTGAATCCTGACACTTCAGCATCTTCACCACCACTACCAAGATGGCAACCACGTGAGGATTTAGCCTTTCTGACCACTGTCTAAATCTCCCGACTATGCCAACGGCTAGTCCCCTTTTCGGGTCTCTCGCACCGAACCACATAGCCTAGGTCCAATTCCACTTGCCCGTTGCTCACAACATGTAGTCACCTTAAGACGTACACACGAGCCAAGCTTCTCTCGGATCCCAAAACTTTTCCAAACAATCACATAAACCAGTTATGTTCAAGTCCGGTTCTCTAACCGCCAAGTCAGCAAAACATATTTCCGCTCAGTTTTTCGGGTGCGCCTTGGAATTAATCCTCAAGGATCCCTGCTGCAATCTACCGCGTTGAAACACGAAAACCCAAAGCACAGACTCTTCTCCGGCCGAACATATCTAATGCAACATCACTGATCCAGACAATAAACGTCTGGGTAGGCTTCACACACAATGCATATGCCCGTACTTCGATTCCAGACTCTATATGCAACACAAGGGGGACTATTCACATCAACCCCAAGGAACACCACTCACTCACCGCACACTCGCGGGAGCGGGTTTCCCTATGCAAAAAGGAAGAGCTTCACATGCTCAAGTTGAGAATCGTTAACCTTGTAGTACACTGTGGCGCCATAGAAAACTACACGGATGGAAATCTTCGCAACGAACTTTCCTCCATGGATCCCCTCTCAGATCTCAAAACGGTGCTCGGATGCTCCGCCGACGGCCGGAAAACTCCTCCTTCTTCCTCCTCTTTCCAACTCCTTGAGAGAGAGACTAAGCGAGAAAATGAGGAATTGATCATCTATTTCCGAACTTAACAGAGCAGGGTTTCCCCAGGGCCGTCGGATTTAAAATAAAGAAATCGAATGGCTCTGATCCGTACAAAAAAATAAACAGACCTGGACCGAACACGGCTTGGCACACGGCCATGTCCAAGGCCGTGTGCCTCAATCCAGACACGATCGTTGAACACAAAGACTCACACGGGCTCCGAAACGCCCGTGTCTCACTCGACATGTAACGCCCCGAAACTCAAGGGAGCGACGGGAGACATTTTGGGCCAGTTTTGGGTTCTGGCTGCAGGCACACGACCGGAGACACGGGCGTGTCCCAGGGCATGTCAAGCTTGTGTCGACACTCATCCGGGAAGTCGACATTTTGATCTCGACATTGTGTTGAGACTGGGCACACGGCCTGCGACACGGGCGTGTCGACCCGTGTCGACACTTAGCCCGCGAAGTCGACACTCTGCGTTCGACGAAGTGTCGAGACATGGCACATGGCCTGCGACACGGGCGTGTCGCAGGGCGTGTCGACCTGTGTCGACACTCGTCCCGGGAAGTCGACACTTTGCTCGACGATGTGTCGAGACAAGGCACACGTCCTAGGACACGGGCGTGTCCAAGGTCATGTCATCAGGTCGACGATCTTCGCTCGACGAAGTGTCGAGTGTCGAGACCGTGTACACGGCCTGGGGCCAGGCGTGTTGAGGTGACACGGGCAAGGACACAGGCGTGTCCTAGAACCCGTGCAGTGCTCGGGTTGTTTTCGGGGAAAATTGATGGGGGTACACGGCCGGCCACACGGCCGTGTCAGGTGGAATACGGGCGTGTCTGGTCGAACACGGGCATGTTCGATACCCGTGTGTTATTCCAAGCGAGCCGATTTTGACGGTGAATGAGGCACACGGCCCTGGACACGGGCGTTTGCCAGGCCGTGTGCGGTCCATATTGGGCATTTCAGTCCCGAATCAAAGCCATTCATTTCTTTAATTGATGATCCAATGGCTGGGGGTTGTTCCTGAAGGGATATACCATGGATTGGACTTAGAAACCCTCACTTTTCATGAGTGGATATCTTTCTAAAAGCTTAGAGAGAGAGGAGAGCCAAGGAAGGAAGAAGAAGCTAGATCCGGCCATTGGAGGAGCTTCGAAGCTCCAAATCGCGAGCCGACTCCGGATCCACGGAGGCAAAGCTAGTGTGGTGCTTTTCGTCCGCTTACTTTTCCATGGCGCCAAAGAGGAACGCTCGGGTAACGATTCTCTTCTTGAGCATGAGTAGCTCTCCTTCTTTGCATAGGAAGCCCGCTCTCGCACGTTTGCGGAGAATTGGAGGCGTTCCTTCGGGTAGATATGTGAAGTCCCCGTTGTTTAGAGTCCGTAAGCGAGAACGGACATAGGCATGATGTGTGAAGCCTACCCGGACATGTTGGTCTGGATCGGTGATGTTGCATTGCATAATGCCGGAGAAGACTCCGTGCTATTGGTTTTTTTTTGGGTTTTCTACACGGTAGATTGCAGCAGGGAGCCTTGGGGATTAACCTAAAGGTGCACCCGGAAAACTGGGCGGATACATGATCATGCCAACTTGGTGGTCTGAGAGCCAACTTGAACATAACCGGGTTATGTGAATTGTGATGGAAATGGGACTCGGGAGAAGTTTGACCCGCGCATATGGCTTAAATTATCGTTGCGATGTGAGCACGGGTTAGATTGAACCGTACCCGTTCTATGTCGTTCGGTTAAAGAGACCTAAGGGTACGTGGCACTTGCCGTTGGCATAGATTAGGGTCTTCGGCGGTCTATGGCTTAAATTGTCGTGACCCAGGCCAAGAAGACAAAATGCTCATAGGTTTGGCCGTCAAAGTGGCGGTGGTGAGTCCGGAATGTCTATGGCTTTAATTGACGTGACATCGACCGGTTCACCGAGAATGTGCCCTGAGAGCACGGGGCGTGTGGCCGTGCGAGCCAACGTCTGTGATGAAATGGTTATATATATTGCTCGCTTATGATAATGAAATGCAGGGAAGGAGCATCGCCGCCCCGAGTTGGGGGCGGGATCGTTATAATTTGGTCAGCATTGCTGACCGTTGGCTTATTTTACCACCGTGCGGTGGTTTGTTGCTTGCAGGTGCTGCTGGACCAAGCGGTCAATAGCGGGCTAAAGCCCAAGTGCGAAGCCGGCCCTCGAAGGCCTAATTGGTAGTGTTTACTGTTTTTATTCATGTATGACCGGCCTGCATGCCGAGGTTTGTAAATCATGTAATATCAAGTGAACAATTTTTGTAAGGCCTTAAGGCTTGTACTGGTGTATTTTGTAACATTCCTATTTTGCATTAGTGGACATTCATGCTTTAGTGCTGGGTTCTTTATTGCAACTTATTAATCTGCTTCCGCTAGAATGCTCTGTGTAGGACGTTGTGATTGGTTGGATGGTTTCCATGAGTAACCACCCGGTCTGTCTGTGGAATACGGCGTCGGGCCCCGGCCGGACCTACTGCTATATGCTATGCGACGGATAGGGGGTGTTACAATTTGGTATCAGACTACTGGTTTTGGTCGGGCTTAACATGAATTCGTGGGCGAATTCTTTTTAAGGGGTGGTGAGCACATGGTGTGCGTCATCGTTATAACGGTAAAAGAACCCATGAATGTTCACTTATGAATGAAAATACACGTGTTTGAGGAACCTGCGTGTTCCTATAGTTGTTGTTTGCAATTTTATTTGGTCGCTTAACGGTGTTTTGTACCACTATAGGTGACCAGAAGTGGTGTTGGGCCGTCAGAACGCCGAGTTTCTGAGGCTAGCAGTGCACCAGATGTTGCTCCTACAACACCTCTATCGGCTAAGAACATACGCTTGGTGGCCGAAGTTGTGTTGGCCGTGATAAATGCGCAGCCTGCAAGGCAAACGCAGCAGCCCGCTCCTGCGATGGAGCAGAAACCTCTTCAAGAGGCTGAGCCGAGGAGAGTGGAGCAAGTGGTTGTGGAACCGGTGGTGCCAAGGAGGGCAACCGAGAGGCAGCTTAAGCATATAATGAGCTTTAAACCTCCGTTATTCTCGGGGTTGGGAACCCCATCTCAGGCTGAAGACTGGCTCTCCAGGGTGAAGAGAGTCATGACAGCAATGGAGACGGAGGAGTGGCAAATGACCACCATTGCAACGTTCCTTTTGGACGGTGAAGCGAGATTATGGTCGGAAGGTTTGGAGCTGCATCATTTGAGAGGTAGACAACTTACAGACGTCCCGATGGAAGAGTTCTCGGGATTGTTCTTAGCAAGATACCTCCCTTCTACTCATAGGATTTCGATGGAGAACGAATTTCTGAAGTTGGTTCAGGGTGAGAAGAGCGTGGATGAATATCTCCATGAGTTCACTCGTTTGAGTCGATATGCTAGCTCCACCATTGTGGATGAGGAGCGCAAGACTAATCGCTTCTATGAAGGCTTGAGAGATGAGTTGAGATTACTACTCTCGGGGCTGATGACGCAGGGTTCTTAAACTTGGACAACACTGCCCGGTCCTTGGAGAAGGACATGAAGAATATACAAGCAAAGAAAAGCTTGGGGGAGAAGAAATCTGAATTCAAAGTGCCGACTACTTCAAAGTCCTGCTATCGGAGGTCTTTCAAGAAGCATAGGACTTCGGGTCCAGCTCCTTCTGGTGCTTCTGGGGCGACTACGAGTCGGACCCCGGGTGCGTGTTTTATTTGTGGCAAGACGGTGCATTTTGCCCGTGACTGTTGGAGAGGACGTCCTAAGTCCGAGAGAAGGCCGGGAGCTACTTATGAAGAGAAGGGAAAGACGGTGGAGTCGACCGCATCCCACTATGCTCCGGCCCAACCAAGGGTCTATAATCTTGGCCAACAGGAGGCCATCAAACAGGCTGATGTGGTGACAGGTACGGTTTAATTTATAGCAAGTCAATTTCTTTAAATACTTGTTATGCACATGTTACCTTACCACTGCTTGTTTAGGATTTGTATTGATTTGTGAAAATCCGACACGAGCACTCTTCGATACGGGAGCTCCACACTCCTTCTTGTCTGAAGGATTTATATCACGCATCGGAGTCCCTTCTTCGATGGCGAAGGATAAGTTGGATGTGTTGTTGCCCAATGGGTGTTCGATGCGAGCGGATAGGATCTGCGATGTTAAGATTCGTATTGGGAATCAGGAGTTCGACCTGCAGGCATCTTTTCTTCCGTTGGTGGAGTTCGACGTCATATTTGGCATGGAATGGCTCTCGGAGCAGCAGGCCCATATAGATTGCTGTAGCAAGGAAGTCAAGCTGGGAGCAAGTCGTGAAACGACTTTTACGGGCTTAAAGGGGTCGAGCAAGAAGTTGATGTCTGCTCTTCAGGTGGTGAAGGCGGTTCGTGCCGGTGCAGAACTGTTCTTTACACTAGTGGAGGTTGCGAAGCCGAAGCCCGCGTTGGATTGTATTTCAGTGGTATCGGAATACCCTGATGTGTTCCCCGCAGATCTTCCTGGAGCCCCGCCTCAGCGGGAGATAGATTTTACGATTGAGCTAGTGCCGGGTGCAAAGCCTGTGTCACGATCTCCTTATCGGCTAGCGCCTAAGGAAATGGCGGAGCTGAAAGTTCAACTACAAGAGTTGTTGGAGCAAGGGTATGTGCGCCCGAGTTCTTCGCCTTGGAGCGCACCGGTCCTCTTTGTTAAGAAGAATGACGGAAGCTTGAGGCTATGTATTGATTATCAGGAGCTCAACAAGTTGACGGAGAAGAATAAGTACCCGATCCCCCGGATTGATGATCTTTTTGATCAGTTGGTAGGGTCGACGGTGTACTCGAAGTTAGATCTCAAGGCTGGGTACTATCAGCTGCGAATAAGGGAGAGTGATATCCCGAAGACAGCGTTTAGTACGAGATACGGGCATTATGAGTTTACGGTCATGTCGTTTGGGCTGACTAATGCGCCGTCAGTGTTCATGGATTTGATGAACAGGACTTTCAGGGAGTACTTGGACCATTTCGTGATCGTCTTCATCGACGATATTTTGGTGTACTCGCAAAGTGAGGAAGATCACTTCAAGAATCTTCATTTGGTTTTGGAGACGCTAAGGAGAAATCAACTGTATGCCAAGTTCTCGAAGTGCGAGTTTTGGTTGTCCTCGGTGGCGTTCCTCGGTCATATAGTGAGTGGAGAGTGTATTGTTGTGGATCCGGCGAAGATTGTTGCGATACGGGAGTGGCCTGAGCTTGCTACGGTAGTGGAAGTCCGGAGTTTTCCGGGGCTTGCCGGCTAGTATAGGAGCTTCGTAGAGAAATTCTCGCGGATAGCTTTACCTCTCACTACTTTGACGAGGAAGGAGCATAAGTTCGTTTGGACGCCGGAGTGCGCGCGAGCTTTTGAGGAGTTGAAGTGTCGGTTGACCACAGCGCCTGTGCTGAGTTCGCCATGTGGGACCGAAGGCTATGAGATTTATAGTGATGTTTCGGGTAGCAGTTTGGGTTGCGTGCTACTGCAACACGAAAGTGTAATAGCTTATGGCTCGGGACAGCTGAAAGTCCATGAAAGGAACTATCCGGTCCATGACTTGGAGTTAGCGGCCGTGATTTTTGCCTTGAAGCTGTGGAGACACTATTTGTACGGTGTGAAGATTGATATCTACACCGATCACAAGAGCCTGAAGTATCTTATTGATCAGAAGGATCTGAACATGCGGCAGCGTAGATGGATGGAGTTCCTGGGGGACTATACATTCAAGATTCACTACGTGCCTAGTAAAGGGAATGCGGTTGCGGACGCGTTGAGTCGCCGAGCCCCAGCTCAAGCCAATTGGCTATCGGTGCATGATGAGCGGTTGGTGCGGGAGTTGGAGGCATTGGAGATTGTTTGTGTGGACAGGCAATCAAGTGCTGAAGCAGTTCTGAATTGGACTGAAGTCCAATATGACCTGGCTGATCGTATTCCGCAGGCTTTGGATATGGATGCTCATATGAAGCAGTTCATGGTAGAGGCTCTGGATGGGTCAAATTCCCAATTCGTCGTGGAGGACGGATTACTTTGGAAGGACGGTCGTCTGTGCGTCCCAAGTGTGGGTAATTTGCGGGTGGAGTTGTTGTACGAGGCACACCATACCATGTACTCGATTCACCCGGGGAGCACGAAGATGTACCGCGATGTGAAGAAACTGTTTTGGTGGCCGGGTTTGAAGAAAGATGTCGCGCTATACGTAGCAAAGTGCCAAACTTGCACCTTGGTGAAGGCGGAGTGCCAAAAGCCGGGAGGATTTCTTAAGTCCTTGCCTATTCCGGAGTGGAAATTTGACGACATCTCTATGGACTTTGTGTACGGTTTGCCAAGGTCGCAAAAGGGGAACAACGCCATTTGGTTGGTTGTTGATCGGTTAACGAAGGTGTCGCATTTTATTCCGCATAGGAAGGATGACCCGGTGGAGAAGTTGACAAAGCTTTATGTGGATAACATAGTGCGGCTTCATGGTGTGCCCCGCAGCATCGTGAGTGACCGAGATGGGCGGTTCACGTCCAATGATTGGAGGCTAGTGCAGCAAATGTTGGGAACAAAGCTGAAATTCAGCACAGCCTTCCATCCGCAAACGGATGGGCAGACCGAGAGGGTCAATAGAACCATGGAAGACATGCTCCGCATGTGTGTCTTGGATTTTGGAAAGTAGTGGGAAGACCACCTTTATTTGGTGGAGTTCGCATACAATAATAGCTACCAAGTGAGTATTCAGATGGCGCCTTTCGAGGCCCTATATGGTAGAAAATGTCGCACGCCGTTGTCTTGGTTAGAAACGGGTGAGTCAAAGTTGTATAAGCGATCGAAAGTGGAGGATGCTACTTCTTTGGTGAGAACCATTCGGGAGAGGTTGCTTATCGCTAAGGACCGGCAAGCGAAGTACTATAATGCCAAGCACGGGAACGTGGAGTTCGCTGTGGGCGACTATGTGTACTTAAAGATCAAGCCGTTCAAGGGTGTCTCGCGGTTGCGGCGACATAAAAAGCTAAGCCCGAGGTACCTTCGACCGTTTGAGGTTCTGGAGCGAGTTGGTGAAGCGGCCTATCGGTTGAAGCTTTCAGTAGAGCTTAGTGGTTTACATAATGTATTCCATATTTCGGTGCTCCGGAAGGCGGTGCAAGAGCCTTCGCAAGTGATCGGGGTTGATCAAGTGCCGGTGAATAGTGGGTTGATGACAAAGGTCAAGCTCGTGCGGATTGAGGACTCGAAGGTCAAGCGGCTACACAATAAAGAGATCAGGATGGTAAAGGTCCGGCGGGACAATTGCGGTCGTGAGGAGCTCTCTTGGGAGCGAGAGCAGACTATGCTTGATGAGTATCCAGAGTTGTTCCGCTCAGGTACAAATTTTGGTTTTGTCCATGTCTTTCCTTTATGTAATTTCGTGGACGAAATTCTTTTAAGAGGGGGAGAGTTGTAACGCCCCGAAACTCAAGGGAGCGACGGGGGACGTTTTGGGCCAGTTTTGGGTTCTGGCTGCAGGCACACGGCCTGGGACACGGGCGTGTCCCAGGGCGTGTCAAGCTTGTGTCGACACTCAGCCGGGAAGTCGACATTTTGATCTCGACATTGTGTCGAGACTTGGCACACGACCTGCGACACGGGCGTGTCGCAGGGCGTGTCGACCCGTGTCGACACTTAGCCCGCGAAGTCGACACTCTGCGTTCGACGAAGTGTCGAGACATGGCACAGGGCCTGCGACACGGGCGTGTCGACCCGTGTCGACACTCGTCCCGGGAAGTCGACACTTTGCTCGACGATGTGTCGAGATAAGGCACACGGCCTAGGACACGGGCGTGTCCAAGGCCGTGTCATCAGGTCGACGATCTTCGCTCGTCGAAGTGTCGAGTGTCGAGACCGTGTACACAACCTGGGGCCCAGGCGTGTTGAGGTGACACGGGCAAGGACATGGGCGTGTCCTAGAACCCGTGTAGTGCTCGGGTTGTTTTCGGGGAAAAATGATGGGGGTACACGGCCGGCCACACGGCCGTGTCAGGTGGAACACGGGCGTGTCAGGTCGAACACGGGCGTGTTCGATACCCGTGTGTTGTTCCAGGCGAGCCGATTTTGACGGCGAATGAGGCACACGGCCCTGGACACGGGCGTGTGCCAGGCCGTGTGCGGTCCAAATTGGGTATTTCAGTCCTGAATCAAAGCCGTTCATTTCTTTAATTGATGATCCAATGGCTGGGGGTTGTTCCTGAAGGGATATACCCGGGATTGGACTTAGAAACCCTCACTTTTCATGAGTGGATATCAATCTAAAAGCTTAGAGAGAGAGGAGAGCCAAGGAAGGAAGAAGAAGCTAGATCCGGCCATTGGAGGAGCTTCGAAGCTCCAAATTGCGAGCCGACTCCGGATCCACGGAGGCAAAGCTAGTGTGGTGCTTTTCATCCGCTTACTTTTCCATGGCGCCAAAGAGGAACGCTAGGGTAACGATTCTCTTCTTGAGCATGAGTAGCTCTCCTTCTTTGCATAGGAAGCCCGCTCTCGCGAGTTTGCGGAGAGTTGGAGGCGTTCCTTCGGGTAGATATGTGAAGTCCCCGTTGTTTAGAGTTTGTAAGCGAGAACAGACATAGGCATGATGTGTGAAGCCTACCCGGACATGTTAGTCTGGATCGGTGATGTTGCATTGCATAATGCCGGAGAAGACTCCGTGCTATTGGTTGTTTTTCGGGTTTTCTACACGGTAGATTGCAGCAGGGAGTCTTGGGGATTAACCCAAAGGTGCACCCGGAAAACTGGGCGGATATGCGATCTTGCCGACTTGGTGGCCTGAGAGCCAACTTGAACATAACCGGGTTATGTGAATTGTGATGGAAATGGGACTCGGGAGAAGTTTGACCCGCGCAAATGGCTTAAATTGTCGTTGCGATGTGAGCACGGGTTAGATGGAACCGTACCCGTTCTATGTCGTTCGGTTAAAGAGACCTAAGGGTACGTGACACTTGCCGTTGGCATAGATTAGGGTCTTTGGCGGTCTATGGCTTAAATTGTCGTGACTCAGGCCAAGAAGATAAAATGCTCATAGGTTTGGCCGTCAAAGTGGCGGTGGTGAGTCCGGAATGTCTATGGCTTTAATTGGCGTGACATCGACCGGTTCACCGAGAATGTGCCCTGAGAGCACGGGGCGTGTGGCCGTGCGAGCCAACGTCTGTGATGAAATGGTTATATATATTGCTTGCTTATGCTAATGAAATGCAGGGAAGGAGCATCGCCGCCCCGAGTTGGGGGCGGGATCGTAATAATTTGGTCAGCATTGCTGACCGTTGCCTTGTTTTGCCATCGTGCGGTGGTTTGTTGCTTGCAGGTACTGCTGGATCAAGCGGTCAATAGCGGGCTAAAGCCCAAGTGCGAAGCCGGCCCTCGAAGGCCTAATTGGCAGTGTTTACTATTTTTATTCATATATGACCGGCCTGCGTGCCGAGGTTTCTAAATCATGTAATATCAAGTGAACAATTTTTGTAAGGCCTTTAGGCTTGTACTGGTGTATTTTGTAACATTCCTATTTTGGATTAGTGGACATTCATGCTTTAGTGCTGGGTTTTTTATTGCAACTTATTAATCTGCTTCCGCTAGAATGCTCTGTGTAGGACGTTGTGATTGGTTGGATGGTTTCCATGAGTAACCACCCGGTCTATCTATGGCATACGGCGTCGGGCCCCGGCCGGACCTACTGCTATATGCTATGCGATGGATAGGGGGTGTTACATGACACGCCCGCGTCGTGTCCTCGAAATGCCCGTGTCCGGGGGCGTGTCACATATAACCGCCACGCCAACCGACACGACCCTTGGAAACACGGGTACTGACACGGGTAGGCACACGCCCGTGTCAAACGACACGCCCGTGTCATTAAGCCGTGTTCCTTGCCGTGTCCTTCTTGGGATAAAAAAACGGCCAAAACACCATGCCAGACATAGCCTTGTACACGGCCGTGTCCTAGGCCGTGTACCCATATATAGGCACCAAAATCCCTTTTTTACGCGACCAACTCAAATACAATTTTCGGGGCGTGACAAATCTCCCCCACTTAAGGAATTTCGTCCCGAAATTACGTAAAGGTACACAAAATTACAAGTTACCTGAACGGAATAACTCGGGGTATTCTTCCAACATAGTTTGCTGTCTCTCCCAAGATAGCTCCTCACGTCCGCAATTATCCCAACGGACTTTAACCATTCGGTTATCCTTTTTGCGGAGTCGCTTGACTTCAACGTCTTCTATACGTATAGTCTTGACCTTTGTCGTCAACTCGTAATCAACTGGCACTTGATCAATCGCAACTATCTGCGAAGGCTCTTGCACTGCCTTACGCAACACTGATACATGGAACACATCGTGCAACCCACTCAACTCCACCGACAGCTTCAATCTATACGCTGCTTCTCCAACACGCTCCAGGATCTCAAATGGTCCAAGGTATCTCGGACTCAGCTTCTTCAAGCGTCGAACCCGCGAGACGCCCTTGAACAGTTTGATTTTCAAATACACCCAGTCGCCAACATTGAACTCCATGTTCCTATGTTTGGCGTTATAGTACTTCAACTGTCTGTCCTGAGCGATCTTCAACCGTTCCTGAATTATCCGTATCACTGAAGTGGCATCTTCCACCGCTTGATGTTTGTAAAGCTTTGACTCGCCCGTATCCAACCAAGACAACGATGTGCGACACTTTCTCCCGTACAAGGCCTCGAAAGGCGCCATTCCAATACTCGTCTGAAAGCTGTTGTTATACTCAAACTCCACCATGTATAGGTGATCTTCCCACTGCTTTCCAAAATCTAGGATGCACATGCGAAGCATGTCCTCCAACGTCCAGTTGACCCTCTCGGTTTGGCCATCCGTCTGTGGATGAAAGGCTGTGCTGAACTTTTGCTTAGTACCCAACAGACTATGCACCAACCTCCAGTCATTCGACGTGAAGCGTCCATCTCGATCACTAACAATATTGCGGGGCACACCATGCAAGCGTACAATATTCTCCACATAGAGTTTGGCCAACCTTTCCACCGGATCTTCCTTCCTGATCGGGATGAATTGAGACACCTTTGTCAACCTATCTACGACCACCCAGATGGCGACATTTCCCCTCTGCGACTTCGACAAACCATGCACAAAATCTATAGATATGTCGTCAAATTTCCATTCCGGGATAGGCAAGGACTTTAGGAAACCTCCGGGCTTCTGGCACTCCGCCTTAACCAAGGCACAAGTTTGGCACTTGGCCACATAGAGTGCTACATCCTTCTTCAATCCTGGCCACCAAAATAATTTCTTCATGTCTCTATACATCTTCGTGCCTCCCGGGTGGATTGAGTACTTGGTATGATGTGCCTCGTACATCAACTCCTCCCGAAGATTATCCGCACTACGAACGCATAAGCGACCGTCCTTCCTTAACAACCCATCCTCAACAGCAAATTGGGAATTTGACCCATCCAATGATTCATTCAAGATCTGCTTCATGCTGTTATCCTGAATCAAAGCCCGCCGAACTCTATTAGCTAGGTCACACTGCACCTCGGTCCAAAACAATTTCGCCTCAGTACTAGACTGCTTGTCGATGCAAGATATCTCCAAAGCCTCCAACTCACGGACCAATCTCTCATCATGTACCGACAACCAGTTGGCCTGTGTAGGAACCTTACGACTCAACGCATCTGCCACTACATTACCTTTCCCTGGCACATAATGTATCTTGAAGGTGTAGTCCCCTAGGAACTCCATCCACCTCCGCTGCCTCATGTTCAGATCCTTTTGATCCAACAGGTACTTCAAGCTCTTATGATCGGTGTATATATCGACTTTCACACCGTACAGATAGTGCCTCCACAGATTTAGAGCAAATATCACGGCCGCTAACTCCAAGTCATGGACCAGATAATTTCTCTCGTGAGCCTTCAATTGTCGTGAACCCTAGACTCTCACACCCCCATGCTGTAGTAGAACACATCCCAAACCACTGCCCGAAGCATCGCTATAGATTTCGAACCCTTCGGTTCCACTTGGGGAACATAAAATAGGCGTCGTGGTCAACCGCCTCTTCAACTCTTCAAAAGCCTGTTCGCACTCCGGAGACTACACAAACTTCTGATTCTTCCTAGTCAAAGTTGTGAGTCGTAGCGCTATCTGCGAGAAGTTCTCTATGAAGCGCTGGTAGTAGCCAGCAAGCCCCAAAAAGCTCCGGACCTCTGCAACTGTAGTCAAAGCAGGCCACTCCCGTATCGCCACTATCTTCGTCCGATCCACAGTTATCCCTTCTCCACTAACAACATGACCAAGGAACGCTATCGAGGATAACCAGAACTCACACTTGGAGAACTTATCATACAACTGGTTTCTCCTCAATGTCTCCAACACCATGATATCATCGATAAATACTATCACGAAACGGTCCAGGTACTCTCTGAACGTCCTGTTCATCAGATCCATAAACACGGATGGCGCATTGGTCAAATTCGTAATGCCCAAACCGCGTATTGAATGCTGTCTTCGGGATGTCGCTCACCCTTATCCTCAATTGTTAGTAACCGGACTTCAGATCTAACTTCGAATATATCGTTGACCCAACCAACTGATCAAATAGATTGTCAATTCTCGGGATCAGATACTTATTCTTTTCCGTAAGCTTGTTCAATTCCCGGTAGTCGATACAAAGCCGCAAGCTCCCATCTTTCTTCTTAACGAATAGAACTGATGCGCTCCAAGGCGACGAACTTGGACGCGCATAACCTTGCTCTAACAACTTTTGCAGTTGCACCTTCAACTCTGCCATCTCTTTTGGCGCTATCCGATAGGGGGAGTGTGACACCGGTTTGGCACCCGATACCAGCTCAATAATAAAGTCTATCTCCCGCTGAGGAGGAGCTCTTGGGAGATCATCCGGGAACACATCATGATACTCGGACACAACTGGGATACTGTCCAGACTAGGCCTAGGCATCGAAGTCTGCACTAGAGTGACAAACCGCTCTGCCCCAGACCGAACTGCCTTGATCACCTGAGGGGCAAACGTCAACATCTTGCTCGACCCCTTTGACGCCCGCAAATGCCATCTCACGACTAGCTCCCAACTGACCTCCTTGCAACTACAATCAATGTATGTTTGCTGCTCCGAGAGCCAGCCTAGCAAAGATCACATCGCACACAACTATCAGCAATATCGACGCTCGCAAGTCATCAACGTGACTCCCACGCCTTACCCTAACGGCACAAGCTCTATCCGCACACATAGGGCACCCGTAGGCAGCAGCCCATCCAATTTGACCTTTGCCATCGAAGGAAGTACTCTGATGCACGATAGAAACTCTTCGGACAGAAAGGATGCGAAACTTCCGCACCGAATAGTGCTCTCGCCGGCCAATTGACAATCTAAACGAGCCTAACACAATCAGTCATAGGCTAAAATTCATAGGGAAACAAATATTTAAAGCTAACCTGCTATATATACCCGTCACCGCATCAAACTGCTTTGTGGATTCCTGTTGGCTAAGGTTGTACACTTTTGGCTGGGTTGGGGTAAAGTGCGATGCGGTTGCCTCCGACCCCTTGCCCTTCTCCTCGTAGATATCTATAGATTTCTTCAAGGACTTCCGCCGTCCGCGCCAACAGTTTCGGGCAAAATGTCCTGGCTTCGCACAGTTAAAACATGTAATTGCCTTCCTCCCAATGGTTGTTGTTGTCTTAGCTTTCTTTATCTTCTGTGTGCCATTATGACAATCTCGGGCAAGGTGCCCTTTCTTGCCACAAGTATGACAGTTGTAAGTAACCTTGCCAGTCGATGATCTAACCCTCTTTTTCAGCATTCTGCGAGATGCAGCCCTCATAGGACTTGCAGAGTTAGATACCCTACTCACTGGTATCTGGTGAATTTTCCCCATATCTACTTCCAAAGATCTAGCCGACTCCACCAAGGCTCGGAATCCCAAAAGTTGTGGTCCTAGCAGTAGAATTCGCAGTTCGTCACGCAGACCGTTATAGAATCTATCAACTATAGACTGCTCGTTCTCCAACCCAAAGCATGGGTAGCGGCTTATCAAAAGAAACGCCTTCAAATACTCATCAACCGAGTGCATGCCCTACACTAAGCATATGTTCAATGGCTGACCTGATGGCCTTCTAAATGTCACTTGATCCAACACACCACCTGACATTGAAGTCATCTCAGGGACAAAGGGTAGCACATTGCTTCCCTGTTGTGCACTAGTCACAGCAAGAACCACTTCAATAATCCTTCTTATGGTTTCAAACGATGGAGGGGTCTCATGCATATCGCCAGGTGCACTATAATCCTCAGAAACCAGATGTTCTATCGGCTCTGCGCCACTCCCGGTCACTTATAGTCGTACAAAACAACAATAAGTGACCAAACGGAATTGCAAAAAGCAATTATAGGAACACGCAGGTTACTCAAACACGTGTATTTTTCATTCTGAAGTGGACATTCATGGGTTCTTTTTAATGTTATAACGATGATGCACACATGTGCTCACCACCCCTTAAAAGAATTCGCCCACGAATTCATTTAAGGCTGACCGTAAGCAGAAGTCTGATACCAAATTGTAACACCCCCATCCGTCACATGGCATATAACAGAAGGTCCAGCTGCAACCCGACGCCATATACCACGGACAGTCGGAAGGGTTACATAAGAATATCCAAACTATCTAATTAGGACTACTCGTCCTACACAGAGCATTCTAGCGGAAACTTTTAAATAGTTGAAAGAACCCAAAACTTAAATCCATAATCACGAATGTCCACATCCACACAACAGGAATGAAAACCAAATACACTGAAAGGGTACACGGCCTTATGAGCTTACAAATATTCACTTAATAAGATAGTTTCTTACAAACATCGGCTCGCAGGCCGGCCACACATGATAAAATAAAAACAATTATTCTTTACGGCCTTCAAGGGCCAGCACAGCAACATGGGCTCCAGCCCGCTAACTTGCACTCGGCTCCACAGTACCTGCAAGCAACATTCCACCGCACGGTGGCAAACAATGCAACGGTCAGCAAAAGCCGACCACATTATAACGACCCCGCCCCTTACTCGGGACGACGGTGCTCTTTTCCTGCATGACATTAGCCCAGCTAAACAATAAAGTGCAATTACATTTCGCCACAGGTGTAGGCTCGCATGGCCAAACACCCTGTGCACTCAGGGCACATTAACGGTGAATCCTGACACTTCAGCGTCTTCACCACCACAATCAAGATGGCAACCACGTGAGCATTTAGCATTTATGACCACTGTCTAAGGCTCCCGACTATGTCAACGGCCAATCCCCTTTTCGGGTCTCTCGCACCGAACCATATAGCCTAGGTCCAATTCCACTTGCCGTTGCTCACAACACGTAGTCACCTTAAGACGTACGCACGAGCCAAGCTTCTCTCGGATCCCAAAACTTTTCCAAACAATCACATAACCTAGTTATGTTCAAGGCCGGTTCCCTAACCGCCAAGTTAGCAGAACACGTTTCCGCTCAGTTTTCCGGGTCCGCCTTGGAGTTAATCCCCAAGGATCCCTGCTGTAATCTACCGCATAGAAACCTGAAAACCCAAAGAACAGAGTCTTCTCCGGCAAAACATATCAAATGCAACATCACCGATCCAGACAATATACGTCCGGGTAGGCTTAACACACAATGCGTATGCCCGTACTTCGATTCCGGACTCTATATTCAACACAAGGGGGACTATTCACATCAATCCCAAGGAACACCACGCACTCACCGCACACTCGCGGGAGCGGGTTTCCCTATGCAAAAAGGAAGAGCTTCACATGATCAAGTTGAGAATCGTTACCCTTGTAGTACGCTTTGGCGCCATAGAAAACTACACTGATGGAAATCTTCGCAACGAACTTTCCTCTGCGGATCCGCTCTCAGATCTCAAAACGGTGCTCGGATGCTCCGCCAGCGGCCGGAAAACTCCTCCTTCTTCCTCCTCTTTCCAACTCCTTGAGAGAGAGACTAAGGGAGAAAATGAGGAATTGATCCTCTATTTCCGACCTTAACAGAGCAGGGTTTCCCCAGGGCCGTCAGATTTAAAATAAAGAAATCGAACGGCTCTGATCCGCATAAAAAAATCAACAGACCTGGGCCGAACATGGCTTGGTACACGGCCGTGTCCCAGGACGTGTGCCTCGATGCAGGCACGATCGTCGAACATAGAGACTCACATTGGCTTCGACACGCCCGTGTCTCACTCGACACGCCCGTGTCGGGTCCTCGACACGCCCGTGTCTGGGGGCGTGTCACATATAACCGCCACACCAACTGACATGACCCTTGGAAACACGAGTACTGACAAGGGTAGGCACATGCCCGTGTCAAATGACACGCCCGTATCATTAAGCCGTGTTCCTTGTCGTGTCCTTCTCGGGATAAAAATCGGCCAAAACACCATGCCAGACACGACCTTGGAAACGCACGTGTCCTAGGCCATGTACCCCTATACAGGCACCAAAATCCCTTTTTTACGCGGCCAACTCAAATACAATTTTCGGGGCGTTACAATCAGACTGGCTTCTGGAGGCATCAATGGCCATGAGGCACACTTCTTTGGCCCTTGCCTCTACTTCTTCTTCACTGGAGCTGGAAGATGAGGATTCATCTTCTGTTTCACTCCAGCTTTCAGCTACAAAACCTTTCTCCTTTTTTTATATTTGCTCGAGGAAGGCCTACTGATTTTCTGTCTTCTAGAATCCTTCTCTCTTCTCTTCTCCTTCTTCTGATTTTTTGGACATTCTTAGAGGAAGTGTCCAGGTTTTCTGCAGCCAAAGCAAACCACTTCTTTAGTGGGGGTTTTGTCATACCTTGGCTTATCATCCTGCCTAGATGACTTTCTTCTGATGTCTTTCTTTGTCATTTTGTAGAATCTTCTAGCAAATAGACTCATCAACTCTTCATTGATTATTAGAGTCTCTGTCGCCTCGGCAGCCTTAAATGCAATGCTGTGCTCCTTCCTTTCCAGTGGAGGTGTTCTCTGCTCAGCTGCTTCTCTGGATTTGATGAGCTGCTCATAGAACTTTAGTTTTCCTAAAAGAGATTCCATGGAAATCTCATTTAGGCTTCTAGCCTCCTTGATGGGCCAGATCCTTGAATCCCATGAGCTTGGGAAGCATATAAGGATTTTGTCATTCATCTCTGTGAGGGTGATGTCCTTATCTAATGTTTTTAGCTCATTGATGATAGAGCTCAGATTGTTGTACATATCTGCTACTGATTCTGCTTCCTCCTTCTTGAAATTCTCATATTATGATATGAGGTTGGATCTTCTATCTTTTCTTTCATCAGCAGATCCAGCCACCATTTGATTTAGAGAATCCCAGATGGCCTTGGCTGATGTGCGTTCAGCCACCTTCTAAAAAATGTCATCTGACATTATTTGGGCCAGAATGTTCATTGCCTTGGCATCAACAACATTTTCTTTCTTTTGGGCTTCAGTCCACTCATGTGGTGGAACTGTATTTGTGCTTGAAGCTGCTGTAGATGTAGAGGCAGTAGCTTGAGGAGGACCTGTTAAAATGGAATTATAGATATCCTCATCAATAGATTTCATATATAATTTAATTTGTGCCTTCTAGATGACAAACTTATTTAGATTGCATACTGCAGGTCTGGTGCTTGCATAGTCCTTGTTCTGTGTCATACTGTGAATATAATTCTAATAAAAATAAAAGCAGATCTAACTCAGGATCTTTGGTTCAAGGGTTAGCTTGTACAACCAAAGGAATCCAAGCTCTGATACCAATTGAAAGTTAGGGGTTAGATCTGGTATACTCTAGAGGGGGGTGAATAGAGTATCTTGAGGTTTTTAAAACTTTTGTTGTAAATAAACCTTAGTCCTAAAATAATTTGATCTAACACAGGATCAACAAATATAAAATATCACAAACACAGCAAACCTAATTAGCACAGCCACAACAAGAACAAAAGAAAAGAGCAACACAGATAACACAAGAATTTTATAGTGGTTCCCCAACCTGGGTACATCCACTCTTCTACCACCCTGGTAGGAATCCACTAAGGTTTTTGATCAGGTGACTACCACCAATGAGCTTTTGATCAGGTGCTCAAAAATCAAACCTCAAGTCTTTTAATCAGGTGACTTACAACCATGAATAACTTTTGAAGGGAGTTAAGAACCCTTTATACAGTAGGGGTGAGAGAATGATTTTGTCTTCTCTTTCTCAAATACAACTGAGAAGACTTTTGTGGATCTTGATTTTAGCAAAGAGCTCCCCCTGAGATATTGAATGGTTCAGGAAAGATGGAGTTTTGCTGCAGGGTGATAGGTCTTCAGCTTTTGCTTTGACCAGATGAATTCAAGGAATTTCGTGACAGATAAATTGTTTGTTGTCCTTTGAAGAATCCAGAATGAAGACAGAAGAAGACTCTTGATCTTGAATGGTTGTTGTTCTTCTTCTTCAGCTTGCTGTTGTTTTCTTTGCTTTAGGGCTAGGGCTTTTTGCCTCTTGACAGTGTTGATGTCCTGTGAGCTCAGTAGTCTGTATATTTTCTGTGTGCTGTTGAGAAAGAAGATGCTTATTTTTTGTATGTTTCTGACTGCTATACTGCTACTGGAAGAGCAAGAAAATCCCTTTTATATTTTACATATAAATTTCCCTTTTAAAATTTGAATTCCTTTCTGCATTGAATTCTGACGGCCAGGAGAATATTTGCATTGATTGATTTCCCCAACTGTCCCATGGAAAAACGGCAAGCAATAATCCTGATGAAGACCGTAATCAATGCTTGCTTCTAACAGTAATATTCAGAGAATATTTATGCATTGATTACTCAGGAATTATTGCAATAGAAAAAGGACAGAGGGAGGGAAATTTCTAAGTCTGAAACTTTACAGAATTCGTTGAGCAGAATTCGTAGATCTGTGTCCAGAGTTCGTCGAGCAGAGAGGTCAAGTTCGTCGACCAGATAATCTTTGTTCGTCGAGCTGAGATTCAAGATCGTCGACCTGAGGACAGAATTGCTTTCTCTGGAACCTTTTCAATTCTGTGCATCAAGTTCATCGAGCTAAGAATATAACTTCGTCGACTGAATAACAGAACTCCATGTTTCTTGGGCTTAAAAATGTTGAAGCAACATGTCCAGAAATCGTCGACCTCAGAATTGAGTTCATCGACCTGAGAATTAGTTTCGTCGAGCTGAGAACTTCTAACTGCTACTAGATAAATCTTGTCAAGACAGTGGTCTAAGTTCGTCGAGCTGAGAAGGTTAGTTCGTCGACTGTAGTGTGATTCTGGACTTAGAATACTTAGTTGTTTCTGGTCTTATAGTTTTGAAGTAGATGATCCAGAAATCGTTGAGCTAAGATCCAAATTCTTCGAGCTGATATTCTAACTTCGCCGACTAGAGTGTGAAGCTAGACTTCAAATACTTGGATGTTTCTGGAATAAGATGAAGTATAATACCCTGACATCGTCGACCTGAGAACTAATTTCGTCGACCTGAGAACTAAGTTCGTCGACTGGAGTGAAGAAGTTTGGACTTGGTGTTGAAGTACTCTGGAATTCGTCGACCTGAGTTTCAAGTTCGTCGAGCTCAGCTCAGAGAATTGTCTCTGATTTCGTCAAGCTGAGCACGACTTTCGTCGACCTGAGTTCGATGAACGTTGAAGTAATTTCCTAAGTCTCTGAAATTTCTCTAAGTCTTGAGTCTTTTGCAGTCTGTTGATGGCTGACCCATGTAGTGTTGACTCTAAGGACTTGGGCTAGACTCTAGAACTCATACATGACCCTGGCTATACATGTTGGGTCAAACATCCTAACTTAGTGAACCTTGCCCAAATCCAACTAGGGATCCAACAATCCCCCCTATTTGGGTAAGGTCACTATTTACAGATATACAAAATATACAAAGAAATAAAACATATATCTGGCAGAAAATTTTAAACAAATGCAGCGGATATATATATACAGAAGACTTTGTATCAGGAGATAAGAAAGCAGTTTTTAAAATACCACAAAAACTAATCTGTTTAAGTATCATTTTGTTTTCTTCTGCTCCTTGTGCTTCTCCTCTTTAGCCTTTTCACCAGGCTTAGTAAACTTGATTTCCCTGTTAGGGTCTGCAGCTTGAACATTTGTCATTGTCATGTCAGCAGCCCCAATGATATTTAGAGAGGAAGCTCTGGGCACTACTACTTCTGGATGCAACTTCATATAATCATCAACATTGAAAAATTTATTGCCCTTAGTAAACCTGTTAAGCTCTTCCTTCCTGTATTTAGACATGGTTGAGAATTGAGATGGATCCTTCCCTTCAGCTTTAGCTTTATTAATCATGGACAAACCAACCAGTTCCTGGAATCTGGCCATCCTAGCAGTTGTAGCTGACTCTGGATCTTCAAATGGTACAGGAGGGGAAACATGTCTTTTAGGGTTTTCAGCCTTTTGATGTTCAGGGAATTTTGCTGTTGTTGTTGATGATGCTGCTACTGTTGTTGTTGGTGCTGCTTGCCAGATGAATAATGTCTTTGCTGACTGCTTCCTGAAGATGAGGATCTACCCTACTGTCTTTGATAAGTTTGAAACTGGGTAGTCCTTTGAGTTGAGGAACTGGAAGCACCAGCAGCAGGAGGAGGAGGAGGAGGAGGGCCCTTTCTGAATCTCTGTAGAGGAGGAGAATATCTTCTACTTCTCTTCCTTTCTTTCTGTTAATTCTTGGACAGCCACATCCATGCTGGCATGCCCATATAAGGTGTGATCCGCAATCGCTATGTGAGCCTCCACGGGAAAGAAAATCTTCTCAATCCATCCTTAAGATAATACATCGAGACATACATCACGCTACACTCTCCTGGTTTGTACCACGTGGATGTTTCTCTATACCTCATACTTTTTTCCTCCCGACACCACTCAACACCTACCGAGATGATTTCCCCTCACTGAGATGGCTCTGCCTACCGAGATGAGCTCTTTACTATAAAATGTCCCTTATCTCGGCACCAAACCACAGTTTTGCCTCCGACATGCCTACAACTTTGTCGAAACAGTCTAGGTTCCCTACCTCTACCCATTTCACTAACCTTCGTCCCATTTCAATGCTTAAGCGTACTAATTCACCAATTTCAGAGACAAATCGCTCACTAATCCAATCATATTTTTCCTTTCACCCAATAACGGAATCCTTTTAGTGAGCAAACAATCAAATTCAACTCAAACATCATACACCGTGCATAGGTCAACTGCTATTGGAAGGATGGGCTCCCCACCAAACCGGCCAATTTTTTATATGTTCATTGTATCTAGAGAATCATGCGTAAATACAATTTTTTTATTTTTGTTTTTGCAAAATAAATTATGCAATATAGATCATTGTAATTTTATGATCATTTTAAGTAGTCATATATATATATATTTCGAGTTGAAAATGCACTTGTAAAAAACAACTATATTTTGCAACTGAACATAATCCATTTACAACTATATTTTACATTGCCATTGCCGTTGTATTTCACACCAAAAATACAGTCCTTCAAAATTTTTTATATGTCTTAAACTTAGAGAATTATTGTCCTACTAAAACAGGGGCTGGAGAAAACACTACTGAATGATATGACGTAAGAAATTCACATATAAATATCCCTTCCAACACATTTATCCAATCATATTTTTCCTTCCGCCCACGAACAATGAAAGTTTGAAACCTTTTTCCTTGGTTTTCTCAAGAATTTCTTTCTTCCACCTCTAGAAATAGGAATCTTATGGCCAATTCGTGAGAAGAAACTCCATCAGGAAGCTCTCAAGCGTGAGGTTGGAGCCACTTTTGTTGTTCTCCGCCATCAAATCAGTAGCGTCATCTCCGGCCATGGATATTTCGGGTTTTGTGAGGGTAAAGTGCAGCAAGCACTGCACGGTAAAGTGTGGGCGATCTGATGATTGCGAGTTCATCTTAGATCGAATGGAGATGCGTGCACATTTTAACTCGCTTTGAGATTTGTGCGCCGAGATGTGCACACATCTCTTCGTGCACACATCCATCAGATCGATAAAATGCAACGGCTCGCATCCGTCGGATCGCGCTGCACTTTACGCTCTCCGGACCCGGATATTTCAGGGTCCAACAATGTTAGTTCTGAATCATCTTTATCCACACCTTTGATCATTCTGAATCCGGTATATAGTTAAGTTGAATTTCCTACAAAATAACCCAAAAGGTCAGTTCATATAACTCTTTAGGGCATTATTATGAATTATAAACTTAGGAATCTACTAATATGGTGGATTTTAATATTTTTTGTTGGATTAATTTGTTTGGAGATATGATGCTTATGAAGATAAAGAAGAATGTTTTTCTAAGGAGACACTAGAAATAGTAATTAATAAAAGTCTCTCATCGTTGGTAACTCTTTTGCAATACTACTTTATCCTCAAAAGTAAGGGTGCAAATAAAGCATGGTGGGCCGAGGACGGGCCTAGGCTCTTGGCGACCGAGTTTTATTGTTGAAGGGCCCAGGCCGGGCACTAATTAAATCAGGCCCAGGCGAGTCAGGGCACCTCTTAAAAATAGAGGCCTGCCGAGCTTGTCAGGCCGGGCCCAAGCAAAGCAGACTGGGCCTGAGCATATAAAAAAAATCTAATTTTTTTTTAATTATAAAAATAATAATTAACAAATAAAGCTAAGACAGCCCCGCACACCTATATTTTAATAGTTGGGTGGTACCAAGTTATTAAAATATAGCTGGGAAGCCCTGCTCAACTATAATTTAGGCTCTGTTTGGGAGGGGTTTTAAGAAAAAAAAGGAGTTGTTGCAAAAGAAATGTAGTAAAATGAGTTTTGGAAAAATGTATATTAGAAAAGAAGATCTGTTTGGGTAAACTTCTTTTGCAAAGATTTTCAGAAAGGAAAATCACTTATAAACAGTTTGACAAATCTCCCTTGGGGTGTCTTTTTTATTAAAACTGTGCGCACGAACAAAAAATGCATGTCCAAGCAGAAAAATGCACAATCGGGGAAAAATGGGCACCCGGGCGGAAAATGTGCATTCGGGCAGAAAATGGGCTCCTGGGCGGAAAATGCGCATCCGAGCGGAAAATGCGCGCTCGACCGAAAATACGTGCGCGACCGATTATGAGCATCGAGCAAAAAAATGCGCGTCCGGATGAAAAATATGTGGACTTAACATTCCCATAGAGCAATTACAATACTGAGTAATTTTAGTGGCATAACAAAAGTGGAGATAGTGGACATTAGATGCCCAGAGGGCAATTTGGAAGGAGTACGTGACAATGACTAGGTCATGTTAAGTAAGTGCATGTTACTTAGGAAACATTCAAGAAACATGAAGAGGGGAATGTTGAGTCATTGCATGTTATGTCTCCACACTCAAGTGGGTTGAGCAAAGTCCTCCACTTGAGTGTTAAGCATTGAGGTGTGCTGAAAGTGTTGGGTTTTTAGGGATGGCACAACACTTGTGCACGCGGCAGAAATAAAAACAAGAAAAACTCAAACGAGTTCAGATCTAACAATTTTCATGAATCAAGAAGTAAAGTATACTGTAATAAAATTACCTTTGAGGGATTGAGTCTACACTCAACCTTGATGCTCCAGAAATATCGGCCGGCCGCGCAGCGGCTTGAGTATTGAGCATAGAAAGGATATCCTCGCTTCTACAGGAAATTCACACGATCGGGAGAAGCCGTAGCAACTTGTCGAACAAGCACTAGGTCGGGAGAGGACACTCGGCGTTTCCACAGACTGTTAGGTCTGTTGAGGGAGAGGCGGCGGCGACACTAGCCGGGATCAGGATCGGCTACGGCGACAGGATTGGCGGAACGCTTCCGTCGGGATTTTAAGGTTTTCTCCTTTCGCACAGTGACGGCTTGTGTGCTTAGACGGAAAAGAAAATGGTCATAATAAGAAAACTCTAAACTATCATATTTACACCCAAGTAATAAATAGAATAGGCTTCGTCGCAATTTCAACAAGTCAACATTTGACTTAGCACGGGCATTGAGTGAACTCAACACACTCAATGCCAAAGGCCAGATGCAGCGTTCGACGAATCTGCGCCCAAGACCAAATTCATCGAATGGAGTTCGACGAACCTACGCCAAGGCCAAATTCGTCGAACGGAGTTTGACGAACCTGCGCCAAAGCCAAATTCGTCGAACGGAGTTTGACGAACCTGCAACAAGGCCAAATTTGTCGAATGGAGTTCGATGATTGTACCATGGTGTTGAGTAAACTCAACGCACTCAACGCTTTTGTCTTAGAATATTTTAAGCCTTTTCCTTTACTTTCAACTCATCACATGATCTATACAATACATATCCAATCTCCGAATTTCTCCACAATCTTATGTGCGACCCTGATAGGCTCATACTGAGTTGGCAGTGAGACTACATGATTTATCACTTCCAGATCACTATGGTTGCACCAATAGTGGCCCACTTGATCTAGAGAGTATCAATCAAAAGCTTCACAAATAATGAGCGTCATCTAGCAATATATTATTTCTCCCCAAACAGTAAGAGTTTATAAACTCATAAGCTATTATGACCAATGTTACAGTGTTGTCATGTTCCTTCATCCCTTACATCCGGATAGACCTAGATGTATAGACCGTGTCATCCTCATTATTGTTCAATCTCAGTTTTTTGATCTAGAATGTACTTTCAGAAATAGGTGAGCCCAATATCATATATTGGCTCAACCAAGCATGGCCATACACTTCTCAGTACCATTCCATTAAGGGGCTCATGGATGCAACTCCTGTCATATAGGAGGACAAATCCCACTATGCTCACACGAAACACCCAAATGATTCGTAACGTACCCAATAACCACCTTTATCATACAACTTTCTCAAGACTGGACTTTTGATGGCATCAAATCACGCTCTTCCTCACTCGATGAAAGCTGTGACTTCAGGTCAAAGGACCACAAACACCATTGCCACTTGAGCCATGCTTGTGACAAGTTTATATAACAATCCACAAAGTATTCTCACGGTGGATCTGTCTAGTATAACTTGTTCATAACAAGTACCCATATGATGACTTGATATCACAATATCATGACCTGTGAGGATGGGTCATCAGTTCACGCACATGCTAGTCTTAAAGGTATCATCATCGCCCTTAGCTTCTAAGATGATACAACGACCAGAGATCTTTAAGAATGAAGCTTCTAGGATCATAGGTTCTCACATCAAGTCACTACTTGACCTATGAAAGCAAACATTCTACGAGCATTTATACAGTTATTACTCTATCACAATAGAAATAATAACACAATAAAAGAACTTGCCAAAACATATAAAATGAAATGTATATAGTACTTTTATTCAACAAATGAAATATTACAGCCAACAAACATACAATCCACAAGACTCAAACTAGTGTTGATCATTTAGGTATCGTATACTCATATATTTAACATGACCATCATGCTTTCTCTATGCGAGAGGCTTTGTTAGTGGATCCATAATGTTTTCTTCAGTCGGCACTCTGCATATGCTCACATCTCCTCGATCGACAATCTCTCAAATTAAATGAAACTGTCGAAGTATGTGCTTGGAGCACTGATGAGATCTAGGTACTAAAGCAAGTGCAATTGCAACATTGTTGTCATAGTAGAGATCTACGGGAAGAACAATGCTTGGAACTACATCTAACTTGTCGATGAATTTCCTAATCCATACAGCCTCCTTTGTTGCATTTGCAGTGGTGATATACTCGGCCTCAGTAGTAGAATCGGCAATTGTATCCTGCTTGGAACTCTTCCAGCTAACAACACCTTCATTCAGGCAAAACACAGAACCTGATTGAGACTTTGAATCGTCTCTATCATTTTGGAAGCTAGCATCCGTGTAACTACTTACAATGAGCTCTTACTCTCCGCCAAATACCAAGAATATATCCTTAGTCCTTCGCAAGTACTTCATGATATTATTGACGGCTATCAAGTGACCTTCACCGGGATCAGACTGATACCTACTAGTCATGCTCAGAGCATAAGAGACATCGGGTGTAGTACATATCATTGCATACATGATTGACCCAATTGTGGAAGCATATGGAATCAACTTCATGCAGTCCTTATCTTCACAAGACTTAGGACAGTGGTCCTTGGAGAGACTCACACCATGAGACATGGGCAAGAATCCTTTCTTGGACTCAAGCATGCTGAACCGTTTCAACACCATATAAATGTACGTACTTTGGGTCAAACCCAGCAACTTCTTCGATCTATCTCTATAGATCTTAATACCAAGTATATAAGTCGCTTCCCCTAAGTCCATCATCGAAAAGCAATCCCCTAGGTTGTTCTTAACAACTTGCAGGGTCGGTTTGTCATTCCAGATCAATAATATGTCATCTACATACAATATCAGGAAGACAACAATTCTCCCATTAATCCTCTTATAAACACAAGGTTCATCCTCATTCTTAATAAAACCAAACTCTTGGTCTTTTCATCATAATGAAGATTCCAATTTCGATAAGCTTGTTTCAATCCATAAATGGATCTCTACAGCTTGCATATTTAAGGGCTTCACCTGGAGATACAAAACTCTCTGGTTATATCATATACACTTCCCCAAGGAGGTTTCCATTAAGGAAAACCGTTTTGACATCCATCTGCCAGATCTCGTAGTCATAATATACAGCAATAGCAAGTAGAATTCAAATGGACTTAACCATGACAATAGGGGAAAAAGTCTCATCATAGTCAATACCATGAATTTTCTTGAAACCTTTAGCCACAAGTCGCCCTTTGAATGTCTGTACATTCCCATCCATGTTGGTCTTCTTCATGAAGACCCACTTACACCCTCTGGGTCATACCCATTCAGGTGGTTCCACCAAAGTCCATACTTGGTTTTCATATATGGAGTCCATTTCAGATTTCATGGCCTCAAGCCACTCCTCAGAGTCTGATCCACCTATAGTCTCTTGGTAGTTTGCAGGCTCATCACTATGATCCATAAGCAACACATTACCTATTTAGGACACGAGAAATCCATATCTCTTAGGCTCAAACATTGGTCTCCCAAATCTACATGGAACTTGTATTTCCTGAGTAGGTTCTCCAACTACAACTACTTATAGTACTGACTCAGGTCCCAATTCTGGTTCATTCACAGTTTGTGGTTCCTGAACTTCTTCAAGTTCTACCCTGCCTATCTTTCTACTTAAGAACTCTTTCTCAAGAAAGACACCAGTCCTTGCGACAAACACTTTGCCCTCGTACAGTAGGTAGAAGTAGTACCCTTTGGTTTCCCTAGGATACCACAAAAGATAACACTTATCTAATTTGGGTTCTAGCTTATTAGGAATTTGACATCTTATGTATGCCTCACAGCCCCAAACCTTAATGAATGACATACTGGGACGTTTCCCAGTCCATATCTCATATGATGTCTTTAGAATCGCTTTCATTGGAGCACGATTTAATGTTAAAGCAGTAGTTTCTAGAGCAAATTCCCAAAAGGAAACAGACAGATCTGCATGACTCGTCATTGATTGCACAATGTTTAACAAAGTATGATTTCTGCTCTTAGACACACCATTATGTTGTGGTGTTCTAGGTGGATTGAGCTGTGATACAATACCACGTACACTCTATCAGATGATCATGGAACTCATGACTTAGGTATTCACCACCTCGATCAGATCAGAGTACTTTAACCTTCTTACCCAGTTGGTTTTCTACTTCATTTTTAAACTCTTTGAACTGTTCAAAGGTTTCAGATTTGCACTTCATAAGATACACGTATCTGTATCTACTGAAATCATCAGTAAACGTAACAAAGTAGAAAAACTCACCTCTAGCCATATAACTCATGGGTCCAAATACATCACTATGTACTATACCTAAGAGATCATCAGCCCTCTCATTGAAGCTAGTGAAAGGGACTTTAGTCATCTTGCCTGACACACAAGATTCGCATCTCTCAAATGATTCATAATCAAATGAGTTCAACAGTACATATTTATGGAGCTTGGATATATGTTTCTCATTTATATGGCCCAAACAACAATGCCAAAGGTACGTAGGGTTCGAGTCATTTGTTCTTAATCTTCTAGTATTTTCAATATTATATATCAGATGGTCTAAGTTCAAAACATACAAACCATTAAACATTTGGGATACAACATAACAAACATCATTCTTAAATATTGAACAACAATTGTTCTTAATAATAAAAAAAACCCACCATGTCCAAATATGAAATGGATATAATGTTTCCAGTTATGGAAGGAACAAAGTAAAAATTATCTAATTCTATTACAAGCCCACTAGGCAAAGCAAGACAATAAACCCCCACAGCAACAGCAGCAACTCTTGCTCTATTGACAACGCATATGTGCACTTCTCCTTTACTCAGCATTCTTCTCCTTCCCAGTTACTGCACATTTATACAAATGTGAGAACCACATCCGGTTTCCAATACCTAGGATGAAGGAGCAAAAATCTTTATCTCTATAACATAAATACCTGAGACGGAAGTCATACCTCCCCTCAGCTTTTGTAGACCCTCCACATAAGAAGGACAGTTCTAACTCCAGTGTTCAGACTTGCCACAATGGTGGCACTTTCCATATTTCATCAAACCTTTCTTTTTCTGTGCTGATGACCTGGGCTCCAGTCCAGACTTAGGTCCCATCTTCATCTTCTTGAAGCCCTTGGCCAAGCCCTTGCCTTTATACACTATCAATATGGGGCTAGTATGTTTGGCCATCTCCATGTTTATCTCGGCAATTTGTAACATGCCTAGAACCTCAGGCAGTATCTTGTCTATTTCATTCATGTTATAGTTCAAGATGAAATGCTCATAACTGCCCGACAACGATTGCAGGATCAGGTCTATAGCTAACTCTTGGCCCAGAGGGAACCCTAGTCTTTCAAGGTTCTCAATATACCCAATAATCTTGAGTACATGAGTCCCTACTAGGTTCTGAGCTCCCATCTTACACTGGAACAACGCCTTAGTAATGTCGAATCTCTCTTGATGAGCTTGCCCTTGAAATATTTTCTTGAGATGCACGTCAATGTCCTTGCAACCCATGTTCTCATGTTGCTTCTGAAGCTCATAGTTCATGGTCACTAACATGAGACATTCGACGTCTAAGGAGTCGTCGAGATACTTCTTGTAAGCATCTTTATCATCACTGAACGCATTCCCGGTAGGCTAATCAGGGGATACCTCTTCCAAAACATAAAGCTTACGCTCTTGGCTGAGAATAATTCTCAGGTTCCTGTACAAGTCCAAATAATTAGTTCTGCCTAACTTTTCCTTCTCAAGGATCACTCGGAGGGACATGGTGGAGTGTGAGCCACTTGCCATGAAAATTCTACAAGGATACAAGCAAAGCAAATTAGTACTACATTTCAAAATATAATTTATCTTTCAATTAGGACTTCAATCAAAATAACTCCCACTATTTTTATTAAACAGATAACCCTCGATATCAATTCGAAGAGTCTGGCGAGTAACCCTCTTAGTGGACAAGATCCATATTTCACTAACACTATGAGTTAGCATTGGATTTTCTCTCACAATGAAGCTATTTAGGTGGGCAACATTTTCCAATTGCATCATTATGCAATTCTTGAATGGCTGCTGAATAACTCTTTATTCGCATCCATCATATGGTGCATGCCAACCCTATGCCTCAAGGCACTCAACCTTTGAGGTCACCCAGTTAAGCTAGACCTGATGTCGACAGTGGGATATCACAATTATCCGCTCACACCCTAACCAAGATAGATTAATGCACCTTAATTTGGCAAGCCCACATTTCATCAATCGAGGCAGGAAGAGTGTCATCCATCGGAAGGCATCTGAATACTTAATATTACTTAAGGGATTTTTAGATAGTTAATTAACTCTTTAATCATGGTTAACACTTAACAAGTGTGCACATCAAGCAAAATAAAAATTCAACAAGCATAATCCAAATGCATCCCAGATGTGCACAAGAATCATCAATACTTGATGAACTGGGCTAACTCCGAAAATCTAGAACATTTCTAAATCTTCAAACCTACATGCACTGGACATGATCAACACAAACTCCGATTACAAAGTAGATAAGCTCGGCACTTCATGTGAGACTCAAAATCTATCACATGCTTAGTTTCACAAACCAACAGAGTGACGGTTATTGTTGAGGAGTGAACTCCAAAGAAATTGCATGCGTTCTTGGAAGATCCAAGACTAGATTTGGGCATTTAGAACACTTCTAAATTTCCAAATCTACACGTCATGGATTTAGCAACTTCTAAAACAATGAATATTGTCAGTAACCTCCCTCTCATGCTACTGTTGGGTTTTCGGGGATGACACAATACTTGTGCACGCAGCGGAAATAAGAACAAGAAAAACCCAAACGAGTTCGGATATGACAATATTCATGAATCAAGAAGTAAAGCAAGTTGTAATAAAATTACCTTTGAGGGATTGAGTCTACACTCAACCTTCATGCTCCAGAAAAATCGGTCGGCCACACAACGACTTGAGTCTTAAGCGTACAAAGGATATTCGCGCCTCTATAGAAAATCCACACGGTTAGGAGAACTCGTAGCATCTTGTCGAACAAGCACTACGTCGGGAGAGGATACTCAGCGTCTCCACAAATTGTTAGGTCTATTGAAGGAGAGGCGGCAGCGACACTCGCCAGGATCAGGATCGGCTACGACAATGGGATTGGCGAAATGCTTCCGTCGGGATTTTAGGGTTTTTGCCTTTCGCACAGTGACGGCTCGTGTGCTTAGACGAAAAAGAAAAACTATCATAATCATAAAACCCTAAACTATCATGAACGTGAGGTGATATATCTGATATGCTTAAGAGTTTTTAGAAAATAAAATGCAAAATAAAATTCACAGCACATAAGGAAGAAAACAGAGCAAGCAAACCAGACGACACAAGGAAGTATAGTGGTTCCCCTAAACTTGGGTACATCCACTCTTCTACCACCCTGGTAGGAATCCACTACAGGTTGAGTTGATCAGGTGTCCTGGGCACCAATGAGCTTTTGATAAGGTGCTCAAAAACCAAATCAGATTTTTTGATCAGGTGTCTTGCCACCAATGAGCTTTTGATAAGGTGCTCAAAAACCAAGCTCAAACTTTTGAAGGGAGTTTGAGAAACCCTTTACAGAGAGTGGGTGAGAGAGTGATGGAAATCTTCTCTTTCTCAGATCAGCTGAGAAGACTATGTGGATTGATGGTGTCAAAGCTCCCCCTGAAAATATGTATTAGTTCATGAATGCTGGGAAGCTTTGCTTCAGGGTGTAGGCCTTCAACTAGATGAAAATCTCCAGCAAGCTCTGTAGACAAATCTGAATATGTTGTCTCTTGAAAGCCTGGATCAGAAAGAAGAAGATGAAGCTGATTTCCTCTGTTTGAAAACTTGTTGCAGAGTTCTTCTTTTGTAGAGAGAAAAAAGTCTTCCTACTTTTTCTCTCTCTATCTCTTGTTGTTATTTCTGAGCCTCTCTGCTATATATCTTTTCTATCTTGCTATCACTTTTATCTTCTGTATAAAATATATATATGTATCCACTGGGCTGAGGAAAGTCATTTGAATTCTTGTCTGATGCGGCAGAGACATTTTCAAGAAAGGAAACTATCTTGGAAAGGTAACTGACAATAAACCTCTGAATTGATTCATATTTAATGCAACCTCCCAACGGCTATATTCATAAGAATATTTAGCATTAAATATATTAGCTGTAAATTCCTTTACTTAAGCCTTGAATAACTCTAGCCAGCTGTCTCCAATAACTGCACAGGAAATCACCAAAATTTAATCTAAAAAGCTTCTCCAATCTGCATTCGACTATAGTTGAACTCCGTTCGACTATCGTTGAACTCCGTTCGACTATAGTTGACCTGCATCTGAGTTATCTGTTCTCTTAGAGCTGAACACAGAAATAGTTGAACTCCGTTCGACTATAGTTGAACTCCGTTCGACTATAGTTGAACTCCGTTCGACTATAGTTGAACTCCGTTCGACTATTTCTGGACTGCAATAGTTGAACTCCGTTCGACTATTTCTGGACTGCAATAGTTGAACTCCGTTCGACTATTTCTGGACTGCAATAGTTGAACTCCGTTCGACTATTTCTGGACTGCAATAGTTGAACTCTGTTTGACTATTTCTGGACTGCAATAGTTGAACTCCATTCGACTATTTCTGGACTGCAATAGTTGAACTCCGTTCGACTATTTCTGGACTGCAATAGTTGAACTCCGTTCGACTATTTCTGTGAGCTAAAATTTCTGAACTTCAAAACTGATTTTCTCTGGAATTCTTCTGCACTTCTTCTGGGATTCTTTCTGAGGAATACTTGGAAAGCCCTATGACCCTTAGACTATACATTTTGGGTCAAACTAATCATCCTAATAGTGATCCTAACCCAAATCAGAACCTAAGGTTCCAACAATCTCCCCCTATTTGGGTGAGGATACTATTTACATAAAAACAAAATACAAAGCAAAAAGATCTGCCTGAATTATAATATAATAGCAGATGTACATGGGTGCTTTGTTAAAAAGGGATTCAAAATAAAAGAAATACAAACAGAAACTAAGGGGCAGCTGCATAGAATCTAATAAAGTGATAGCTGCACTTTTGTTCATTTTCATTCTGAGATTCTGATAATCTCCCCCTATAGTTGTAGCCTTCTGAACAATTTTCCTGAAAGGAGATGTTAGGAATTCTGGACCCAGATTTGCCTTGGGTCTTATTTTTCTTTCACAATAATAATTTGAAGTAAAGTAATATCCAGGGAAATCTTTATAGCCAAGTGGATGAAGTTTCCTAGAAGGGATGAACCACTGGGTATAAGGATTTTTAAATTTTTGATTATGAAATGATTTAAAATCTTTGCTATGAAAATCTGAGCTCAACAAAGAATATTTTCGTCGACCTGAGCTCGACGATTTATAGTGAGATCGTCGATCTCGGTTCAGAGAATAATATAGGTTGTTTTCTCTGTTCCAATTTCGTTGACCTCTATTCAGAGTTCGTCGACCTGAGTTCGACGAATTATGTTGAACACAGATTTTCTGAAAATCTTTAACTGATTTTAATGAGGCTATATGATTTAAAGTAATTTCTAAATCTTCATTGAATTTTATGTTTTTAGAAGAAAGTTTATTTACTTTCTCTCTAAGAAGTTTTATTTCCTTCTTAGATTGAATCAGATCTTTACATAATAATTTAAAATCTGTTTTAAGTTCTTCTGATGAAAAGTCAAGGGTAGAGATAACCTGATCTTCATCATCATCTGATTTAGATTCTTTATCTTCATCATACCTTTTGCAAGATGCATCTATTGCCATTAGACAAAATTCTCTTGCTCTTGCTTCTTCTTCATCCTCAGTTGTGCAAGATGAAGCTTCAGAGTTACTCCAGGAATCATCATTTGATGTTCTTTCTTTTGCTGATCCAGCAGCCATTACTGTGAGAGAGTCCCAAATTTCCTTTGCAGATGAACATTCAGCAATCTCTTGAAAAATGTCATCAGACATTGATTCTGCAAGAATGTTCATTGCTTGTGCATCAGCCATCTTAAGCTGTTTTTGAGCTTCTGTAGCTGCAGATGGTGTAAAGGGACCTGACAAAATAGAATTATAAATGGCTTCATCAATAGAGTTCATAAAAAGCCTAATCCTTTCCTTCCATAGTGCAAGCTTGTCTAGATTGCACTTAGGAGGTCCAGTGCTTGACCATTCTTCATTTTGTGCCATGAAAAACTCTTAAGAACAATAAGATCTATCAAGGATCTTTTGATTCAGGTGTTAGCCTGTACAACCACCAAGGTGTGGTATGTTTAACCAACCTCGCTTTGATACCAATTGAAAGTGAGGTGATAGATCTGATATGCTTAAGAGTTTTTAGAAAATAAAATGCAAAATAAAATTCACAGCACATAAGGAAGAAAACAGAGCAAGCAAACCAGACGACACATGGAACTATAGTGGTTCCCCTAAACTTGGGTACATCCACTCTTCTACCACCCTGGTAGGAATCCACTACAGGTTGAGTTGATCAGGTGTCCTGGGCACCAATGAGCTTTTGATAAGGTGCTCAAAAACCAAATCAGATTTTTTGATCAGGTGTCTTGCCACCAATGAGCTTTTGATAAGGTGCTCAAAAACCAAGCTCAAACTTTTGAAGGGAGTTTGAGAAACCCTTTACAGAGAGGGGGTGAGAGAGTGATGGAAATTTTCTCTTTCTCAGATCAGCTGAGAAGACTATGTGGATTGATGGTGTCAAAGCTCCCCCTGAAAATATGTATTAGTTCATGAATGCTGGGAAGCTTTGCTTCAGGGTGTAGGCCTTCAACTAGATGAAAATCTCCAGTAAGCTCTGTAGACAAATCTGAATATGTTGTCTCTTGAAAGCCTGGATCAGAAAGAAGAAGATGAAGTTGATTTCCTCTGTTTGAAAACTTGTTACAGAGTTCTTCTTTTGTAGAGAGAAAAAAGTCTTCCTACTTTTTCTCTCTCTATCTCTTGTTATTATTTCTGAGCCTCTCTGCTATATATCTTTTCTATCTTGCTATCACTTTTATCTTCTGTATAAAATATATATATGTATCCACTGGGCTGAGGAAAGTCATTTGAATTCTTGTCTGATGCGGCAGAGACATTTTCAAGAAAGGAAACTGTCTTGGAAAGGTAACTGACAATAAACCTCTGAATTGATTCATATTTAATGCAGCCTCCCAACGACTATATTCATAAGAATATTTAGCATTAAATATATTAGCTGTAAATTCCTTTACTTAAGCCTTGAATAACTCTAGCCAGCTGTCTCCAATAACTGCACAGGAAATCACCAAAATTTAATCTAAAAAGCTTCTCCAATCTGCGTTCGACTATAGTTGAACTCCGTTCGACTATCATTGAACTCCGTTCGACTATAGTTGACCTGCATCTGAGTTATCTGTTCTCTTAGAGCTGAACACAGAAATAGTTGAACTCCGTTCGACTATAGTTGAACTCCGTTCGACTATTTCTGGACTGCAATAGTTGAACTCCGTTCGACTATTTCTGGACTGCAATAGTTGAACTCCGTTCGACTATTTCTGGACTGCAATAGTTGAACTCCGTTCGACTATTTCTGGACTGCAATAGTTGAACTCCGTTCGACTATTTCTGGACTGCAATAGTTGAACTCCGTTCGACTATTTCTGGACTGCAATAGTTGAACTCCGTTCGACTATTTCTGGACTGCAATAGTTGAACTCCGTTCGACTATTTCTGTGAGCTAAAATTTCTGAACTTCAAAACTGATTTTCTCTGGAATTCTTCTGCACTTCTTCTGGGATTCTTTCTGAGGAATACTTGGAAAGCCCTATGACCCTTAGACTATACATTTTGGGTCAAACTAATCATCCTAATAGTGATCCTAACCCAAATCAGAACCTAAGGTTCCAACATATCATATTTATACCCAAGGAATAAATAGAATAGGCTCCGTCGCAATTTCAGCAAGTCAACATTTGACACAGCATGGGCATTGAGTGAACTCAACACGCTCAACACCAAAGACCAGATACAACATTCGACGAATCTGCGCCAAAGGCCAAATTCATCTAATGGTGTTCGACGAAACTGTACCAAGGCCAAATTTGTCTAACAGAGTTCGACGAACCTGCAACCAGGCCAAATTCATCGAATGGAGTTCGACAAACCTGCGCCAAGGCCAAATTCATCGAGCGGAGTTCGACGAACCTGCGCCAAGGCCAAATTCGTTGAACGGAGTTCGACAAACCTGTGCCAAGGCCCAATTTGTCGAACGAGGTTCGACGAAGCTGCGCCAAGGCCAACTTCGTCAAATGGAGTTCGACAACTGTACCATGGTGTTGAGTAAACTCAACGCACTCAATGCTTTTGCCTTAGAATATTTTAAGCCTTTTCCTTTTCTTTCAACTCATCACATGAGCTATAAAATACAGATCCAATCTCTTAATTTCTCCACAATCTTATGCGCGACCCTGATAGGTTCATACTGAGTTGGCAGTGAGGTTACATGCTTGATCACTTCCAGATCACTATGGTTGCACCCACAGAAAGCTGCTTCAAATTTGAAAGTGGTATGAGAAAGCTTACAGCTGCCTCTCAATTTATATTCCTTATATGTAAATGTTTCTTAGTATTGCTGGGTGTTCTGCCTTCTTTAAATAGGGGAGATTTTTTTGGAATATTGCCCTTAATGTTCCCTAGATTTTATTTGAAGAGGCATCACCATCAACACTAAAATAATAACTGTATTTGATGTTAGTTAAGCTCATCATGTGTAGGATGTTCCTTGGAACAAGGTTAGACAGGTTGTCTAAGTGATGATGACAAGTGGTCACAAGGTAGGCAGGTGGAGAGACAGAATATCAGTCTAAGCCCACAGGAGATGACTGAGGACAACTCACTAAATGCCAGGTGTAAAGAAATGTGGTTAGGTCCACAAACATTGAGTGAAGCAAGCTCACTCAATGTCAGATGAAAAAAATGTGGTTAAGTCCACATGTGTTGAGTGAAGCAAGCTCACTCCACACCAAATGCAAAGAAATGTGGTTAAGTCCACAGGCGTTGAGTGAAGAAAGTTCACTCAACGCGAGATACAAAGAAATGTGATCAAGTCCACAGGCGTTGAGTGAAGCAAGCTCACTCAATGTCAGATGACAAAAAGCACTGAGAGAAGACAAGTCTGTCAAAGCCTGACTATTTACAAGATAGAAGAGTAGCTAAGTCCACATGAGTTGAGTGAAGACAGTTCACTCAACGCCATACTACAAAAAGTGTTGAGTAAAGCTCAGATAGTCAAAGCTTTATCTTTGACAGTAATGAAATCTGGTTGAAGTCCAGAAGTATCAAGTGATGAAGGCTCACTTGATGCCTAAGCAGTTAAGACTACAATAGTTTATATGACGTTGAGTGATGAAGACACACTCAACGCACTCAATGCCTAGTGATAGAAAACTATCTAAGTACTTTGGCATTGAGTGATGAAGGCTCACTCATTGCCTATTGGGGTAGAAAGATTGGCTAATGTCAAAAGCGTTGAGTGAAGCTTGTTCACTTAATGCTCTCAACGCCTGAGATGCAGAAAGATTAGCTAAGGCAAAAAGCGTTGAGTGAAGTTTGTTCACTCAACGCTCTCAACGCCTGCGTAAGACAGAAATCTATCTAACTGTTTTGGCGTTGAGTGAAACTTGTTCACTCAATGACTATACTAAAGAGCTTGAATTTGACTATGTCCACAGATGCTGGCGTCTGCAAAAGTCAACAGAATTCAAAATGTGGCGGGATGGCTACGGTACGCGACAAATGACATCGCGGGCCTACTATACGACTTTTGGCAGTTAAAGAAAAGTTGCAGCTATCAATTTCAATGGGGCCCACAGGTCAAAAAAACCGTTGATCGGAGGAATAGAAAAGACGGAGACCAGATCGAAGAAATTAACTTTTGGAAAAAGTTCTGGACTTCATCTTCTTCCTTTCGCCATTATTGCAGAGGTTGAAGGTCTGGTCCAAGTTGTTGATCTAAAGTTCAGCAAGTTAGTTGTTGCGATATTCATCTGCAATAGCTAGATCAGATAAATTTCTGAGGAAGAAGATGCTGCCAAGGTTTAACCCTAGCTGCAGCATATCTGTTGAAATAAGATAGCTGTTATGATTCTCATCCTCAACAGCAAGTTCAGAAAATATTCTGAAGATAAAAAGAAGAAGTTGGGGCTGAGATTTTCTCAGCTTAGGTAGAAGCAAGGAAAGCTGCAGTTACTTCACAGTTCAAGCAAGCCTAATCCCGAAGATTCATTCTTGGAGCTGTGACGAAGATAGAACTGAGCTTCTGGTTCAGTACAAGAAGGAAAGAAGAAGCAGAGCAGAGTTATGCAGGTTACTTTCAGTAAGCAGCTGTTTATTGAAGATTTACTCTTATTGCTGTGAAGAAGATAAGGCTGATACTTTCTCAGTTCAGGAAGCAGAAGTCACAGGGACTATTTTCCTGGAGTCAAAGTTGGGCTGAGTTCACTCAGTCCAGGAAGGTAGACTCAGAGATCATAGCTCTATATTTATATTTGACCTACTCACATTTACCCTATAGGATCCATTTAGATCTGAGCTATAGGACTGAATATATAAAGGTTGAGTGTAGGATCTAGTTGTAGATCTGAGTGTAGGGCCTGTATGCCTGAGGTAGAGCCTGTGTGCCTGAGGTAGGGCCTGTGTGCCTGAGGTAGGGCAGTTTGCATGAGGTGGGATCATTTGTTGATTTAAGGTAGGATCCCTGTGTTGATCTGAGTGTAGGGCTTTGGCCTGAGTTATAGGATCCTTTGGATCTGAGGTAGAGTTTTCCTTCCAGCCTGAGTTGCAGGGCTTTTGGGCCTGAGGTAGGCGATCCTTGGATCACTGAGTTGCAGGGATTTGTGTCCGAGCTGTAAGTCTTGGAGTAGATTGGGTCGTCCTGCGGGATCGAGTTGTAAGCTCTTAGGAGCTGAGATTGGAGATATCCCTTATCTAACAAGTTGTTAGAAAGATGAGAGGGACATTGGACGTACCCAAAATCTGGGGAACCACTATAAACCTTGTGTATCTTCTATGATTGTCTTGAAAAAAACAAACAAAGCTAACTGAACACACTCAAGTAAGAAGAGGAATCAAAAAGACCAAAAACCTATTCGCCCCTACCCCGTCTCTAGGTCTTTAGCTGACCTTGAAATCAAAGACTTTCAAGTGATATCAGAGGAATGTTACTTAAGAAGGACTTAATAGTCTGAGTTGATCTCCAAGGTTAGCTAGAAGATTATCCTTATGGGTTCAGGAGTGAACTATAAGGAGCTGGATGCCATGAAACTTCCAATCTACAGGAAGGAAGGCTTTGGGATCTGGAAGGAGAGGGTCAAATTATTTATGGATGCTACTGACCCTAGAATCTATGTAACTATCCAAGAGGGACCTTTCATCCCTATGAAAGTCTCAGTTCTGGATGCAATAGTCAAGACACCAAAGACATATTTATAGATGACCAAGGATGATGTCATTCTTGCCACCTTGGACAAGAAAGCTCATAACATCATAGTTAGTGCTATTAATGATTCTACACTTCAGAATTTGATCCACTGCAAGACTGCGAAAGAAATATGGGACACATTGATTGTCTACATGGAAGGCGTATTGGAGGTCAGAGATTGTTGGGTATTGTATCCACAATAACCCTGATTTGAAGAAGGGTCCAATCAAGCTAAGATGAATTGAGGGTGTATTTGATATTGCATTTTAGTTATGTACTTGCAGGTTTACAATGCTACGTACACACCAATGTAAAGTTACAATGGGTCAATAAACACAGGACTACACAATGTAATCCCTCATTGTGTAGGCCATCATATTGACTCATGTGTAATCTCTCTATTGGGGTGTACTTATTTTCCAAGTACAGGAGACAAATCAAGGAAGGCCAAAGACCAGGAGTGAGAAATGAAGAATTTTACCTAAGTAAAATTCGGCGAGTATGGTGAGTCATATACGTCGAATTCGTCAAGTACCCCCTTGATACACGCCAAATTCATCGTGTATGCTTCCTGATACCAGTCGAATTCGTCGTATATACTTAGGGAAAATTCGTAGGAAAAGCAAAAAAATTGCCAAGGCAAATTCGCCGAGTATCACTTATGATACTCGCCAAATTCGCCGAGTATCAGTAGCGATACTCGCCGAATTCGACGAGTATCCCATAGGATACACGCCGAACTCGACGAGTATCCTGGGCAATACTCGCCGGGTATGTTGGGCCTTATGTCAACTTTTCATCTATTCTGTCTAAGGCTTTTTCGGCGAATATCATCTTCAGATTCGGCGAGTATCATACTGATACTTGACGAAACTCGCCAAAAAACACTTGTCGTTTTTCCGATTTTTTCTGGTTCGGAATCCGTCGGCCATGCACAATGTTTTTTCTAGGATTCTTTTTAGGAAACCTTTTATAACCATTTGATTTTGAATCTCTATATAAATACCTAAGATAACTTCGAAATCAACAAGGAATCCTAAAAACCTAATTGAAATTCGAATTTCCAAATCTTCCCGAAAAATATTTCCTTCGGCAGCACGATACGTCCTTCGTGAAAAACTTCTGATCGGTCGAGACATTGAGAAATATTCTAATTCTACGACATTTTCGACTGGATCGATTCTTCCTTTAAGATTCTTTCTACTCCAGTCCAAGTCAGTTGAAGATTCAAGATCCAAGTTTCAAGATCCAATGATTTCAAGTTTTTTGAGTTCTCCAAGATTCAAGATCAACCCTTCCAAGAATGTCAGATCAAGACTTGTAGTCGTGTGTTGTTGTTGTAATTTTATTTTAAATTGGGTAGGATATTTTTCTCCGAGTTTTGTAGATCCGTTTGTGGATCGTTAGAGTAGATCTATTTGTGGATCGAGGTTGTAGATCCGATTTGCGAATCGATTTGTAGGAGAGTTTGTTCTTCGAGTTGTAGGAGTGTCGTCTCCGAGGTGTCGGAGTTGCGACTCCAAGGTGTAAGAATTGACAAAATTTGAGTTTGGTGAGTAGCCTAATCTGCACTTCGTGGGAGATAGGCGAGGCGGGTTAGTGGACATACCCAACTCGGGGAACCACTATAAAATCTCTGCGTCTGTGTGCTTGATATTTACGATTATTTTTATTCTACTAAAAGACACAGACACAAACTTCACCTATTCACCCACCTCTAGTGATTTAGGTCAACGCTAAATACTTTCAAGTGGTATTAAAGGGATGTTGGTCATTAAAGGTTGAAAGTCTTTAATTCAAGGATAGCTAAATCACCTAGAGGGGGGGGGGGGTGAATAGGTTATTGGTCTCTTTTAAATTCTTTAAGGTTTCTTCTTTAAGAGCTATAGCTTTTAGGTTATTTTATGCTTTCAAGATATACACAACCTACACAATGAAAACAACACAAAAAACACACAGTGATTTATAGTGGTTCCCCAATTGGGTACATCCACTTTCCCTCCCACCTATCCAACTATCTTGTTGGACTAGGCACAAACTCCTCCAAACTGCTCCTAAGAGCTTACACCTCAGATCCCTCAGGATCTCTAAGTCTCCTCCAAGACTTACTTCTCAGCCACAAAGGCCTACAACTCAGTGGTCAGCAGACCACCTACCTCAGGCTGTTAAGCCCTACACTCAGGCTAGGAGGACAACCCTACCTCAGATCCAAAAACGATCCTACCTCAGAGCTCTGCAGTGCTCCTAAACTTAGTGACTCGCAAGCCACCTACCTCATCCTTATCACTAAGGCCTACAGCTCAGGCTTTTAGGCCCGATAACTTCAGGCACAAGGCCCTACTCTCAGAGTGCTGCAACACTCCTATAACTCAGTACCCCTCCAGGTACGTACCTTAGTGCCCCTCCAGGCACCTATAGCTTAGTGGCAAACTTGTCACCTACCTCAGGCATAAAGGCCCTACAGTTAGAGAGCAACACTCTCCTACCTCAGGCAATTAAGCCTTATAGCTCAGATCCATACTTGGATCCTATAGGATGAAGGGGGTTGATGGATATTCTTAACACAAGAGATGTCTCTCTGTGTCAAGCCTCTTGACCGAGATAGACTAAGCCCAACAATGACTACAAGAGTTTATTTCCAGAGTCTACCTTCACTGAACTAAGACGTACTTAGTCCTAACTACTTCCACAACAACAAGTATTTTCTTGAGTTAGAAGTGACTTTCAGAGCAATGTTCTGCCTCTCTCTGAACTGGGCCTGAAGCTCACTCCTAACTACTACTTCACAGCACTAGGGATTTTTCCTGCTAGTTAGTGAAGTTACTACAACTAATTGTGGCTACCTGAACTGAGAAAATCTCAGATCTAACTTTTCTTCCTTTCCTGGGCTGAGCAGATTCATCCTTGACTTTGACTTCTGAGGAATAGTCCCCTGAGCCTTCTTTAAGATCTCTACTTCTTCAAGCTTCTTCTCTTCACAGCTTCTAGATTAAGATCTTCAGGATGCTTGTACAGCTTGAACTGTGAAGAACTTGCAGCAAGGGTCGGCCCTTAGCTGCTACCACTTTTCTTAGAGAAATACTTTGAACTTGCTTGCTGGTGCAGATGAAGATCACACCATCTATCTTGTTATTGATGATCTTGATATCAACATCTAACTTTTCTCTTCATCTTGCTGACTTGAGCTTCCTATTCTTCACCTCAGCAACAATGGCGAAGAAGAAGAACAATCTCTTTTCTTTTCTCTGAAGGCTGTCTTCCTCAGTACGCCTTTTTTCCTTTTATTTATTTTGACCCAATGGCTCTTGAGCAGTGGACCCACATATTTAATGTCCGGCAAAAACCTTGAGCAGTGGGCCCCACACATTTAATGTCCAGCAACAACCTTGCTTTAACGCCAACTGTTGTACAGTAGGTCCGCGACAACATTTGTCGCGTACTGTAGCCATCCCGCAACTAATTTGATATATGTTGACTTGTTGACTTGTTGACGTCATCAGCTGTGGACTTAGCCAAAAATCAAACAATATTAGCATATGCGTTGAGTGAGTAAGCATCACTCAACGCCAAAACACTTAGACAGATTTACTGTCTCATGGCATTGAGTGAGTAACCTTCACTCAACGTCAAACTACTTAGAATTGAAATCTGTTTCTAGATATTTAGTGATTCAGCTTCACTCAACGTCAACTTGCTTTATCAGCTATCTGCTGCTTGGCGTTGAGTGTGTGGGCAGCACTCAACGCCAAACTCCTTAGACAAAATTTTGTCTTCACTAGGAGTTGGCAACGTTAAGTGACCAACCTCCACTCAACGCTTTTGCGTTAACCATTTTTCTGCTTAATGATGGAGACGTTGCTGACACGGCCGCCATTGATCCCAGTCTGAGAGATTTCATCGATTGGGACGATCGTTGCCGCAAGCTCGAGGATGGGATCGACGTCCGCCGCCATTAAATAAAAATATATAATTATAAATTAAATAATTATAATTATATATTTTTAATAATTTTATTATTATAGCAATTTTATTTTAAGTATTTATTTCATGTTTTAATTTTCATTTCATGTGTAATGATGGGTGCTTAAAATCATCATGTGTTGTTTTAATTATTTCATTTCATGTGCTATGATGGGTGCATATAACCATCATATTTTGAATTTTGAATTTTGAATGGAGGGAGACTGAGTGGTGTAGGCTATATATAGCCATGTTGTGAAGGATTGATTAGTGAATGAATGAAAAGAAACCTAATTCTAAATTGAGAATTCTCCTCCTCCTCTCCTCCTTGGCCGCCAACTTCCGCTTTGCCCCTCTTTGTGGATTTCAGCCACAACTCCTCTCCTTATCCTCCTTCCTCCTTTCTCTACCCTAATCCTTTATCCTCTCCACTACGAGCAACAAATCAAAGAACTCCTCCCCTTGAATAAATTCGGCCAGGGCAAGAAGATCTCCCCTTGTGGATCAACTCCGGCGTGAAGCGACGAAGGAGGACGAGTTTCTCTCCAACCGTCGTGACTCCGGCGGTGCCATTGAAGAACGATCCAAGTAGAGAAATCGGAATCATCCATTCCGATAGGGTAACGAATCCTTTAAACCAATTGTGTGTTTCTCTTCCTAGATTAATTCCTGTGGTGGTAGATTCTTAGCGTTGAATTTTGAATCATTAATTCATCGTGTTTTCTTCGATTGGTTTTGTGTTTGCCTTGATTGAATTATTTTTCGAAAAAGGTTTGGTGAACCTTCGTTTTCTTTTGTTGGGAGAGATCTACCTTTTCCAAATCGTATTTATTTGGTAGATCTCTTTTGGTAAAACACCGCTCGTTCGAACCGGGTGGGTCCTTTTAGCCGGAAACAATATTGGTCTATAGCCTTTGTTCTATCCTTAGCGGTTTGGCTTACCCGTACGTTAGCATATAATTGATAAAATTAATTAACGTGGTGCTGCGTAGAACGATTGTGCGAGTATAGGGTTTGATCTTTAGAGAGACAAACATGTTCGTTCGTAGATATCTTCAGTGTCAAACGTTCAAGTCTGCATCAATTTGGTATCAAAGCGAGGTTGTGCTAATTTCTTAATTAGTACCATTCTAGAAAAAAATTTACTTAGAACACCGACACGCACTTGCACGTTTCATTCCACAACATAAAAATCAATTTTTTAATTTTGGGTCTTCAAATAGCAGCCTAAAATTTTTTGTTTTGTTTTCTCAAAATTCAAAAAATAAAATTCTGGAATTTTCCCATCATTTTCTTAGTAGGAAATACAAAAAATATAATATTTTTATTAAGTCCTTATTTTTATTAAGACATTATAAAATTTAATTGTCGGTCTGCAAATAACGGCCTATATTTTTATTTTTCCAGCAAAAAAAATCAGAATTTTTTTTTTAATAATCCTCATAATTTTTACAGCAAGAAAATCCTAAAAAATATTTTATTGTCATAGTTATTAAGTGGGAACAATTCCATCTTTGAAAATTAAATAGGGTCAGGTTCATTTCTCATTGCATGTGCACTAGTTCCAGTTGAGTTTTCTCTCAGGTTCTCACTAAAATGGCATATGATGTATATGCTGCCCGACTAGACTACTCATATGCTCAGGATATGGCTAAACACACCCCTAGGGCACAACACATTTATCCTACTTATGACGGTTTAGGATGTCCCCAAATTTTTAGAGATTGGCTCAAGGGATTCGAACATTATTTTAACTGCCACTTATGGGATGATCACAAAAAGGTTAACTTTGCCCGAGAGCGACTAGTAGGTCAAGCCTAGTTGTTTTGGTTAAACGAAGATCGTCGTGTTGGTAGCTATTGTTACACTTGGCCGCACATGCGTAGCCTACTCTCGGATCAATTTGATCCCTCCTACCTTCACCATACTAATACTAAGCCTATGATTGAGTATAGTTATGGCACTAGATCCATACCAGCCTTTAAGAATGACTATAAACCAAACATCCAGACCAAGCGACAGATAACTGAAGATTTGACTAACCTTAAACAAGGGAACAAGTCGGTCTCGGATTATATGCGTCTTTTTAAGGATATGATGGTTAGAAGTGGTGTGAAGGAGTTGCCAGAGACCACCCTCTATAGGTTTCGTAAGGGGTAAAACCCCTACATCCAGGGTAAATTACTATGCTATTGGCACACCGATCTAGACTCCACTTTTACAACAACATTAGAAATTGAGAAGCACATCCTTCCTAGGAATAAAGCTCCCTCGTGTCAGACCGTAAAGGCTATATTAGGAACACCACCCCCCGTTAGGGAATCCTCTCCTAATAGGTCATTTGTTGTGGACTCGATAGATGTTACCACTAGCGTGATGCCTCTGTTAGCCTCGACATCTCAGCCCCTAGAGATAGTGACTAGTACCTCTGAGGATTCCGATATGGATATAGAATCTCTGGATGATGAAGTTGACCAGCAAGGTGAGAGTATCCCTTCACGTACGATAGTGCCTGACGAGTCTGATGATTTTGAAAGTGTGGGAATCCCGAGTGATCTAGAAGACGATGTTTGGGATGATGATGATAGTCCAAGCTGTGATAGTATCTCTTTGCCTATTACGTGCCCTACTAGCATTGTGTCTGTGCACCCTAGTATTGAGTGCCCTCTCCCAGATACGATACCCATTGCGTTAGAGCCTACGATTATACCCCACTGAGATTTTATCTGACTTTCCTGAGAAGCCTGTGAGTGAGGATTTTTCCATTGTCATTGATGACCCTGACTTAGTAGATATTCCAAATGATTAGGAAGACTCACCTTATGTGAGAAGTTTATGTTTGGATGATTTTAGTGTTGCGAACCCGAACGAAAGTTTTTTGTTGTTTTCACCATTATCTGAATATCAATCTGAATTGAAATTGCTGTCGCGTTCGATTTTGCCCATTTCTGAGGCCTATACTGATTCTGAGTTGAATGACGTATCTAATATGTTGGAAGAATTTTCATGTGAGAGAGATATACTTTCAGAAGACGTTATTGAAGTAGACCCGTGTAAGACCCCCTCCTTTTTTTTCAACACCGGGGTCTTAGGCCCAGAACCGCCGTTTTGCGGTGACTCCTTCACGCCCTGAAGGGTCATCACCACAAAGCGCCGATTCTGCCGGCCAATTCGATCACAGAAAAGTAGCACAATAAAGTAAATGCAAGATAGCAGTCCACAGATAATCACATATAATAAAGATAATCTCCACGAAGGGAGTGTCCACAGAAAAACACATCAGAGTAGTAGAATACGGGCTTATGCCCGGTACATCATGTCCTCACTACAAATCACTAATGCGGAAGAAAATGCTAAAGATCTACTCAAGGTCGAGACTCACGGTCCCGACTGTATGAACTCCGGAGCTATACTGCCCATCTCCATGCGCACCGGTCTCTAGGGCTGCTCCTCCATGCTGGGCTCCACGGTTCCCTAAAATGATGCGGTTCGAAAACCGTTAGTCTAAAAGACCAAGTCCTATCATCCCCCACCCTTCCCCCATGCTCATATGCACCGAGCAGAGAGGAAGAAAGGGGAGGACTTGAAGGTGGAGAATAATCAAAAATATATGGTAGCAGACCTATACTAGCAATACTATAATAGGTATGGACAATAAGCTGAAACATGAAAAGTAACCTTCACTTATGTGAGAACACATAAGCCAAGGGGTCTTCTGCAAGGCTCCCATCATATAAAAAGTCTCATACCAATTTATATGTTGGGGTGTCGGTTATCAAACAACAGTAAATATATATATCAAAATTGACCTTAATTTATAAACTTGCCCACACAAGCTTATAGACCAAGGGGTCGTTTTGCAGGGCCTAAAGTATAAGCGTCTCATTCCACTTATACTTTAGGTGTCAGGGTTAAATGAATCAATTATGATATGACATGCAAGTGGGTATGATGGATCATGCAAGTGCAACACACACACCCGACTCTGTGCACACAGACCTTTAGTTCCCCCTTTTTGGAGCCGTAACCTCCCAGGATACCTCCATAGTGGCAGACGGAAGCGGTGGGTTGGGCCTCGCCCACCTCTAAACTAGTAAAGCACTACCGGTCAGACCTATCGTACGCATCAATGCTTGGTGCACGAAGCGGACTCCTGTGTACTCTTGCCAGCTGGCGCACCAGACTTCTGTTGGCGAAGTGCTAACCACACTTGCCGAGTCAACGTATTGGCGTCGGTGCGTCGACCCTCAAATACCGAAGACCCACCATCTTAATTTTTTTTCCTTTTTATGCACATGCAAATTTAGCGTATCCAAAAACCGAGCCGAAGCTCCCTAGACCAAAATGTCCGTCTCAAATAATCGAGCCGAAGCTCCCCGGACCCAAACGTCCGTCTCTTAATCATCTAAGCCGAAGCTTCCAACTATCTTCCAGTGCTATCGGTGTTCGTGAAATGTGCAACCCTAATTACTAAGTTACTCTTTTCAGCTTGTTAATACAGTTTACGTTAACCTAGGACTGCCCCCGGTATTCCCTGTGAAGGGCTCTCAAGGGGCACTAAGAACTATGTTGGGATTACGCCCAACGTTCCATTTCGTAAGGTACTTATTATTATTGGTTGATTCCCTTACTCATTACCTTCTTATATTATGATAGGCTAATCCTAGGGTGATTTGACTCTACCTCACCTCGGGAAGGACGATCTTTCGTCGAACCCGAGCGCCTCTAAACTCTAGCCAAACCAATTCCTCACCACTCTTCCCATCCTTCTATGGTGAACTCACCCACCTCTATACAAAAGGACTAACTCCTACACCATGTCCCATCGTGACTTATTGCAATTCACCCATGCAGATCATCCTAGGCTATATGTCGGTCCGGATAGGAGATAATCCAAATACTTATCCAAATGGCCTACCTTATTTACTGGAGACTTATCATGATACGAATAGACTAAATCCTGGAAATTATAATTTTCCTAACTTATCTGGTATTTAATTATTTTCCTTAAAGCTTCCAAAGGCTACCAGTTTGAACATGAACTACCCTAAACACACATGCAAGATGCCTAAAAAAATTATGATAAATAATAGGTTATCTCAATATGGTAAATTCATAGTATCACAATTTTTCCATCATCAAAAGGGCACTAAAATTATTTTTACAATATTTACTATCTTCTGCTGTTTTTGAAACAAGTATAGGAAATATCCATCCAAAAATTATAAAATAATTATACTATGCAGATAAAACCATAAAAGTAGCATTGGCCAAATTTCATAATTTTTCAGCAAGAATGATTCTCTGAATAAATTAATTATCAAAATCTCAATATTATGGACTTGTAAAGGAAGTACTGTAAACACCCCTCTAAAAATTATGATTAAATTCCTACAAATATATTTTGGCCTTAGTTCAACAGTACCTAAGTCGCATGATTTTTCAATAGTTATATCACCTATAAATAATTTTATACCACAAAAGCTCCTTTTTGAAATTAGTGAAGGAAGTACCAAATATATTAAATTAACAATTGTAACAAAATTCAGGGATATTCACTTAGACCTAGGTTATCTTCTGACCAACTCTCATCAGATTCAAATGAAGAGAATAATCAAATTAATTAAAAAACCATTTTGGTCCTTTTGGTAATTAACAAATAAAGTTTCAGAAATATAATCCATAAAATTCTAATGAAATTACTAGGGGATCTAGATGGTTTAAAACTTACTCTACCCAAGTTTCACAAGCTTTGGATAAGGTTTAGTGGCTGAATTTACAATATTATGCTTCTACCCTAAAACTAGGGTTAGGGTTTTGAGGTGCCTACCTTCCTCCAAATCTTCTAAGATTCCTTCCAGTGAACTTAGGTTACTCTACCTTCAATTCTACTGAGTTTTCAAGGCCATACAAGGGCTTTAGCCCCCATTTCCTTCACAACCCCCAAAAGTCCTTCCTTAGGATTTGAGGTTGAACCCTAGGGTAATTCAAGCCTAAAACATCCCATTTTCTTTTAGAGGGTGACATTGAGAATACTAAGTCAGTGTCCAAAACCTCAGCCTCTGTTGAGGGGAGGTGGCCACCCTAAACCCATGGTGCACTTTTAGTCAAAAAAACCTCCTTAAGGCCTAACTAGGGTTTGGTGATTCCCTAACCAAAACCTATCCAAATGAGTTGAAAGTTTGTATAGAGCTAGGTATTGAAGCCAGTGACCACTCACCAAAATTTGGTAGGGTTTGGAGGTCATTAGACCACTTAATTAAAATACCCTAACATTATTAAATAAAAGTAAAAACTTTAGCCAAAGTGTCTCTAAAAATTCTGAATTTTGGGCAGACCCTAGGTATAGCTAGGGTGGACTCCCTGCCAAAATTCCAATTAATTTGGGCCAAGGATGAAGTGTGGGCACTCAGTTGAATGTCTGCCTAGCCCTAGGTGTAGGTCCCACCAAAAGCGGTGCCCTGGTCCAACCAGAGGGCTAAATTTGTCCAAATCAATTTTGGATTAAAGTAGACCCATATGGCTACAACTTTCATATTGAAAGTTTTCCCATCATATGGCCTAATTATTTTTAAAATTTAACACCACTAATACCAAAATCTGGGACAAAAATCGAATCATTATAAATATATATCCTATAGTTTTAATATCATAACTGCACGAATCTTGAAGCACCCCTGGACGGAATCCCTTCATCTTCCTCCTTGAGCCGACGGCCAAGATTCATCCCGCCTGGAGCCACTTCCAAGCACTATCGCATGCGATTCGGCCACTTCCCCGGCCGGCCACCGCCACCACCACCTCCGTTGAGGTGGTGGCCGTCGCCAGACGGCGGCTTGGCCGCCGGAAAGTACTATTCCGGCGGTTCTAGTAAGAGGATTTTCGTCCAATATTCATGGAAATCCCAAATTGGATCAGGCTCAATTGAGCCCGAACCTTGGACCTAGTGATTGCTATGATCTATACATGAGAGAAGGAGTGGAGGAGGACCTTCCTGGCGGCCTGAATGCGGAAGGAACGGCGGGATGCCATTGTCGATGGCGGCGGCGCTCGGCTTCTACAACAACACAGTGGGACGGACTATTCCCTCTAGGTAAGAGCTCGAAAATGTTCCCCTCTCTCCACTGATGATGTTAAATGGACAATTGGGGAGGGGGGCAGCTAGTTCTTCAAAGCCATCAAACACCATTAATGGTGTGGCTCGGGTTGAGTGGGGGGGGGGGGGGGGGGGCTGAATCTACCCCTTGGTGGCCAGGAAATGACTGGAATCAACTCCTCTTCCCTAGAGGAGTTGATTGCAGCCATAAAGGGTGGCTGTTGGCCTCCTTTGGCCGGCTCCCACCCTCCCTTCCTCTCCCCAACTTTCTCTCTCCACCATTATCATGAAAGGAAGGTCCCTTTCTCTCTCCTAGTCACCCATATTGACTTGTCAACTCCATAGGATATGTGCAACCCACTTAATCATGATAATTATGAAAAGTGAGGTTAGCCTAAGGGAAAAATGACTTGAGCTTGGGTTAGCCCATTTGGGCTAGGTTTGACTTGGCTTAGGCTAGGGTTGACTTAGGTCAATTTGATCGTTTGGGTTGACCCCATTGTGTCCTTGGTGACCCATTAGCCTCCCCTAAGGTCCATGTAGGGTTGGGTAGGGTTAACTTGGCACCTTGGAGGTCACTTGACCCTTGGTAAGGGCACTTTGCCCACTTTGGGGCTTGAGTTTACTTGGGTCAACTTAGCCACTAGGTTTGACTCCAATGGGTCCCTAATGACCCATTGACCTCACTTTGGGTTTAGGAAGCCCTGAGTAAGGTTGGTTGGGCACCTTGGTGGTCACTGACCCTTAGTTAGGTCACTTTGACCACTTTGGGGCTTGAGTTGACTTGGGTCAACATGACCATTTGGGTTGACCCCAAGGGGTCCTTGGTGACCCCATGGCTTCCCCTGAGGTCTAGGAAGGGTTATGTAGGGTTACCTTGCACTTTGGAGGTCACCTACCCTTAGTAAGGGTGCTTTGACTAGATGAGGGGCCTAAGTTGACTTGGGTCAACTTGGTCTCTAGGGCTGAACCCAATGTGTCCTTGGTGACCCATTTACCTCACTTTAGGGTTAGGAGGGCATGGGTGGGGTCCATTTGGCTAGAGGAAGGTCAATTGACCCTAAGTAGGCTAGTTTGACACATTTAGGGTTAGGGTTGACTTGGGTCAACTGAGTCTCTTTGATTGACCCCAATGGATCCTTATGGCTCTAGTGGGCCTCCCAAAATGTTTGGGGGTGTTGTGGTAGGGTCTTGGAGTCATGGTGAAGCCCTAAGGTCAAACCCTAGGTTTGGTGATGAGGTTGTGCCACAGGCAGACCATGGTGATCCTCACCTTGGCCTTCTATCTCCTGACCCATTTCTGGCTTCCTAGGATTTTGTCATGACCTAGTCATGGCAAAAACCACTCTTAGGGGTCTAGTTGGAAATGGGATGTTACAAATCCCAATAAACAAAACAAAGATTTCGTCCCCGAAATCAAGGTTAAGCCTACGGTAATTTCTACCAAAGGAAAGAAACTTGTAACATCCCATCACGACGCCATGTTTGCTAAATCAGGTCTAAAGGGAAACCTAAATCTATGACCAATTCGCCCAATTGGCAGAGCCAAGATCTCAATAAACAAAAGATAAGCCCCCAATAAACAAAATATAGGCCCCCAATAAACAAAAGATAAGCCTCTATCTGCCTAGAGCAGCCCTACTAGTTTAAAGCAGGAAAATAAATTAAACATCTTGAGGGGTTGTGAGGTATACCTGGCTAAACAGCTCTGGGTATCTTTGTCGCATCAAGTCCTGCGGTTCCCAGGTGTGCTCCTCCTAGCCATGGTTCCTCCACAGGACTTTGACTAACGGAACCTTCTTGCGATGCAAGATCCGTACTCCTCGGTCGTCGATCCGAACCGACTTTAAGCGAACTGATCGGTCTGAAGCTACCGGCCCTTCGGTGGTCAAAATTTGCTGCTCCGGGCGTAGCAGAGCCCTCCTCAGCGAAGAAATGTGGAAGACGTCGTGTAGAGCTGCCAGCTCTGGTGGCAACTCCAGCCTGTAGGCTAGGGGTCCGATCCGCTCCAAGATCCTGTAAGGGCCCATATACCTCGGGCTGAGCTTCTTCCTCCGACCCCGCACCCATGAAACTCCATGCACGGGCCGGATCTTCAAAAACACTCGGTACCCCACCTGAAACTCCACCTGATGATGTCGGGCGTCATAGTACTTAGCATGTCTGCTCTGCGCCTCTAACATCCTGTCTCTGATCAGCCTCACCGGAGCCTCGATGTCTTCAACAAAATATGATCCCAACACCTTCGGATCCTCGTCCTGAATCCAAGAAAGCAGGGTCCGGCATTTCCTTCCATACAAGGCTTCGTAAGGCGCCATCCTGATGCTGGACTGGTAGCTGTTGTTATAGGAGAACTTGACCAGGCGTAAGAGCTTCTCCCACGGTTCCCCGCGGTCCAAAATACATAGCCTCAAAAGATCTTCCAGCGTCTGGTTGGTGCGTTCTGTCTGCCCGTCCGTCTGGGGATGGAATGCGGTGCTGAAGGTCAATCGCGTGCCTAAGTAAGCTTGCACGGATCTCCACTCCCTGGAAGTGAACCGACCATCCCGATCTGACACGATCGTCTTGGGCACCCCGTGATATCGAACGAACTGCTCCACAAATCTCCGCACTAATACTCCCACAACGTCGTACTTCCTGATCGGAATGAACCTGGCCACCTTTGTCAACCGATCGACGATGACCTAAATCGAGTCATTTCCCGTCCGTGATCGGGGAAGTCCGTGAATAAAGTCCATCGCAATGTCTTCAAACTTCCACTCTGTACCTGGAGTGGTTGCAACAAACCTGCGGGTTTTTGCACTCCGCCTTCACTAGCTAGCACGCATCGCAGGGGGTCACAAACTAAGTGATATCCTTCTTCATACCGGGCCAGTACATAGTCTTCTTCAAATCCGCAGTCATCTTCATGATCCCCGGGTGCACCGAGTATCTGCTGTGGTGGGCCTCCGCCATAATATCTTCCTGGACCTGGCCTCCTTCCGGTATATAAGTCCGACCTCTTAAGTATACCACTCCATCCCTCATCATGTAATCTCCTGCTGCACCGTTCCCCAAGGCCCATAATATCGGCTCCAATTTGACATCTCGCCTCTGTCCCTCTCTAACTCGGTCCCGGATATCGTCTGTAGCACTCACTGCAGCTAAATACTGCATGTAAAGCTCGGGGTCCTCGGATGACACCAGTATGATGTGCATATCCTATAATCTCCTCACCAGCTCCATAGACATAACCTGGGGCCCGGCTTCGGAAGTGGCAGCTCTCCGACTCAACGTGTCAGCCACCACGTTTGCCTTCCCTGGATGGTAGTGCATCTCATACTGATAATCTGCTAAGAACTCCACCCAACGCCTCTGCCTGATGTTCAGTTCCTTCTGCGTGTCCACGTATTTCAAGTTCTTGTGGTCGGAGTAGATGTCGCAGTGGACTCCATAAAAATAGTGGCGCCAGACCTTCAAAGCAAAAACGACCGCCCCCATCTCAAGTTCGTGCACCAGATAGTTCTGTTCGTGCTTCTTCAACTGGAGAGACGCATAAGCAATCACATGACCCTTCTGCATCAGTACAGCTCCCATACACTGGTAGGAAGCATCGGTGTAGACCTGAAATCCTTCTCTCCCCGAGGAGAGAGCAAGTATGGGAGCCGAGGTGAGTCGATCCTTCAGCTCCTAGAAAGCTTCCTGGCACTGCGGGGTCCACGCGAAATGTACCTCCTTCTTCGTCAAAGATGTGAGTCGGAGGGCAATTCGAGAGAATCCCTCCACGAACTTCCGGTAATAACCGGCAAGTCCTAGGAAACTTCGTACATCGGTGGCTGCCTTCAACTGCGGCCAATCCTGAACTGCCCGAATCTTTGCCGGATCCACTGCCAACCCGGCTCCACAGATAATATGGCCTAAGAAGCCCACCTCCTTCAACCAGAACTGACATTTGCTAAACTTTGCATATAAATGATTCTCCCGCAGTCTCTGTAGGGTCAGTGCCAGATGGAGAGTGTGCTCCTCCTCCGTCCTCGAGTAGATGAGGATGTCATCGATAAACACAATGACAAACACATCTAGATACTCCTTGAAAACCTGGTTCATGAGGGTCATGAATGACGATGGTGCATTGGTGAGCCCGAAGGGCATCACCGTAAACTCAAATAATTCATATCTGCTACTAAAAGCAGTCTTCTGAATATCCTTCTCTCGAATCCGAAGCTGGTAGTAGCCCGACCTCAAATCTAATTTCGAAAAGAACTACGCCCCCTGCAGTTGGTCGAACAGCTTATCTATCCTTGGCAGGGGATAGGTGTTCCGGACCATCAGCCGATTTAGTGCTCGGTAGTCGATGCACAATCTGAGTGTCCGGTCTTTCTTTTTGACGAACAATACCGGAGCTCACCATGGTGAAGAGCTTGGCCGGACAAATCTAGCTTCCACTAGCTCCTGAATCTGGCTCTGAAACTCAGTCAATTTCCTTGGGGCCATCCGGTAAGGGGCCTTAGATGTCGGCTTGGCCCCCGGCACAAGCTATATCTAAAAATCCTGCTCCCTGTGTGGGGGTAATTCGGGTAATTTTTCTGGAAAGACATCCGCAAAATCCCGCACCATCGGGATATTCAATATAGAATCTGTGGCCTCCGCCATGTCAAACAGCACCTCGTAGACCTCCTCCCCCTGTAAATAGGCCTTAACGGCCTGTACTGAAGATAAGGGTATACGAGAGGCAAGTCTTATACCTTCGATGATGATGACAGAGTCCCCGTGCCTCACGGTGATCCTCTTTTCTTGACAATCAATCTGGGCATGGTTCCAGTGTAACCAAGTCATGTCCAGGATCAGCTCGAAGACTAGCATCCTCAGGATCGTAGCCGATAATTCGAATGACTTTCCTCAAATTTCCGCCTCCATGCTGCATTGAGAAGAGATGAGTATCTCCGATCTGTAGGGTAGACACACCCTCCTCATCCGGCTTGTGAACCGCTCCACTCCTTCCAGCCCTTCCAGAAAGGCCTCCGACACAAACGAGTGTGAGGCACCTGTGTCGAACAGAGTATAGGCGGGCTTGCCGCTGATGAAGACTATACCTGCGACGGTTAAATGTCTTAGTATTTTATAATGAATTTTCTTTCCTATTTATTCTACTTAGGGCAGTTCTACTTGTTGGGAAATTGAGAAAGGGAATTCAATATAAACAATTTAAACATCTTGGCGTACCTGCTATGACCTGCTCTGGGTTCCGAGGCTGTGCCATGTCCAAAGCATACACCTGCTCCATTTCTTGTCTTCTATCCCCTCCCTGGTAACCACGTCCTCGGCCGCGTCCTCAGCCTCCGAAATGCTGAGCAGGTGGGCCACCCTGTGGTGCTGGAGGTGGTGCCCCCATTATGGGGCAGTTTCTCTGGAGGTGTCCAACCTGATGACAATGCAAGCACTCTAGTGGGGGATACGTCATACCCCCGGGTCTCGGCATCTCGTGTATCCGAAGAGGTTGAGGGGCCAATATCACCTGCTCCCTCATCTCCTGCCTCACTTCCTGACGAGGATGGTCCTCTGTTCTTCTCCCATCTGCTATAGCACCTCACCGCTGGTCATTTCTGGCTCTCCGGCCCTGATCCTCCGCTTGCCGCTTCCGGCCCCGAGTGGTGTGCCAATCACCCTCAATCCTCTTTGCCATCTCCAAAATCTGGGAGATAGGTCCGTCAGATACAAACAACAAGGTCTCCCTTAACTCCTCTTTCAGACCCTTATAGAACCTCTTGTTGTATCCTGCTTCGTCCAGCTGGTACGAACCTGCATATCGAGCCAAATGGTCGAACTCTCAATGGTACTCCACCACCGTCCTGGTGCCCTACTTCAGCTGTAAGAACTGCTCCTCCAACTCATCCCTGGCCAACTGCGGAACAAAATGCTCCAGCAGCGTGGCCCTGAATTCCTCCCAGGTAGTTTTCGCAACCTCCCTATCGGCAAACGTCGTGTCCAACAGTATCTTCCACCACCTCTTGGCATGGGACTCCAAGAAAGATACCACCAAAGCCACCCTCTCCTCCCAGGGGCACCGTATCCCGGTCAACATCTCGTACATAATATCCAGCCACTCTTCTGTCCGCACTGCCAACTCTGTCCCCAAGTAGGACGGGGGAGAGAGTCCTCGGAAGGTGCTAATCCAGTTGGCCCCCGGGTTTGGCTGCGGGGCCGGAGCCTGTTGAGCCAGGAAGGCCTCAAGGATAGGTGTAAGAGTTTGCCCCATGTCTTACTGAAGGAAAGGAGTGGGGAACAAGGGAGGTGGTGCAATGTCCGGAGTCTGCTGAGCTCCGCCTTGTGGGGTGGGCTGAGCTGGGGGCTGCAAAACGAACTACATTAGTAGGTAATCGACTCAATACCTAATAAGAAGTGGACAATTTATATGAGATCCCTCATATGGGCACACCACTGCTTCCGCTGCTTAGTTTGTCCCCAAACTAAACTTGCGCGGGGGTGACCCAGGGTTGTGGACTGCTACTTTTTGATCGAGGTCTACTTTGATACCACTAGTAAGACTCCCTCCTTTTTTTTTCAACACCGGGGTCTTTTGCCCAGAACCGCCATTTTGCGGTGACTCCTTCATGCCCTGAAGGGTCATCACCACAAAGCGTCGATTCTGCCGGCCAATTCGATCACAAAAAAGTAGCAAAAAAAAGTAAATGCAAGCTAGCAGTCCAGAGATAATCACATATAATAAAGATAATCTCCATGAAGGGAGTGTCCACAGAAAAACACATCAGAGTAGTAGAATACGGGCTTATACCCAGTACATCATGTCCTCACTACAAATCACTCATGCGGAAGCAAATGCTAAAGATCTACTCAAGGTCGAAACTCACGGTCCCGGCTGTATGAACTCCGGAGCTAGACTGCCTCATCTCCATGCGCACCGGTCTCTGGGGATGCTCCTCCATGCTGGGCTCCACGGTTCCCTAAAATGATGCGGTTCGAAAACTGTTAGTCTAAAAGACTAAGTCCTAACATCCCCCACCCCTTCCCCCATGCTACTAGGCACCGAGCGGAGAGGAAGAAAGGGGAGGACTTGAAGGTGGAGAATAATCAAAAATAGATGGCAGCGGACCTATACTAGCAATACTATAATAGGTATGGAGAATAAGCTGAAACATGAAAAGTAACCTTCACTTATGTGAGAACACATAAGCCAAGGGGTCTTCTGCAAGGCTCCCATCGTATAAAAATTCCCATACCAATTTATACGCCGGGGTATCGGTTAGTAAACAGCAGTAAATATATATCAAAATTGACCTTAATTTATAAACTTGCCCACACAAGCTTATAGACAAAGGGATCGTTTTGTAGGGCCTAAAGTATAAGCGTCCCATTCCACTTATACTTTAGGTGTCAGGGTTAAATGAATCGATTATGCTATGACATGCAAGTGGGTATGATGGATCATGCAAGTGCAACACACACACCCGACTCTGTGCACACAGACCTTTAGTTCCCCCTTTCTGGAGCCATAACCTCCCAGGATACCTCCATAGTGGCAGACAGAAGCGGTGGGTTGGGCCTCGCCCACCTCTAAACCAGTAAAGCACTACCGGTCAGACCTATCGTACGCCTCAATGCTTGGTTCACGAAGCGGACTCCTGCATACTATTGCCAGCTGGCGCACCGGACTTCTGTTGGAGAAGTGCTAACCACACTTGCCGAGTCAGCGTATTGGCGTCGGTGCATCGACCCTCCAATACAGAAGACCCACCACCTTAATTTTCTTTCCTTTTTATGCACATGCAAATTTAGCGTATCCAAAAACCGAGCCGAAGCTCCCCGGAGCAAAATGTCCGTCTCAAATAATCGAGCCGAAGCTCCCCGGACCCAAACGTCCGTCTTTTAATCATCCAAGCCGAAGCTTCCAACTATCTTCCAGTGCTATCGGTGTTCGTTAAATGTGCAACCCTAATTACTAAGTTACTCTTTTCAGATTGTTAATACAGTTTACGTTAACGCAGGACTGACCCCGGTATTCCCTGTGAAGGGCTCTCAAGGGGCACTAGAAACTATGTTGGGATTACGCCCAGCGTTCCCTTTCGCAAGGTACTTATTATTATTATTAGTTGATTACCTTACCCATTACCTTCTCATATTACGATAGGCTAATCCTAGGGTGATTTGACTCTACCTCACCTCGGGAAGGACGATCTTTCGTCGAACCAGAGCGCCTCTAAACTCTAGCCAAACCAATTCCTCACCACTCTTCCCATCCTTCTATGGTGAACTCACCCACCTCTATTCAAAAGGACTAACTCCTACACCATGTCCCATCGTGACTTATTGTAATTCACCCATGCAGATCATCCTAGGCTATATGTCGGTCCGGATAGGTGATAATCCAAATACTCATCCAAATGGCCTACCTTATTTACTTGAGACTTATCATGACACGAATAGACTAAATCTAGGAAATTATAATTTTCCTAACTTATCTGGTATTTAATTATTTTCCTTAAAGCTTCCAAAGGCTACCAGTTTGAACATGAACTACCCTAAGTACACATGAAAAATGCCTAACAAAATTATGATAAATAATAGGTTATCTGAATATGGTAAATTCATAGTATCACAATTTTTCCATCATCAAAACGACACTAAAATTATTTTTACAATATTTACTATCTTCCGCTGTTTATGAACCAAGTATAGTAAATATCCATGCAAAAATTATAAAATAATTATACTATGCAGATAAAACCTTAAAAATAGCATTAGCCAAGTTTCATAATTTTTCAGTAAGAATTATTCTCTGAATAAATTAATTATCAAAATCTCAATATTATGGACTTGTAAAGGAAATACTGTAAACAACCCTCTAAAAATTATGATTAAATTCCTACAAATATATTTTGGCCTTACGTCAACAGTACCTAAGTCTCATGATTTTTCAACAGTTATATCACCTATAAATAATTTTATACCACAAAAGCCCAATTTTGAAATTAGTGAAGGAAGTACCAAATATTTTCAATTAAAAATTGTAACAAAATTCAGGGATATTCACTTAAACCTAGATTATCTTCTGAGCAAGTCTCATCAGATTCAAAGGAATAGAATAATCAAATTAATTAAAAAAACATTTTGGGCCTTTTGGTAATTATCAAATAAAGTGCCAGAAATATAATCCATAAAATTCTAATAAAATTACTAGGGGATCTAGATGGTCTAGAACTTACCCTACCCAAGTTTCATAAGCTTTGGATAAGGTTTAGTGGCTGAATTTACAATATTGTGCTTCTACGCTAAATCTAGGGTTAGGGTTTTGAGGTGCCTACCTTCCTGTAAATCTTCTAAGATTCCTTCTAGTGAACTTAGGTTACTCTACCTTCAATTCTACTAAGTTTTCAAGGCCATACAAGGGATTTAGCCCCCATTTCCTTCACAACCCCCAAAAGTCCTTCCTTAGAATTTGAGGTTGAACCCTAGGGTAATTCAAGCCTAAAACATCCCATTTTCTTTTAGAGGGTGACATTGGGCATACTAAGTCAGTGTCCAAAACCTCAGCCTCTGTTGAGGGGAGGTGGCCATCCTAAACTTATGGTGCACGTTTAGTCAAAAATACCTCCTTAAGGCCAAACTAGGGTTTGGTGATTCCCTAACGAAAACCTATCCAAATGAGTTGAAAGTTTGTACAGAGCTAGGTATTGATGCCAGTGACCACTCACCAAAATTTGGGAGGGTTTGGAGGTAATTAGACCACTTAATTAAAATACCGTAGCATTATTAAATAAAAGTAAAAACTTTAGGCTAAGTGTCTCTACAAATTTTGAATTTTAGGCAGGCCCTAGGTATAGCTAGGGTGGACTCCCTGCCAAAATTTCAATTAATTTGGACCAAGGATGAAGTGTGGGCACTCAGTTGAATGTCTGCCTAGCCCTAGGTGTAGGTCCCACCAAAAGGGGTGCTCTGGTCCAACCAGAGGGCCAAATTGGTCCAAATTAATTTTGGATTAAAGTAGACCCATATGGCTACAAATTCATATTTAAATTTTTCCCATCAGGTGGCCCTAAGTATTTTTAAAATTTAACACCAATAATACCAAAATCTGTGATTAAAATCGAATCATTATAAATATATATCCTATAGTTTTAATATCATAACCGCACGAATCTTGAAGCACCCCTGGACGGAATCTCTTCATCTTCCTCCTTGAGCCGATGGCCAGGATTCATCCCGCCTGGAGCCACTTCCAAGCGTTGCCGCCGGCAATCCGGCCACTTCCCCGACCGGCCACCGCAACCACCACCTCCGTTGAGGTGGTGGTCGTTGCCAGACGGCGGCTTGGCCGCCGGAAAGTACTATTCCGACGGTTCTAGCAAGAGGATTTTCGGCCAATATTCATGGAAATCCCGAATTGGATCGGGCTCAATTGAGCCCGAACCTTGGACCTAGTGATTGCTATGATCTATACATGAGAGAAGGAGTGGAGGAGGACCTTCCTGGCGGTCTGAATGCGGGAGGAATGGCGGGATACCATTGTCGACGGCGGCGGCGCTCGGGTTCTGCAACAACACAGTGGGACGGCCTGTTCCCTCTAGGTAAGAGCTCGAAAATGTTCCCCTCTACCCACTGATGATGTTTAAATGGACAATTGGGGCGGGGGGGGGGGGATGGTTTTTCAAAGCCATCAAACACCATTAATGGTGTGGCTCGGGTTGAGTGGGGGGGGGGGGGGGGCTGAATCTACCCCCTTGGTGGCCGGGAAATGGCTAGAATCAACTCCTCTTCCCTAGAGGAGTTGATTGCAGCCATAAAGGGTGGTTGTTGGCCTCCTTTGGCCGGCTCCCACCCTTCCCTTCCTCTCCCCCAACTTTCTCTCTCCACCATTATCATGAAAGGAAGGTCCCTTTCTCTCTCCTAGTCACCCAAATTGACTGGTCAACTCCATAGGATATGTGCAGCCCACTTAATCATGATAATTAAGAAAAGTGAGGTTAGCCTAAGGGAAAAATGACTTGAGCTTGGGTTAGCCCATTTGGGCTAGGTTTGACTTGGCTTAGGCTAGGGTTGACTCAGGTCAATTTGATCGTTTGGGTTGACCCAATTGGGTCCTTAGTGACCCATTGGCCTCCCCTAAGGTCCATGTAGGGTTGGGTAGGGTTAACTTGGCATCTTGGAGGTCACTTGACCCTTGGTAAGGGCACTTTGACCACATTGGGGCTTAAGTGTACTTGGGTCAACTTAGCCACTAGGTTTGACTCCAATGGGTCCCTAGTGACCCACTGACCTCACTTTGGGTTTAGGAAGCCCTGAGTAAGGTTGGTAGGGCACCTTGGTGGTCACTTGACCCTTAGTTAGGGCACTTTGACCACTTTGGGGCTTGAGTTGACTTAGTCAACATGACCATTTGGGTTGACCCCAAGGGTTCCTTGGTGACCCCATGGCTTCCCCTGAGGTCTAGGAAGGGTTATGTAGGGTTACCTTGCACTTTGGAGGTCACCTACCCTTAGTAAGGGTACTTTGACCAGATGAGGGGCCTATGTTGACTTGGGTCAACTTGGTCTCTAGGGCTGAACCCAATGTGTCCTTGGTGACCCATTTACCTCACTTTAGGGTTAGGAGGGCATGGGTGGGGTCCACTTGGCTAGAGGAAGGTCAATTGACCCTAAGTAGGCTAGTTTGACCCATTTAGGGTTAGGGTTGACTTGGGTCAACTGAGTCTCTTTGATTGACCCCAATGGCTCCATATGGCACTAGTGGGTCTCCCAAAATGTTTGGGGGTGTTGTGGTAGGGTCTTGGGGTCATGGTGAAGCCCTAAGGTCAAACTCTAGGTTTGTGATGAGGTTGTGCCATAGGCAGACCATGGTGATCCTCACCTTGGCCTTCTATTTCTTGGCCCATTTCTGGCTTCCTGGGGTTTTGTCATGGCCAAAACCACTCTTAGGGGTCTAGTTGGAAATGGGATGTTACAACCCGGATGAGCGTCCCCTGATGTTGTCTCCATTGTGTAAAATTGAATATGATTTTGATTCTCTCTCGGTTTTAGTTTTACCGACTCTCCCACCTGATCCGTTGACTCGAATAGTGGGCCCTTTAGGACACGAGTTTGGTATGTTTGATCTGTGTCATATTTTGTTGCTAACCCTGTGGGCCCCTCCTTTGGACATGTCTTGTCATACAAGTTCTAATGAGTTGTTATATTTTGTAGCCGGTCTTTTCACTGCGCCTCCTGGATTTAATTTAATGTCACATTTGACTATTCATTTCTCTATGTGTCCGACTATGGGTCTATCCTCATCTATATCTGATTCTTTGGATATTGTGCCTCTGGGTGTGGTGCCTCCTTCACATACTTATATACCACACCCGATCGCATGCATTTATCCACCGCCTTATGGTGACCCTCATTTCCACACGTTAGTGACCATGGTTAGGCCCCATGAGTTGTATCGCTCGCACATCTTTTCACACTCGGGAGCGTCCAACTCTGTTATTTATGATGAGCCGTTATCCTTGGCAGATCTTTATGCCAAGCGTGAAAATGATGAATATAAAATTAGAACTGCGAATTTTGAGTCCATAAACATCATCTTTGATTATAAGATTCCTGTGCCCCCTGACTTAACACCTTTATCCTCCGTATTTGGGTTGTGTCACGTAGCACATGTGTTCACACCACATGGGAGTAAGATACTTAGGCACACTTTTACAAAGTTATTCAATCAAGTTACGTCTTATTATTATTTATATGCTTGTTGCCCGCTAAATGAGATCGTGTACGGATTTAAAGCACAAGTGCCCTTTGACTTGATTTTGTTACCACTATCTTATAAGACAAGTCAACTCGCACTAGTTTATGTCTCTCATGCTCAAAAATAATATAAGCACATTAGTGAAGCGCTAACCATACCAATTACATTTTATCAACTTCATGCTAGCTTACATAAAAGGGCGTCTCACTATATTGTTGGCGATTTAGTTTTGGTGTGTCTCGTCCATGAACGGTTGCCTTCGGGCACTATAGAAAGTTGACGAGTTGGCGAGCTGGACCTTTTTCAGATATTAAAGAAATTAGGAGAATGCGCATATCATTTGAAGTTTTCCACTGATTGGGGTATTACCCCTATTTTTAATGTTTCTAATTTAACGCTATATGTTTCTCCACCACTTGAATTATCTGCTTGTCTGTTTGGGTCCACTTTGTTTTCTTATCGTTTGGGTAGTGAACTTATGCCTGGATCGCTCTCTTCATCGGTCTTCACTGGAGGTACTTTGGTTGTTGATGTAGAAAATTGTTTTCCTTTATTGCCTAATGCTTTTAAAAGGTTCTCTAGGACCACTGATGAATTGTAAATATACCTAATTTTATGTACATTACTTAAGTCGTTTTATTTAATTTTTGTCATTTCTACTTGTTTTTATTCAATAAAATGCTCCTATTTTTGTAAATATTATACTAACTTGCTTTATTTTATTTGTCAGGAAAAAAAGCCAAAAATCTGCAAAAATGACATGTCACGCCCGTGACATATTGGTCACGCCCGTGACCAGGGCGTGACAGCTCAAAAACCCGAAAAGAGGCCAATTTTGAAGAGGAAAGCCTGACACGCCCGTGTTCCATAATCCGACACGCCCGTGTCAATCCGACACGGGGCGTGACCAAGCCGTGTCCATCCCGCTCGACGATTTCAGCTCAACGTTCGTCGAACCCAAGAGGGCCACGCCCGTGTCTGATGTGCGACACGCCCGTGGCAGCCCGACACGCCCCGTGCCAGCCAGGTCAATGTTTCGCGCTCAACGTTCGTCGAACCCAAGAGGAACACGCCCGTGTCCGATGTGCGCCACGCCCGTGTCCGTCCGACAAACTGCCGCCGGCGAATCCCGAAGTCAACATCGCCTTAAAGCGCCGAATGACACGCCCACCGTCACGCCCGTGACCTGGGGCGTGACCGCCGCGTTTTCGGCCGGAAAGTCAAATCGCCGTCAAATCCGTCAGATCGCCGAATCCCGCGGTAAAATAGTGCTGACACGCCCCCCGACACGCCCGTGTCGGAGGGCGTGTACTTGGAAATTTTTGCCTATAAAAAGGCAGCTGCTGTATGAGTTCAGGGTTCCAAAAATCCGAACCATTTTGATGTATAAGGGCTGCCGTTAGAGCTGCTTTAGTGCTATGTAAGGATTCTCTTTCCCCTTTTTTTTGAATTTAGTTTGTTTAAGCTCCTGTAATCAACTTCTTTTATTAATAAAATAGATATTTTTCTCATCCTCATATGCTCTGAATTTTCTCTAAAAGCCTCCTTTACTTCAATCTTATACATTTTCATGTTTTAAAACGCAAATGTTCTCGTTTTCTTTCCAAATATAACAAAACTTATAGCCGTTATTATGGCCGTTTTCATTCTCAAAACTCTTTAAATTTGGTTAGACTTAGGATTTTCATACTTCAAAATGCGCTTTTATGAACTTGTAAAACATTAAAAAAGGGTAGTTTTCATTCCTCTTAACTTAGCTTTTACTTTGTCTTAACTATAAAACTACTGCTTCTTTTTAGCTTACTCCCTCTTTTTAAACCATTTTACAAGGCTATAGTAATGTATAAATTGTTATTTTTATTTTTCATCAACTTTCATTTTAAGTAGTTACAAAAAATATTTTCGCTCGAACAATTTTTATTTTCACTTTTTTAGCATTTCTATCAAAATCTAACGGTAAAAATGTAACCGTTTTAATTTTTCGGGCACTTGCCTTTCTCACTTTAATTTGAAAACTTTTTGCTCAAACAATTCTTATTTTGCCTTTTTATGCATTTCTACTGCATTCCAGCGGTAGAAATGCAGTCATTTTAATTTTTCGATAACTTTGATTTTTGCAATTATTTTAGCACGAGTGTGTGCGTGTATGAGATATTTTTCAGCTCCTAAGTTAAATTATGCAAGTGTGTGTGTGTGTGTTTATTTATGTCGAGTGCGTGAGTAGTTCTATTCAAGTAGAGTGCGTGTGTTGTTTTTATTTTTCCGCCTACTCATTTGAGTTAATTGGCTGGATTCTATTCAAGTAGAGTGCGTGTGTTGTTTTTATTTTTCCGCCTACTCATTTGAGTTAATTGGCTGGATTCTATTCAAGTAGAGTGCGTGTGTTGTTTTTATTTTTCCGCCTACTCATTTGAGTTAAATGGCCGGTCTGTATTTTCAGTCCTACTCGTTTGAGTAGGACTTGTGATTTTCAATCTTTATTTTTGTTTTTCCGCCTACTCACTTGAGTTAAATGGCTGGATTTGATTTTCCGCCTACTCGCTAGGAGTTTAATGGTCGGACTTTATTTTAATGTAAATATTTAAGAAAGCCCTGTAATCGCATTTATTTTCTCCTGCTCGTTTGAGTAGGACTCGCTTTCATTTCAGTCCTACTCGTTTGAGTAGGACTTGCAATTTTCAGCTTTAATTTTCCGCCCCCACTCGTTTGAGTGGGACTTGCAAAGTTCATTTATGCACTTTTCAGCTTTCATTTCCCGCCCCCACTCGTTTGAGTGGGACCTGCAAATGTCAATTATTCAATTTTCTCTTATGTGTAAATTAGTTTTATTTCTTCCTTTTATATGTTTGAATGAGTGCGGGTGTGTTTATTTGTAATAACTTTTCTAAAATTAGGTTATTTTGCTTTTCTTCTTATTTTCTTTATAACCTTTCAGCGAATAGTTTAGGACGCTCGCACAACCAATCATATAAGCTATCCCCATTCCGATGAGTGGCTAATTGCTTTTAGCCCTCGGTATCGAAGAGCTTTGGGATCTAAAATGTTTTAAATAACCAAATGTCTAATTTTTCAATTTAATTAAAAACTTAAGGTTTACCCCGGGTTAACGACGCGTAGACCCACATATCGATGTGTGGGCTCTATTTCCGTTATCCATACGCTAGCTAGCCGAGAGGCCGTGCATATGGACAGATCACCCCTGGGTAGATAGAGTTCCGCACTAACCCTCGAGAGAGGAGGCGCGCTAACTCTACCGGATTGGGTTCCCCACCCAATAGCGGGGTTCTTAGCATACTGCGGGCATTAAGGGGAATCCTTCGTCGGACGAGAGCCCGGTCGAATAGCCTTAATGTCTAGGTGAGCGATATTCCTAGAGATAGGTGAGCTCATTATTTTGAACCTCCACGGCCAAGTTTCTGCATTAATTAAATTGAAATTTTAGATATCTAGTTATTCAAATCTATTTTTAATCCTAACGCAATTCGATACCGGGAGTTATCTCTTCATCGACTACTTTCTTAAAATCTATTTTCGTTCTTATTTTACTTAAAACCCTCAACTTCTATTTCGGTAAAATAATAGTGTTTTCGGAGGAGTAGGGGTAATCAACCCGTTCCCGGGAATAATACGACCTCGGTATTCTCCCGAATATCGAGTACTACTTGCGATAGGTGCACTTGCCTCATCTAGCAAGCCCGCAGCGATCGACTCACCGAACCAACCACAGTACGAGTCTGTTCGCGGGCCAATCAAGTTTTTGGCGCCGTTGCCGGGGACTTTCTCTTCGAGTTGTTATTCCGAATCCGAACTCTATTACTTTTACTTTTATTTCTAAAAACTAAAAAAAAACTTAAAAAACTTTTCTTCAAAATCCGAAAAAAAAAGAATTAATTTTTCTACTTTTCATTCGGGTGTATGACCCGTGGACAGCCTTCGGAGTCCGAAAATTTGGATTTCGATCCTGAGATCGAACGCTCTCTTGCGCGTATTCGGTCTCAACGCCGAAATCCCTCTTTGGATCCCGCAGAATCCATCGGAGAACCCTCTGCCGTTCCTATGGCCGACCCCAATCCGAACGCGGCCCTCGAGCGTACAATGTCATATTACGCCCGACCAAATTTGGACGATACTGGGTCCAGTATTGTCCGCCCGACGGTGGCGAACAATAATTTTGAGATCAAATCGAGCGTTATCCAAATGATCCAAAACGCCGTGCAGTTCGATGGACAGCCGGATGAGGACCCGAACGTTCATTTGTCTAGTTTTTTGGAGATTTGCGACACTTTTAAGATTAATGGCGTCACTGATGACGCCATTCGTTTGCGCCTTTTTCCATTCTCCCTCAGATCCAAAGCTAAGGCGTGGTTGAATTCCCTCCCACGAGGATGTATCACCACCTGGGCCGAGCTTGCGGAGCGGTTCTTAACGAAGTATTTTCCGCCCGCCAAAACTGCAAAGTTACGGGCGGACATTTCTTCGTTCATGCAGAACGATTCTGAGTCTCTTTTTGAGACTTGGGAGCGCTTTAAGGAATTCCTCCGCAAGTGTCCGCACCACGCGCTGCCTGCGTGGTTGCAGGTCCAAATCTTCTACAATGGGCTTAATTATCAGACGCGTCAAATGATTGACGCGGCTGCCGGGGGTACCTTGAATAATAAGACCCCCGAGGCTGCCCAAGCTCTTATTGAAGAGATGGCTATGAACGCCTACCAATGGAACGTCCCTCGGGGACGTCCCAAGCAGGCGGCTGGCCTCTTCGAAGTGGATGCCACTGCCCACTTAGCCCTTCAAGTTGAAAGGCTGACAAAGCAGGTGGCGGAGATGTCTGCTGCCTCCACCACTCCTCCTTGGGCGATTCCCCCTAATGCCGGCGTAGCAAATGAATTCGTAGACTACGTGGGAAATGCTGGGCGACCTTCCTTCAACCCCAATAACAACCCTTATAGCAATAACTATAATCCGGGTTGGAGGAACCACCCCAACTTCTCATGGAGCAATCCGAATAATGCGCAGCGCCCCCCCAATTCTTTCGCGCCTGGATTTCTGCCGCCTCCCCCTCTTCCAAAACCCTCCCCGATGGAGGATAATTTTTCTAAATATATAGCATCCAACGAGTCAAATATCCGGAACATCACCGGATCGCTAAAAAACTTAGAACTCCAGGTTGGACAGCTAGCGCGAATGATGTCCGAGCGCGCGCTCGGGGCACTGCCGGGAAACACGGAGCCCAATCCGCGGGAAAATATCAACGCTATAACCCTCCGTAGCGGAAAGGAGGTGATCGATCCAAAACGGACCGATCCTCAGGTACATATTTCACCTCCGACCCCTCTTCCCCCTTCTTTGATTTCGCCGCCTTTACAAATTTTAAATGAAAAAATTATTAAAACGCCCTTGCCGTATCCGCATAAACTTAATAGTGAGCGTAAGGACGCGCAATTTGAAAAATTTATTTTATTATTAAAACAAATTCATATTAATGTTCCATTCTGCGAGGCACTCTCTCAGATGCCTAAATATGCGAAATACCTAAAACAACTTCTTTCCAATAAACAAAAATTAGAAAATATTTCGCATATTTCTCTTAATGCTGACTGCTCAGCGGCTCTTACTAATAAATTGCCCCTAAAAAGAAATGACCCGGGACGGTTCTCCATCCCGTGCCTTTTTGGCAATATATTAGTAAAATACGCTCTTGCAGATTTAGGCGCGAGCATTAATTTGATGCCGTTCTCGCTCTTTCAAAAATTAGGTTTGGGCACTCCGGCCCCTACTAAAATGCGAATCCAACTAGCGGATCGCTCGGTTAAGTTTCCCGTCGGGGTAGTGGAGGACGTACTTGTCCGAGTTGATAAGTTTATCTTTCCGGTAGACTTCGTCATCTTGGACATCGAGGAGGACACTGATGTACCAATTATACTCGGTCGCCCTTTTCTCGCCACCTCCCGCGCATTAATTGATGTCAGTAACGGTCGTCTCCTCCTTCGGGTAGGAGATGACGAAGTTACTTTCTCTATTAATCCCTCCATAGGAGACTCGTCATCGAGCGATGACTTTTGTTATAATTTAGACCCATATCTCGGAGATTGTTCTTCCCCTATTTTTGAGTCTACGTTTTTAAATGACGATCTTTTTGCGCTCGAAAATTTTAACTGCGATGAGGATACGTCTATAGACTTGCCTTTCGAACCAATTGGTAAGAAAGACATAGGAATTAAAACCTCGTTAGAAGAACCGCCCTGCCTTGAACTCAAACCCCTACCCGATTCACTCAAATACGCCTTTTTGGGGAAAGATGATACACTCCCTGTTATCATTTCTTCGCATTTGAGCGAATCGGAGACTTCCGATTTATTGGGAGTTTTGCTTAAACATCGCCACGCAATTGCTTGGCAAATTTCTGATCTCAAAGGGATTAACCCGTCTTTCTGCACCCATAAGATTTTTCTTCTAGATAATTGCCGCAAAACTATTCAGCCGCAGCGACGTCTTAACCCAAACATGAAAGACGTCGTTAAGGCCGAAATTATTAAATTATTAGATGCGGGGATTATTTATCCCATATCGGATAGTACGTGGGTTAGTCCCATTCACGTGGTGCCCAAAAAGGGCGGTCTTACCGTAGTGGAGAATGAGCACAATGAACTCGTCCCAACTCGTACTGTTACGGGTTGGCGGGTGTGCATCGATTATAGAAAACTAAATGACGCCACCCGTAAGGATCATTTCCCACTACCATTTTTAGACCAAATTTTAGAGCGTTTGTCTGGTCATCCGTATTTTTGTTTTCTCGATGGATTATCGGGGTTTTTCCAAATCCCCATTTCCCCCGATGACCAAGAGAAAACAACTTTTACCTGCCCGTTTGGTACCTTCGCATATCGAAGAATGCCATTTGGCCTTTGCAACGCGCCCGCTACATTCCAAAGATGTATGCTGGCGATCTTTGGCGAGCTGGTAGGAGACATTATGGAAGTCTTTATGGATGACTTCTCTGTTTTCGGAAGCTCTTTCCCGTCCTGTCTTCATAATTTAGACCGTGTCCTTCAGCGATGCGAGGACACGCATCTTGTTTTAAATTGGGAAAAATGTAACTTTATGGTTCGAGAAGGTTTGGTTCTCGGCCATATGATTTCGTCTAAGGGGATGGAGGTCGATAAGGCCAAAGTTGAAATTATAGAAAAACTTCCCCCGCCTTCCAACGTTAAATCAATTAGGAGTTTCTTAGGGCACGCGGGCTTTTATAGACGTTTTATTCAAGATTTTTCAAAAATAACAAAGCCGCTAACTCGCCTCTTGGAAAAGGAATCAAATTTTGTCTTTGATAGCGAATGCGAGTCTGCATTTAATTTCATAAAACAAAAACTTATCAATTCACCTATTTTAGTGGCGCCCGATTGGACCCTTCCGTTCGAGATTATGTGCGACGCTAGTGATATTGCCGTAGGAGCCGTTCTTGGCCAACGTATAAACAAATATTTTCATCCTATTTACTACGCTAGCAAGACCCTCACTTCCGCACAAGGAAATTATACGACAACGGAAAAGGAACTTTTAGCCGTCGTATTTGCTTTCGATAAGTTTCGCTCGTATCTAACGTTATCCAAAGTTATCGTATTTACCGACCATTCCGCCTTAAAATATTTGTTAGCAAAAACGGACGCCAAACCCCGCCTTCTTCGATGGATCCTCCTCTTGCAGGAGTTCGATTTAGAGATCCGGGATAAGAGGGGCGCGGAAAATTTAGCCGCCGATCACCTCTCCCGCTTAGAAAATCCCACTGCGGAAGCGCTCGTCGAATCTGACATAAATGATAGATTCCCCGAGGAACGCCTCCTAGCCATAACTACTAGTTCTTCTTCCCCGCCTTGGTTCGCAGATTTTGCAAACTATTTAGTTGCGAGGGTACTTCCAAAAGACTTTTCAAGCCAGCAAAAGAAGAAATTCTTTTCTGACTTGAAATATTTCTTTTGGGAGGACCCTTTCCTTTTTCGTCTCTGCGCGGACCAAGCAGTCCGAAGATGTGTCGCGGGTGTGGAGTGCACGCAAATCCTTAGGCACTGCCACGAGGGTCCGGCTGGTGGGCATTATCAAGCTAACCGGACCGCGCGGAAGGCGCTAGAGGCGGGCTTCTTTTGGCCCACTCTATTCAAAGACGCTCACAATTTTGTGCGCGCATGCGATAGCTGTCAGCGGTCGGGTAACATCTCTCGTCGCGACGAGATGCCCCAAAATATGTTTTTAGAATGCGAAGTCTTCGATTTATGGGGCATAGATTTTGTTGGCCCCCTACCTCCGTCTTTCAAAAATATGTATATTTTAGTAGCGGTCGACTACGTATCGAGATGGGCGGAAGCGCAAGCTCTCCCCACCAACGATGCGCGAGTCGTCGTTACATTTCTTAAAAAGCTATTTTCTCGCTTCGGCACTCCGCGCGCTATTGTAAGTGATCGGGGGACGCATTTCTGCAACACCCAGATGGCTAAGACGTTAGCTAGATACGGCGTCACGCACAAACTTGCCACCCCATACCACCCGCAAACTAGTGGCCAAGTAGAGGTAGTAAATCGGGAGATAAAGCGCATATTAGAGAAAACCGTTTCACTTAATAGGAAAGATTGGTCCATCAAGCTCGACGATGCGTTGTGGGCTTATCGTACCGCATACAAAACCGCAATTGGTTGTACGCCGTATCGATTAGTGTACGGCAAAGCGTGTCATCTACCCGTCGAATTAGAACATCGCGCACTTTGGGCTTTAAAACTTTTAAATCTCGACGCTAACTTAGCCGCCCAAAATAGAAAACTGCAACTAAACGAGCTCGATGAATGGCGTGCCAACGCATACGAGAGCAATAAGTTCTATAAGGAGCGTTCTAAGTTTTATCACGACCGAAAACTCAAGCCCCCAAAAACTTTTTCTCAGGGCGATCTTGTCCTTCTTTATAACTCTCGACTTAGACTTTTCCCCGGGAAACTTAGATCACGTTGGTCCGGCCCCTTCAAAGTTGAAGAGGTTTGGCCTTATGGGACCGTACTCGTCTCCCACCGGATAAAGGCTCGTTTAAAGTGAACGGTCATCGCTTAAAATTATACATAGCAGGCGATCCTGTGGGCGGTAACTTCGAATCCATAACCCTCCTAGATATATAAACCGCCAACATAGTCAAGCTACGTGACTATAAACAAAGCGCTCCTGGGAGGCACCCCATGTTTATCTTTTTCGCTATCTCTTTACCTTTTTCTTTGCTATTTTTCTTCCTAATGCAGGGTTCCTAAACTGCGCCTTCCCCACCTCCTATCAGGGAAGCTTCTACCCCACCCCATTTCTTTCTTTTCTTTGTATATATTTTCTTACCTGTTTTGTTCCGCATACTTACGTTACAACATTGGGGACAATGTTGGACTTAAGTATGGGGGTGTTTTCTCGCTTTCTTTTTCATATTTCTATTTTCTGCACTGTCTTTCTATTTAACTTATGAACAAAAAAAAAAAAAAAAACAAAAAAAAACTTACAAAAAAAAAAAAAAAAAAAACAAACTTACAAAAAAACCTTGTTTTATGTCTTTAAAAACTCAAAAAAAAAAAAAACTCTCAAAAACTCCAAAAAAAAATTGTAAACCACAAAAAAAAAAAAATTGCAAAACAATATATAACACCAAAACCCCAAAAAAATTCTAAAAACACAAAATTCCAAAAATATTTTTAGTTTCATTTTGTAAAAATCTGTGTACCTTTTTTTTGTAAATAATCTTCTCTCTCCACCTTCCGTTTCTCTCTCATTCTTGAAAAAAAAAACAAAAACCAAAAAAATTTATAAAACAAAAACTAAAAAAATTTATAAAACCAAAAAAAATCAAAATAAAAATAAAAAATAAAAAATTTATAAAACAAAAACTCAAAAAAAAAAAAAAAACAAATATTTTTCTTTTCCTTTGTAAATATGTTTTGTAAAAATAACTCTCTTTCTTCCCCGCCTCTTCTTATTTGTAAATCTCGCTTTTAGCATGCCCGCGGCGTTCGACTCATCGAACCAACCACCCAAAGAGTCTGTTCGCGGGCCAATGACTAAAAATTCAAAAAAAAAAAAGAGAAAAACTCTAAAAATAAAAAAAAAATGTATTGTTAATTATGTAACAAATAAATCGAATATCTCAATTCTTAACCCTTATTCGCTCTCCAACAATCTAGTTGCGAGTTAATTTATAAGCGAATTATTTTAATTCTTTGCTTGCTATTCGTTTATTAATTAGAGAACGATAAATTTAGATATCTGGGGTTAAGTTTTAAAAATTTTTGTATGCTTTTTATTTTAAATAAGGTACCTGTTTTCAGCACCACTTCTAATCTAACTAAATAGTTGCATATTTATTTTGTTAAAAATAACACTCTTAGATTTCAATTTATGATAACTCCAAGCTTTTTTTTGAAATTTAGGAATGTTTCATTTATAAAGGTTGCTCTCAAAAGTTTTTTATTAAACCTAGTTTTATTTTTGAAAAAACTCTATCACTTTTTTTTCATGTCATACTTGACATGATTTCGATCCTTAAAAGATCCTATGTCAATGGGAATAAGATTTCGTTCCGTAAACATAGGCATCCAATATTTGAAAAGATTATATGTTATCGAGTAAGAGGATAAAATTCATTACTCCTACACATATACATTGGATTATGAAGATGTTAAAAAAAAATTATGTTATGGAAAATAAGATTTCGTTTTCCTAACATCCTTATTCGAAAAAAAAAATCATTAGAGGTTCGAGCGAAAAAATATACCCTCGCCTCTAAAAATTCTAAGCCTTCTTCATATCCCACGATATCTCCCTCCGCCAAATTCAAAAAAATTCTAGATTTATTTTTAAAATCTTTTTGAGAGCATAATTTGTAAATTAAATTATTTCCTTTAATTTTTTCCAAGCTACAGTTTCATAAATCCAATCTATTTTTGTTAGCCTCACAAATAAAATTTTTGCTATCTATTTGCTTATAACGAGAAGTCTTTTGCTGAAACTCTTCCTTTATTTAAATTTTTGGCATAATTTAGGATTTACCTCGTATACCCCGGATATTCATTTTGATCCTTCTTTCAATTAAGTCAAACGGTAGATAAACTTAGGATTTCTTTAATTCATTATAAGTTCATCTCCAACTTTTGCTCTGGAATAGCAAAAGCTTAAGTATGGGGGTATTTGATGAATTGTAAATATACCTAATTTTATGTACATTACTTAAGTCGTTTTATTTAATTTTGTCATTTCTACTTGTTTTTATTCAATAAAATGCTCCTATTTTTGTAAATATTATACTAACTTGCTTTATTTTATTTGTCAGGAAAAAAAGCCAAAAATCTGCAAAAATGACATGTCACGCCCGTGACATATTGGTCACGCCCGTGACCAGGGCGTGACAGCTCAAAAACCCGAAAAGAGGCCAATTTTGAAGAGGAAAGCCTGACACGCCCGTGTTCCATAATCCGACACGCCCGTGTCAATCCGACACGGGGCGTGACCAAGCCGTGTCCATCCCGCTCGACGATTTCAGCTCAACGTTCGTCGAACCCAAGAGGGCCACGCCCGTGTCTGATGTGCGACACGCCCGTGGCAGCCCGACACGCCCCGTGCCAGCCAGGTCAATGTTTCGCGCTCAACGTTCGTCGAACCCAAGAGGAACACGCCCGTGTCCGATGTGCGCCACGCCCGTGTCCGTCCGACAAACTGCCGCCGGCGAATCCCGAAGTCAACATCGCCTTAAAGCGCCGAATGACACGCCCACCGTCACGCCCGTGACCTGGGGCGTGACCGCCGCGTTTTCGGCCGGAAAGTCAAATCGCCGTCAAATCCGTCAGATCGCCGAATCCCGCGGTAAAATAGTGCTGACACGCCCCCGACACGCCCGTGTCGGAGGGCGTGTACTTGGAAATTTTTGCCTATAAAAAGGCAGCTGCTGTATGAGTTCAGGGTTCCAAAAATCCGAACCATTTTGATGTATAAGGGCTGCCGTTAGAGCTGCTTTAGTGCTATGTAAGGATCTCTTTCCCTTTTTTTTGAATTTAGTTTGTTTAAGCTCCTGTAATCAACTTCTTTTATTAATAAAATAGATATTTTTCTCATCCTCATATGCTCTGAATTTTCTCTAAAAGCCTCCTTTACTTCAATCTTATACACTTTCATGTTTTAAAACGCAAATGTTCTCGTTTTCTTTCCAAATATAACAAAATTCATAGCCGTTATTATGGCCGTTTTCATTCCCAAAACTCTTTAAATTTGGTTAGACTTAGGATTTTCATACTTCAAAATGCGCTTTTATGAACTTGTAAAACATTAAAAAAGGGTAGTTTTCATTCCTCTTAACTTAGCTTTTACTTTGTCTTAACTATAAAACTACTGCTTCTTTTTAGCTTACTCCCTCTTTTTAAACCATTTTACAAGGCTATAGTAATGTATAAATTGTTATTTTTATTTTTCATCAACTTTCATTTTAAGTAGTTACAAAAAAATATTTTCGCTCGAACAATTTTTATTTTCACTTTTTTAGCATTTCTATCAAAATCTAACGGTAAAAATGTAACCGTTTTAATTTTTCGGGCACTTGCCTTTCTCACTTTAATTTGAAAACTTTTTGCTCAAACAATTCTTATTTTGCCTTTTTATGCATTTCTACTGCATTCCAGCGGTAGAAATGCAGTCATTTTAATTTTTCGATAACTTTGATTTTTGCAATTATTTTAGCACGAGTGTGTGCGTGTATGAGATATTTTTCAGCTCCTAAGTTAAATTATGCAAGTGTGTGTGTGTGTGTTTATTTATGTCGAGTGCGTGAGTAGTTCTATTCAAGTAGAGTGCGTGTGTTGTTTTTATTTTTCCGCCTACTCATTTGAGTTAATTGGCTGGATTCTATTCAAGTAGAGTGCGTGTGTTGTTTTTATTTTTCCGCCTACTCATTTGAGTTAATTGGCTGGATTCTATTCAAGTAGAGTGCGTGTGTTGTTTTTATTTTTCCGCCTACTCATTTGAGTTAAATGGCCGGTCTGTATTTTCAGTCCTACTCGTTTGAGTAGGACTTGTGATTTTCAATCTTTATTTTTGTTTTTCCGCCTACTCACTTGAGTTAAATGGCTGGATTTGATTTTCCGCCTACTCGCTAGGAGTTTAATGGTCGGACTTTATTTTAATGTAAATATTTAAGAAAGCCCTGTAATCGCATTTATTTTCTCCTGCTCGTTTGAGTAGGACTCGCTTTCATTTCAGTCCTACTCGTTTGAGTAGGACTTGCAATTTTCAGCTTTAATTTTCCGCCCCCACTCGTTTGAGTGGGACTTGCAAAGTTCATTTATGCACTTTTCAGCTTTCATTTCCCGCCCCCACTCGTTTGAGTGGGACCTGCAAATGTCAATTATTCAATTTTCTCTTATGTGTAAATTAGTTTTATTTCTTCCTTTTATATGTTTGAATGAGTGCGGGTGTGTTTATTTGTAATAACTTTTCTAAAATTAGGTTATTTTGCTTTTCTTCTTATTTTCTTTATAACCTTTCAGCGAATAGTTTAGGACGCTCGCACAACCAATCATATAAGCTATCCCCATTCCGATGAGTGGCTAATTGCTTTTAGCCCTCGGTATCGAAGAGCTTTGGGATCTAAAATGTTTTAAATAACCAAATGTCTAATTTTTCAATTTAATTAAAAAACTTAAGGTTTACCCCGGGTTAACGACGCGTAGACCCACATATCGATGTGTGGGCTCTATTTCCGTTATCCATACGCTAGCTAGCCGAGAGGCCGTGCATATGGACAGATCACCCCTGGGTAGATAGAGTTCCGCACTAACCCTCGAGAGAGGAGGCGCGCTAACTCTACCGGATTGGGTTCCCCACCCAATAGCGGGGTTCTTAGCATACTGCGGGCATTAAGGGGAATCCTTCGTCGGACGAGAGCCCGGTCGAATAGCCTTAATGTCTAGGTGAGCGATATTCCTAGAGATAGGTGAGCTCATTATTTTGAACCTCCACGGCCAAGTTTCCGCATTAATTAAATTGAAACTTTAGATATCTAGTTATTCAAATCTATTTTTAATCCTAACGCAATTCGATACCGGGAGTTATCTCTTCATCGACTACTTTCTTAAAATCTATTTTCGTTCTTATTTTACTTAAAACCCTCAACTTCTATTTCGGTAAAATAATAGTGTTTTCGGAGGAGTAGGGGTAATCAACCCGTTCCCGGGAATAATACGACCTCGGTATTCTCCCGAATATCGAGTACTACTTGCGATAGGTGCACTTGCCTCATCTAGCAAGCCCGCGGCGATCGACTCACCGAACCAACCACAGTACGAGTCTGTTCGCGGGCCAATCAACCACATTTTTGCATGACAGGATACTCGAAGATGAAGTGCTCTCCTCGCCAAGTCGTTTTGCTTGCTGCTACATGGTTCTTTGGATGATGCTCTCCTGTACCGGTACTTTCAGACCAACTCATCGGTGATGAGTAGTTTTGAGCGGGGGAGGATTGATGGAGACGTTGCTGACACGGCCGCCATTGATCCCCGTCTGAGAGATTTCGTCGATTGGAACGATCGCTGCCGCAAGCTCGAGGATGGGATCGACATCCGCCGCAATTATATAAAAATATATAATTATAAATTAAATAATTATAATTATATATTTTTATATAATTGCGGCGGACGTCGATCCCATCCTCGAGCTTGCGACAGCGATCGTTCCAATCGACGAAATCTCTCAGACGGGGTTCAATGGCGGCCGTGTCAGCAACATCTCCATCAATCCTCCCCGCTCAAAACTACTCATCACCGATGAGTTGGTCTGAAAGTACCGGTATAGAAGATCATCATCACCGATGTATAGAAGAAGCACTCAACGAGGTTGGTTTAGAAAAAGCGTTACCCAAATCCCAATATGTATCCATCCACAAGATGAATGGTGGAGGCGGACACGACGGTGGTATATCCTCTATTTCCATGCAGAAATCCTTGGATCCGCACCGGACGATGAAGACGCTCGCCGTTTTCTCCTTTTGACAAACCCTTGGAGAGGGAGTTCCTTGAAAGACAATATTATTATAGAGGAAAGAGAAAATGTGGTGGTGGTTGGCGGAGAGGAGGAGGCTCGGGTTGGTGGTGGTGTTGGGTGGTCGGTTATGGTTGGCAAGGAGAGAGTGGGGCTCGGTTTTTTTTGGTGGTGAATTAGGAGGGGCTCGGGTGGTGCTCTTTGGAAGAGGGGGGAGGAGGAGGAAGAGAACAAGAGGTCGGATATAGAGTGTAACACCTCCCCTATAGTGAACGTATAATATGGGTCCGGCCGGGGCCCCACAACATACGGACGCCACAGCTTTAGTATTAAAAGTTGATATAGCTACCCACACTCAAAACACTTTGCACAACACAGCGGAAACAAAACAGGACTAGAAGTTATCCACCACTAAAGAGCAAAAGAAATGGCCTTAAGGCCTTACGTCAAGTGTCCAAAAGAAAATATTACATCAGTCATGAATGTGCCTAGCACTCCTAGTCTACCTCGGCATGCAAGCCGGACAACAAGAGTCTTAAACATATAACATCTCATCAGTAGAGCTACAAAAGAAAACACTTCATGAGGCTTAGGCCTTTCTGGCCGGCGAGCTAGCTCCTGCATGCCATCCTTGCCCTAAAAATTTATTAGTAACGTGGGTCAGCAAAGGCTGACCTCAAACTGTGCAACAACACATCTCCTCCTGGCCGCCCCTAACGGGCCCCGGGGTACCCCTCCAACCTGCAAGTTAGCACTTCGTATGCAATAATCATAAGCAAGAAAAGCAACTAAGGAAACAGGCTTGGATGTCACATACATCATACATGTTCTCTACTGGTTGAGCATAATATAAAAGGGCCTACTTATGCAATCATGTATGAAATAACCTGGATTTCACCCAAGGCACCCTAACTCGTATGCATCTAGCACATCATCACATCATATGGGTTCTCATCGATTCCCCATTGGCATAAAGCAGCAAACAAAGGGGTCATCATTTCCCCCAACGGCTCATAGGCCGCCCCATGGAACTCTTGTCAAGGCCCCACCCGCTCAAGGTCTTAAACCCGGGCTTGCTTACAAGCCCTGACGTCTCATGTCAGGATTCCAACAAACACAAAACTGACCGATTCTATGAAGCCTTGCCGGACCCCACCCGCTCATGGCCTCATTGCCTGGGTTTGTCCCCATGCTTGGCATTCTTGTCAGTCACACAGAAGGGGACTAGTCTCGCCGGGACACTCTCCACACATGACGTGAACGTCACGGGATAGCCAGCCGACCACGGAGACATAGCCACGCCTTGGCACAACACAAACCAAGACAAATCCACCCTAGTCCCTCATTTGTACTGCAGCGTGTCCGCGCACCAAGGAAACCATCTCCAACTCATGCGGAGCTAACCTTGTACACCAAGGAAAACATCTACCGCCACGAGGAGCTAACCTTGTCCGGTTCCGACTACACGTACTCACTCGAGAAATAGGGGGAAACATCACCACATCACAAACGGCATCTTGCCGCAAAGGAATCTCTACGAATCCTTAACGTTTTTATGCAACATCACCGAGTCGGACTAACGGTCGCGACAACGGCTTCACCCACCATGCCTAATCCACTAACGGAGCGGATCTCTAATGCAAAAATATGCCGGGGACGGACTCAATCAACCCGGAGGTTCCTCTTGAGCCTTGGCAAACCAAAACCCCTCTCATTTGAGAGTTTGGTGCCCAAAAACTAGAAAGAAAAATAAATGATGCTAAGACATGCATCCTAAGACCGAGAGGAGAAGTGTCGTTACCTTCCGACTCCTCTTCCTTGCCATGGCAAAATAGCCGGATGAAAACCTTCACAACGATCTAAGCTCCACGGATCTGGACTCGGCTCGCGATTTGGAGCACCGAAACCCCTCCTACAGCCCAAACTCTCCTTCTCCTTCTTCCTTGTTCTCACTTCTCTCTAGATCTTTAGTAAGAGAAAGCTTGGAGAAGAATGAGGGTTTTCAACCATATTCTCGGACTTAACTCCCCAAGAACAGTCCTGAACCGTCAAATCCTAAAATCTGGGAAAGAATGGCCACGATCTGCCTGGAAAATAAAAGACCTGAGCCGAACACGGCCTGGCACACGCCCGTGTCCAGGGCCGTGTGCCTCATTCGCCATCTCAAATCGACGCGCCTGGAACAGCACACGGGCATCGGACACGCCCGTGTTCAATCCGACACGCCCGTGTCCCCAGTGACACGGCCGTGTGGCCGGCCGTGTGCCTCCATCGACACGGCCCCGAAACCAAACTAAGAGGTGACACGGCCTGGGACACGCCCGTGTCCCAAGCCGTGTGCCAAGTCTCGACACCCGTCGACAGGCTTTGTGTCGACACCGCGGAAAGACGTCGAGCGAAGATCGTCGACCAAGCGGGACACGCCCTGTGACAAGCCCGTGTCACAGGCCGTGTGCCCCAGTCTCGACACTCGTCGAGCGAAAGTGTCGACACCCCGGGCCGAGTGTAGACACGGACTCGACACGCCCTGCGACACGCCCGTGTCGCAGGCCGTGTGCCCTACTCTCGACACAATGTCGAGCGAAAGTGTCGACACTGGGGCCGAGTGTCGATGCGGCCTCGACACGCCCTGCGACACGCCCGTGTCGCAGGCCGTGTGCCTCCTGCCAGAAACCCAAACATTTTTCAGAACTGCAGACTGACCCTCTTGCAAAACTGGGGTGTTACATAGAGAGTGAGGGATGGAGGAGGAAGGTTGGCCAACGACCAAAGAGAGAGGGGGAGAGAGGAGGCCGAAATTTGCCTTGGAGAGGAGGAAAAATCTACATAGATTTTAGGGTTTCAATTTCTTATCATTCTCTACTTAATCCTTCTTGACATGACCTATATATAGGCTACACCACTCAATCTCCACCCTTGAAAAATAAACCACTCATGATGGTTATATGCACCCATCATGACATAATAAATACAATAATTAAAATCATGAAATAAAGAAATAACAAATGATGGTTATAAGCACCCATCTTACATGAAATGAAATAGAATTGCTTAAAATAAAAATTGCTAAAATATAAATGATAAAATATATAATTATAATTATGTAATTTATAATTATATTTTTTATTTATTTGCGGCGGCAGACGTCAAACAAAACATGTGGCAGTGGCGGCGTTGGCGAAGAAACATCATTGTAGACCCCCATCTTCGAGCTTATGGCAACGACCGTCCAAATCCACGAACTCTTGATGTTGTGGATCCACAGCCACATCAGCATCGTTGCCATCAATCCTCCCCCCTCAAAATCACTCATCACCGATGAGTGGCCCATGAGGGGGGAAGCGTCGAAAGCAACAGCAACATGAGGCAAATCTGGACCCGCAATCTGTGTCGTAGTAGTATGGTCATCCATCAGCACTGAGAACCTGTCTGGAAAAGAAAGAACAAGACTTCCGAGGAAACTCGAAAGGGTGTCAAGCAAAAGAAATAAAACTAGAATCTTACCATCTGGTTCAAGAGCCAAGGAGTCCACGTGGAAAATAGGCACGACATTACTAACACTCCCCAACCCAAGAGAATATATAGTGGTAGGAAGAAACGACGGAGAAAAACACTCAGGTGGAACAAACACGTATAGTAAAAAGTCCGGAAACTTGAAATAAAGTGAAACACCCTGTGCTATATAAAAATCTGAAATAAAAGCATGAAATCCGACGTTCTTTATAATCATGGATGGGTCGACGTTCCTACGTATTAATTTATTAACGTAACCAGAAGGCATCCGCTCGGGGACTGACCAGACGAAACCCAAATCACTAAATCTAGCATCAGACAGTCACAAAAAGGAGTGGAAGTGCATGCGACATAACTTAAAATGAAATAATAATGTCCTAGATGCATGAGGAGAGAATCGATGTGCTACATGACTAGACCCAAATAAAGAGGATAAGGGGGTTAAGTCAGGAGGCACGGGAGCCTTATAATTAGAGATGATTTTGATGGGCTCCAAAACCGCAGTCTTAATTTTAATTTTAATATTGTTATGCTTGGCATAAAGATATGCCAAGGGGAACCGCTCATCATAAACACTTGAATTGGATGCTCCCGGATATGAAAAGATGTGCGAGCGATATAACTCAATGATCTCAACTATAGTCACTAATGTGGGGAAGTGAGGGTCATCAAATGGCGGGGGATAAATGCATGCGACCGGGTGTGGTAGGTAAGTGTATCTAGGGGACACCACATACAGAGGCACAATCGCCAAAGAAATAGAGTCATTCGTAGTAGGGGACGGAACCGTAGACGGACAAGCAAAAAAAGGAGCTGTCAATAGTGATGTGTAGTCATATTTATGAGGTGCAGTGAATAGTCCAAATACTAGTGCACTAAACATAGTAATATCTACACGCTGAGACAACGTCAAAGTACGAACTAATAAAGTGGGTGTGACACAACAACTCAGACTAGGGATACCGGTTCCACGTCCTAAAAAGTCATCTAAGACAGGAAAATAAATAGGGAGAAGGGTAGGTAAAATCAAACACAGGATAAAATCCGAATCAGTAAAAATTTCACCGAACGGTGACGACATCGAAGAACTCTCATCTGGGTGTACAACCAATGAATCATCCAAAAATACCCTTCCCTTAGATGGTAACTCATCCACAATAACACTTGGGACATCCTCACTCTCAGACTCCTCAGATAACTCAGATATAATCTCAGTGGGTACGATCGTAGGATCTAATGTGATGGGGATCGTATCAAGGAGAGGGTACTCAATACTAGGGTGAACAGACACAACTGTAGTAGGGTACGTAATAGGAAACGTAATACTCTCACAGATCGGAACGTAATCATCCCATACATCATCTTCTAAATCACTAGGGTATCCAATCTCAATTTTAGACTCATTAGTATCATCGGGCACTAACGTACATGATGGAATACACTCACCTAGTTGGTCATCCTCAAGATCAAGAGATACCACATCTACATCAGCATCCTCATGGGTATCAGTCACTATATAAGGAGGCTTAGGCGTCGAGGATAAAGGAGTCAAAACTCTAGGAGTAAGATCTTTTGAGTCCAAGGCATAAGATCTATTAGGAATAGTTTCCCTAAAGGTGGTAGTAGGTACACTATAAGCAGGCCAACCTTTGGGGAAAAATGATCTAGAGTTAGGTATATAATCATTCCTATAGGCAGGTATGGGACTAGCGCCATAACGATACTCACTCACAGGCTTGGTGTTAGTAGTGTGGAGATAGGCGGGATCAAATTGATCCGAGAGTAGGCTACACATTGCAGGCCAAGCATGCTTATAACTACTAACACGACGCTCTTCGTTTAGCCAAAACACGCGGGCTTGACATACTAATCAATCTCGGGCTATGTTAACCTTTTGGTGGTCGTCCCATAAGTGACAAGTAAAATAATTTTCTATTCCCTTAAGCCAGTCTCTAAAATTTTGGGGATACCCCAAACTGTCATAAGTAGGTGCCTCAATTCTAGTGGGAGGATAAGCGTGGGGACGGTTGGTATTCCCATGGTATGAAGGCAAGGCTGGGGTTTGTTTAGCCATGGGATTAACATACCAGTAATCTAAACAGGAAGCACAAACGCCATAGTCCATAATTATGAGAACCAGAGAGAAAACTCACCCGGAACTAGTGCACATGCAATGAATAATGAACCTGACCCTATATAAAATGGAACAGATGTATTTGTTCCTGCTTAATAACTAAGGCAATAAAATTTTTTTTTTGGGATTTTATTATTGACAATGAATGATAGATTATTAAAATATTTTCTGATTTTTTTTTGCTGAAAAAAATAAAAATATAGGCCGCTATTGGCAGACCAAAATTAAAATTTTATAATAATTTAATAAAAATAATGACTTAGCAAAAATAATTTTTTTTGTAATTTCTTACTAATAAAATGTTGGAGAATTTCTAGGTTTTTGTTTTTAATTTATAGAAAAAAATGAGAATTTTAGGCTGCTATTTGTAGACCAAAAAATTTTAAAATTTGTTTTATATGTTGTGCAATGAAACGTGCAAATGCGTGACGGCGAAAATAATAAAAGGGGGAGGGTGCCAATTAGGAAATTGATGTGAACCTCGCTTTGATACCAAATTGATGCAGACCCAAGGTTTCGACAGATTAAACTACGCGTTCTTATGTTCGACAATTTAATTAAATATCTAGCGCACGGTTTCTCTACTTAGCACTATCAAATACTCAAGCATTAAAATGCACAAATTCCACAACATTCAACGCAAAGGGATGCTACCCCTTATTTTAGACTGAACAAGGGCTATATGCCAATGTTTGCTCAAGCGAAATGGACCCACCCGATCCGGACAATTAGCAATTCAAATTAAATTATGCGCAAACGTTCATACATCCAATAAGAGAATATCCAGACTAAATAAGTGATTTAAAATCAGTCCTAATCGATCCCAAAATTAATTAATAGAGGGTTTACCAAATCATCTGAACTCAAGGGGAAATCAAGGGTGATAAACCCGATTTCTTCTATTGTTTACGACATCCACCGGTTCCAATTAATACGAAAAATATTCGGGAAATAAACGCTTTGAAAAATAGATTTTAACAAGCACAATATTCAATATAAATCAGAACAAATTACCAGCCTTCTATTCCACCAATTCTCACAAAATGTATAGAAGAAGCACTCAACGAGGTTAGTTTAGAAAAGCGTTACCCAAATCCCAATATGTATCCGTCCACAAGATGAATGGTGGAGGCACACACGGCGGTGGTATATTCTCTATTTCCATGCAAAAATCCTCGGATCCGCACCGGACGATGAAGATGCTCGCCATTTTCTCCTTTTGACAAACTCTTGGAGAGGGAGTTCCTTGAAAAACAATATTATTATAGAGGAAAGAGAAAAGGTGGTGGTGGTTGGCGGAGAGGAGGAGGCTCGGGTTGGTGGTGGTGTTGGGTGGTCGATTATGGTTGGCAAGGAGAGAGTGGGGCTCGATTTTTTTTGGTGGTGAATAAGGAGGGGCTCGAGTGGTGCTCTTTGGAAGAGGGAGGAGGAGGAGGAGAGAAGAGGAGGTCGGATATAGAGAGGGAGGGAGGGAGGAGGACGGTTGGTCGGTGGCCAAAGAGGGAGGGGGAGAGAGGAGGCCGAAATTTGCCTTGGAGAGGAGGAAAAATCTCAATAGATTTTAAGGTTTCAATTTCTTATAATTCTCTACTTAATCCTTCATGACATGACCTATATATAGGCTACACCACTCAATCTCCACCATTGAAAAATAAACCACTCATGATGGTTATATGCACCCATCATGACATAACAAATACAATAATTAAAAGCATGAAATAAAGAAATAACAAATGATGGTTATAAGCACCCATGCATCTTACATGAAATGAAATAGAAATTGATTAAAATAAAAATTGCGAAAATATAAATGATAAAATATATAATTATAATTATGTAATTTATAATTATATATTTTATTTATTTGCGGCGGCGGACGTCAAGCAAAACATGTGGTGGTGGCGGCGTTGGCGAAGAAACATCGTGGTAGACCCCCATATATAATTATAATTATATATTTTTAATAATTTTATTATTTTAGCAATTTTATTTTAAGTATTTATTTAATGTTTTAATTTTCATTTCATGTGTAATGATGGATGCTTATAATCATCATGTGTTGTTTTAATTATTTCATTTCATGTGCTATGATGGGTGCATATAACCATCATATTTTCAATTTTGAATTTTTAATTTTGAATTTTGAATGGAGGGAGATTGAGTGGTGTATGCTATATATAACCATGTTGTAAAGGATTGATTAGTGAATGAATGAAAAGAAACCTAATTTTAAATTGAAAATTCTCCTCCTCCTCTCCTCCTTGGCCGCCAACTTTCCCTCTCCCCCTCTTTGTGGATTTTGGCCACAACTCCTCTCGTTATCCTCCTTCCTCATTTCTCTACCCTAATCCTTTCTCCTCTCCACTACAAGCAACAAATCAAAGAACTCCTCCCCTTGAATAAAGTCGGTCAGGGCAAGAAGATCTCCCCGTGTGGATCAACTCCGGCGTGAAGCGACGAAGGCGGACAAGTTTCTCTCCAACCGGGGTGACTCCGCCGGAGCCGTTGAAGAACGATCCAAGTAGAGAAATCAGAATCATCTATTCCGATAGGGTAACGAATCCTTTCTACCTATTGTGTGTTTCTCTTCCTAGATTAATTCCTGTGGTGGTAGTTTCTTGTCGTTGAATTTTGAATCGTTAATTAATCGTGCTTTCTTCGATTGGTTTTGTGTTTCTCTTGATTGAATTATTTTTCGAAAAAGATTTGGAGAACCTTCATTTTCTTTTGTTGGGAGAGATCTACCTTTTCCAAATCGTATTTATTTGGTAGATCTCTTTTGGTACAACACCACTCGTTCGGACCGGGTGGGTCCTTTTAGCCGGAAATAATATTGGCCTATAGCCTTTGTTCTATCCTAAGCGGTTTGGCTACCCGTACGTTAGCATATAATTGATAAAATTAATTGACATTGTGCTGAGTAGAATGATTGTGCGAGTATAGGATTTGATCTTTAGAGAGGCAAACGTGTCCGTCCGTAGATATCTTCGGTGTCAAACGTGCAAGCCTGCATCACTTAACTGTCTTAGTGCTTTCTTGTTCTCAGTTGAGACAAACACTTGTCTCAGCGGTTGTGCTGAGACCAACACTTGTCTCAGCGGTTGTGCTGAGACTAACTCCTGTCTCAGCAGTTTTGTTGAGACTAATATATCTCTCAATGCTTTTGCATTGAGCTTCTCGGCTGTCTCGACGCCTTTGCCTTAGGGAAAATCTTCCTGCTTCTCTAGCGTTGAGACCGTTGAGTGTGTCTTCATCACTCAACATTTTTTGCCTTAGAAAAAGCTTTCTGCAACTTAGGCATTGAGAGCGTTGAGTGAGCATGCCACACTCAACGCTTTTTTCCTTAGCCAAATTTTCGAACTAGGTTCGACTAAGTGAATTGAGTTCGATGAATGGCGAGATCAGCTTGACAAACTCTGAACTCCATGCTTCTGACTTTAGCTCAATGATTGGTGAGCTCAGCTCGATGAATTCTGAGTCCCACACTTCTGAGTTAAGCTCGACAAATGGCGGGCTGAGTTCGATGAATTGTGAGCTGAGCTCTACTAAGTTCAACTTTACAGCCTTTTTGTTATATGGCGTTGAGTGTGTCTTCATTACTCAACGCCTGTGGACTTAAATAGATTTCTGCTAGCCCACAACATAGGTAAGAGTTTACCTGACTTGGCCACTTAGGCTACTTCTTGCATTTCCAGCATCTTCACTTTGTGACCACCTGTCACATTACTTAGACAACCTGTCTAGACTTGTTCCATGGAACATCCTGCACATGATGAGCTTAAACAACATCAAATACAACTATTTTCTTAGTGTTGATGGAGATGCCTCTTCAAATCCAATCTACAGAAAATTGTGGGCAATGGACCCAACAAAGGTTAACACCTTGATCAAGATCCTTGATCTAGCGTTCATAGATTCCGAACTTTCACCATGGATCGAAGCAAAGATATATCATCTATGAAGCTACTAGTGTGTACGAAGGAAAACTTTCCCATATGGAAAGAGCGAGTACAGTTCTTCATGGAAGCTGTTGATCCATGGATCTTTCAGATAGTGGAATAAGGGCCTCACATCACTACACAGCCATCAACGATAAATCCAGCAATCATGATTCCAAAGAAGTTGATGGATCTTACTAAGGATGAGATTTCCTTAGTCTCCCTAGATAAGAAGGCTAAGAATATCATAGCAAGTGCAGTTGACGATTCTATGCTCTAGAACTTATTCCACTGCAAGTCTGCTAAAGAGATGTGGGACTGTCTTGTTCTCATGATGGCAGCTACTGAAGAAGTAAGAAACGATCGTAGATTGCTGCTTAACCAGGAGTACGAAGCCTTCAAGCAAGGTGTAGATGACTCCATAGTTGATAGCTTTGAAAAGTTCTTCAAGATAGTGAACGGTCTCATGAACTATGGCTGAGTCTTCACTTATGGTGAACTAAATGACAAGTTACTTAGATCCCTCACAAAGGACTGGGACACAAAGGTTGTCGCCATCAGAGAATTTGCAAAGTTGCTGGTGATCGACTCACAAAATCTTTTCGGCAAATTGCTCTCCAAAGAACTCCAAATGAACATCACAAAGAAGGAGGAGCAAGCCAATTGATCTTCAAGCAAAGAGAAGTCTACAACCCTAAAGGCAGAAGGATCAAGAAAGTCTAGAGCTGTGTCACCTGTAAGGACACGAGCTCCAGACACACCCAAAGAATCTGAGCCTAACACGTCGGGCTCCGAGATGACGGATGGATATTTCTCTCTCCTCTTCAGGCAGTTCAATAAGATGTTGTGCAAGAGGAGACAAATGAAGAATAAGTCATCATCTTCAGACTATAGAAAATCACGTCGTGACGGTGATCGAACAAACAAAAGCTACAATAAAGATTACAGGTACAAATCCAAACCGAACAAACAGGTTTCCTCTGATGTTGTTTGCTACTGTTGTTACAAATTAGGTCACATGATTGCGGAGTGTCCTTACAAGAAGAAGGAGAGCTCCAGGAAGGACGAGAAGAGATCCTTCAAAGGAAAGAAGAAATAAGAAAAGAGCTTCGTCACCAAAAAGTTGGAGACTCTTAGCGAAAGTGACTCTAGTGAGTCAAGCTTGGAAAATGAAGAAGCTTACTTTGGGCTTATGGCTCAATCTGACGTGGAAGGGTCCACTCAGAATACCATGGGAAGGTAAACTCACACACCATTCTCTTTGAATCTGAAACTTCCTCGAATGGTCATGAAGACTACGCCTTTGATGATAATGAATCAGAGTTTATGGCTCAGCACGAGCACTTGTTAACAACTTTCGACAAATGTTGTAAGGTAGTCCGAAAGCAAGTTAAAGAGATTGCATCCCTCAATGCAGTGGAAGCAAATCTGAAGGAAGAAATTGCACAATTACTTACTCTCAGAGATGAAGTCCACTCCTTGAAAGAGGAACTCAAGGACTCAGCTGAGATGTTAAAACTGAAGGAAAAATATCTTGATGAGCTGGAATAAAAGCTCGCGATGGAGAGAAAACTCGTTGAGAGTTACTCAAAGTTGAAGATTGTGCTCCCTCTCATCGATGAGTTCTCAGCTCTGAAGAAGGGTAGTGGTCTTGGCCACGGCGGTGGTAAGGGTAAGGCTTCCAAGAAGGCTAGCGCCAAAGAAAAGGGGAAAGCCCCCATATGCCAACCTTCGATCAGGAAAGTCATCTTCCCAATGAACAAGTTTGATCTGTAGTCATCCTATGGTCATCATGCAATGCCTACTCATATAGATCCCAAAACCAGATACTAGGGATGGGCCCATCCCCGCGACGTTGGTGATAGCATGTTCAAATCACCTTATGAAGAGATTCAAATGAAGAGTTATGGTCCATATGTACATGACCATAATAACAAGAGGTCACCAAAAGCCAAATCTGTTGTGCCTAAGGAAAAGGAGATGCAGAAACCTTGTGTATGCTACAATAATGAGGCTTCCATCTCTAAGAATGCTACCCCTGCTAGACCTCACGTTCAAAGGGTAAAGCAGGAGTACACGAGGAGATACAATAGATTTGACTGTTGGTGTTGCATCACAGTTGGTCACTTTGCCGCCGACTGCCGGTACAACCCCACTAACTTTGTGACCCCACGGGTTAGCCATGCGAGATAGACCACTTGCAAGGAAAATGTTCCCACGGGGAGTAAGATGACCAGGAACCAAGGACCCAAATACATTTTGGTTCCTAAGGTAAACTGATTTATTTTTGCAGGTATGTCCAAAGGCCAATAGAACGCCAATCTGGTATTTGTATAACGGATGCTCTCGGCACATGACCGGGACAAGAAGCCTTTTGCGTGATTACACCCCAGTCAAAGATGGACCAAAAGTCATTTTTGGAGGTTCGGATAGGGGAACAACAAAAGGTTATGGAATGATATCCAACAACATTATCTCTTTCCCAGACGTTGCTTATGTTGAGGGATTACACCATAATCTCATAAGCATAAGTTGTAACATCCCCTATCTGTCACATAATATATAGCAGTAGGTCCGGCCGGGGCCCGACGCCGTATGCCACAGACAGACCGGGTGGTTACTCATGGAAACCATCCAACCGATCATAACGTCCTACACAGAGCATTGTAGCGGAAGCAGGTTATAAATGTTGCAATAAAGAATCCAGCACTAAAGCATGAATGTCCACTAAAAAATTATCCAATCAGGAATGAAGTACATACACCAGTACTGGCCTTAAGGCCTTACAAAATGGTTTACTTGATGTTACATGATTTACAAACCACGGCACGCAGGCCGGTCATACATGAATAAAGCAGTAAGCACTCCAAATAGGCCCTCAAGGGCCAGCTTCGCAATTTGGGCTTTAGCCCGCTATTGACCGCTTGGTCTAGCAGCACCTGCAAGCAACATAACCACCGCACGGTGGCAAACAAAAAGGCAACGGTCAGCAATGCTGACCAAATTATAATGATCCCGCCCCCAACTCGGGGCGGCGATGCTCCTTCCCTGCAATTTTATTAGCACAAGCGAGCAATATAATAATATCCACTTCATCACAGGCGTAGACTCACATGGCCACACACCCCGTGCACTCAGGGCACATTCTCGGTGAACCGGTCGATGTCACGTCAGTTAAAGCCATAAACATTCCGAACCCACCACCGCCACTTTGACGACCAAACATATGAGCAATTTGTCTTCCCGGTATGGGTCACGTCAATTTAAGCCATAGACCGCCGAAGACTCTCATCTATGCCAACAGCAAGTGCCACGTAACTTTAGTTCTCTTTAACCCGAACGACATAGAAGTGGGTACGGTTCCATCTAACCCTTGCTCACGTCGCAACGACAATTTAAGCCATTTGCACAGGTCAAACTTCTGCCGAGTCCCATTTTCGTCACACAGTTTCACATAACTCGGTTATGTTCAAGTTGGCTCTCAGGCCTCCATGTTAGCAAGATAACGCATCAGCCCAGTTTTCCGGGTGCACCTTAGGGTTAATCCCCAAGGCTCCCTGTTGCAACCTACCGTGTAGAAAACCCGAAAAATAACCAATAGCACGAAGTCTTCTCCGGCATTTATGCAATGCAACATCACCGATCCAGACCAAAATGTCCGGGTAGGCTTCACACATCATGCCTATGTCCGTTCTCGCTTACGGACTCTAAACAACGGGGACTTCACATATCTACCCGAAGAAATGCCTCCAACTCACCGCAAACTCGCGAGAGCGGGCTTCCTATGCAAAGAAGGAGAGCTACTCATGCTCAAGAAGAGAATCATTACACTAGCATTCCTCTTTGGCGCCATGGAAACATAAGCGGATGAAAAACACCGTACTAGCTTTGCCTCCATGGATCCGGAGTCGGCTCGCGATTCGGAGCTTCAAAGCTCCTCCAATGGCCGGATCTAGCTCCTTCTTCCTTCCTTGGCTCTCCTCTCTCTCTAAGGATTTAGAAAGATATCCACTCATGAAAAGTGAGGGTTTCTAAGTCCAATCCCGGGTATATCCCTTCAGGAACAACCCCCGGCCGTTGTATCATCAATTAAAGAAACGAACGGCTTTTATTCGGGACTGAAATGCCCAATCTGGACCGCACACGGCCTGGCACACGCCCGTGTCCAGGGCCGTGTGCCTCATTCGCCGTCAAAATCGACTCGCCTGGAACAACACACGGGTATCGAACACGCCCGCGTTCGACCTGACACGCCCGTGTTCCACTTGACACGGCCGTGTGGCCGGCCATGTACCCCCATCATTTTTTCCCGAAAACAACCCGAGCACTGCACGGGTTCTAGGACACGCCCGTATCCTTGCCCGTGTCACCTCAACACGCCTGGGCTCCAGGCCGTGTACACGGTCTCGACACTCGACAGCTCGTCGAGCGAAGATCGTCGACCTGATGATACGACCTTGGACACGCCCATGTCCTAGGCCGTGTGCCTTGTCTCGACACATCATCGAGCAAAGTGTCGACTTCCCGGGACGAGTGTCGACACGGTTTGACACGCCCTGCGACACGCCCGTGTCGCAGGCCGTGTGCCATGTCTCGACACTTCGTCGAATGCAGAGTGTCGACTTCGCGGGCTAAGTGTCGACACGGGTCGACACGCCCTGCGACACGCCCGTGTCGCAGGCCGTGTGCCCAGTCTCGACACAATCTCGAGATCAAAATGTCGACTACCCGGCTGAGTGTCGACACAAGCTTGACACGCCCTGGGACATGACCGTGTCCCAGGCCGTGTGCCTACAGCCAGAACCCAAAACTGGCCCAAAACGTCCCCCGTCGCTCCTTTAAGTTTCGGGGCGTTACAACTCTCCCCCTCTTAAAAGAATTTCATCCTCGAAATTATATAAAGGAAAGAGATGTACAAAACCAAAATTTGTACCTGAGAGGAACAACTCCGGATACTCGCCAAGCATAGTCTGCTCTCGCTCCCAAGGGAGCTCCTCACGACCGCAATTGTCCCACCGGACCTTGACCATCCTGATATCTTTATTGCGTAGCCGCTAGGCCTGCGAGTCCTCAAACCGCACGGGCTTGACCTTTGTCGTCAACCCACTATCCACCGGCACTTGATCGACCGCGATCACTAGCGTAGGCTCTTGCACCGCCTTCCGAAGTACCGAAATATGAAATACATCATGTAAACCACTAAGTTCCACTGAAAGCTTTAACCGATAGGCTGCTTCACCAACTCGCTCTAGAACCTCAAACGGCCCAAGGTACCTCGAGCTTAACTTTTTCAATCGCCGCACCCGCGAGACACCCTTGAACGGCTTGATCTTTAAGTACACATAGTCACCCACAGCGAACTCCACGTTCCTGTGCTTGGCATTATAGTACTTCGCTTGCCGGTCCTGAGCGATAAGCAACCTTTCCCGAATGGTTCTCACCAAAGAAGTAGCATCCTTCACTTCCGATCGCTTATACAACTTTGACTCACCCGTTTCTAACCAAGACAACGGCGTGCGACATTTTCTACCATATAGGGCCTCGAAAGGCGCCATCTGAATACTCGCTTGATAGCTATTATTGTATGCGAACTCCACCAAATAAAGGTGGTCTTCCCACTGCTTTCCAAAATCCAAGACACATATGCGGATCATGCTTTCCATAGTTCTACTTTAACTTTGTCCCCAATATTTGTCGCACAAGCCTCCACTCATTGGACGTGAACCGCCCATCTCGGTCCCTCACGATGCTGCGGGGCACACCGTGAAGCCATACTATATTATCCACCTATAGTTTGGCTATCTTCTCCACCGGATCATCCTTCCTATACGGAATGAAATGCGACACCTTCGTTAACTGACCTACGACCACCCAAATGGCGTCGTTCCCATTTTTGCGAACTTGGCAAACCGTGCACAAAGTCCATAGAGACGTCGTCGAATTTCCACTCCGGAATATGCAAGGACTTAAGGAATCCTCCCGGCTTTTGGCATTCCGCCTTCACCAAGGCGCAAGTTTGGCACCTCACTACGTAAAGCGCCACATCTTTCTTCAAACCCGACCAACAAGACAGTTTCTTCACATCACGGTACATCTTCGTGCTCCCCGGGTGAATCGAGTACTTGGTATGGTGTGCCTCGTACAACAACTCCACCCGCAAATTACCCACACTTGGGACGCACAGACGACCGTCTTTCCAAAGCAATCCGTCCTCCACAATGAATTGGGAATTTGACCCATCCAGAGCCTTTACCATGAACTGCTTCATATGAGCATCCATATCCAAAGCCTGCCGAATACGATCAGTCAGGTCATACTGGACTTCAGTCCAATTCAGAACTGCTTCAGCACTTGATTGCCTGTCCACACAAACAATCTCCAATGCCTCCAACTCCCGCACCAACCGCTCATCATACACCGATAGCCAATTGGCTTGAGCTGGGGCTCGGCGACTCAACGCGTCCGCAACCGCATTCCCTTTACCAGGCACGTAGTGGATCTTGAATGTATAGTCCCCCAGTAACTCCATCCATCTATGCTGCCGCAAATTTAGATCCTTCTGACCGATCAGATACTACACGCTCTTGTGACTGGCGTAGAGATCCATTTTCGCACCGTACAAAATTATGCCTCCACAGCTTCAAGGCAAAACTCATGGCCACTAACAACAAGTCATGGACCTGATAGTTCCTCTCGTGCACTTTTGGCTATCTCGCGCCAAAAGCTATTTCACATTCGGTCCCACTCGACGAAGTCAGCACAGGTGCCATGGTCAACCGACACTTCACTCCTCAAAAGCTCGCGCGCACTCCGGCGTACAAACGAACTTATGCTCCTTCCTCGTCAAAGTAGTGAGAGGTAACGCTATCCGCGAGAAGTTCTCTACGAAGTGCCACAATAGCCGGCAAGCCCCAGAAAGCTCCGGACTTCCGCTACCGTAGCAAGCTCAGGCCACTCCCGTATCGCAACAATCTTTGTTGGATCGACTGCACTACCCTCTCCACTCACTATATGACCGAGGAACGCCACTAAGGATAACCAAAACTCGCACTTCGAGAACTTGGCATACAGTTGATTCCTCCTTAGCGTCTCCAATACCAAAGGAAGGTGCTCGCAGTGATCTTCCTCACTTTGCGAGTACACCAAAATATCGTCGTTGAAGACGATCACGAAATGGTCCAAGTACTCCCTGAAAGTCCTGTTCATCAAATCCATGAACACTGACGGCGCATTAGTCAGCCCAAACGACATGACTGTAAACTCGTAACGCCCGTATCCTGTACTGAACGTTATCTTAGGGGTATCACTCTCCCTTAACTAGTTTAGAGTACACTATTGACCCGACCAACTGATCACATAGATCATCGATCCTTGGGATTGGGTACTTGTTCTTTTCCGTTAACTTGTTGAGCTCCCGAAAATCCATACATAGCCTCAAGCTTCCGTCCTTCTTCTTAATAAAGAGGGTCGGTGCGCCCCAAGGCGAAGGACTTGGACGCACATACCCTTGCTCCAACAACTTTTAGCAGTTGCACCTTCAGCTCTGCCATTTCCTTAGGCGCTAGCCGATAAGGAGATCGTGACACAGGCTTTGCACCTGGCACTAGCTCAATCGTAAAATCTATCTCCCGTTGAGGCGGGGCTCCAGGAAGATCTGCGGGGAACACATCAGGGTATTCCGATACCACTGAAATACAATCCCACGCGGGCTTCGGCTTTGCAACCTCCACTAGTGTACAGAACAGCTTTGCACCAGCACAAACCGCCTTTACCACCTGAAGAGCAGACACCAACGTCTTGCTCGACCTCTTCGAGCCCGTAAAGGTCGTCACACGACTTGCTCCCAGCTTGACTTCCTTGCTACCGCAATCTATATAGGCTTGCTGCTCCGCGAGCCAGTCCATGCCAAATATAATGTCGAACTCCACCAACGGAAGTTACGACGCTTGCAGATCGAACTCCTGATTCCCAATCCAAAACTAAGCGCAACAACTTCTACCCGCGCACAATGAGCACCATTGGACTATAACGCATCCAATTTGTCTCTTACCATCGAAGGAGGTACTCCGACGCACAATTAAATTCCTAATAAAGGAATGCAAAGCTCCCTAAACGAACGGTGCTCTTGCAGATAAAGTAAAGTCATAACAAAGCTTAGCACCAGTAGTTCTAAGCTAACATGCACAAGGGCGACAAGTATTTAAGGCAAAATTATATTTAAACCATACCTGCCGTTACTACGACGTGCTTCCTCCAGGGCTTTAGGCACTCATGGGCATAATGCACCGACTCCCCACAGTTGAAACATGTGCCCGGGGTCTGACCCGTAGTCGCCCCAGAAGCACCAGAAGGAGCTGGACCCGAAGTCCTATGCTTCTTATACCATTTTCGATATACAGACTTTGAGGTGCTCGGCACTTTGTATGTCATCTCCTTTGCATTAGAGTCCTTGACTGCTCCTGACATAGCTTTCTTGGCCTTCTTAGCACCTTTCCAACAGTCTCGGGCAAAGTGCCCTTTCTTTCCACAAGTAAAACATGTGTAAGTAGCTTTGCTAGTCGATGTCATAGCCCCTTTCTCCAGCATTCCAACGGACGCAACCCTTATGGGGCTTGCATAGTTCGATACCATGATCCCTGACATCGGAAGGGTCTTCCTCAAATCTGCCTCCAAAGATCTAGCTGATTCCACCAAGGCTCGGAATCCCAATAACTTTGTTCCTAGCAGTAGAACTCGTAACTCGGCGCGCAGGCCATTATAAAATCTATCGACTGTAGCTTGCTCATTATCCAACTCAAAGCATGGGTATCGGCTTATCATAAGAAATGCTTGCAAATATTCCTCAACTGTGTGCGCTCCCTGCACTAAATGATATTTAGCTGCTGCCTCGATGGTCTACCCAAGGTCGTCTGCTGCATCACGCCCACCGGCGTTGAAGCCACGACAGGGGCGCAGGGTCGTACATTTCCTCCAAGCTGTGCTCCCGTCACAGCGAACACCACTTCTACGATCCTTCTAACGGTTTCATACGAAGGAGGAGTCTCAAACACCTCACCGGGTGCACTATGCTCCTCAGAAACCGGACATTCTGGTGGTCCAGCACCGCTTCCGGTCACCTATATTGGTACAAAACACCGTTAAGCGACCAGATAAAATTACAAACAGCAATTATAGGAACGCGCATCTTCCTCAAACAGGTTTATTTTCATTCCTAAGTGGACATTCATGGGTTCTTTTGTTGTTATAACGATGACTCACACACATGTGCTCACCACCCCTTAAAAAGAATTCGTCCACGAATTCATTTTAAGCCCGACCGAAACCAGTAGTTTGATACCAAATTGTAACATCCCCTATCCGTCGCATAGCATATAGCAGTAGGTCCGGCCGGGGCCCGACGCCGTATGCCACAGACAGACAGGGTGGTTACTCATGGAAACCATCCAACCAATCATAACGTCCTACACAGAGCATTCTAGCGGAAGAAGGTTATAAAATTTGCAATAAAGAACCCAGCACTAAAGCATGAATGTCCACTAAAACATTATCCAACCAGGAATGAAGTACATACACCAGTACTGGCCTTAAGGCCTTACAAAATGGTTTACTTGATGTTACATGATTTACAAACCACGGCACGCAGGCCAGTCATACATGAATAAAGCAGTAAGCACTCCAAATAGGCCCTCAAGGGCCAGCTTCGCAATTTGGGCTTTAGCCCGCTATTGACCGCTTGGTCCAACAGCACCTGCAAGCAACATAACCACTGCACGGTGGCAAACAAAAAGGCAACGGTCAGCAATGCTGACCAAATTATAACGATCCCGCCCCCAACTCGGTGCGGCGATGCTCCTTCCCTGCAATTTTATTAGCACAAGCGAGCAATATAATAATATCCACTTCATCACAGGCGTAGGCTCACACGGCCACACACCCCGTGCACTAAGGTCACATTCTCGGTGAACCGGTCGATGTCACGTCAGTTAAAGCCATAGACATTCCGAACCCACCACCGCCACTTTGATGGCCAAACATATGAGCAATTTGTCTTCCCGGCATGGGTCATGTCAATTTAAGCCATAGACCGCCGAAGACTCTCATCTATGCCAACGGCAAGTGCCACGTAACTTTAGGTCTCTTTAACCCGAACGACATAGAAGTGGGTACGGTTCCATCTAACCCGTGCTCACGTCGCAACGACAATTTAATCCATTTGCGCAGGTCAAACTTCTGCCGAGTCCCATTTTCGTCACACAGTTTCACATAACTCGGTTATGTTCAAGTTGGCTCTCAGGCCTCCATGTTGGCAAGATCACGCATCAGCCCAGTTTTCCGGGTGCACCTTAGGGTTAATCCCCAAGGGTCCCTGTTGCAATCTACCGTGTAGAAAACCCGAAAAACAACCAATAGCACGGAGTCTTCTCCGGCATTTATGCAATGCAACATCACCGATCCAGACCAAAATGTCCAGGTAGGCTTCACACATCATGCCTATGTCCGTTCTCGCTTACGGACTCTAAACAACGGGGACTTCACATATCTACCCGAAGGAACGCCTCCAACTCACCGCAAACTCGCGAGAGCGGGCTTCCTATGCAAAGAAGGAGAGCTACTCATGCTCAAGAAGAGAATCGTTACACTAGCGTTCCTCTTTGGCGCCATGGAAACAGAAGAGGATGAAAAGCACCGCACTAGCTTTGCCTCCGTGGATCCGGAGTCGGCTCGCGATTTGGAGCTTCGAAGCTCCTCCAATGGCCGAATCTAGCTCCTTCTTCCTTCCTTGGCTCTCCTCTCTCTCTAAGGATTTAGAAAGATATCCACTCATGAAAAGTGAGGGTTTCTAAGTCCAATCCCGGGTATATCCCTTCAAGAACAACCCCCGGCCGTTGGATCATCAATTAAAGAAACGAACGGCTTTGATTCGGGACTGAAATGCCCAATCTGGACCGCAAACGGCCTGGCACACGCCCGTGTCCAGGGCCGTTTGTCTCATTCGCGGTCAAAATCGACTCGCCTGGAACAACACACGGGTATCGAACACGCCCGTGTTCGACCTGACACGCCCGTGTTCCACTTGACACGGCCGTGTGGCCGGCCGTGTACCCCCATCATTTTTCCCCAAAAACAACCCGAGCACTACACGGGTTCTAGGACACGCCCGTGTCCTTGCCCGTGTCACCTCAACACGCCTGAGCTCCAGGCCGTGTACACGGTCTCGACACTCGACACCTCGTCGAGCGAAGATCGTCGACCTGATGACACGGCCTTGGACACGCCCGTGTCCTAGGCCGTGTGCCTTATATCAACACATCGTCGAGCAAAGTGTCGACTTCCCGGACGAGTGTTGACACGGGTTGACATGCCCTGTGACACGCCCATGTCGCAGGCCGTGTGCTATGTCTCGACACTTCGTCGAACGCAGAGTGTCGACTTCGCGGGCTAAGTGTCGACACGGGTCAACACGCCCTGCGACACGCCCGTGTCGCAGGCCGTGTGCCCAGTCTCGACATAATGTCGAGATCAAAATGTAGACTACCCGGCTGAGTGTCGACACAAGCTTGACACGCCCTGGGACATGCCCGTGTCCCAGGCCGTGTGTCTGCAGCCAGAACCCATAACTGGCCCAAAACGTCCCCTGTCGCTCCTTTGAGTTTCAGGGCGTTACATAAGTCAACCATGTGATAAAGGCTACATCGTTGAGTTCTGCAAGGACAAGTGTTTGATAACATCGTCTACAAATTTGGAGATAGTATTAACATGCACTCAGAGCTAAAATATTTTCTGTTTAAATTTTCTTTGTTTAGACACTTCTACCACGGTGTGTTTTATGGCAAAAAGTAGTGCGTCTCTCTTTGACCAATAACACAAGAGATTAGCACATATTAATTTTAAAACCTTAAATATGTTATTTTCTCACAACTTAATGCGTGATGCCCCCAACATTAAGTTCCTTAAAGAGAGTCCATGTCACTCCTGTCAAATGGGTAAGCAGACACGGGCTTCCTTCAAGGGTATTGCTGAGAAAGATTCTTCTCGAAGCCTATACTTGCTTCACATGGACTTATTCGGTCCCGTGCCGATTTACAGCTTAGGAGTTAAGGCCTATATATTAGTAATTGTCGATGACTACTAGAGTTTCACTTGACTGTTCTTTCTGAAACACAAGTCAGACACCTTCGATTCTTTCACTAATTTTGTCCGACAAATTCAGAACGAATTGGACTGCTCGGTGTTCAAAATCAGAAGTGACCACGGAATAGAGTTTGAGTCTGGTTCCATGAAAAAGTTTTATGAAAGTCAAGGTATCTTTTATGAGTTTTCCTCCCCACGCACTCCACAACAAAATGGGGTTGCTGAGAGAAGGAACAAAACCCTAATTAAAGCATGTATAGCCATGTTGAGAGGCGCTTCTCTTCCGGAGTACTTCTGGGCTGAATAAGTCAACCCGGCTTGTCACATGAAAAATAGGGCACTCATCAACAAAAGCTATCGTAAGACCCCCTATGAGCTATTGAAGGGCAGAAAACTGATTGTGTCCTACTTTGGAATCTTTGAAAGCAAATGCTTGTACTTGATAATGGGAAACATTACCGAACTAAGTTTAGTGAAAAATGTTTTGAAGGAATCTTTGTAGGATATAGTAGCCATTATAAGGCATATAGGATTTTCAACAAGAAAACTCTAGTGGTAGAAGAATCAATAAATATTGTATTTGATGAGACCAGTTAGCTCCAAGGCAACTCATCTATTATTATTGGTGTAGATGCAGGTACGAGGTTCAAGGAACTAAGTATGAAAGAAGCTATTAAGGAAGAAGCTCCAGGCTCAGTTAACCTCGTCGATCCAGGCTTGGAGAATGAAGAACCCATAGAGGAAGAATTGCTTCAACCTACAGAGGCAGCACCGGATGTTCCAGAGCCTGTTGGGGGAAGAGCAAGGAACTTAAGGTTCAGACACCTAAGAGATCATCCAGCTGATCAGATAATTGGAGAGCCAGACGACAGTGTTAGAACCAGACAAGGTACAACTAATGAAATTTTGCATCTAAGTTTTCTGTCTCAGTTTGAACCAAAGAAGTTCGAGTAAGCGAACAAATATCCCTCTTAGATCATGACAATGCAAGAAGAGCTCAATCAGTTTGAACGATGCAAATTCTGGGAGCTGGTACCCAGACCAAAGGGATAGAACGTGATCGGCACCAAGTGGATATTCAGAAACAAGTTGGACGAACACAGAGTAATTATCAACAATAAAGTCAGGCTTGTAGCACAAGGATACAAACAAGAAGAGGTGATCGTCTTCGATGAGACATTTGCTTCAGTGGCTCGGCTCGAGGCGATCAGGTTGTTTCTTGTATATGCTACCCTCAAAGGCTTTATCGTCAACCAAATGGACGTGAAGTTAACATTCCTCAACGAGAATCTGAAAGATGAAGTATACATAGCGCAACCCCCGGGTTTTGTCAATTCTCAATTCACTGACTACATTTATTTTCTAAATTAAGCATTATATGGGTTAAAGAAAGCTCTCCGATCTTGGTACGAGACATTATCTAGCTTTCTTCTTGAGAACAAGTTCACAAGGGGAAAGATAGACAAGACATTATTTCTTAGGGAAGTTAAAGGCAAGATTCTGCTAGTGCAAATCTATGTCGATGACAACATTTTTGGTTCTACAGAAGACAACCTTTGCAAGAAATTTTCCAAACTTGTGCAAGGGAAGATTGAAATGAGCAGTATGGGTGAGCTGAAGTATTTCTTAGTACTTCAGGTGAAGCAATCTGAAGATGGAATTTTGATCTCTCACACAAAGTTCACCAAGGAGCTTCTTAAGAAATTCAGAGTGGAGAGCGCATCCTCATGCGGACTCCAATGGGTTCAACTGTGTCTCTACACAAGGATGAGAAAGGGAAACCTTTTGATGAAACTAAGTACATAAGCATAATTGGATCCTTGCTATACCTGATAGCTAGTAGACCAGATATAATATTCTCGACATATGTTTGTGCTAGATATCAGGTGAACACTAAGGAATCTCATTATGTCGCTGCAAATCGAATTTTAAGATACATTCAGGGTACACCAAATCTTGGCTTATGGTACCCAAGAAGTAATGATGTCGAGCTAATTGGCTTTTCAGATGCTGATTTTGTAGGTAGCAGGGACGATAGGAAAAGCACTTCCGGGACGAGCCAATTTCTCGGAAGACGACTTATTTCGTAGAGCAGTTAGAAGCAGAATTATGTGGCAACATCTACTGCCGAATCAGAGTATATCTCTACTGGTTGTTGTTGCGCACAACTTCTATGGATAAGGAATTAGCTCGAAGATTATAACTTGAAGTTCAGGTAAATTCCGATGTTTTGTGACTCCTCCAGCGCCATTGCAATCACAAACAATCTAGTCCCTTACAATCGAACCGTGCACATCGAGGTGCGCTACCACTTCATCCGGGAGCACATGGATAACAAGGGCATAGCCCTCATCTATGTCCCGATGGACAAGCAGGTTATAACACCCCCTATCCGTCGCATAGCATATAACAGTAGGTCCGGCCGGGGCCCAACGCCATATACTACAGACAGATCGGGTGGTTACTCAGTGGAAACCATCCAACTAATCATAACATCCTACACAGAGCATTCTAGCGGAAGCAGTTTAATAAGTTGCAATAAAGAACCCAGCATAAAAGCATGAATTTGGGCTTTAGCCCGTTATTGACCGCTTGGTCCAGCTGCACCTGCAAGCAACAAAACCACCACACGGTGGCAAATAAAGGCAACGGTCAGCAATGCTGACCAAATTATAACGATCCCGCCCCCAACTCGGGGCGGCGATGCTCCTTCCCTACATTTCATTAGCATAAGCGAGCAATATAACAATATTCATTTCATCACAGGAGTAGGCTCATACGGCCACACACCCCGTGCTCTCAGGGCACATTCTCAGTAAACCGGTCGATGTCACGTCAATTAAAGCCATAGACATTTCGGATTCACCACCGCCACTTTGACCGCCAAAACTATGAGCATTTTGTCTTCCCGGCATGGTTCACGACAATTAAAGCCATAGATCGCCGAAGACCCTCATCTATGCCAACGACAAGTGCCACGTAACCTTAGGTCTCTTTAACCGAACGACATAGAAATGGGTACGGTTCCATCTAACCCGTGCTCACATCGCAACAACAATTTAAGCCATATGCGCCGGTCAAACTTCTCCCGAGTCCCACTTCGTCACACATTTCACATAACTCGATTATGTTCAAGTTGGCTCTCAGGCCACCAAGTTGGCAAGATCACGCATCCGCCCAGTTTTTCGGGTGCACCTTTGGGTTAATCCCCAAGGTTCCCTGTTACAATCTACCACGTAGCAAACCCGAAAAACAATCAATCGCACGGAGTCTTCTCCGGCATTTATGCAATGCAACATCACCGATCCAGACCAACATGTCCGGATAGGCTTCACACATCATGCCTATGTCCATTCTCGCTTACGGACTCTACACAACGGGGACTTTACATATCTACCCGAAGGAACGCCTCCAACTCACCGCAAACTCGCGAGAGCGGGCTTCCTATGCAAATAAGGAGAGCTTCACATGCTCAAGAAGAGAATCGTTACCCTAGTGTTCTTCTTTGGTGCCATGGAAAAGTAAGCAAATGAAAAGCACCGTACTCTCTTTGCCTCCGTGGATCCGGAGTTGGCTCGCGATTTGGAGCTTCGAAGCACCTCCAATGGCCGGATCTAGCTTCTTCTTCTTTCCTTGGCTCTCCTCTCTCTATACTTTAGAAAGATAACCACTCAAGTAAAAGTGAGGGTTTCAAAGGTCCAATCCCGGGTATATCCCATCAGGAACAATCCCCAAACCGTCGGATCCCAAGTTAAAGAAACAAACGACTTTGATTCGGGCCTAAAATGTACAATCTGGACCGAACATGGCCTGACACACGCCAGAGTCCAGGGCCTTGTGCCTCATTCGCCGTCAAAATCGATGCGCCTGGAATAACACACGGGCATCAAACACGCCCGCATTCGACCTGACACTGAAAGATATGGTACCTAAACACCTAGAGGGGGGGGGGGGGGGGTGAATAGGTGACCTAATCCTTATTTAACTTTAATGGCAGCAAACAGTTTATTATCACAGATTTCTAACTTTTGTACAGCAATGACAAAGTATTCACAGCATACACAGCACAATCACAGCACAGCACACAGTGGTTTATAGTGGTTCCCCAAGATATGGGTACATCCACTTTCCCCCTTCGCCTATCTAGCAGTGTACTAGATTCGGCCAAACTCCTCCACTGTCTCAGAACCCAAATTGGTTCCTACCTCAGGCCCAAAGCCTTACAACTCAGCTTTATCCCAAAGCCTACACTCAGCCAATCAAGGCCTACACTCAGCCAATCCAAGGCCTACACTCAGCCAACAAGGCCTACACTTAGAGATCTCAATCTCCTACACTCAGGCTCACAAGCCCTACCCTCAGCCTTTATGAATACAGGCTTATAAATCACTCAGATCCAAAGGATCCTACAAGTTATGAATGTATTACAAATAATAACTCTACAACTCAGAAAGATAAGAGGGGAGTTGAGAGATTCTTGATGAGTTCTTGGAAGAACTCAACTGGATCCAATATGACTTAGCTTTCTTCAATGCTTCTTGAGTAGAACTGAATAAGACTGAATCCTCCTGCAGTAGTTCCTTGACCTCTGCTACTTAAGATCCAGAAATGAATCTGAATCCTTCTTCTCAGCCTAGTTCCAGAGGCTGATTTCTTGGATGGAGCCCTCTCTCTCCAACTTCTTAGATCTGCACTTGAACTGCTAGATCTTCTTGTGTTGATACTCTTTGTACCACTTTAATAATTACTTCAACAAGGTGATCAACCTTAACAATAATCTGATGCACTCTTAACAACTTTCAACAACAGTTTCTATAAACTGTAGGTGCCTATTTATAGGCCTTCTTCATGGTAACCGGCTGGTCCGGTCCATAACTGACTTCTGATATCTCTGACAGGTGCTGTAGACCGGCTGGAACGGCATCTGTCAAATCATCCAGTCATTTCTTGAAAATCTCTAAGTGTCTGAAAGTGTCGAGACTTTCTGTCTTTAAGTGTCGACACTTATAGTCCAAGTGTCGACACATGTTGTGTAAGTGTCGACACAAGTCTACAAGGTGTCGACACAATTCCTTGTATGTCTCGACACAGATTCTTCTGCATGTGTCGACACTGAAATTGAGTGTCGACACAAGTACTTGTTCTTCTAGCTTTTGCTGAATTCTTCTAAGTGTCGACACATCTCCTTTGTGTCGACACAACTTCTTATGTTGTATCTGTCAAGTGTTGAGTCTTCAGCTGTGTGTCGACACATTGTTCTGGGTGTCGACACATACTTCAAATGTTGACTCTTCTGTTGAGTGTCGACACATTGTGTTGAGTGTCGACACTTACTTCATGTGCTGACTCTTCTGCTTAGTGTCGACACATTATGTTGAGTGTCGACACTTACTTAGTCTCTGCAGACTTTTGCTGAGTGTCGACACAGCTCCAAGTGTCGACACTTTCTGGTGTAGACTCAGCTTTACTGGGTGTCGACACAGCTCCTTGTGTCGACACTTTCTGTCTGGTGTCGACTCTGCATCCCAGGTGTCGACACAATGACTCCAAGTGTCGACACTGCTTGTCTGGGTGTCGACACAAGCCTTCTTAAGTGTCGACACTTTCCCTCTGGGTGTCGACACATGGACTTAGAAACTTTTTGCTTCAGTCCAGTGAATACTTAACCTGCACAAGTAAACTCAACATACATCAAATACATTATGATGTATATCATTGAGTTGTGTGAGCCTTCTTCAAATCAGGTACATTTGACCAATGTACCCAACAATCTCCCCCTATTTGGAGAAGTCATAACCCTTAGTCAATGATATACACCATTCATAATTAAAGATTACAAAATGATGTAAAGCAGATTATTTACAGCAGGGTAAACATAAACATGTAATAATTCACACATGTATACACATTCATCATTTCAGAACAAACAAGAAATAGACACGTTCTCTGAACAATCATGAAATATATTTATCATATATTGTTCTAACATTTTTCTAATACATCTTCAATGTTTTACAAAAGTGTTTTACATTCAAAAGATTACAACAATCTTCAAGTCAATTCTTAATCTATTTCTGATCTGGTTCTTTGATAACTATGCCTTTGCCAGGTTGGACTTGAGCTTTGACAGTGGCTTCAGCAGTTTCAGTAACAGCAGGCTTCTTGCCTTTTAGATCTTTCTGTTTGAGTGCTTCTGCCTTGATCTTCTGCCTCTCAAAGTAGTGATATGGCTTGGGGAAGTACTTGCTAGGCTCCACTGCAGTAGGAGGTAGCTTTCCCATCTTTGCCTTTCTTCTATATTGAACAATGGCCTCCTGTCTTATTTCATGTTTCCTCCATTCTGCTTCAGAGAACCACTTGTTACTTTCATGAGCATTATCCTTGGCAGCTTTCCAGGCAGTTAAAATTATATTTCTAGAGGTAGGGCTCCATTGTTCAAAATCTGGCTTTTGTTCTGCTTGTTCCCTAAACCTCTTCTTGGACAACCTTGTCTCTTCTTCTTTGTTCATAGCCTCTTGCAGAGCTTCAGAAATAGGTTGAACTACTTTCTCAATATGAACTGTGTCCTTGCCCTCAGGTGGGCTATACATTGTGCTTACATCTGCTTGAACCATGTCAAAATCTGGAGGTGGATAAATCACTTGAGCTACCTCTGGTTGCTCACCTCCAAGATATGCAGTTTGAATCCCTGATTCAGCAACATTATCATCATCACAGAGTGGAGGATAGCCCAGTGTAGCTCTGATGGATTTAGATATCCATTTGGCATGGTCAGAGCTAGCTTTGACTAATACTCTCTCCCCCTTTATGACTTCTCTAGCCATATGCTCTCTGACATCATCCTTTTGAAATCTTATTTGACTATCCAAATACCTGATTCCCTCTTTAAAGAATGGTTTCAGCTTTGTAAGTTGTTCAGAGATGACTTTCTGGGAATCTTTAATAGCAGACTTAATAGCAGTAAGTTCTTCCTGGAATACTTTATCAAAATCAGCTTTGGCAGCAGCAGTAGATGTTGAAGGTTCAGCAGCCTTATTCTTTATTTCAGTGACAATAACATTGTGTTTAGCAGTCAAGTTGTCATTCATCCTTAACTGATTTTCCAGTACATACCCTTACTTCAATGCTATATCATCTACCTGTGCTTTGATCTTCTCCTGATGTGTTGCCAGATAGACTACTGCATTCCCACTCTTGTGGAAGCAGTCAGTCATTTACTTTTTGTTAAGGTTCATCTCAAACCTTATAGACTTTATATCTTGGGCCAGATCAAATTGTAAAGCTTTGTGCCCTTCATCTACATAAGCTTCTATTGCTTTTCTTTGTTCATCAATTTTAATCTGCAGTGCAGTCAGTAAGGCACTATAATCAACTGTTGGAGCATGTTAAATTATAGGCTGTGGGGCTATAGATTGCAAGGCTTTCTTATAACTCTGACTTCTCCTCTTGAAGACATAGAGTTTCTTTTTCGTAGCCTTTGCAGCCTCATCTTCTTCAGATTCTGAAGTGCTGGCTATGTCAACCCTATCCTTAGGGCTTTGAGGCTTTTCTTCTTGCACATCAGGTGCCTTATCTGTTTCTTGCCTTAAAGGATCTTCCAGAACTTGCATTTGCTCCCCCTCAGCAGCAGCAGTATCTTTTCCAGCAGCCTCTTTGTCCATGTCAAAATCAACTTGATCTAGATTGAGAAATAGATCTTCCATGGTGAACTCTTGAGGTGATTGAGCTCGAGATATTCTGTGCTCTTCAACCACTGGAATAGCAGATGTGTCTTTGATAACAACATTTGGTTCTTGGCTAGGCAGCTGAGTTTGCTGAGGAACATCAGACAAATCAGCATCTTCTATAAGATATTCTAAAGTTTTTAGGTCAGTGAGTACCTCTTGGATGATGATGGTGGCTTGCTCACTGTCCAGTGTAGATGCTGCTTCTACAACTGGATGCTCCCCCTGGCTTTGATCCCTGTGGATGGGGCTAGCCTGTGGTAGCTCCCCCTGGATCTCAGCAATATCTTGAGCAGCAGGGGTCTTCTCTGCAGCCACGTCCTCTTGGTCATCAGGAGTGAAAACAACTTGTTCTTCACTCCCTGAACTGCTGGAGGACTCTTGTGTCACAGGAATAGTTTTTCTCTTTTTCTTAGGAGGAATCTCCTTCTCAGTAATTGTCTTCTCAGGGGTTGGCATGTCCTTTGACAACACCCTGTCCCATCTGGAAAATATCCTTTGATCCATCTTCCTCATGTGGTTGATCTTTCTTCCTGCAGCTATACACATTACTTCTGGTATGGTACCAGCTAAGTAGAGACTAATGATCCTGCCCAGATTGGGCTTCTTCAAGCTCTCCTTAATCTTTTCATACACCACTTGAGACCAATCTATTTTCAGAGTGAAGATTATTCTTGTCATAATTTCAAACATATAGCCAGACACTCTGTCATGCCCTCCAGTCTTGCTGAGTAAGACTTTTCCCACAATTTCAGACATGAACTTTCCTTGGTTATTCATGCCTTTTCTGTGGAAGACAGATCCTATCTTCATCTTAGGATCAAGACCACACCAGGTTAAAGCTTCCCTGGTCTTTGAAGCATTAACTTCTTCTTCATCTTGAATTTTGGGTAGCTGGAGTACCTTCCTCAGACTCTTAGGTGAAATCTTGATCTTAGTTCCATGAACTCTGGATTTGATTCTGAATCCAGATTCATCTACGGCAGCTCCATTAAGAAATTCAAGTACTTCCTTCTTCAAAATCTTTGTAGGTTCAGACAAGAGATATTCTAGTCCAGAATCGGCGACTAGGGTTACCACTGCCTGAATTTCCTGATCTGCATCGTCGAATGCGCCGCGCACAAGCTCATAGCCTTCGTTAACGTTCTCCTCAAGCTTAGGTGCCATTAGGGTTTTAGAATTTGTCTCTAGAAAAGAGAGGTGTCGACATAGTAGTTTTGGTCTCGAAACTTTGAAAGCGTGTCGACAAACAAAGACAGAACCCTATTTATACCTTTCTGATTTTGAAGATGAACAGGCGGGACAGCTAACTTAAAATGTGTCGACACTGGCAATAAGTGTCGACACTGACTTATAATGTCTCGACACATATGTGTCGACACAAGTTTAGTCAACAGATTTTATGTGTCGACACTTGATTATATGTCGACACAACATAACTCGACACATTGTCGAGACTTTACTTAGAAAATTCTGAGTAAAACATAAGTGTCGACACCACATTGGATGTGTCGACACCTACTAGACATGTGTCGACACTAACATTCTGAAGTGTCGACACCAACATCCTAGATGTGTCGACACCTTTTTCCTGAAGTGTCGACACCACTATTCTGTGTCGACATAGACTTGTCTATGTGTCGACACCTTTTTACTTAGTCATTTTCAAAACTGTAAACTTACTCTAAGTTTATCATTCCTAGTTCAATTTTGAATCTATTGAACTTAGCTTCTTCTAGTGGCTTAGTAAACATATCAGCTACTTGTTCATCTGTTTTAACATATTCTAATAAAATATCTTCTCTTTCTACATACTCCCTAAGAAAATGATATTTAATTTCAATATGTTTTGTCCTACTATGTGATACAGGGTTATTAGCTATGGAAATAGCACTAGTAGAATCACAGAAAAGTGGAGTTCTACTTACCTGAAATCCATAGTCCTCTAGCTGATGTTGAATCCACAGAAGTTGAGCACAGCAACTTCCTGCAGCCACATACTCTGACTCAGCTGTGGAGATAGCCACACTGGTTTGCTTCTTGCTGCTCCATGAAATTAGTCTCCCACCTAGGAATTGACAGGTTCCAGTAGTGCTCTTTCTATCCTCTTTGCATCCTGCAAAGTCTGCATCTGAATAACCTGTTAGATCAAAATCTCCATTCCTAGGGTACCAGAGGCCTAGATAGGGAGTGCCCTTTAGATATCTCAATATTCTCTTGACTGCAGTCAAGTGAGACTCTTTAGGGCAGGCTTGATACCTGGCACAAACACATGTAGCATACATGATGTCTGGTCTATTAGCAGTCAAATATAACAGGGAGCCAACTATCCCTCTATACAAGGTTTCATCTACAGGTTTCCCTGCATCATCCTTGCTAAGAGACATACTTGACCCCATAGGAGTCTTCATGGTGCTGGATGAATCCATACCATATTTCCTTATGAGTTCTAGGGTGAACTTGGACTGACAAATGGATAAACCACTCTCAGTCTGTTTAACTTGGAGACCCAAGAAAAACTTCAGCTCTCCCATACTACTCATCTCAAACTGACCTTACATAAGTTTTGCAAACTTTTTGCAAAGGCTGCTTTCAGTAGACCCAAATATAATGTCATCTACATATATTTGGACTAGTATGACTTTGCCTCTAGATTCCCTAAGGAATAGAGTCTTATCTATTTTCCCCTTTGAGAACTTGTTCTCAATGAGGAAACTAGATAGGGTTTCATACCAAGCCCTAGGGGCTTGCTTTAACCCATATAAAGCTTTCCTAAGTCTATAGACATAATGAGGTAGAGTTGGATCAACAAAACCTGAAGGCTGCTCCACATAGACTTCTTCTTTCAAATTACTATTTAGGAATGCTGACTTGACATCCATTTGGTATACCTTGAATCCTTGATAGGTTGCATAGGCCAAGAACATCCTTATGGCTTCCAGTCTGGCTACTGGAGCAAAGGTTTGATCAAAGTCAATACCTTCTTCTTGCCTATATCCTTTAGCAACCAGTCTAGCCTTATTCTTAATGATGACCCCTTGTTCATCCATCTTATTCCTGTAGATCCACTTAGTTCCTATTACATTGTGGTCTTTAGGTTTAGGAACAAGTTCCCAAACCTTGTACCTCTTGAACTGATTAAGCTCTTCTTGCATTGCTTCAGTCCATTGTGGATCCAGTATTGCTTCTTCAAATTTCTTAGGTTCAACTTGTGACAGAAAGCTGGAATAGATTGCTGCATTCATGTTTCTACTCCTGGTTTGAACTCCTTGTCTTGGATCTCCAATAATCAGCTCTACTGGATGATCTCTAAGATGCTTGTGAGCTGGAGGCATCCTAACTTCTGGTTGAACCTCTTCAGCATCTGCATCTTGCTATACTCCTTATATTTCTTCAGCAACTGGCACATGTAGTTCTCCCCCTGGACAACAGCTACTCTCCTCTCCTTGCTGTCTTGTAGCTGGTACTTTTTCTAAAGTAAGCTTGTCCATTTTCTTTGTTAAACCTGTGGGGCTGCATACAGAACTAGACAACTCATTGTTAATAAGCTTAGTCTCATCAAAAACTACATGCACAGATTCTTCTACAACTTGTGTAGATAAGTTGTAGACTCTATAAGCCTTACTATTATTGCTGTACCCAACAAAAATTCCCTCTTGGGACTTGGCAGCAAACTTAGTTAAGTAAGACTTCCCATTGTTAAGTATGAAGCATTTGCAACCAAAGATCCTGAAATAGGATAGGTTTGGTTTCTTGCCTTTCACAACTTCATAGGGGGTCTTGTTTAGCCCTTTAGTGATGGTAGCCCTATTTATAACATGGCATGCAGTGTTAACTGCTTCAGCCCAGAAATACTCAGGCAGTGATGTATCACTTAGTAGGGTTCTACCAGCCTCTATCAAGGTCCTATTCTTCCTCTCAGCAATGCCATTTTGCTGAGGTGTTCTAGGTGAAGAGAATTCTTGAAATAACCCAAAGTATTCACATAGTTTTGTCATGCTTTCAGACTGAAACTCAGTACCATGGTCACTTCTAATTTTGACCACAGTACTATTTAGTTCATTCTGAATTTGCTTGACAAAGCTGTAGAAGACACTAGGTGTTTCAGATTTCTGTCTTAAGAAGAACACCTAGGAAAACCTTGAGTAGTCATCTACAACTACAAGGGTATAGACCTTCCTACCTAAGCTGTGAACTGGCATTGGACCAAAGAGATCCAAATGCAAGAGGTACAAACACCTCACAACATCTTTGTTTTCTATGCTTTTAAAGGTGGATTTAGTCTGCTTGCCCTTTTGACAAGCTGAGCAAATGTCATCTTTAACATACTTAACTTGAGGACCATTCCTCACTAACTCTTTGCTAAAGAGTTTGCTAGTAGTCTTGTAGTTAAGATGGGCAAGCCTCTTGTGCCATTTGACACAATGAGAGATTGTCTCATCAGCTACAAGACAAACTGGAGAACCATTGTTCTCAACCATAATGTCTAGGCAGTAGACATTCCTCTTCCTATATCCTGTCAAAATGATCTCTTGATCACTTGACCTCTTGATATGACAACCATTTTTAACAAATGAGATGTCATACCCTACATCACTTAATTGACTTATACTTATTAGGTTGTGTTTCAACCCTTTAACATAAGCCACTTGAGTAATGGTAACCAAGTTTGTAGAAATGTTACCAAACCCTTTGATGATTCCTTTTTCAGAACCACCAAAGGTAACTTTTGGACCATCTTTTACTGGAATGTAGTCCTTTAGTAATCTTCTTGTTCCAGTCATGTGTCTGGAACATCCACTGTCCAAGTACCATGTTGGGGTATGGCCACTTGGACTTACCTGACTGGGTCCTGGCTGCTCCAGGATTTTGGCACTCTCTGTCAAAGCCATTAGCCCTTGGCATTGACTGTCTTCTTGTTCATAGATAGACTCCATTAACTGCATGAATTCTTCCTCTTCTTCTTCAGCAAACAGCCCTATGTAGGCTTCAGCCTCAGACTCAGTTTCTGAAGAAGAAATGTCTGATAGAGTCTTCTCCTTCTTCGCAACAAAAGACTTCTCTTTCTTGCCTTTGAAGTGAGCCTTTTTCCTGTCACCAGATTCCTTTCTCTTCTCTGGACAATCTGCAATAACATGGCCCTATCTATTGCAGCAGTAGCATACTATCTTAGATCCAGTTGCCTTGCTTGACTTTGTCCTCTTCCTGTCTTTCTTTGAAGGCTTTTTCTCCTGATAAAAGACTTCCTTTCCCTTTGAAGAAGAAGGTCTTGACCTCCACTGTTTCTTCTTCAAGAATTTCTGAAAGTGCCTAGTGAAGGCAGCAAAGTCTTCATCACTTTCACTGCTCTCACTCTTTGTGCTGACTGTCTCATCTGATTCTGATTCAACTACCACTGGAGGTGGAGTTGAAGACTTATTCCTGCACTTTCTGGGAACTTCTGTCTTGAAAGCAACAGTTCTTTCTTTGTGCTCAGTCCTTGTTGATTTCTCCTCCTCTTTCCTTACTGTTAATTGCATCTCATATGACAATAACTTGCCAAACAGTATAGGAGGAGGAATTTCTCCCAACTTAGCCATTTCTCTTATGGCACAGATCTTGGTGTCCCAATCTTTGGTTAGGGACCTTAGGAACTTATCATTTAGTTCATAGTTACTGAACTCTCTTCCATAAGACATGAGTTCATTAACTATTCTGTAGAACTTCTTGTAGCACTCAGTTATGCTATCACTTTTACCTTGTCTAAAACTCTCATACTCCTGATTTAGCAAGGATTTTCTATCTTGCCTGACTTCTTCAGATCCTTCCATATACACTATAAGAGTGTCCCACATTTCTTTAGCTGTCTTACAATGTATAAGATTCTAAAAAGTTGCATCATCTATGGCACTTACAATAATGTTTTGTGCCCTCTTGTCCATTGTAGCTAGGACAATCTCATCCTTAGTCATCTCAGAGAAATCCTTTGGAGTTCTCTGATTTGCATCCAAAACTGAAATCTTCATTGGCACATAAAGCCCTTCCTTTACTGTGATGTAGATTCTAGGGTCAGAGGCTTCCATAAATAGCCTTACCCTTTCTTTCCAGATCCCAAAGATCTCTTTTCTGCATATGGGTAATTTCATGGAACCCAATTCCTTGTGATTCTCAGAAGAACCCATGTTTCTTGATTTTCTTGAATTTCTTGAATCTGTGTTGCCTTACACTGAATCTGCCAAACAGGATCTCCTCAGACTGTTAGTCCTTGTTTTGAGTAACCTCGCTTTGATACCACTTGAAAGATATGGTACCTAAACACCTAGAGGGGGGGGGGGGTGAATAGGTGACCTAATCCTTATTTAACTTTAATGGCAGCAAACAGTTTATTATCACAGATTTCTAACTTTTGTATAGTAATGACAAAGTATTCACAGCATACACAGCACAATCACAGCACAGCACACAGTGGTTTATAGTGGTTCCCCAAGATATGGGTACATCCACTTTCCCCCTTCGCCTATCTAGCAGTGTACTAGATTCGGCCAAACTCCTCCACTGTCTCAGAACCCAAATTGGTTCCTACCTCAGGCCCAAAGCCTTACAACTCAGCTTTATCCCAAAGCCTACACTCAGCCAATCAAGGCCTACACTCAGCCAATCCAAGGCCTACACTCAGCCAACAAGGCCTACACTCAGAGATCTCAATCTCCTACACTCAGGCTCACAAGCCATACCCTCAGCCTTTATGAATACAGGCTTACAAATCACTCAGATCCAAAGGATCCTACAAGTTATGAATATATTACAAATAATAACTCTACAACTCAGAAAGATAAGAGGGGAGTTGAGAGATTCTTGATGAGTTCTTGGAAGAACTCAGCTGGATCCAATCTGACTTAGCTTTCTTCAAAGCTTCTTGAGTAGAACTGAATAAGACTGAATCCTCCTGCAGTAGTTCCTTGACCTCTGCTACTTAAGATCCAGAAATGAATCTGAATCCTTCTTCTCAGCCTAGTTCCAGAGGCTGATTTCTTGGATGGAGCCCTCTCTCTCCAACTTCTTAGATCTGCACTTGAACTGCTAGATCTTCTTGTGTTGATACTCTTTGTACCACTTTAATAATTACTTCAACAAGGTGATCAACCTTAACAATAATCTGATGCACTCTTAACAACTTTCAACAACAGTTTCTGTAAACTGTAGGTGCCTATTTATAGGCCTTCTTCATGGTAACCGGCTGGTCCGGTCCATAACTGACTTCTGATATCTCTGACAGGTGCTGTAGACCGGCTGGAACGGCATCTGTCAAATCATCCAGTCATTTCTTGAAAATCTCTAACTGTCTGAAAGTGTCGAGACTTTCTGTCTTTAAGTGTCGACACTTATAGTCCAAGTGTCGACACATGTTGTGTAAGTGTCGACACAAGTCTACAAGGTGTCGACACAATTCCTTGTATGTCTCGACACAGATTCTTCTGCATGTGTCGACACTGAAATTGAGTGTCGACACAAGTACTTGTTCTTCTAGCTTTTGCTGAATTCTTCTAAGTGTCGACACATCTCCTTTGTGTCGACACAACTTCTTGTGTTGTATCTGTCAAGTGTTGAGTCTTCAGCTGTGTGTCGACACATTGTTCTGGGTGTCGACACATACTTCAAATGTTGACTCTTCTGTTGAGTGTCGACACATTGTGTTGAGTGTCGACACTTAATTCATGTGCTGACTCTTCTGCTTAGTGTCGACACATTGTGTTGAGTGTCGACACTTACTTAGTCTCTGCAGACTTTTACTGAGTGTCGACACAGCTCCAAGTGTCGACACTTTCTAGTGTAGACTCAGCTTCACCGGGTGTCGACACAGCTCCTTGTGTCGACACTTTCTGTCTGGTGTCGACTCTGCATCCCAGGTGTCGACACAATGACTCCAAGTGTCGACACTGCTTGTCTGGGTGTCGACACAGGCCTTCTTAAGTGGCGACACTTTCCCTCTGGGTGTCGACACATGGACTTAGAAACTTTTTGCTTCAGTCCAGTGAATACTTAACCTGCACAAGTAAACTCAACATACATTAAATACATTATGATGTATATCATTGAGTTGGGTGAGGCTTCTTCAAATCAGGTACATTTGACCAATGTACCCAACAGACACGCCTGTGTTCCACCTGACACGGCCGTGTACCGCCAACGATTTATCCCGAAAACAACCCGAGAACTACACGGGTTCTAGGACATGCCCGTATCCTAACCCGTGTCTACCTCAACACGCCTGGGCTCCAGGCCGTGTACACGGTCTCGAAACTCGACATTTCGTCGAGCAAAGTTCGTCGACCTCACGATACGGCCTTGGACACGCCCGTATCCTAGTCCGTGTGCCTTGTCTCGACACTTCGTTGAGCAAAATTCGTCGACTCCTCGGGACGAGTGTCGACACGGGCTCGACACGCCCTGAGACAAGCCCGTGTCTCAGGCCGTGTGACAAGTCTCGACCCTTCGTCGAGCGCAAGATGTCGACTTCGCGGGCTGAGTGTCGACACGGGCTCGACACGCCCTGAGACACGCCCGTGCCTCAGGCCGTGTGCCCTGTCTCGACACTATGTCGAGCACAAAATGTCGACTTCGCCGGCTGAGTGTCGACACAAGCCTGATACGTCCTGGGACACGCCCGTGTTCCAGGCCGTGTGCCTCCTGCCAGAACCCAAAACTGGCCCAAAACGTCCCCCGTCGCTCTTTTGATTTTCGGGGCGTTACACAGGTTGTTGATATCTTTACGAAGCCGCTGGACGAGACCAAGTTCTCGTGTTTCAAAATGGAGCTGGGTATGCTGAACAAGGAACCATGAAGATGGACAAAGTGGCAGAAATTGTCTCGGGATCGATTTCAACAAAGCATGAATTTTTGCAAGTCAAATTTGGTGAACATTGTCCAACTCGTCGCATAATCTTGCGATAGTCCCCAAATCAGACTCCTCCAACAACAAATTTTGTTGAATTCTATTTCAGGCAAAATTTCACTTAACTTTATTGGATCCGAAGACTCGACGACCAAATTTGAGGTACGCTCATTCTTCACGCAATTTCAAATAATATATATATAATTATAAATAGAGATGGGAGGGAAAAATCCCGTAACCCGCCAAAATATGCCGACTCGCCGAACTATTGGAATCCCGCCCCTTCGACTTCCGGATTTCACTGAATCTACCTCCCTGTTCCCGTCGAAGATCTCCTATAGCACGTGCGACAAGGATCGTGCGTCTTCCCCAAGCCCTAGCCGATAGTCACACCGACACTCCCGCCGATCCCGCACAGTGAACCTTCCCGATCACCGACTTTCGACACTTCCTTTGTCCAGTTTAGTGCGTTGTCATTCCAGACTTTCTATAGGGAAGCATTTGGGAATTCAGAAGCTGGAGTGTTCAGAAATATTGTTCTACAGTGATTCCACCCATTTTCAAATTCTCTCCTTCCAGATTTCTGTGTTTCTATTTCCCCAATGGATCCTAGAACAACCTCTGGTCTGCTTGGGGGAAGTGAGTTGGTTCGCACAGGATTTGCTCATGCCTCTGATGAATTCCGAAATGTCATTCTAAAGTTGGAGACAACGGGACTCTCCTTCATCCTTGAACACCCCTGCAAGGTGCTGAACAAGGAAGTTCTTGAATTTTATTAGAATGCAAAGCTCAGGCATGAAGATTCTGTGATAAAAAAGCAAAGTTCGGAAGTACAAGGTCAAAGTGAAGGCATCCCTCCTTTCCAGGTACATGCGGCTTCCAGTCTGTGAAGCGGCCGATTACCTAGACGAATATGTTTTCACTAGTGCCCTGCTATTTTGTGTGTTGCCCCGAGGCACCAAGGCCATCAAGCGCAAAGGGATGAATGAGGAAGACAAGCTCCTCTCCGACATCATTGGCAAGGTGCTAATCTGCAATACCGGCTCACATGACTACCTTTCTACAGAGATGTTCAAACTACTTGTCGCGATAATCTGCAGAAAGAGGTTTGATTGGGGTGTGTTGCTATTTGACAAGCTAAAGGATAGCCTACACACTCCCAACTTTGGAAGGGTTATCAGCCTATAACTAAACCAACTTGATGGTGATAGGTTCGATATGACCAACGACGTTCCTATTCATCATTTGAAAAAAAACCGACTGCATAATCTTCACATGATGGGATAGGAGGATTATCTAGAGGGGGTGCCCCTGTACCCCCAATGGAGGAGGAAGAACATGTTCCTGATGGCAGGATCCCTTCTCCACACCCCAGTGAGATTCCTGATAGCTTGAGTGCGGGAATTGAGGGAGAGTCAGTAATCCCAGATTCGGTTACAACTACAGTGACTTCAGTTCCAGATACAGTTTCAGTTTTAGTTGCACCGGATACCATACTTCCAGCCTCAATGTCAGTGGATGTCCTAGCAGAGGTTGATGCTATTGGTACTGCCGCCACTGCTGAGGTTCGAACAGTTGAGGATACCGAAGTACATGATGAGGAAGAGGATCCAGCTCCTTCGGAGCATGATGAGGATGTTACTGCTGAAGAGAATCAAGATGATGTTGATGCTGCTAATGATGATACAGTTGATGATGAGGATCTAACAGTGGAAGATTATGATATTGAGGATGCTGCAAATGAGAATGTGAGTGTTGTTGATATTGCAATAGTTGTTTTAGAGCCGATGTTAGCGGACAATCATATAGTTCCTCTCCCTCAGATGATCACCTCTGCAGTGTCTGAGGGGGAGCCAACTCCGTCCAGAATATCTGTATCCACTAAGGTTGCTAGACTCATACGCAACCTGGACAAATGACTTGGCAGGATACCACAAGTGCCAGTAGGGGTAGTAGATCTTTCTGATGAAGAAGGAGCTGCAGATGTGTATGCACCTGTTATAGGATCTAAGGAACCAAGTATGAATACTGCGAATGTTTCTATTCCTATGCTACCAAGTGTTCCTAGCTTAAGTTCTAGTGATCACAACCTGAAAGCTGTTGAAGCTTTGCTAGAAAAGAAACATGCACAGTTTGATTCCTCGTTGGCTAAAGTGGTTAAAGGAGTTAATGAAAGTTATTTACTTAAGGTTAGCTAGTCACTTACAGGGGGGGTGAATAGGTGTTTGTACTTTTATTAATCTTTATGCTGTTTTCTTCTTCTGTGAACTAGACCTTGTCCTTAGGTCCTGCAATATGAAAGAAAACAAAGAACACAGCCAAGCACACGAGTGTTTATAGTGGTTTCCCAATTCAGTACATACACTTTCCCTCCCACCTATCCAACTATTTTATTGGACTAGGCATAAACTCCACCAATATTCTCCTCAGATATTACACCTCAGGCCCTTAGCCTTGCATACAAGTTCTCTTCGAAACCCAATCACAGAACAACAAGGGTTCCTACCTCAGATCCCTGCAGAGCTCCTATAGCTTAATGGTCCACTGAACACCTACCTCAACCTTATCTCCAAGGACTACAGCTCAGGCTTTTCAACCCTACAACTTTAGGCACAAAGCCCTACTCCAGGTACCTAACCCAGTTCCCTTCCAGGCAGCTACAGCTCATCCTCCTCCAAGGCCTAAAACTTAGTGACACACTTGTCACCTACAGTTCATTGACTCGCCAGTCACCTACCTCAGCCTTATTTTTAAGGCCTACTACTCAGGCTGGGAGGACAACCCTACTCTCAGATCCACACTAGGATCCTATCTCAGTACCCAGCAAGGCACTTACCTCAATGCCTAATTAGTCACCTATAGATTAGGCCAAAAGGCCCTACAACTCAGATTCAGGTAAACTGAATCCTACAGTAGTTCATACCAGATGAAATAAATTTAAAACAACTGACTCAGAGATAAATCTCTGAGTCTACCTTGCTGGACTGAGCAGATATCAGTCCAACCCACTTGCTATAGAAGGAATGAGTCTTCTTCTACAGCTAACTCCTTTCCTGTACTGGTGAACAACTATCTGCTGTTGAAGGATAACATCCCTTCACACAACTAACTTCTTACTGAATAGATGAATCAGCTGTCTTGTTCAGGAGAGAACAATCCTGCTGAACTTGATAGAGATTCAACTTTCTTTCTTTTCCTTCTGGATAACTCTACTGCAATTTTTGCTTTCAAGCTTATCAGAGATGATGAAGTCCAACCGCCTCTATTTCCTGTATTTTCTTGATGTGTTCTGCATTTTTTTTCTATTTACCCTAATCCTTTTCTTTTTACTTTTTATATCTGTTGATTTGAATCAACGACACAATTGAGGAGTGGGCCCAGGCAAGGAATGGTGAGCGCCACCTCCCTCAAAAAAGGAGAAAGCATCTTTCGGCGCTACTGCAGCTTTCCTGCAACGGCTTCATATAATTTGACTTTGTTGAGTTCTTGGTGATGTCAGTAGTGGTCATCCTGGTGATGCTGTAGCTTTCCCGCAATGACTAGAACCACTTTGACTTGTTGACTTTTGATGACGTTAGCAGCGGTCATCAAATTTTGGACTTAGAAAAATTCCAGATCTTCAATAAGCATTGAGTGATATTAAGTCACTCAACTCCATCTGTCTTGGCTCTCAATGCTTCTAGACTTGTGAATTTTCACTGGCTTCGTCTTAGCGGTTCTTTCTCAGTTGGCTCAACGATTTCTTCTTAACAGCTGAGACAAGCTTCTGTCTCAGCACTTTCTTCTCAGCGGTCTCAACCCTTTCTTCTTCTCAGCTGAGACTGACTCCTGTCTCAGCTGTTTTATTCTCAGTAGTCTCAGCGGTGTCTGCTTCACAGCTGAGACTATCTTCTGTCTCAGTGCTTCCTTCTTCTTTAGAAGCATTGACTGAACCTGCTTCACTCAACACTTCTAGACTTAGAGAAATTCCAGCTTGCTTCTGTAACACTCCAAATTTGAGGAGCTAGTGTTGTTCGACGAAATTCAGGGATCGTCGAAGGCCGTTCGATGAAAGTCAAGTTATGGCCTTCGTCGAACTCAGGGCCACTCGATGAAAGTTGAGTTGTGGACTTTGTCGAACTCAGGGCCGCTCGATGAAAGTCGAGCTGTGGCCGCTCAACGAAAGTCTAGCTGGGGGCTTTTCATCAAGCGCAGAGCTGTCCGTCGTGCTTGGGTTCGTCGAGCTCATAACCTTTTGTGGTCGAAACTGGACCGAGTGGAAATTAGAGTACATGTGGGGGCATGGGGATAGTACGGTACAAGTGTTGGAATAAGGAGGGAAAGGCATGGGATTATGATGTGACAGGGCGTTTTTTGTCTCAGCGGTCGGCTGGCAAGCCCGTGACGTTACAAAGTCATTTGTGGAGCGTATCGCAGCGAGACAAGTCCCCTTCTGTGGAACTGACGAGAACGTCGAGCTTCGGGCAAGCCCGGACGATACTAGCTGGGTCCCGCTGGGTCTCCTTCGGTGGACTTGATCCCGATATTGGAGTCGGACCTGGGTCTTCGCGAACGGGTGGGGTCTAGCAAGGATTCTTAGCATCAGTTTATTTATGTGGCGGAATCCTGGCGTGAGAAGTCGGAGCTTGAAGGCAAGCCCGGCGTTTGAGACCCTTGAGCGGGTGGGGTCTTGGCGAGCATTCCGTGCCGCAACTTGTATGCCGTTTGGCGGAAATTTGAAGAACCCTTGTGATTGTAGCTTGAATGCCGATGGGGAAATTAGAGTACCCTTGTGATTGCGGCTTGAATGCCGTTTGGGGAAAATCAGAAGTACCCATGTGTTTGCGGCTTGAATGCCGAAGGGGAAAATGGAAGTACCCGATTGATGATGCATGGTGATGTGTTAGATTCATACACTTTAGGGTGCCTTGGGTGAAACCCAGGTTTGCATACATGCTGCATAGTAGGACCCCCTTTATTACTTGCTCAACGTAGAAATATACTTGTTGCTTGGGACATCCAAACCTGTTTCTAGCTTTATATGTTATTACTTATTGCATACGAAGTGCTGACCTGCAGGGTTATTTAGTGCCCCGAGGTCCGCTAGGGACGGCCAGGAGGAGATGTGTTGGTTACACAGTTGAGGTCAGCCTTTGCTGAACCACATTTCCACAAATTTTTATAGGTCAAGGATCGCAAGCAGGAGCAAGCTCGCCGGGCAAAAAGGCCTAAGCCGCATGAAGTGAACTTTCTATTATTTACATGTATTCTGATTGAAAGATATGCTCCATGAAATGTATTCCGGCTTGCATGCCGAGATAGCTTAGCAGTGCATGTGCACGTTACTATTGCTTAATGTTGCTTAAGTCTTGGACTTATGTTGTGTAAGGCCTTAAGGCCACTTTGATACTCTTGGTTTGGTGGATAACTTCTAGTATTGACTGTATGTTTCTGCTGTTGATGTCTGAGTTTTGAGTTTGGGTAGTTTATATATCATCTTATAATGCTGAAGCTATGGAGTCTGTATGTTGTGGGGCCTCGGCCAGAGCAATATTATACATTCATTACAGGAGAGGTGTTACAATTTGGTATCAGAGGGAGGTTAGTGTCCAAGGTAAAGATTCGTGGTCGAATGTCATAATCGGATCGCGTAATGAAGTTATCCACTTAGTAGTATCGTAGGACTATGAGTGTCCTTGTGTCTAGTTATGCATTTTGTTCTACTTTGCTTTTGTGAATGGTGCAAGCGACGAGGCGGGGATGTCGAGGCCACGAGATGAGCCTTCGGCGAGCAGTGCTACTGCTCAGGGTTCTTTGGGCTTGGGAGTAACCCCGGTCGATTTCTGTCGCATGCTCGCAGAAGCAATGGTGGCAGCACAAGCTATCATAGCAGCGCAACCTATGACCCCTATTGCGTAGGTAGCAAGTCATGCTGCCCTCGATGCGGCAACAGTCGTGCCAGGCAGAGGAGCTGGGCAAGCAGAGCCGTTAGTAGAAAGAGTGGTTGTCGGACATGGAGACTGACAAATGAAATATTTTCTAAGCTTCCATCCTCTAACATTCAAGGGCGTCGGCACGCCGACCGATACAGAGGATTGGTGGGAAAGGATTCAAGAACTGCTGAGGGCGGCTGAGATGCCGGTAGAGAAGCAAGCCGAGTGTGCATGTTTCATGTTGGAAGGCGATGCTAAAATGTGGTGGGTGATCCATAGCGGTCGCCAGTTTCCTGGACGCACCCTTTCCATAGAGGAGTTCGGGAATGCTTTCTTGAAGAAGTACAATCCTGCATCGACGAGGTTAGCTCTTCAGATGTAATTTCTGCACTTTGTGCAGCGGGACAAGACGGTGGACGAGTATGTTCAGGAGTTTACTCGGTTGGGTCATTATGCTGGAACGACCATGGCTGATGATGTGGAGAGGAACAACCTCTTCTACCATGGGCTGGGGGAGAATCTGAGACAACACCTCATATATATGAAGAATGCGGGTTTCAATGAACGGGTTGAGGCTACTAGAACGTTGGAGAGCAATTTGGAGCGAACCCAACGTCGAAAGGGTTTTGCGGCCAAGCAGGGAGAAGGAAAGTCTTCTAAATCTCGAGGAAGGACTGACGAGAGTAAGTGGAAGAAGAAGTCCCATCCCTACAATAATTGAGAGAAGGATAGGATGACATCGGGGGGGGGGGGGGGGTCTCACTTCAAGGGACAACAATCGTGCTACAAGTGTGACAAACCGGGCCACATAGCTCGTTTCTTTACTGAGGGTGGCGCTGAGCAGGAGCCGAGACAAGAATAGTCGGTGCGCTCCGAACCTAGAGCAGTGGAGAAAGGAAAGATGGCGGAGTCTAGTGCTTCTCATTTCCAACCAGTGCAGCCAAGGGCGTACAACCTTGGGCAGCAGGAATCGATCCGTCAACCCGATGTGGTGAAAGACTTTGTGTAAGTTTATTGGTACCCTGCTAGGGTATTGATTGATACGGGAGCGTCACACTCCTTTCTTGCGGAATTTTTATCTGAAGGATTGGAATTGAACCATTCTCAGCGGACACAGAGCTGAAGGTGTGCATGCCCAATGGGGCATCCATGACTTTCGGGGCGAAGTGGCGCATTTGTTGGAGTCTGGACGGAGTTGACTTCATGTTGGTAGCTGCAGTTTTAACGTTGGTTGAGTTCGATTTAATATTGGGTATGGACTGGCTTGCAGAGCAACATGCTAGTATTGACAGCCTATCTAAGGTGGTGACCCTGAGAAGTGAAGGGCAGGCAGAAGTTACGTTTGAGGGCCTTAATGGAGTGGCCTGGTCCCTGATTACGGCTGTGCAGTTGGTGCGGGCAGTTAACTAGGGAAAGTAGCTCTTGTATTATTGTTGGAGGTTCGCCTTTCCAGGTTGTCACTTGGAGAAGTGTCAGTTATGGCAGAGTTTGAGGATGTGTTTCCCAAGGAGCTTGCTGGAGCACCTCCTGGATAGAAAATTAATTTCTTGATTCAGTTAGTGTCAGAGGCTAGACCGGTGTCACGTCCTCCTTTTAGGATGGCACCAAAAGAGTTGGCCGAACTCAAAGTGCAGTTGCAGGAACTGCTGGAGCAGGGGTATATTTGACCCAGTTCTTCACCATGGAGCGTAATAGTGTTGTTTGTGAACAAGAAATACGGTAGTATGCGGTTGTGCGGAGACTACCGAGAGTTGAATAAACTGACTGTCAAGAATAAGTATCTGATTCCTCGGATAGATGACCTGTTCGACCAGTTTGTGGGGTAAGTGGTGTATTCTAAATTGGACTTGAAGTCAGGATTAAGAGAGAACCAGCTTTATGGAAAGTTCTCAAAGTATGAGTTCTGGTTGGAGAAGGTGGCATTTCTGGGCCATGTGATTAGTGGTGATGGGGTGGCGGTGGATCCTGCAAAAGTGGAGGCCATCAAAGATTGGCTAGTTTTGAGAACCGTGGCGGAAGTCCGAAGTTTCCTTGGACTAGACAGGTACTACAGAAGGTTTGTAGAAAACTTTTTGCCGAAAGACCTACCCCTCACTTCTCTAACTCGTAAGGACCAGAAGTTTGTGTGGACTCAAGAGTGCAATCAGGCGTTTGACACCCTAAAGGAATGACTGATGACAGCTCCAATCCTAAGTCTGCTGATTGATATTTTCTCGCATCAAGTCCGAAAACTTAATGCGGGTTAAAACTCCAAAAAGATTTACGAAGCACGGCGCCCCGGGCGATTTTATTTAAGTTGAAAAGCGGATTTGATTTTATTTAAGAAAACGGGGCGCGCGTATTTATTTATTTGGATATAAAACGGGTTAAATCGAGTTTTAACGAAAGGAGGCAAGTGCACCTATCGTGTGTAGTACAGGATATTCCGGGTGGAATATCGAGGTCGTATTGTTCTCGGGGCCGGTTCGTTTATTTCTACTCTTCCCTGGAGGGGACTATTATTTTACCGATAATTTTATCTTGTCGGGATATTATTTATATAAAGAAAAGGCAGAAAATAAAAGCATAATAAAGGTGGAGCCGATGAAGAGCTCAGCTCGAGGGCACCAAAAAGACATTGAACTAAAATAAACGTTAAATAAAAAGAGCTCCTAAGTTTCTAATTAATTAGGGCGGAGACTTGGCCGTGGAGGCTCCACTAAAATGAACTCACCTATCTCTAGGACTATCGCTCACCTGAACATTAAGACTATTCGATCGGGCTCTCGTCCGACGAAGGATTCCTCTTAATGCCCGCATTACGCTAAGAACCCCGCTATTGGGTGGGGAACCCAATCCGGTAGAGTTGGCGCGCCTCCTCTCTCGAGGGTTAGTGCGGAACTCCATTTACCAAGGGGTGATCGGTCCATATGCACGGCCTCTCGGCTAGCTAGCATATGGACTACAGAAATAGGGCCCACACACCGATTATGTGGTCCTACGCGTCGTAAACTCCGGGCAAACCTTAAGTGATTTTTAATTAAATAGAAAAATAAGACCTTTAATTATTTAAAGGAATTTTTTTTTGTCCCAATGCTCTTCGATACTGAGGGCTAAGAACATTAGCCACTCATCGGAATGGGGACGGCAGCGATTGAAAGCAATAAAATTAAAGCAGAAAAATAAAGCAGGAAAATTAAAGCAGTAAATGGAAAGCAGTAAATTGCAAGTCCTACTCAAACGAGTAGGACTGAAATGAAAGCAGTAAAATTGCAAGTCCCGGCGCAAATGCGTGGGCGGGAAAAAGAAAGCAAGTCCTACTCAAACGAGTAGGAGAAAATAAATACATTTACAAGGGCATTCCAAATTATTACAGTAAAGACCAGCCATTTAACTCAAGTGAGTAGGCGGTAAATAAAAGCTAAAACTCATGCACTCGACATAAAATTAAAACACACCCACTCTACAATAAGTAAACACACTCTACTGAAATAAAATCCAGCCATTTAACTCAAGTGAGTAGGCGGAAAAATAAAAATACACACACTTGCTTGAATAAAATCCAGCCATTTAACTCAAGTGAGTAGGCGGAAAATTAAAAACAACACACGCACACACTCTACAGGATTTGAAATAAAGCCATAAAAACTACTCATACACGCACACACACGTACAAAATTAAGAAAAACTAAGTGACTGAAAAATTAAAACTACTACATTTCTACCGCTAGAATGCGGTAGAAATAAATAAAAAGTGAAAATAAAATTAAAAGGAGCAAAAGTTTTTGCAAAATAAACGAAAATTGCAAGTGCTCGAAAAATTGAAATGATTACATTTCTACCGATGGAATGCGGTAGAAATGCATAAAATGAAGAAATAAAATTTAAACGGGCAAAAAGTTTTTGAAAATAAAAGCAAAATGAAGTGTTTGAAAAATTAAAACCACTATATAAACGTTCCTATAACTACGCAAAAGTGATTAAAAAGTGAAAATAAAGTGAAAATGAAGAAAAGTTTTACGACCTAAAAGGATAATCTAAGTTAGTGAAAAATCAAAACCACTTTGAAAACGCTTTTACTGGTTTATAGGAATGCATAAAAAGCTGTAAAAAGCCTAAGTCTAACCAAAACTAAGTAAAAAATAACTAAGTATAATAACATGAAAATTAATCTCATACACCCACACACGCGTACAAAAAGAAAGCGAAAAAAAACAAAGTAAAAAAAACAAATAAGATTGCTTAGAGATTGCATATAAATGAAGTCCATAACAATGTAAAGGAGAAAATATACAAATTTTATTGAACTAAACAGGAGATTACAAAGCTAAAAATAAAGGAGAGGGGGAGAAAACAACTTTACATAGCATTTGGAAGCACCTAACAGCAAAGCCCTAAGCAAAATGGATCCAAAAAAATGGAACCCGGAATTCAGACAGGAAATCTGAATTTATAGAAAAAATTTCACGGGACACGCCCTCGGACACGGGCGTGTCCGGGGGCGTGTCTACACTATTCACATGGCGGCCTTCCGATTTGACTGGAGATTTGACTTTGGCCGCTGAAAATCGGGAGGGTCACGCCCCCTGTCACGGGCGTGACTATGGGCGTGTCGACACTATTAAGCAGAAGATTTCGGTGACTTGACTGCGAGTTGACGTTGCGGCGGAAAACACGGCGGTCACGCCCCTTGTCACGGGCGTGACGGTGGGCGTGTCGTGCGGCGATTAATGGCGTTGTTGACTTCGGGAGGTTGCCGGCGGCAGTTTGTCGGCCAGGTGGAGTCACGCCCGTGTGGCATCTTGACACGGGCGTGTTGGGTGGCTCGACGATCGTTGAGCGCGATTTCGTCGAAAGGAGTGCTCACGGCTTGGGTCACGCCCCGTGTCAGGTGACACGGGCGTGTCGACGGGCGTGTCAGCTGGGTCGACGATCGTTGAGCGTGATTTCGTCGATCTAGATGGTCACGGGCATGGGTCACGGGCGTGACTTGGGTGACACGGGCGTGACACGGGCGTGTCACGCTATTTCTTCAATAATATGTCATTTCTCGGGAATTTGACGTATCACGCCCTGGTCACGGGCGTGACCAATAGTACACGGGCGTGTACTTTGAGTTTTTGGCAATTTTTCCTGAAAAATTCAGAAAATAAAAATAAATCTAAGTTAGAAAATATTTACAAAAAGGAAGCAATTTATTAAGGAAAAACAACTAAAAATTACAAAAAGAAACGAATACATCTTATTTAATATATATAAAAACATGTATATTTACAACTCATCAAATACCCCCATACTTAAGCTTTTGCTATTCCAGAGCAAAAGTTGGAGATGAACTTATAATGAATTAAAGAAATCCTAAGTTTATCTACCGCTTGACTTAATTGAAAGAAGGATCAAAATGAATATCCGGGGTATACGAGGTAAATCCTAAATTATGCCAAAAATTTAAATAAAGGAAGAGTTTCAGCAAAAGACTTCTCGTTATAAGCAAATAGATAGCAACAATTTTATTTGTGAGGCTAACAAAAATAGATTGGATTTATGAAACTGTAGCTTGGAAAAAATTAAAGGAAATAATTTAATTTACAAATTATGCTCTCAAAAAGATTTTAAAAATAAATCTAGAATTTTTTTTTTGAATTTGGCGGAGGGAGATATCGTGGGATATGAAGAAGGCTTAGAATTTTTAGAGGCGAGGGTATATTTTTTCGCTCGAACCTCTAATGATTTTTTTTCGAATATGGATGTTAGGAAAACGAAATCTTATTTTCCATAACAAAATTTTTTTAACATCTTCATAATCCAATGTATATGTGTAGGAGTAATGAATTTTATCCTTTTACTCCATGACATATAATCTTTTCAAATATTGGATGCCTATGTTTACGGAACGAAATCTTATTCCCATTGACATATGATCTTTTAAGGAACGAAATCATGTCAAGTATGACATGAAAAAAAGGTGATAGAGTTTTTTCAAAAATAAAACTAGGTCTAATAAAAAACTTTTGAGAGCAACCTTTATAAATGAAACATTCCTAAATTTCAAAAAAAGCTTGGAGTTATCATAACTTGAAATCTAAGATTGTTATTTTTAACAAAATAAATATGCAACTATTTAGATAGATTAGAAGTGGTGCTGAAAACAGGTACTTTATTTAAAATAAAAAGCATACGAAAATTTTTAAAACTTAACCCCAGATATCTAAATCTATCGTTCTCTAATTAATAAACGAATAGTAAGCAAAGAATTAAAATAATTCGCTTATAAATTAACTCGCAACTAGATTGTTGGAGAGCGAAAAAGGGTTAAGAATTGAGATATTTGATTTATTTGTTACATAATTAACAATACATTTTGTTTTTGATTTTTAGGATTTTTCTCTTTTTTTTTTGGATTTTTAGTCATTGGCCCGCGAACAGACTCTTTGGGTGGTTGGTTCGATGAGTCGAATGCCGCGGGCATGCTAAAAAACGAGGTTTACAAATAAGAAGAGGCGGGGAAGAAAGAGATTTATTTTTACAAAACATATTTACAAAGGAAAAGAAAAATATTTGTTTTTTTTTGAGTTTTTGTTTTATAATTTTTGTTTTAGTTTTTGTTTTATTATGTTTTTTTGTTTTTGTTTTATAAATTTTTTTTTTTGAGTTTTTAGATTATAAAAACAAGGAAAAAAAATTTTTTTGGTTTAAAAAATATTTGGTTTAAAATTTTTTGTTGTTTTTTGGGTGCAGAAAACACAGATGCAAAAAAAAAGGAAACTAAGAATACACCCCCATACTTAAACACAACATTGTCCCCAATGTTGCAATCTAAGTATGCGGAACGATTAATATACAAAATATAATATGGGCAAAAGAAAGGGGAGGGGGTCAGAACTACCCTTACACGAGTTCGGGGAGGCCCGGGTGGAAACCCTGCATTATTTGAGAAGAAGTAGCAAAAACATAACAGAAAAATAAAATGAAAAAGATAAACTCGGCCTAAAGGGTGCGGGCGGTAGGGGGCAAATGTGTAAGTGATGCGTAAGCTAACGTCTTAGCTGTTGAGGGGGATAGATAAGCGAGCCCCTAGTGCGCACAAGAGTGTGACGAGCCGAAGCGACCAAAAACGTTTTATTTATTTAAAGTATTGATTATTTTTAGGTATTTTTCAAAAAAAACATAGGTTTACGTCTGGAAAAGGAAGAAGGTAAAAACAAAAAAAATAGAGACGAAAAGTTTTTTTTTGTGCTCTTTTAGGAGATTTTTTAGTGTTTTTGCTACTTCTTTTCTTTTATATATATATATATATTTTTTTTTATTTTTTGGGTAAGTTTTAAATTTTTTTGGTTTGTTTTTGTGTTTTATTTTTTTAGTTTTATAGTTTTTTCAAATTTTTATGTTTTAAGGTTTTTCAAATTTTTTTTTAGTTTTATAAGTTTGTCAAAATTTTTTTTTTTGTTTTATAAATTTGTAATAATACTTTTTGTGTGGTGATAGTTTTTATTATGATTATGATTATTATTATTATTATTTTTGTTGGCCATTTTTTATTTTGTTGAAATATAGATAAAAGGTAAAATTAATAGTAATCCAGAGTTCGAAATAACGACTCGAAAATTCCCCGGCAACGGCGCCAAAAACTTGATTGATATTTTCTCGCATCAAGTCCGAAAACTTAATGCGGGTTAAAACTCCAAAAAGATTTACGAAGCACGGCGCCCCGGGCGATTTTATTTAAGTTGAAAAGCGGATTTGATTTTATTTAAGAAAACGGGGCGCGCGTATTTATTTATTTGGATATAAAACGGGTTAAATCGAGTTTTAACGAAAGGAGGCAAGTGCACCTATCGTGTGTAGTACAGGATATTCCGGGTGGAATATTGAGGTCGTATTGTTCTCGGGGCCGGTTCGTTTATTTCTACTCTTCCCTGGAGGGGACTATTATTTTACCGATAATTTTATCTTGTCGGGATATTATTTATATAAAGAAAAGGCAGAAAATAAAAGCATAATAAAGGTGGAGCCGATGAAGAGCTCAGCTCGAGGGCACCGAAAAGACATTGAACTAAAATAAACGTTAAATAAAAAGAGCTCCTAAGTTTCTAATTAATTAGGGCGGAGACTTGGCCGTGGAGGCTCCACTAAAATGAACTCACCTATCTCTAGGACTATCGCTCACCTGAACATTAAGACTATTCGATCGGGCTCTCGTCCGACGAAGGATTCCTCTTAATGCCCGCATTACGCTAAGAACCCCGCTATTGGGTGGGGAACCCAATCCGGTAGAGTTGGCGCGCCTCCTCTCTCGAGGGTTAGTGCGGAACTCCATTTACCAAGGGGTGATCGGTCCATATGCACGGCCTCTCGGCTAGCTAGCATATGGACTACGGAAATAGGGCCCACACATCGATTATGTGGTCCTACGCGTCGTAAACTCCGGGCAAACCTTAAGTGATTTTTAATTAAATAGAAAAATAAGACCTTTAATTATTTAAAGGAATTTTTTCTGTCCCAATGCTCTTCGATACTGAGGGCTAAGAACATTAGCCACTCATCGGAATGGGGACGGCAGCGATTGAAAGCAATAAAATTAAAGCAGAAAAATAAAGCAGGAAAATTAAAGCAGTAAATGGAAAGCAGTAAATTGCAAGTCCTACTCAAACGAGTAGGACTGAAATGAAAGCAGTAAAATTGGAAGTCCCGGCGCAAATGCGTGGGCGGGAAAAAGAAAGCAAGTCCTACTCAAACGAGTAGGAGAAAATAAATACATTTACAAGGGCATTCCAAATTATTACAGTAAAGACCGGCCATTTAACTCAAGTGAGTAGGCGGTAAATAAAAGCTAAAACTCATGCACTCGACATAAAATTAAAACACACCCACTCTACAATAAGTAAACACACTCTACTGAAATAAAATCCAGCCATTTAACTCAAGTGAGTAGGCGGAAAATTAAAAACAACGCACGCACACACTCTACAGGATTTGAAATAAAGCCATAAAAACTACTCATACACGCACACACACGTACAAAATTAAGAAAAACTAAGTGACTGAAAAATTAAAACTACTACATTTCTACCGCTAGAATGCGGTAGAAATGAATAAAAAGTGAAAATAAAATTAAAAGGAGCAAAAGTTTTTGCAAAATAAACGAAAATTGCAAGTGCTCAAAAAATTGAAATGATTACATTTCTACCGATGGAATGAGGTAGAAATGCATAAAATGAAGAAATAAAATTTAAACGGGCAAAAAGTTTTTGAAAATAAAAGCAAAATGAAGTGTTTGAAAAATTAAAACGACTATATAAACGTTCCTATAACTACGCAAAAGTGATTAAAAAGTGAAAATAAAGTGAAAATGAAGAAAAGTTTTACGACCTAAAAGGATAATCTAAGTTAGTGAAAAATCAAAACCACTTTGAAAATGCTTTTACTGGTTTATAGGAATGCATAAAAAGCTATAAAAAGCCTAAGTCTAACCAAAACTAAGTAAAAAATAACTAAGTATAATAACATGAAAATTAATCTCATACACCCACACACGCGTACAAAAAGAAAGCGAAAAAAAACAAAGTAAAAAAAACAAATAAGATTGCTTAGAGATTGCATATAAATGAAGTCCATAACAATGTAAAGGAGAAAATATACAAATTTTATTGAACTAAACAGGAGATTACAAAGCTAAAAATAAAGGAGAGGGGGAGAAAACAACTTTACATAGCATTTGGAAGCACCTAACAGCAAAGCCCTAAGCAAAATGGATCCAAAAAAATGGAACCCGGAATTCAGACAGGAAATCTGAATTTATAGAAAAAATTTCACGGGACACGCCCTCGGACACGGGCGTGTCCGGGGGGCGTGTCTACACTATTCACATGGCGGCCTTCCGATTTGACTGGAGATTTGACTTTGGCCGCTGAAAATCGGGACGGTCACGCCCCCTGTCACGGGCGTGACTATGGGCGTGTCGACACTATTAAGCAGAAGATTTCGGTGACTTGACGGCGAGTTGACGTTGCGGCGGAAAACACGGCGGTCACGCCCCTTGTCACGGGCGTGACGGTGGGCGTGTCGTGCGGCGATTAATGGCGTTGTTGACTTCGGGAGGTTGCCGGCGGCAGTTTGTCGGCCAGGTGGAGGAGTCACGCCCGTGTGGCATCTTGACACGGGCGTGTTGGGTGGCTCGACGATCGTTGAGCGCGATTTCGTCGAAAGGAGTGCTCACGGCTTGGGTCACGCCCCGTGTCAGGTGACACGGGCGTGTCGACGGGCGTGTCAGCTGGGTCGACGATCGTTGAGCGTGATTTCGTCGATCTGGATGGTCACGGGCATGGGTCACGGGCGTGACTTGGGTGACACGGGCGTGACACGGGCGTGTCACGCTATTTCTTCAATAATATGTCATTTCTCGGGAATTTGACGTATCACGCCCTGGTCACGGGCGTGACCAATAGTACACGGGCGTGTACTTTGAGTTTTTGGCAATTTTTCCTGAAAAATTCAGAAAATAAAAATAAATCTAAGTTAGAAAATATTTACAAAAAGGAAGCAATTTATTAAGGAAAAACAACTAAAAATTACAAAAAGAAACGAATACATCTTATTTAATATATATAAAAACATGTATATTTACAACTCATCATCTGCCTAAAGGGACTAAAGGATTTTAGATTTTTAGTGATGCATCAGGATGTGGGCTGGGTTGCGTGTTGGTGCAACGTGACAGTGTTATAGCTTTTGGGTCTAGGCAGTTGAAGCCTCACGAGAGGAATTAACCCATCCATGACTTGGAGTTGGAGGCGGTAAGTTTTGCATTAAACTTGTGGCGCCACTATGTGTAAGGTGCAAATGTGGAGATCTTCACAGACCACAAAAGCCTGAAGTATCTTCTAGACCAAAAGGACTTGAATATACGGCAGAGCAGATGGGTCGAGTTCCTTGGAGACTACGAAGTGGTGATTCAGTATATGTCAGGCAAAGCCAACGTGGTGGAGGATGCCTTGAGTAGGAAAAACTCTAGTCAATGGAGTTGGATCGACGCTCATGATGAGCGGTTGACGCGGGACTGTGAGTCCCTTAGCATTGAGTGCTTAGCAAGAGGCAAGTCAAGCATGGTTTGATTGAACTGGATCAAGTTGCAAAATGACTTATCCGATCATATTCGGGAAGCGACTAGTTTGGATGAAGAGTTTCAGCCATTCGTGGTGGAAGCTCAAAAGGGCGAGGGTAGTGTCTGGGAGATGATTGATGGGGTCTTGAGGAAGGATGGAAGGATATGTATACCACAGTTCGGCAAGCTCCGTGAGGAGTTGATGTTTGAGGCTCATTTTACGAAGTAATCCATTCACTCGGGCATACAAAGATGTACTTGGATATGAAGAAATCCTTTTGGTGTCCTGGTTTGAAGCATGATATAGCTTTGTAATTGAGTCGGTGCCAAACTTGCGTCTTCGTGAAGGCCGGTCAGAATCCGGTCGGGTTTCTGAAGCCTATTTCGATCCCCGAATGGATGTTTGATGAGATCTCCATGGATTTTGTGCATGGATTACCTCAATCGCAGCAGGGTAACGACGTGATTTGGGTGATCGTGGATCGCTTCACCAAAGTGGCTCACTTCATCCCAAATCAGAAAGAGGACACCATGGAGAAGCTGGCAGAGTTGTATGTTCCCAACATTGTGTGACTACATGGGATTCCTAAGAGTATAGTTAGTGATCGTTTCACTTCTAAAGACTAGAGGTTGGTTCATGAGAGTTTGGGCACGAAGTTTAAGTTCAGTACATCGTTCCATCCTCAAACTGATGGACAGACAGAAAGAACGAACTGTACAATGGAGGATATGCTGAGATTGTGCACTCTTGACTTTGGGAAGAAGTGGAAAGATCACCTCTTCATGGTAGAGTTCGCCTATAATAATAGTTACCAAGCAAGTATAAAGATGGCACCATACGAAGCTTTGTATGGAAGGTGGTGTCGAACGCCAATGTCTTAGATAGCGGCGGGAGACACCAAACCTTTGGGAATAGAAGTGGTGGCTGATGCATGTGCGTTGGTGCGAACCACTCAAGAGCGCATGAAGGTTGCCCAGGACCGACAATTAAAGTATTTTGATGCTCGCCATAGGAATGTGGAGTTTGTGGTAGGCGACTGCGTCTATCTCAAGAGGACCTGAGGATGAAAGTCCATCCGATGGGCTTAGAGGATTCAGAAGTTCGGCAGTTGCAAAACAAAAAGGTGAAGCTCGTAAAGGTGCGTTGGGACAACTGCGGGCGGGACGAGTTCTCTTGGGAGTGAGAACAAACCATGCACGAAGAGTATCCTGAGTTGTTTGTATAATGTTGAGTGGAACAACGTTAGATATGTTGAAACAGTATTTTGAGGAGTTGCAGCATTTTTCTTGCTGTTTGCCTGAATGAACATGAGTGGTGTAAAGTTGTTGTAATAATGTTTAAATTTGTTGCAACAATTTTCTTGCTGTCTTCCTGTATGAAGACTAATTTTGGGGACGAAATTATTTCAAGGGGGGAGGAGTTGTAACACCCCATATTTGAGGAGCCAGTGTTGTTCGACGAAATTCAGGGTTCGTCGAAGGCTGTTCGACGAAAGTCGAGTTGTGGCCGCTTGATGAAAGTTGAGTTGTGGCCTTCGTCGAACTTAGGGCCGCTCGACGAAAGTCGAGTTGTCGCCATCGTCGAACTCAGGGCCGCTCGACAAAAGTCAAGGTATGGTCGGTTGACAAAAGTCGAGGTGTGGTCGCCCGACGAAAGTCGAGCTGGTGGCTTTTCGTCCACCACATCCGTTGAAACCGAAAAACGGTCTCTTGTGTAGTTCACCATTGGGGAAGGGGTGATCACGTGCCAACATCGCTTCTGCAAGCAAAATAACAAAGGAAAACAAAGATAAGAACCGACCTAAGGGCTCAGCGGGGAGGACCCACCACACACCAGGAAGACATGAGAGCACTTCACCTCCTTAGCCACAGGACGAGCTAAGGCTTCCTCAGAAAGTGCTAGGAGATCAAGGAGCAAGTGAATCTAAGAAGCGTGCCTTCCGAGGTGCCCCCTGGGTCCTATTTATAGAATTCTGAAAACGGCCTGCAAATAGCCAACCTTCGCTGTTTTGAACAGCTATGTGCAGCCCAACTTGGTCTGCTAATAGCGTAGCTCTGCTGTTCCAACAGGCTATTCGCACCCATGGGAGGGCATCCTGGTAATTTCACCTCGGGGCTTCTACTTGGCCCCATCCAGTGATAGGGAGGTCTGCTCGCCACTACTCTCTTCCCGCGAGAGGCGTGTGTGACCTGGCACTAGCGGCTCGCCTACTCTTCTTGGGCGAGCGCGAGCCGGGCCACCGCGACCCGCCAATCCTCTGTCGAGGCAGACAGGCGGTCAGGTTGCGTATAGGGGAGCGGGTTGGCGGCCACTGTGACCATTAGAGCGGCTCGCAGATATGGGCTCGTCGAACCCATCAGCGAATACTGGTTCGACGAATGGCGTCCCCAACTATGGTCGACGAATCTCTGAGCAAATGAGAGGGATAAAGGGGTCAGCTCGCCTGGCTCGCTCGCCTAACCTGAGCGGGAGCAGGATAGACTCCTACCGCATTCCTGCATGCTGTTCTGGTGCAGGCCGGGCGACCTGGTTCGCTCGCCTAGCTTGGCCGGGCCCGCTCGACGAACACGAGGTTGTACATAATCCCCACTCTTTTTGAGCTTGATCAAGCTCAGAAAGAATCATCCAACCCGCGTGTTCGACGAGTGCTATGCTGAGCAGGCATGGAATCTTCTGGTGGGTCCCACTACCCTGCTATAAATACACCACTGAGCCCGTGGATGAATCCTTACCTCATCTCGTCTTTCCAAGCGAACTGCAGCTGCGCTATGCCAGTCAGCGAGGAAGTGCGAGCCCGTATGGCCGCCGCGGGCCAGAAGACTCGGGAGGAGGCCCTCGAGGCTGCCCCTTGGTTGGCCCGTGGGTCTCCCGACCCTCTCTTCATGCCGGTAAAAGGAAGGATTGTTAGGCGGTCCCCGGAGAATAACTTTCCGGGCTCCAGCTCGGCGGCTGGCACCGAGGTCGCTCCTGAGTATGTGAAACTCCTTACTGACTTGTTGCTTCATTTCTGACCTTTTATCTCGTAGGTACTGCCGCTCTAAGATGAGGGTGATGGGGGGAGGATCGCTCCCCTCCTTTGTCTACTGAGAAGATCGCTAGCCCCTCGGGCCTGGGTCGTCCACCCCAGAATACCCCTTGGTCGCCGGTTCCCCCCGGGCTACGGAAATCTCTTGCAGCCTTCGACGGAGAACCCTTTCAAGGTCGGCCGGGTTCTTCCTGTCCGTCCGCCGGTATGTAGAGTGTGCCAACCCCTGGTAAGCACTCACTCGGTGCTCGTTCTGTCCTCGCCTGTCCCCTCTGAGTCTCTTTGTTTGCAGGTTACAACGCGATCTCCTCTGAGACTGAGATGAGCAATGGATATTCACCTCCCCCTGATGTGGAGGGTGTTTCGAATTATCTGGGCGATCCGGCTGATGCTGTGGGGATGAAAAGGTAGGTGACGCGGCTGTTCCATAAACATACTTTGTTGCTTTAGGAGATCGTCAAGAGTGTCGATCGGGACAAGGCCGAAACCGAGGCTCGGCTCGCGGCTCTGGAGGGGGTTCCGCGCGTAGAGGAAGGTGGTGAGGTCACCTCACCTGGCATGCACATCACGCGGGCTGAGGATCAGCTTAAGAGTGTCACGGAACAAGTTGGTCTCAACAGGAGTTGGTGGCGGTGCGCGACTACCACTATCCGCGCTTGCTGCCACGAACCGTAACGCAAAGGAGGGGTAGGTGGAAGTGGATTCAATAATGATCCGCCTCCCCTGCCCATTTGCTCGTGGCCAATCACCGGGCTAGGCCACATTTGCGCTATGGGGTGACTCGCTTTAGGGGGAATCTGTTATTTTTAGGAACTTTTTTTATGTCTGTAATAATCTGCGACCTTTCTCGCCCGTCAACGGGCATGATTTCTGATTTCTGATTTCTGATTTCTGATGTGCTTGTTTTTAACGGGCTGTTGCTTGACCCTCTTTGAGGTGGGTATGAATGAGACCGCCTCGTCTACTCGCCACTCTTTCGGACGGGTACGAGACCATAGAATTGATTTGCCTAGCCCACCAACCACATCTTGGCGAGAGCGGGCCAGAAGCTCGCAGGTTGCGAGTATCCCCGGATCGCTTCAGAACTCTGGGAGGGTGTGGGCCGCAGCACGCCCGCTTTTTGCGCGGATGCGGGTAGGCGTGACCCGCTTTTGAACGGTCCCGGCGGTGTGATCGTGAGTCGGGAAGTCGAACCGTCAGGCCTGATTTTGTTATCCGCACTTTTCCGCCGACGGAGGATTTTCTCGCCCTTTTTACTCCTAAAAATAAGCCCTCTCAGCCTTCATTTGTTTACTATTCTCAAGCATTTTTCCCTTTCTCGCGCCTTGCGACTCCCGTCTTGCGCGTGCCCTCCCTAGATTTCTTCGCTCGCTCAGCAAACCTTCTGCAAGATGGGCGGCGGCAGTGATGATGCGGACGTGCGGAGTAAGTGCGCTTGGACTTTTTCTAAGCATAATTTTCCTGGCACTGTTATCTTTGAGAGAGAGTACTTAGACACCCTCAGTGACCACGTCCCTCCTGGGTTCTCGGCAAGGCGGCCTGGAGAAGGAGAGAAGATCAACGATCTCTCCGGGGATGAGCTCTCCATCCCCCGGGCTCATTTTGAAGTGGGCCTCTGGCTTCCTCTGTGGCCGGAAGTCCATCAAATCCTGAAGTACTTCGGGGTCTTCATAGGCCAGATGACGCGGAACTCTGTTGAGGTCATGGTCGGGTTCACTTGCTTTTTACGGGAGGAGTGAGTCGAGTTCAGCCTTGCGGTCTTCTGCAAGCTGTTCTCCTTCCGTGTGAATCGGGACGGGACTGCCTACTTCTCCAGCGCCCACCTCAAGATGCGGGAGACCGTTAACAAGAGCCACAACTGGCTCAAGAAATTCATGTTTGTTAAGGGGGACTTCAGCAACGTCCATTTCTCGCCAGTGCAGCTTAGCGAGGCAAGCTACCGCCCACCCAGCCTGGGGGGCCATGAAGCCGACCTGTTGGGGTTCTTTACTGGGAAGAACTTCGAGGTCACGTACCTGCGCGCAACCTGGTTAGCCTTGTCGTCGTCCTGCCTTGGGGAGGTAAGCGACTCAACATTACTCTGTTTCGCTATTTTGTGCTCGCGTCTCACCCTTCCCTTTCTTGGTAGGCGAGCGGGACGTTCCCCTTCACCCCTTTATGAGAGCACCAGGGTCGACGCCGGAGGGCTCGCCCGCGCATCATCCCGGCGGTTCCCGCTAAGAAGCGGCCGGGCCGCGAACAACGTACTCCTCCCCCGCCCAAGAAGGCGAAGACTGCGGGGGAGGCACCCGCCGCGGGCCAAAGGAAAGGCAAGGCCCCCGCGATCGAGCAGGTCGAGGATCCCGCCCTCGTGACCGTCTCGACTAGCGAAACCCTTTGTGAGGCGGCGGGCACTTCTGGACCGCCGGAAGGGGTGCGAGCCGCCGCGCAGCCGGTGCCGAGAGGGCACCGCAATTTCGCCTATGGTGAAAAGTACTTGGACGAGCTCGGCGTCCCGCTTCTGCAGTGGGACAAGGAGTCAAATCGCGCGGTGATCTCGACCCTCTTACCGAGCTGGCTGGAGCAGGATACTATCGGCGGGGAAGCCCACAACTTCTCCTTCGAGCTCTACTCGTGGGAGGACGCCGCCGTTTATGATAAAGAGGCAATGCGGGTGCTGGTACATGAAAGCACGCGGGCTCAACTCCGCGGTGCAGAGTTGGCCCATATGGTCGGGCGGCGCTTCACGTAGTTGGAGTGGAACACCGCCTCGCTCAAGAAGTTGGCGGATGAGAAAGAGGCGGCCTGCAAACTCGCTCAAGAGGAGGAGGAACTCCAGAGGAAGCGAGACGACGCGGCCGAGGCGGCTCTCGCTCGGTATTTGTGCGGTGGTACGTCCCTCAGCCCGCTCTTACTTTTTGTCGCCGCTCCCTTTTCTGAATTAACCCTTTAACCATCTCCTTTTTCGCAGGATGCGGCGACGACCAGCCGGATGGGTACCGAGATCGCCACCCTCGGTCAAGACAAGTTGGCGCTGGAGGCGCGAGTGCGCGAGCTGGAGGCCGCCGCGGCCGCCCCTCCGTCGGCCAGCCTCAGCTGCCCGCTGGAACAACACTCCGAATACGAGCTGGAGGTGCTAATGCAAAAGAATGCCGCCAGCGCCACCAAGTATACTATGCAGGTGCTGCGTCGAGCCGACCTCCTCAATTGCGAGGGCGTGGGTCTCTCGGCGAGCGAGGTGGTGCTGACGATGTTCCTTCCCGTGGCTGATCCGGGGGACAAGTCCTACCAACGCCTCTAGGGCTCGCCGCCCGGGGGCCCACATCGCCTCCATTCTTGCTCCTCGCCCACCATGTGTATATATATTTTGTACATTTTTGATTGTTGAAATGTAAGCGCGGGCTGTGCTCTGACTTTGTAATCTTGCTTTTCCATTGAACGATTCTATGCTCTCCTTGTGTATATTTGTTATTGTTGCTTGCGATTGTTTGTGAGATGTAGGTTCTCTTCCTTTGCGTATTCGCGGTCGGCTTTGATCCTACTGCTTGCAGTCGCTTGTCCTGTGTTATGTTGGCGAGGTCGCACGCCCACATACTTAGTTTAGGGACCATAGGGGACTTGGTTAGCCGACCCGCAGATGGCGACCTGCCCCCTAAGTCCGGGTTCGTCGTGACGCCGACCCGTTCATTAGGAGAGGCGAGCCGGCTTGACTCTCGCACGGGTCATCGGGTTTCTTTCGAGCTGACTCTCTCGTGATGCGGCTTGGGTTCTCGCCCCCTGTGCCCGTATTCCGGGTGTTGGGTCATTTCGTTAGACTTTCCCTGTTAGTTGCTGAGAAGCCGAAGCCTCCCTTAGTGAGTGACATCCAGTCCTCCTGGCTAAGTGAGAGGCTGGCAGCAGGATCTTCTCCGGGTCTAAGGATGACACCGAGTGACTTCCAGCACTGCCAGCTAGGTGAGAGCCTAGCAGCGGGATCTGCTCGGGGTCTAAGGCTGACAACATCGAGTGACTTCCAGCCCTGCCATCTAGGTGAGAGCCTGACAACAGGATCTGCTCGAGGTCTAAGGATGACACCGAGTGACTTCCAGCTCTGCCGGCTAGGTGGGAACCTGACACCAAAATCTGCTCGGGGTCCAAGGCTGACACCATCGAGTGACTTCCAGCCCTGCCAGCTAGGTGAGAACCTGATAGCAGGATCTGCTCGAGGTCTAAGGCTGACACCATCGAGTGACTTCCAGCCCTGCCAGCTAGGTGAGAGCCTGACAGCGGGATCTGCTCGATGTCTAAGGCTGACACCATCGAGTGACTTCCAGCCCTGCCAGCTATGTGAGAGCCTGACAGCAGGATCTGCTCGAGGTCTAAGTATGACACCGAGTGACTTCCAGCCCTGCCAGCTAGGTGAGAGCCTGACAACGGGATCTGCTTGGGGTCCAAGGCTGACACCATCGAGTGACTCCCAGCCCTGCCAGCTAGGTAAGAGCCTGACAGCTGGATTTGCTCGAGGTCTAAGGATGACACCGAGTAACTTCCATCCCTGCCAGCTAGGTGGGAGCCTGACAGCGGGATCTACTCGGGGTCCAAGGCTAACTATATCGAGTGACTTCTAACCCTTCCAGCTAGGTGAGAGCCTGACAGCGGGATCTACTCGAGGTCTAAGGGTGACACCGAGAGACTTCAAGCCCTACCAGCTAGGTGGGAGCCTGACAGTGGGATTTGCTCGGGGTCCAAGGCTGACTCTATCGAGTAACTTCCAGCCCTGCTAGCTAGGTGAGAGCCTAACAGAGGGATCTGCTCGAGGTCTAAGGATGACACCGAGTGACTTCCTGCCCCGCTAGGTAGGTGAGAGCCTAACAGTGGGATCTTCTCGGGGTCTAGGTACACTTCATCTCTCCATGCAAACCTACTGTGACAACATTGATGTGTTAAAGAACTTCATTTAAAATTGTAGCACAACTTATATATTTCAAGGGAAAAAGTGTTTTAAGTCGTCACCACTTCAGGTGAGACTTAGGTTCTCGCCCTCCGCATTTTGGAGTCGATACCCCCTGATCTTAAAGTCTCTTTTACAATAAATGGACCCTTCCAGCTGGGGTTGAGCTTCCCCACGGTTGCCGACCTCCCTGCTGCATCCACCTTCTTCAGCACCAAGCCCCCCTCCTCAAATTGCTTGACTCTGACATGCTTGTCGACGTATTGGCCATCCTTCTCTTCACCTCTTCTGTCGGACGGCGGAAAGGTCCCGCGGATCTTCCAACATGTCTAGGGAGAGCCGCAGCTCTTCCTCGTTCTTATCCTGCCATTCTTCCCTGCCTTCCCCGGCCGCAACAACCCGAGGCATTTGTACTTCGAATTCTATGGGGAGCACTGCCTCACACCCATGGGATAGCATGAAGGGGGTCACTCCTGTAGCTATGTTGGGGGTGGTCCTTAGGGCCCAGAGAACCGCGGGAAGCTGCTCCACCCAGCTCCCCTTCAGATTTTCCACTTTCTTCTTTAGGAGGTTGACAATGATCTTGTTTGCGGCCTCCACCTGCCCGTTGCTCCTGGGGTGGTGGACCGAGGCGAACCTGAGGTCGATCCCGAGTTGCTCACAGAAACTGGTAAATTCCGCACTGGCGAACGGAGGTCCATTGTCCGTGACAATGGCCTGGGGCAGCCCGTGGCGGCAGATGATCTCCCCCCCCAAACGAAGTTCCTGATGACCTGGGAAGTCACCTTGGCCAGCGCCTTCACCTCCAGCCACTTGGAGAAATAATCGATCATCACTAGTAGGAATCTCCTCTGCCCACTGGCCTGGGGGAATGGTCTGACCAAATCCATTCCCCAAATGGCAAAGGGCCAGGGGGCTGTGATACTTTTGAGCCGTTGATCCGGCTGTAGCTGGAGGGGGGGGGGGCGGCGAACAACTGGCATTTATGACACCTTCTCGCGAACTCCGTTGCATCACGGACAAGGGTGGTGAAAGATATGGTACCTAAACACCTAGAGGGGGGGGGGGGGTGAATAGGTGACCTAATCCTTTTTAAACTTAAATGGCAGCAATCAGTTATATCACAGAATACTAACTACTTTATCACAGCAAACACACAGCATGCACAGCAACAATCACAGCACAACACAGCATACACAGTGGTTTATAGTGGTTCCCTAAGATATGGGTACATCCACTTTCCCCCTTCGCCTATCTAGCAGTGTACTAGATTCGGCCAAACTCCTCCACTGTCTCAGAACCCAAATTGGTTCCTACACCTCAGGCCCAAAGCCTTACAACTCAGCTTTATCCCAAAGCCTACACTCAGCCAATCAAGGCCTACACTCAGCCAACCAAGGCCTACACTCAGCCAACCAAGGCCTACACTCAGCCAACAAGGCCTACACTCAGAGATCTCAATCTCCTACACTCAGGCTCTCAAGCCCTACCCTCAGCCTTTATAATTATAGGCTTACAATTCACTCAGATCCAAAGGATCCTACAAGATAAAAATGTATTACAAATATTAACTCAACAACTCAGAAATAAAAGAGGGGAGTTGAGAGTTTCTTGATGAGTTCTTGGAAGAACTCAGCTGGATTCAATCTGACTTAGCTTTCTTCAAAGCTTCTTGAGTAGAACTGAATAAGACTGAATCCTCCTGCAGTAGTTCCTTGACCTCTGCCACTTAAGATCCAGAATGAATCTGAATCCTTCTTCTCAGCCTAGTTCCAGAGGCTGATTTCTTGGATGGAGCCCTCTCTCTCCAACTTCTTAGATCTGCACTTGGACTGCAAGATCTTCTTGATTTGATACTCTGTGTACCACTTTGATGACTTGTTCTTCAACAATGTGATCCACTTGTTAATCATCAACAATAGTTTCTGTAGACTGTATGTGCCTATTTATAGGCCTTCTTCATGGTAACCGGCTGATCCGGTTCATAACTGTCTTCTGACATCTCTGACAGGTGCTGTAGACTGGCTGGAACGGCAGCTGTCATGTCATCCAGTCATTTCTTGAAAATCTCTAACTGTCTGATAGTGTCGAGACTTTCTGTCTTTAAGTGTCGACACTTATAGTCCAAGTGTCGACACATGCTGTGTAAGTGTCGACACAAGTCTACAAGGTGTCGACACAACTCCTTGTATGTCTCGACACAGATTCTTCTTCAGGTGTCGACACTGAAATTGAGTGTCGACACAAGTACTTGATCTTCTATCTTTAACTGAATTCTTCTAAGTGTCGACACATCTCCTTTGTGTCGACACATCTTCTTGTGTTGAATCTGTTAAGTGTCGACACTGCTTCTTGGTGTCGACACATAGTCTTCTATGTTGATACTTGCTAAGTGTCGACACAGCTCCTTGTGTCGACACTTGATTCTTCTGTTGAGACTTTAGCTGAGTGTCGACACATTCCCTTAGTGTCGACACTTGTACTTAGAATATTTTGGAGATAATTCTGTTGTTTGCTAAGTGTCGACACAGCTCCTTGTGTCGACACTTTCTTCAAGTGTTGAGTCTTCAGCTGTGTGTCGACACATTGTTCTGGGTGTCGACACATACTTCAAATGCTGACTCTTCTGTTGAGTGTCGACACATTGTGCTGGGTGTCGACACTTACTTCAAGTGCTGACTCTTCTGCTTAGTGTCGACACATTGTGTTGAGTGTCGAAACTTGTACTTAGTCTCTGCAGACTTTTGCTGAGTGTCGACACTGCTCCAAGTGTCGACACTTTCTGGTGTAGACACAGCTTCACTGGGTGTCGACACAGCTCCTTGTGTCGACACTTTCTGTCTGCACTTTTCTTCACTGAGTGTCGACACAGCTCCAAGTGTCGACACTTTCTGTCTGGTGTCGACTCAGCATCCCAGGTGTCGACACAATGACTCCAAGTGTCGACACTGCTTGTCTGGGTGTCGACACAAGTCTTCTTGAGTGTCGACACTTTCCCTCTGGGTGTCGACACATGGACTTAGAAACTTTTTGCTTCAGTCCAGTGAATACTTAACCTGCACAAGTAAACTCAACATACATCAAATACATTATGATGTATATCATTGAGTTGGGTGAGGCTTCTTCAAATCAGGTACATTTAACCAATGTACCCAACAATCTCCCCCTATTTGGAGAAGTCATAACCCTTAGTCAATGATATACACCATTCATAATGAAAAATTACAAAGTGATGTAAAGCAGGATAAAGTACAGCAGGGTTAACATAACATGTATTAAATCACACATGTATACACATTCATCAGCACAGAATAAATAAGAAATAGACACATTCACAGAACAAACATGAAATATATGAATCATATATTGTTCTAATATCTGTCTTATATATTTTCAGAAGTTTACTAAATGTGTTACATCCAAAAGATTACAACATAAACTTCAAGAAAACTCTTAATCTATTTCTGCTCTGGCTCCTTAATTACTATGCCTTTGCCAGCTTGGACTTGAGCTTTGACAGGGGCATCAACAGTTTCAGCATCAGTAGGCTTCTTGCCTTTTAGATCTTTCTTTTTAAGGTCTTCTGCCTTGATCTTCTGCCTCTCAAAATAGTGATATGGCTTAGGGAAGTACTTGCTAGGCTCCACTGCAGTAGGAGGTAGCTTTCCCATCTTTGCCTTCCTTCTATACTGAACTATTGCTTCCTGCCTAATCTCATGTTTTCTCCATTCAGCTTCAGAAAACCATTTGTTCCTGTCATGAGTATTGTCCTTGGCAGCTTTCCAGACAGTTAAAATTATATTCCTAGAGGTAGGGCTCCACTGTTCAAAGTCTGGCCTTTGTTCTGCTTGTTCCCTAAACCTCTTTTTGGACAACCTTGTCTCTTCCTCTTTCTGTACAGCCTCTTGCATGGCTTCAGATATAGGTTGAACAACCTTTTCAATATGGACATTGTCCTTGCCCCCAGATGGGCTGTACATGGTCTATACCTCAGCATGAATCATTTCAAAGTCTGGAGGTGGATAAATGACCTGAGCTACTTCTGGTTGCTCACCTCCAAAATAGGTAGGATTTATTCCAAATTCAGCAACCTCATTGTCATCACACAGAGGAGGATATCCAAGTGTAGCTCTGATGGAATTTGATATCCACTTAGCATGTTTAGAGCTTGCCTTGACTAGTACTCTCTCCCACTTTATGACTTCTCTAGCCATATGGTCCCTGACATCATCCTTTTGAAATCTAATTTGACTATCCAAGTACCTGATTCCATCTTTAAAGTAAGGTTTTAGCTTTTGAAGTTGTTCAGATATGACCTTCTGGGAGGCTTGGATAGCAGTCTTTACAGCAGAAATTTCTTCTTGAAAGACTTTGTCAAATTCAGTTTTAGCAGCAGTAGAAGATGTAGAAGGTTCAGCAGCCTTGTTCTTCAACTCAGTGACTATAGCATTATGGGAGGCAGTCAAATTATCATTCATTCTTAATTATTTCTCAAGAACATATCCTTGCTTCAATGCTATATCATCTACCTGTGCCTTTATCTTTTCCTGGTGTGTTGCCAAGTACACCACTGCATTTCCACCTTTGTAGAAGCAATCTGTCATCTCTTTCTTGTTAAGGTTCATTTCAAACCTTATAGATTTTATATCTTGGGCCAGATCCAATTGTAATGACTTCTGCCCTTCATCTACATAAGCCTCTATAGCTTTTCTCTGTTCATCCAGTTTTATCTGCATTGCAATCATTAATGCACTATAATCAACATTTGGAGCTTGTTGAACTATAGGCTGTGGGGCTATAGATTGCAGAGCTTTCTTATAACTCTGACTTCTCCTTTTAAAAACATACAGTTTCTTCTTCTTTGTCCTAGCACTCTCCTCATCCTCAGAGGCAGAAGTGCTGGCTATGTCAACCCTGTCCTTAGGGCTTTGAGGCTTCTCTTTCTGCACTTCAGGTGCCTTCTCAGTTTCTTGCCTTATAGGCTCTTCCAGAACTTGCATTTGCTCCCCCTCAGCAGCAACATTCTCTCCTTCAGCAACATCAATTTCCTTGTCAAAATCTGCTTGATCCAGATTTAGGAATAAGTCTTCCATTGTGTATTCTTGTGGTGAAGAAGCTGGAGAAGTTCTTGGTTCTTCAACCACAGGATCAGGAATTACTTCAACAGCAGATGTGTCTTCTCTAACAACATCTAGAACTGGACTATTCAGCTGAGTATGCTGATTAACATCAGACAGATCAGCATCTTCTATAATAAAATCTAAGGTGTTGAGTTCAGTGAGTACCTCTTGAATGATGGTGGTGGGTTGCTCACTTTCCAGTGTAGATGGTGCTTCTACAACTGGAGGCTCCCCCTGGCTGTCATCCCTGTGGATGGGGCTAGCTTGAGGCAGCTCCCCCTGGATCTCAGCATCAGCTGGAGGAGCAGGAGACTTGACTACAGGCTCTTCCTGTTGATCATTAGGAGTGAAAACAACATGTTCTTCACTCCCAGAACTGCTGGAGGACTCTTGTGCCACTGGAGCAGTTTTTCTCTTTTTCTTAGGTGGAATCTCCTTCTCAGTAACTGTCTTCTCTGGGGTTGGCATTTCCTTGGACAACACCCTGTCCCATCTTGAAAAGATCCTTAGATCCATTTTCCTCATGTGGTTTATTTTACTTCCAGCAGTAGTACTCATTACCTCTGGTATCACACCAGCTAGGTATAGACTAATAATTCTGCCCAGGTTGGGCTTCTTCAAGCTCTCCTTGATCTTGTCAAACACTATAACTGACCAATCAGTTCTTATAGTGAAGATAATTCTTGTCATTATACTGAACATGGAGGCAGACACTCTGTAATGCCCTCCAGGCTTGTTGAGTAAGACCTTTCCCACAATCTCAGACATGAACTTTCCTTGATTATTCATGTCTTTCCTGTTGAAAACTGAACCTAGCTTCATCTTTGGATCAAGACCACACCAGGTGAGAGATTCCCTGGTCTTGGATGCAGTAATTTCTTCTTCATCTTGAGTTTTTGGTAGCTGGAGTACCTTCCTCAGATTTTTAGGTGAAACCTTGACCTTAGTTCCTTGAACTCTGGATTTGATTCTGTATCCAGATTCATCTACTGCAGCTCCATTAAGGAATTCAAGAACCTCTTTCTTCCATATCTTAGTAGGTTCTGAAACTAAGTACTCTAATCCAGAATCGGCGACTAGGGTTACTACTGCCTAAATTTCTTGATCGGCATCGTCGAACGCGCCGCGCACAAGCTCATATCCTTCGTTAACGTTCTCCTCAAGCTTAGGTGCCATTAGGGTTTGTAGAATTTGTCTTTAGAAAAGACAGGTGTCGACACAGTAGTTTTGGTCTCGAAACTTTGAAAGCGTGTCGACAAACAAAGACAGAACCCTATTTATACCTTTCTGATTTTGAAGATGAACAGGCGGGACAGCTAACTTAAAATGTGTCGATACTGGCAATAAGTGTTGACACTGACTTATAATGTCTCGACACACATGTGTCGACACAAGTTTAGTCAACAGATTTTATGTGTCGACACTTGATTATGTGTCGACACAACATATCACGACACATTGTCGAGACTTTACTTAGAAAATTCTGAGTAAATAATAAGTGTCGACACCACTTTGGATGTGTCGACACCTACTAGACATGTGTCGACACAAACATTCTGAAGTGTCGACACCACATTCCTAGATGTGTCGACACCTTTTTCCTGAAGTGTCGACACCACTATTCTGTGTCGTCATAGACTTGTCTATGTGTCGACACCTTTTTACTTAGTCATTTTCAATTCTGTAAACTTACTCTAAGTTTATCATTCCTAGTTCAATTTTGAATCTATTGAACTTAGTTTCTTCTTGGGGCTTAGTAAACATATCAGCTATTTGATTATCAGTTTTAACATATTCAAGTAAAATATCTTCTCTTTCTACATGCTCCCTAAGAAAGTGATATTTAATCTCAATATGTTTTGTTCTACTATGAGATACAGGGTTATTAGCTATTGAAATAGCACTTGTAGAATCACAGAAAAGTGGAGTTCTACTTACCTGAAATCCATAGTCCTCTAGCTGATGTTGAATCCACAGAAGTTGAGCACAGCAACTTCCTGCAGCCACATACTCTGACTCAGCTGTGGAGATAGCCACACTAGTTTGCTTCTTGCTACTCCATGAAATTAGTCTCCCACCTAGGAATTGACAGGTTCCAGTAGTGATCTTTCTATCCTCTTTGCATCCTGCAAAGTCTGCATCTGAATAACCTGTTAGATCAAAATCTCCATTCCTAGGGTACCAGAGGCCTAGATAGGGAGTGTGAAAGAGATAGATCTTAACTAAGCTGATTAGAGAAAAATCACAGCACAGAATAAAGAAAGAAGATCAAGCCACACAGAAGACACAAGGATTTTTATAGTGGTTCCCCAAATCTGGGTAGTCCACTCTTCTACCACCCTGGTAGGAATCCACTGCAGGAAGGAGTTGATCAGGTGTCCTGGCACCAATGGGTTTTGATAAGGTCCCCAAAAACCAAACCTCAAGTCTTTTGATAAGGAGACTTGCAACCAGAAATGACTTTTAAAGGGAGTCACAACCCTTTACAGGAGAGGGAAAATGGGTGATGGTATCTTCTCTGTCAACAATCAGAGAGAAGATTTGAGTGGAAAGATGTTAGCAGCTTGCTCCCCCTGAGATCTTGAATGGATCAAGAATACTGGAGCACTGCTTCAGGGTGATAGGCCTTCAATCTTTAGGCCTGGACCAGTGATGCTTCAGGAACTTCTGACAGATAGAGTTTTGTTGTCCTTGAAGTTGTCCTGTAGGAATGAGGAAGAAGAAGACTCTTGATATGAATAGATGTTCTTCTTCTTGATATTGTTATCTCCTCTGGTCTAGGGCTTCTAGTTGTTGTTCAAGTGATATTGCCCTTTCTATTGTGTTACTGCACTTGTTTTTCTCTTTCTCTATGTTATCTCTGTATGTTTGCTCTGTCTATATATCTGTATATGAAATCTGTAGATTTTATGGCTGAAGAAGCATTCCCAAGAGTAGAATATGCTTTGGAAATTGATCTATAATTAATCCAACTGTAACTGTCCATTTGAACGGCTATTTTCACTGGGAATGTTGACTGTAATTAATCCCCAATTAATTCTGCCAACTGTTACTGATTCCACAGAAATCATCGATCAGAAAGTTTGTCGAGTCAATCAATCGTCGACCTGAGATGCAAGATCGTCGACCTGAGAATCTGTCTGCAAACGTCGACCTGAGTTCGACGTTCGTCGAACTCAGCTGGATTCGTCGAGCTGAATATCTTGTCTGCATTCGTCGATCGGAGCTTGCAGTTCGTCGAGCTCAGAATTCGTCGAGCGGAGATCGCCGTTCGTCGAACTACGTTCGACGATCGTCGATCTGATTTTTTGCCTTTGTCTTGACTGCATTTCTTTCACTTCTTTTCTGCAAAGCTGGAGAGTCCTTCTGAATGACCTGTCCTGGAACTAATCCTATGACCCATGAATATACATGTTGGGTCAATCTAAACAAGCATAATAGTGATCTTTGCCCAAATCCAAACTGGGGTTCCAACAATCTCCCCCTATTTGGGTAAAGACACTATTTACATCCAAAACAAAAAGAAATAAAATTAAATACAATTACAAATAATCTCCCCCTAAATCTTTATCAAGAAAAACTGTTGTTGCTGTTGATGATCCTTGTCCAAATCTGCATTATTATGGCTTGTTGTTTGTTGCTGCTGCTAGAACTTCTGTAGTTGCATTTAGAGGCATCTCCCCCTATTTTGCATAACCATTATTCAACCAATCTCCACTCAAATTACATTTCTTTGCCCAAATCTGACAGCCACTGATATAGCATGTATGTTTGCTGGACTGAATTCTTTTCCTGCAAGAAGACGTTAGGAGCTCTGGACCCAGAAAACATTGGGTCCTGGTTCTCTTTTATAATAGTCAGAAATAAAAGAACATTCAGGAAGATTGTTTGTTGGTTTAAAGTTTTTGTCCTGAAATTTTGCGTTCGACGATTTTGAGTGAGTTCGTCGAGCAGAGTTCGACGAACGGCAATGACTTCGTCGACCACACAATCTAATCCAGTTAAAGATAAATTCTCTGTTCAGAGATCGTCGAGCGCCGTTCGACGAATTGAGTTGATTTCGTCGAGCTCCTTTCGACGAATTATGTTGAACAGAAATTTTGTTGAGATTTTCAAATATTTCTGGTGTAAAATCAAGGGTATTTATTACCAGTTCTTCTTCTGATTCTGCTTCAGAGTCTGATTCTTCTTTAGAAGTGCTGCAAGAGGCATTGATGGCCATGAGGCAGAACTCTCTTGCTTTTAATTCTTCTTCATCTACAGATGTGCTGGGTGAATCATCAAATATACACATGTTGTCAGCCTCTAGATTGCTTTCTTTAGCTGATCCTGCAGCCATTGCTGTGAGTGTGTCCCACATTTCTTTTGCAGATGAACATTCAGCAATATCTTCAAAAATGTCATCAGACATTGATTGTGCTAGAATGTTCATTGCTTGAGCATCAGCAATCTTTAGTCTTTTCTGGGCATCTGTCCATTGAGGAGAAGGAACAACATTTGAACTTGTTGTTTGAGCTGGACCTGATAAGATGGAATTGAAAATACATTCATCAATGGAGTTCATGTAAAACCTAATCCTTGTCTTCCATAGTGCAAGCAAGTTTAGATTGCATATAGGGAGTCTGGTGCTTGAAATCTCTTCCATTTGTGCCATGATAAACTCAAAAGATTTTTCAGATCTACCAAAGGATCTTTTGGTTCAGGTGTTAGCCTGTACAACCACCAAGGTGTGGTACGTTTAACCAACCTCCCTCTGATACCAATTGAAAGAGATAGATCTTAACTAAGCTGATTAGAGAAAAATCACAGCACAGAATAAAGAAAGAAGATCAAGCCACACAGAAGACACAAGGATTTTTATAGTGGTTCCCCAAATCTGGGTAGTCCACTCTTCTACCACCCTGGTAGGAATCCACTGCAGGAAGGAGTTGATCAGGTGTCCTGGCACCAATGGGTTTTGATAAGGTCCCCAAAAACCAAACCTCAAGTCTTTTGATAAGGAGACTTGCAACCAGAAATGACTTTTAAAGGGAGTCACAACCCTTTACAGGAGAGGGAAAATGGGTGATGGTATCTTCTCTGTCAACAATCAGAGAGAAGATTTGAGTGGAAAGATGTTAGCAGCTTGCTCCCCCTGAGATCTTGAATGGATCAGGAATACTGGAGCACTGCTTCAGGGTGATAGGCCTTCAATCTTTAGGCCTGGACCAGTGATGCTTCAGGAACTTCTGACAGATAGAGTTTTGTTGTCCTTGAAGTTGTCCTGTAGGAATGAGGAAGAAGAAGACTCTTGATATGAATAGATGTTCTTCTTCTTGATATTGTTATCTCCTCTGGTCTAGGGCTTCTAGTTGTTGTTCAAGTGATATTGCCCTTTCTATTGTGTTACTGCACTTGTTTTTCTCTTTCTCTATGTTATCTCTGTATGTTTGCTCTGTCTATATATCTGTATATGAAATCTGTAGATTTTATGGCTGAAGAAGCATTCCCAAGAGTAGAATATGCTTTGGAAATTGATCTATAATTAATCCAACTGTAACTGTCCATTTGAACGGCTATTTTCACTGGGAATGTTGACTGTAATTAATCCCCAATTAATTCTGCCAACTGTTACTGATTCCACAGAAATCATCGATCAGAAAGTTTGTCGAGTCAATCAATCGTCGACCTGAGATGCAATATCGTCGACCTGAGAATCTGTCTGCAAACGTCGACCTGAGTTCGACGTTCGTCGAACTCAGCTGGATTCGTCGAGCTGAATATCTTGTCTGCATTCGTCGATCGGAGCTTGTAGTTCGTCGAGCTCAGAATTCGTCGAGCGGAGATCGCCGTTCGTCGAACTACGTTCGACGATCGTCGATCTGATTTTTTGCCTTTGTCTTGACTGCATTTCTTTCACTTCTTTTCTGCAAAGCTGGAGAGTCCTTCTGAATGACCTGTCCTGGAACTAATCCTATGACCCATGAATATACATGTTGGGTCAATCTAAACAAGCATAATAGTGATCTTTGCCCAAATCCAAACTGGGGTTCCAACAGAGTGCCCTTTAGATATCTCAATATTCTCTTGACTACAGTCAAATGAGACTCTTTAAGGCAGGCTTGATACCTTGCACAAACACATGTAGCATACATGATGTCTGGTCTACTAGCAGTCAAGTATAAAGGGGAGCCAACTATCCCTCTATACAAGGTTTCATCTACAGGTTTCCCTGCATCATCCTTGCTAAGAGACATACCTGACCCCATAGGAGTCTTCATGGTACTGGATGAATCCATACCATACTTCCTTATGAGTTCTAGGGTGAACTTGGACTGACAAATGGATAAACCACTCTCAGTCTGTTTAACTTGGAGACCCAAGAAAAACTTTAGCTCTCCCATACTACTCATCTCAAACTGACCATGCATAAGGTTTGCAAACTTTTTGCAAAGGCTGCTTTCAGTAGACCCAAATATAATGTCATCTACATATATTTGGACTAGTATGACTTTGCCTCTAGATTCCCTAAGGAATAGAGTCTTATCTATTTTCCCCCTTGAGAATTTGTTCTCAATGAGGAAACTAGATAGGGTTTCATACCAAGCCCTAGGGGCTTGCTTTAACCCATATAAAGCTTTCCTAAGTCTATAGACATGATGAGGTAGAGTTGGATCAACAAAACCTGCAGGCTGCTCCACATAGACTTCTTCCTTAAGATTACCATTTAGGAATGCTGACTTGACATCCATTTGGTATACTTTGAAACCTAGATAGGTTGCATAGGCCAAGAACATTCTTATGGCTTCTAGTCTGGCTACTGGAGCAAAGGTTTGATCAAAGTCAATACCTTCTTCTTGCCTATATCCTTTAGCAACCAGTCTTGCTTTATTCTTAATGATGACCCCTTGTTCATCCATCTTATTCCTGTAGATCCACTTAGTTCATATTACATTGTGGTCTTTAGGTTTAGGAACTAGTTCCCAAACCTTGCACCTCTTGAACTGATTAAGCTCTTCTTGCATTGCTTCAGTCCATTGTGGATCCAATATTGCTTCTTCAAATTTCTTAGGTTCAACTTGTGATAGAAAGCTGGAGTAGATTGCTGCATTCATGTTTCTACTCCTGGTTTGTACTCCTTGTCTTGGATCTCCAATAATCAGCTCTACTGAATGATCTCTAAGATGCCTGTGAGCTGAAGGCATCCTAACTTCTGGTTGAACCACTTCAGCATCTGCATCATGATGTTCTCCTTGTATTTCTTCAGCAATTGGCACATGTAGTTCTCCCCCTGGACAACAGCTACTCTCCTCTCCTTGCTGTCTTGCAGCAGGCACTTCTTCTATAGTAAGCTTGTCCATTTTCTTTGATAAACCTGTGGGGCTGCATATACTGCTAGACAACTCATTATTAATAAGTTTAGTCTCATCAAAAACTACATGCACAGATTCTTCTACAACTTGTGTAGACAAGTTGTAGACTCTATAAGTCTTACTATTATTGCTGTACCCAACAAAAATTCCCTCTTGGGACTTGGCAGCAAACTTAGTTAAGTAAGACTTCCCATTGTTAAGTATGAAGCACTTGCAACCAAAGATCCTGAAATAGGATAGGTTTGGTTTCCTGCCTTTCACAACTTCATAGGGGGTCTTGTTGAGCCCTTTAGTGATGGTAGCCCTATTTATAATATGGCATGCAGTGTTAACTGCTTCAGCCCAGAAATACTCAGGCAGTAATGTATCACTTAGTAGGGTTCTACCAGCCTCTATCAAGGTCCTATTCTTCCTCTCAGCAATGCCATTTTGCTGAGGTGTTCTAGGTGAAGAGAATTCTTGAAATATCCCAAAGTCTTCACATAGTTTTGTCATGCTTTCAGACTGAAACTCAGTACCATGGTCACTTCTAATTTTGACCACAGTACTATTTAGTTCATTCTGAATTTGCTTGACAAAGCTGTAGAAGACACTAGGTGTTTTAGATTTCTGTCTTAAGAAGAACACCCAGGAAAACCTTGAGTAGTCATCTACAACTACAAGGGTATAGACCTTCCTACCTAAGCTGTGAACTGGCATTGGACCAAAGAGATCCAAATGCAAGAGGTATAAACACCTCACAACATCTTTGTTTTCTATGCTTCTAAAGGTGGATTTAGTCTGCTTGCCCTTTTGACAAGCTGAGCAAATACCATCTTTGACACACTTAACTTGAGGACCATTCCTCACTAACTCTTTGCTAAAGAGTTTGCCAATAGTCTTGTAGTTAAGATGAGCAAGCCTCTTGTGCCATTTGACACAATGAGTGACTGTCTCATCAGCTACAAGACAAACTGGAGAACCATTGTTCTCAATCATAATGTCTAGGCAATAGACATTCCTTTTCCTATAACCTGTCAAAATGATCTCTTGATCACTTGACCTCTTGATATGACAACCATTTTTAACAAATGAGATGTCATACCCTACATCACTTAATTGACTTATACTTATTAGGTTGTGTTTCAACCCTTTAACATAAGCCACTTGAGTAATGGTAACTAAGTTACTAGAAATGTTACCAAACCCTTTGATGATTCCTTTTTCAGAACCACCAAAGGTAACCTTTGGACCATCTTTGATTGGAATGTAGTCCCTTAGTAGTCCCCTTGTTCCAGTCATATGCCTGGAACATCCACTGTCCAAGTACCATGTTGGGGTATGGCCACTTGGACTCACCTGCAAAACAGATTAATGAACCTTAGAACCCAAAGAATTCTTGGGTCTTTGGTACTTGTTAGTCTGCAACTTGACAAAGCTACCTACTGGCTTTTCAACAGGTAGTTTGGTACTCACTTTGGCACTAACATTGTGCCAACAGTCCACTGCAAAGTGGCCAACCTTGCCACAGCACCAGCATTCAAACTTATTGTACCTTTGTTTAGGTACTGTCTTGGCTGTCTTATCTACAGCTGACTTGTTGAATGTTGGGGCTTTGCCCTTGGACTTATACTTGGACTGCTCAGTCCTAGCAGGTCTAATAAAGCCCAGTCCAGCCTTGCCTTTATGATGAACAAATTCATCAGTTAAAGGTAACACTGACTTAGGTTTAGAAAACCTAGCAACAAGCTCTCTCTCTTTCTGAAGATTGATCTCCAGACTCTTGATTTGATCATTTTTAAATGATATAGTACCCATTTGAATCACTGTTATGTGCTTCAACCTGGCTATCTCATTCAGTTTTTGATCAAAAGACTTCTCAAAATCTGTTGCTGCAGCTTTAAGAATAGCAATTTCCTTTGCCTGACTTTTGGCTAGGGTCTTGCTTTTCTTGTAAGCCTGCAACAGCACCTTATATTCATCTATAAGCTGATGAATATCATCCTCAGACTCAGATATATTCTCATCACTTGATGAAGAAGAATCTGAATCTGAACTAGAACAAGAAACTGAACTTGAACTTTGTACCTGATTGGGTCCTGGCTGCTCCAGGATTTTGGCACTCTCTGTCAAAGCCATTAGCCCTTGGCATTGACTGTCTTCTTGTTCATAAATAGACTCCAAAATCTGCATGAATTCTTATTCTTCTTCTTCAGCAAACAGCCCTATGTAGGCTTCAGCATCAGACTCAGATTCTGAAGAAGAGATATTTGATAGAGTCTTCTCTTTCTTGGCTACAAAAGACTTCTCTTTCTTGCCTTTGAAGTGAGGCTTTTTCCTGTCACCTGATTCATTTCTCTTCTCTGGACAATCTGTAATAACATGGCCCTATCTATTGCAGCAATAACATACTATCTTAGATCCAGTTGCCTTGCTTGACTTTGTCCTCTTCCTGTCTTTCTTTGAAGGCTTTTTCTCCTGATAAAAGACATCCTTTCCCTTTGAAGTAGAAGGTCTTGACCTCCATTGTTTCTTCTTCAAGAATTTCTGAAAGTGTCTAGTGAAGGCAGCAAAGTCTTCATCACTTTCACTGCTCTCAGTCTTTGTGCTGACTGACTCATCTGATTCTGATTCAACTACCTCTGGAGGTGGAGTTGATGACTTATTCCTGCACTTTCTGGGAACTTCTGTCTTGAAAGCAACAGTTCTTTCTTTGTGCTCAGTCCTTGTTGATTTCTCCTTCTCCTTACTCACTGTCAATTGCATCTCATATGACAATAACTTGCCAAACAGTGTAGGAGGAGGAATTTCCCCCAACTTAGCCATTTCTCTTATGGCACAGATCTTGGTGTCCCAATCTTTGGTTAGGGACCTTAAGAACTTGTCATTTAGTTCATAGTTACTGAACTGTCTTCCATAAGACATGAGTTCATTAACTATTCTGTAGAACTTCTTGTAGCACTCAGTTATGCTATCACCCTTACCTTGTCTAAAACTCTCATACTCCTGATTTAGAAAGGATTTTCTATCTTGTCTAACTTCTTCAGATCCTTCCATATACACTATAAGAGTGTCCCACATCTCTTTGGCTGTCTTGCAGTGTATAAGATTCTGAAAAGTTGCATCATCAATGGCACTCACTATAATGTTTTGTGCCCTCTTGTCCATTGTGGCTAGGACAATCTCATCCTTAGTCAACTCAGAGAAATCCTTTGGAGTTCTCTGATTTGCATCTAAAACTGAAATCTTCATGGGCACATAGGACCCTTCTTTTACTGTGATGTAGATTCTAGGGTCTGAGGCCTCCATAAACAGCCTTACCCTTTCCTTCCAGATCCCAAAGATCTCTTTCCTGCATATGGGTAATTTCATGGAACCCAATTCCTTGTGATTCTCAGAAGAACCCATGTTTCTTGATTTTCTTGAATTTCTTGAATCTGTGTTTTGCCTTACACTGAATCTGCCAAACAGGATCTCCTCAGACTGTTAGTCCTTTTTGAGGAACCTCGCTTTGATACCACTTGAAAGATATGGTACCTAAACACCTAGAGGGGGGGGGGGGGGGTGAATAGGTGACCTAATCCTTTTTAAACTTAAATGGCAGCAATCAGTTATATCACAGAATACTAACTACTTTATCACAACAAACACACAGCATGCACAGCAACAATCACAGCACAGCACAACATACACAGTGTTTTATAGTGGTTCCCCAAGATATGGGTACATCCACTTTCCCCCTTCGCCTATCTAGCAGTGTACTAGATTCGGCCAAACTCCTCCACTGTCTCAGAACCCAAATTGGTTCCTACACCTCAGGACCAAAGCCTTACAACTCAGCTTTATCCCAAAGCCTACACTCAGCCAATCAAGGCCTACACTCAGCCAACCAAGGCCTACACTCAGCCAACCAAGGCCTACACTCAGCCAACAAGGCCTACACTCAGAGATCTCAATCTCCTACACTCAGGCTCTCAAGCCCTACCCTCAGCCTTTATAATTATAGGCTTACAATTCACTCAGATCCAAAGGATCCTACAAGATAAAAATGTATTACAAATATTAACTCAACAACTCAGAAATAATAGAGGGGAGTTGAGAGTTTCTTGATGAGTTCTTGGAAGAACTCAGCTGGATTCAATCTGACTTAGCTTTCTTCAAAGCTTCTTGAGTAGAACTGAATAAGACTGAATCCTCCTGCAGTAGTTCCTTGACCTCTGCCACTTAAGATCCAGAATGAATCTGAATCCTTCTTCTCAGCCTAGTTCCAGAGGCTGATTTCTTGGATGGAGCCCTCTCTCTCCAACTTCTTAGATCTGCACTTGGACTGCAAGATCTTCTTGATTTGATACTCTGTGTACCACTTTGATGACTTGTTCTTCAACAATGTGATCCACTTGTTAATCATCAACAACAGTTTTTGTAGACTGTATGTGCCTATTTATAGGCCTTCTTCATGGTAACCGGCTGATCCGGTTCATAACTGTCTTCTGACATCTCTGACAGGTGCTGTAGACTGGCTGGAACGGCAGCTGTCATGTCATCCAATCATTTCTTGAAAATCTCTAACTGTCTGATAGTGTCGAGATTTTCTGTCTTTAAGTGTCGACACTTATAGTCCAAGTGTCGACACATGCTGTGTAAGTGTCGACACAAGTCTACAAGGTGTCGACACAACTCCTTGTATGTCTTGACACAGATTCTTCTTTAGGTGTCGACACTGAAATTGAGTGTCGACACAAGTACTTGATCTTCTATCTTTAACTGAATTCTTCTAAGTGTCGACACATCTCCTTTGTGTCGACACATCTTCTTGTGTTGAATCTGTTAAGTGTCGACACTGCTTCTTGGTGTCGATATATAGTCTTCTATGTTGATACTTGCTAAGTGTCGACACAGCTCCTTGTGTCGACACTTGATTCTTCTATTGAGACTTCAGCTGAGTGTCGACACATTCCCTTAGTGTCGACACTTGTACTTAGAATATTTTGGAGATAATTCTGTTCTTTGCTAAGTGTCGACACAGCTCCTTGTGTCGACACTTTCTTCAAGTGTTGAGTCTTCAGCTGTGTGTCGACACATTGTTCTGGGTGTCGACACATACTTCAAATGCTGACTCTTCTGTTGAGTGTCGACACATTGTGCTGGGTGTCGACACTTACTTCAAGTGCTGACTCTTCTGCTTAGTGTCGACACATTGTGTTGAGTGTCGACACTTGTACTTAGTCTCTGCAGACTTTTGCTGAGTGTCGACACTGCTCCAAGTGTCGACACTTTCTGGTGTAGACACAGCTTCACTGGGTGTTGACACAGCTCCTTGTGTCGACACTTTCTGTCTGCACTTTTCTTCACTGAGTGTCGACACAGCTCCAAGTGTCGACACTTTCTGTCTGGTGTCGACTCAGCATCCCAGGTGTCGACACAATGACTCCAAGTGTCGACACTGCTTGTCTGGGTGTCGACACAAGTCTTCTTGAGTGTCGACACTTTCCCTCTGGGTGTCGACACATGGACTTAGAAACTTTTTGCTTCAGTCCAGTGAATACTTAACCTGCACAAGTAAACTCAACATACATCAAATACATTATGATGTATATCATTGAGTTGGGTGAGGCTTCTTCAAATCAGGTACATTTAACCAATGTACCCAACAGGTGGGCCAGAAGTACCCCTGCCTGACAATCCTCCCTTCTAGGGTCTGACTCCCGGAGTGGCTCCCACACTCCACGGAGTGGACTTCTTCCAAGATTCTTTGTACCTCCCCCTCGGCCACGCATCGAGCCAACATTCCTGAAAAGGTCTTCCTGTACAACTGCCCGCCCCGAAGGAGGTAGTACGCCGATTTATATATGAGCTTCTTCTTGTCCGCCCCCTCCGGATACTCTCCCGTGGAAAGGAAAGTTACGACCGGGTCCATCCACGAAGGCCACTGGACTATCTCCAGAAGCACCCCCTCGATGGAAGGGCGGAATAAGTCGGTGATGGCACCCCCCACCCGGGGTCCATGCTTAGCTAGCTGATCTGCCTGCTCGTTCTCCTCCCGGGGCACGTGTTTGATGGAAAAAGTTTGGAACATGCCGATGACCCCATTTACTTTGGCTAAGTATAGCAGCAGGGTAGGCTCTCTCGCCTCGAATTCCCCGTTGATCTGAGAAGCTACTACCATGGAGTCGGTAAGGACCTCCACGTTCAACACACCCAGCTCCCTGGCCAGGCGCAGCCCCGCTATCACGGGCTCATACTCGGCCTGATTGTTGGTGATGGGAAAGTGCACCACCACCGTCTGCTCAATTCTAGTCCCTTGAGGGATCTCCAAGATCACCCCCACTCCTAGGGAATGCCTCCCCGAGGCGTCATCCACCTTCACCTTCCAAAGAGTCGGACGAGTGAGCTCTTCCTCCGCCACCTCAATCCCATAATCGGCCAAGAAGTCAGCCATTGCTTGAGCTTTGATCGAGAGGTGGGGGACAAAGGAAACGTTGAACTCACTCAACTCCACGGACCACTTGACCAGCCTGCCAGAGTGCTCCACCCCCTCAAAGATGTTGTGGAGGGGATGGTCAGTCACCACTCAGATTGAGTGTGCCTAGAAATAGGGTCGCAGCCTTCGGGCTGAGATGACTAGGGCGAAGGCCAGCATCTCCAAAATTGGATACCGGAGCTCGGCCTTTCTCAGGACCCGTCTCACGTAGTATATATGGAGATGCTTCTTCCCCTCTTAACGAACTAGGACGGAGCTTAAGGCCTCCGTCCCGACCCCGAGGTATAGAAATAGTTCTTCCCCTTCCTTCGGCCCTTGAGGCAATGAAGCCCGAGTCAACTGCACCTTGAGGGCCCGGAATGCCTCCTCGCACTCCTTGGTCCACTCGAATTTCTGACCCCCCCTTAATGTTTTGAAGAAGGGGGAGCACTTCTCCCCAACCCGAGAGAGGAACCTGCTTAGCCCTGCCAGCTTCCCCGTCAGCCGCTGCACCTCCTTAGTGTTCCGTGGCGATCCCAGCTCCAAGATGGCCTTGACCTTATCCGGGTTCTGCTCGACCCCCACAAGGGTGAGGAGGTGTCCCAAAAACGTCCGCCTACTGGCCCCGAAGACACACTTCAGGGGGTTCAACCACATCTTGTACCTGCGCAGGGTAGCAAAGGTCTCCTCCAGGTCCTGGAGGTGAGAGTCCACATCCTGGCTCTTGATCATGAGGTCATCCACGTACACCTCCAGGTTCCTCCCCTTCTGTTCTTTGAAAACCCTGTCCATCATCTTTTGATAGGTCGCCCCTGCGTTCCTTAGCCCGAAGGGCATCATCTTGTAACAATAGCATCCATCCCTCGTGATGTACGAGACATCCTTGATGTCCGGGGGGTGCATTCTGATTTGATGATAACCTGAAAATACATCTAGAAAACTCATTATAGAAAAACCGACGGCTGAGTCAACCAACACGTCGATCCGAGGCAAGGGATAACAGCCCTTAGGACAAGATTTATTAAGCAAGGAGAAGTCAATATACATTCGCCACCGGCCGTCCCCTTTTTTTACAATGACTATATTTGAGACCCAGCCGGGGTATTGGATCTCGGATATGAAGCCGGCCTTGAGAAGCTTCTCCACCTCATCTCTGATGGGCTCTGCCAACTTGTCCGCGATGGACCTCTTCTTTTGTTGGACAGGGTGCATTCCCGGGTCCAAGTTGAGGCGGCGGCAAGCCACATCCATGTCAACCCCCGGCATCTCCACGACGCTCCATGCGAAGATATCCACGTTTTTCTTGATGCACTCCAGCATCCGGCCTTGGTCCTCTGAGTTCAGCCCTCCGCTGATGCGGACCTTCTCAACCCTGCCTTCCCGGGTGTGGACCTCCAGCTCCACCACCTCTTCCACAGCTTCCAACCGGGACTGCTCCCTCCATTCTTCAACACCCCTCTCCTCCGGGACGAGGGCCTCCGCCTCCACCTCTTCTTCCATGGCCATCGCCTCGGCCTAATCCTCCTAATCTCCTCCCGCTGCCTCTACCATAACGCAGCTCTTCGCCTCCAGCTCCTCCCTGCCAGCTTCCCACTCCGCCTCCTCCATCCTTCGCTCCATCTCCTTGGCTCCCTCCTGCCAAGAGATGGAGTTCATGGCGGTGACATTGCATTCCCGCGCCACCTTGGGGTCCCCCCTGACCCTGACCTGAATTCCCACGGCATTGAACTTCAAGCACTGAAGGAACGATGAGGGGACGCAGCGGAAGGCGATGATAAGGGGCCTCCCGAAGATAGAGTTGTAGCTGCTGGCGGCATCCACGATGACAAACCTACAGTTCCTGGACTGCCCCCCCCCCCCCCCAGGGTGACATGGAGGCCTACTCCTCCCTCCACTTCCTTCCTCTCCCCCGAAAATCCAAACAAGGGCCCATCCGAGGCTAACACCCTCTTCACATCCACCTTCATCGCATCAAACGCCTTCTTAAATACGACGTTGACGGAACTTCCGTTGTCTATGAGGATCCTGGAGACGATAAACTTTTTGATGGCTGTCTGGATGACCAGCACATCGCAAAAAGGATCCTCATGATCCGCCATATCGCTCCTCGAGAAGGTGATCCTCTCCTCTGGTGGCGGGGTCTAGGATGTGGAGCCAACACTTCAGCGATACATGGTGTGGAGGCTTGCCTTTGGGAAGCCTCAACCCCGACCCCCCCCCCCCCCCCCCCCCGTGGATCACTCCGATCCCTCCTCGGTTCCCGACATCCAACCGGTCTTCACAACAGTCCTCCTCTGCCCGAGGAGGACCTCCTGGATCTTCAATTCCTGATGCCCCTGTTGCGGCTGCTGCTCCCTGTTCTCGCACATTTCGAGGAACTCTGGGCACGTGGCTGTGGCGTGCCCTTCCTCCTGATGGAACTCGCAGTAAGGAAACTCCACCCTAACATCTCTCCTCCTTCTCCTTGCTACTCCCCTCCTCTACCCAATGGCTATGGCCATGGCCTCTTCTTGATCGGGGAGTCGAGGCCTCTGGGCCTGCCTCCAGCCCGGGGGCGGAATTGATCTTGCCCTCCCCGGTGGTGGTCCCTTCCTTGGTACCCTATCTGCGGCCCCTCCCCTTGACATTCGGGCCTCCAGCCTAGCCGACGGTCGGGCTCCTAACGACCCCACCTGGGCTGCTGCTACCCCTGGAGCTGTCTCTGCTCCCTCTGTCGGGGCTTCCCTCTCCTCTCCTCTTGTCCTCTTCCTCCTCTTGGCTCCTTCTCTTCCTCCGTGGCCCATCTTGCCAGCTTCTGGGCGAATTCCGGATTTAATGCCTCGCCGTCAACTTCTCTCGCCGCCCTCTCCATCAGCTCCTCATAGGAGAGGTGGGGGGGGGGGGGGGTATTCTCTTCAACTCCATCCAGAAGAAACCCTGCTGCAGGCCCAGGGTAAAAGCCAACATCAGACTATGGCCCGACATCTCCTGGACCTGGGTGACCTCCTCCTGGAACCGATCCATGTAGCTCCCCAACGTCTCATTCACTCCCTGCTTGATGTGGAACAAGGACTCTGACTCATTCCTCCTCTTTGAGGTAGTGAACCTCAGCATGAACCCCCGGCACAGGTCCTCGAAACAGTAGATGGAGCTGGCTGGCAGCTGATGGAACCACTTCCTTGCCTTCTCTTTGAGGGTGATGGAGAAGAGTCGGCACTTGAACCCATCCAACATCTGCCAGATCGAGACCACGTCCTCAAACCACTGGATGTGTTGGACCGGGTCTCCCTTCCTGGTGTAGTAGGACATCTCGGGTTCCCTGAACCCCTCTAGAACACGAGATGAAGAGACAAACTCACTGAAGGTGCTGCCTCCCCTACTGGGCGAGTGGGCGCATCTCGCGACCCTAGCTCGCCGACCCGGCCTCCGCCCGCCGATCCCGGGAAAAGCACGCGGCCGGGGAGCTCGCACCCCCGGCCCTCCTCGGTGATCTCCTTCCCAGCTCGCCTGTCGGGGGAATCCTCACCCAGAGATGGGGCGTCCACGATCCTAGCGGCTGGAGTCGAGCACTCGGCTCGTGCGCCGAGTGTGAACTTGACGATGCTCAGCATCTCGTTTCTGAAGCCCTCGAACATCCCCACCATGTCCAGAGGTGGGGGTGGCGGTGAGTCCAACCTATCAGATCCCCGTCCTCCCGAAATCGAGCTCGCTGAAGCTTTTCTACACTGACCATGCTCCGCGCTCACCGCACCAAAATGTTGAAACTGAAAAACGGTCTCTTGTGGAGTTCACCCTTGGGGAAGGGGTGTTCACGCGCCTACTTCTCTCCTGCAAGCAAAATAACAAAGGAAAACAAAGATAAGAACCGACCCAAGGGCTCAGCGGGGAGGACCCACCACACACCCGGAAGACCTGAGAGCACTTCCCCTCCTTAGCCAGAGGCCTAGCTAAGGCTACCTCAGAAAGCGTTAGGAGATCAAGGAGCAAGTGAATCTAAGAAGCATGCCTTCTGAGGTGCCCCTTGGGTCCTATTTATAGAATTCTGAAAACGACCTGCAAATAGCCTACCTCCGCTGTTTTGAACAGCTATGTGCAGCCCAACTTGGTCTGCTAATAGCGTAGCTCCGCTATTCCAACAGGCTATTCGCACCCAAGGGAGGGCATCCTGGTAATTTCACCTCGGGGCTTCTACTGGGCCCCATCCAGGGATAGGGAGGTCAGCTCGCCACTACTCTCTTCCCGCGAGATGCGGGTGCGACTTGGCTCTAGCAGCTCGCCTACTCTTCTTGGGCGAGCGCGAGCCGGGCCACCGCGACCCGCCAATCCTCTGTCGAGGCAGACAGGCGGCCAGGTCGCGTATAGGTGAGTGGGTTGGCGGCCACTGTGACCATTAGAGCGGCTCGCAGATCTGGGATCATCGAACCCATCCGCAAATACCGGTTCGACGAATGGCGACCCCAACTCCGGTCGACGAATATCTAAGCAAGCGAGATGGATGAATGGGTCAGCTCGCCTGGCTCGCTCGCCTGACCTGAGCGGGAGCGGGCTAGCCTCCTGTCGCATGCCTGCATGATGTTCTGGTGCGGGCCGGGCAACCTGGTTCGCTCGCCTGGCTTGGCGGGCCCTGCTCGATGAACACGGGGTTGTACAGCAGCACTGCCCGTCGTGGTTGGGTTCGTCGAACTCACTGTAAGGTACCCCTCTCAAAAAACCAGAAGGACCTTATGCCCAAAGCGCTTGTCCCACCAAAAGGTTCGTGTTTTGGTAGAGGACCTACCCCTCTCACCCGACCCACGATCCAATTGGCGGAATATGCGCTTTGTAAGGCTATATATATCGGAAATAAAAAATCATTCACAGAGTATAAAATTTCGCGGAAGCATCACAGAGTATAGATATATCATCATGATATAAATAGGTAACCATAACAAGAACCCACGAGTGGTTTAGGTGTCCAAAATGATCATCCAATCATGGGATGACAAAATATAGAGTCTACGAAAGAAAACTACTCATACTCTCTCCTACTCGAGCTAGTACCCTTAAATCTTCGTAGACTGTCCAAAATGGCTCCTAGAACTCCTCATCAACGAGATCACTCCTATGATCCTCCATCCGCTCCTACTCTGTTGGTAGGCGCATCGGGTCCTAAAATGATACGTACAAAAGTATGTTAGCCACATGATGACCAAGTAAATCTCACGCTCCTCCCCAGCCCCCTAATGGGTACACTGAAGGAAACCTGCAAAGAAAATTAGTACAATAGCCGAAGAAACATATCTTGTATAAATAGTTAAAAGATAGTGGCAGGAGAAATAGAAAATTAGTACAATAGCCGAAGCAACATATCTTGTATAAACAGTTAAAAGGTAGCGGCAGGAGAAATCAATAGTTTATAAAGAGAGTACTGAAGTAGTAAGTTTACCCGTCATCGTATAAACTCCTCCTGACGGTGGTTATACGATGACAGACCAAGGTGATAGCGCATGTAAACATATCATGTATAATTGATGTGATGAGCATGTATGATGTCCTCACGGTCACTCGAATGATGTGTCACAATCATTTTTGAAAGAACTAGTGCCTAAACACCTAGAGGGGGGGGGTGAATAGGTGCACTTAATCTTTTTAACTTTAAAGGCAGAAACACTGAATTATTAGACCTATTTATGCAATCATCTACAGCAATTCAGCACATATAACACAACAATCACAGAATTAATCACACACAGAGAACACACAGATTTTATAGTGGTTCCCCAAGGTCTGGGTACATCCACTTTCTCCCTTCGCCTATCTAGTAGTGTACTAGATTCCGCCTAACTTCTCCACTTCTCCTCAGATCCTCAGATCTTATAACTCAGAACCCCAAATAGGTTCCTACAACTCAGAGTGATCCCACTCCTACAACTCAGGCACAAAAGCCCTACCACTCAGTCTTCACAAAGACCTACACTCAGCCTTCAACAAGGCCTACACTCAGAGAAATGTATCTCCTACACTCAGACACACAAGCCCTACCACTCAGCCTTTATAAATATAGGCTTACAACTCAGATCCCTTAGGATCCTACAGAAAATAAAGAGTACAAAGATTAATAACCACAACACTGATTGAGAAAGATGAGTTGACTGGCTTCTTGATGAGTTCGTGAAAGAACTTTGTAGAGATCAACCTCCCTTGGCTTTCTTCAAAGCTTCTTGAATTAGAACACAGTAGCGTTGTATCTCTATGCAGATGATCTTCAATCAACTGCTGACTTGAGAATCAGATCTCAATCTGAAACTTTCTTATCAGCCTGGTTCAATAGCTGTCTTCTTAGAAGGAGCTCTCTCTCCAACTTCTTAGATCTTCACCTGAAGGTCTTCTTCTTGTTGTGTTGTTTTTCGATTCATTGATTGCTTTCTCGATACTCTTCTGTTGAAGGAATAAGCCTTTATATAAGCTTTTTTCATGGTGACCGGCTGATCCGATTTCTAACAAACTTCTGACAGTTCTGACAGTAGCAGTTGACCGGTTGAAATGACAGCTGTCAAGTCATCCAGTCACTTCTTGAAATCTCTGTCACTGTCTGAAAGTGTCGAGACAGATAGTCTTTATGTGTCGACACAAATAGTCCAAGTGTCGACACAAGTGGACTAAGTGTCGACACTAGCCTTCATGGTGTCGACACAACTCCTTGTGTTGTTGAAATAGCTTCTCGACACTGCTTCTTCAGAATGTGTCGACACTGATCCTATGTGTCGACACAAGTCCTTCTTCTTTAATACTTAGTTGATTTCTCCTTAGTGTCGACACAACTCCTTTGTGTCGACACATCTTCTTGTATTGAAACTTGCTAAGTGTCGACACATCTTCTTTGTGTCGACACATGCCTTCTGTGTTGAAACTTTTTGTAACGCCCCGAAACTCAAAGGAGCGACGGGGGACGTTTTGGGCCAGTTTGGGTTCTGGCTGCAGGCACACGGCCTGGGACACGGGCGTGTCCTAGGGCGTGTCAAGCCTGTGTCGACACTGAGACGGGAAGTCGACACTTTGGTCTCGACATTGTGTCGAGACTGGGCACACGGCCTGCGACACGGGCGTGTCGCATTGCGTGTCGACCCGTGTCGACAATTAGCTGCGAAGTCGACACTCTGCTTTTGACGAAGTGTCAAGACATGACACACGGCCTGCGACACGGGCGTGTCGCAGGGCGTGTCGACCCGTGTCGACACTCGTCCCGGGAAGTCGACACTTTGGTCTCGACATTGTGTCGAGACAAGGCACACGGCCTAGGACACGGGCGTGTCCAAGGCCGTGTCATCAGGTCGACGATCTTCGCTCGACGAAGTGTCGAGTGTCGAGACCATGTACACGGCCTGGGGTCCAGGCGTGTTGAGGTGACACGGGTAGGGACACGGGCGTGTCCTAGAACCCGTGCAGTGCTCGTGTTGATTTCGGGGAAAAATGATGGGGGTACACGGCCGGCCACACGGCCGTGTCACATGGAACACGGGCGTGTCAGCTCGAACACGGGCGTGTTCGATACCTGCGTGAGGTTCCAGGCGAGCCGATTTTGACGGCGAATGAGGCACACGGCCCTGGACACGGGTGTGTGCCAGGCCGTGTTCGGTCCAGATTGGGCATTTCAGTCCCGAATCAAAGCCGTTCGTTTCCTTATTTGGAGATCCAACGGCTGGGGGTTGTTCCTGAAGGGATATACCCGGGATTGGACTTAGAAACCCTCACTTTTCTTAAGTTTTCATCTTTCTAAAACCTTAGAGAGAGAGGAGAGCCAAGGAAGGAAGAAGGAGCTAGATCCCACCATTGGAGGAGCTTCGAAGCTCCAAATCGCGAGCCGACTCCGGATCCACGGAGGCAAAGCTAGTGCGGTGCTTTTCATCCGATTACTTTTCAATGGCGCCAAAGAGGAACGCTAGGGTAACGATCCTCATCTTGAGCATGAGTAGCTCTCTTTCTTTGCATAGGAAGCCCGCTCTCGCGAGTTTGCGGAGAGTTGGAGGCGTTCCTTCGGGTAGATATGTGAAGTCCCCGTTGTTTAGAGTCCGTAAGCGAGAACGGACATAGGCATGATGTGTGAAGCCTACCCGGACATGTTGGTCTGGATCGGTGATGTTGCATTGCATAATGCCGGAGAAGACTCCGTGCTATTGGTTGTTTTTCGGGTTTTCTGCGCGGTAGATTGCAGCATGGAGCCTTGGGGACTAACCCAAAGGTGCACCCGGAAAACTGGGCGGATACGAGATCTTGCCAACTTGGTGGCCTGAGAGCCAACTTGAACATAACCGGGTTATGTGAATTGTGATGGTTATAGGACTCGGTGGAAGTTTGACCCGCGCATATGGCTTAAATTGTCGTTGCGATGTGAGCACGGGTTAGATGGAACCGTACCCGTTCTATGTCGTTCGGTTAAAGAGACCTAAAGGAACGTGGCACTTGCCGTTGGCATAGATTAGGGTCTTTGGCGGTCGATGACTTAAATTGTCGTGACACAGGCCAGGAAGACAAATTGCTCATAGGTTTGGCCGTCCAAGTGGCGGTGGTGAGTCCGGAATGTCTATGGCTTTAATTGACGTGACATCGACCGGTTCACCAAGAATGTGCCCTGAGAGCACGGGGCGTGTGGCCGTGCGAGCCAACGTCTGTGATGAAATGGCTATATATATATTGCTCGCTTATGCTAATGAAATGCAGGGAAGGAGCATCGCCGCCCCGAGTTGGGGGCGGGATCGTTATAATTTGGTCAGCATTGCTGACCGTTGCCTTGTTTTGCCACCGTGCGGTGGTTTGTTGCTTGCAGGTGCTGCTGGACCAAGCGGTCAATAGCGGGCTAAAGCCCTTTTTGCGAAGCCGGCCCTCGAAGGCCCAAATGGAAGTGTTTACTGTTTTATTCATGTATGACCGGCCTGCGTGCCGTGGTTTGTAAATCATGTAATATCAAGTGAAACATTTTGTAAGGCTTTAAGGCTTATATTGGTATTTGTATACATTCCTATGTTGGTTAGTGGACATTCATGCTTTAATGATGGGTTCTTTGTTACAACTTTTATAAACTGCTTCCGCTAGAATGCTCTGTGTAGGACGTTGAGATTGGTTTGATGGTTTCCATAAGTAACCACCCGGTCTGTCTGTGCCATACGACGTCGGGCCCCGGCCGGACCTACTGCTATATGCTATGTGACGGATAGGGGGTGTTACAATTTGGTATCAGACTACTGGTTTTGGTCGGTCTTAAAGTGAATTCGTGGGCGAATTCTTTTAAGGGGTGGTGAGCACGTTGTGTGCGTCATCGTTATAACAGTAAAAGAACCCATGAATGTCCACTTAGAAATGAAAATACATGTGTTTGAGGAACCTGCATGTTCCTATTATTGCTGTTTGCAATTTATTTGGTCGCTTAACGGTGTTTTGTACCACTATAGGTGACCAGAAGTGGTGTTGGGCCGTCAGAATGCCGAGTTTCTGAGGCTAGTAGTGCACCGGATGTTGCTCCTGCAACACCTCTGTCGGCTGAGAACATACGATTGGTGGCTGAAGAGGTGTTGGCCGTGATAAATGCACAGCCTGCAAGGCAAACGCAGCAGCCCGCTCCTGTGATGGAGCAGGAACCTCTTCAAGAGGCTGAGCCGAGGAGAGTGGAGCAAGTGGTTGTGGAACCGGTGTTGCCAAGGAGGGCAACCGAGAGGCAGCTTAAGCATGTAATGAGCTTTAACCCTCCGTTATTCTCGGGGTTGGGAACCCCATCTCAGGCTGAAGACTGGCTCTCCAGGGTGAAGAGAGTCATGACAGCGACGAAGACGGAGGAGTGGAAAATGACCACTATCGCTACGTTCCTTTTAGACGGTGAAGCGAGAATGTGGTGGGAAGGATTGGAGCTGCACTTACTGAGAGGTAGGCAACTTGGTGATGTCTCGATGGAGGAGTTCTCGAGATTGTTCTTGGCTAGATACCTCCCTTCGATGCAGAAGATAGCGTTGGAGAATGAGTTTCTGAAGTTGCTTCAGGGTGAGAAGAGCGTGGATGAATATCTCCACGAGTTTATTCGTTTAAGTCGATATGCTAGCTCCACCATCATGGATGAGGAGCGCAAGACTAATCGCTTCTACGAAGGCTTGAGAGATGAGTTGAGATTACTACTCTCGGGGCCGATGACGCAGGGTTTCTTAACCTTGGTCAATACTGCCCGGTCCTTGGAGAAGGAAATGAAGAATGTGCAAGCGAAGAAAGGCTTGGGTGATAGAAAATCTGAATTTAAAGTGCCGACTACTTCAAAGACCGGCTATCGGAGGTCTTTCAAGAAGCATAGGACTTCGGGTCCAGCTCCTTCTGGTGCTTCTGGGGCGACTACGAGTCGGACCCCGGGCACGTGTTTTACTTGTGGGATGACAGGGAACTTTGCCCGTGACTGTTGGAGCGGACGTCCTAAGTCCGAGAGGAAGCCGGGAGCTACTTATGAAGAGAAGGGAAAGGCGGTGGAGTCGAATGCATCCCATTATGCTCCAGCCCAACCAAGGGTCTACAATCTTGGCCAACAGGAGGCCATTAAACAAGCTGATGTGGTGACAGGTACGATTTAATTTATAGCAAGTCAATTTGCTTAAATAGTTGTTATACACATGTTACCTTACCACTCCTTGTTTAGGATTTGTATTGATTTGTGAAAATCCGGCACGAGCACTCTTCGATACGGGAGCCTCACACTCCTTCTTGTCCGAAGGATTTATATCACGCATCGGAGTCCCTTCTTCGGTGGCGAAGGATAAGTTGGATGTGTTGTTGCCCAATGGGTGTTCGATGCGAGCGGATAGGATCTGCGATGTTAAGATTCGTATTGGGGAGCAGGAGTTTGACCTGCGGGCGTCTTTACTTCCGTTGGTGGAGTTCGACGTCATATTTGGCATGGACTGGCTCTCGGAGCAGCAGGCCCATATAGATTGCGGTAGCAAGGAAGTCAAGCTGGGAGCAAGTCGTGAAACGACTTTTACGGGATTAAAGCGGTCGAGCAAGACGTTGATGTCTGCTCTTCAGGTGGTGAAGGCGGTTCGTGCCGGTGCAGAACTGTTCTTTACACTAGTGGAGGTTGCAAAGCCGAAGCCCACGTTGGATTGTATTTCAGTGGTATCGGAATACCCTGATGTGTTCCCCGGAGATCTTCCTGAAGCCCCGCCTCAGCGGGAGATAGATTTTACGATTGAGCTAGTGCCAGGTGCAAAGCCTGTGTCACGATCTCCGTATCGGCTAGCGCCTAAGGAAATGGCGGAGCTGAAAGTTCAACTGCAAGAGTTGTTGGAGCAAGGGTATGTGCGCCCGAGTTCTTCGCCTTGGAGCGCACCGGTCCTCTTTGTTAAGAAGAAGGATGGAAGTTTGAGGCTATGTATTGATTATAGGGAGCTCAACAAGCTGACGGAGAAGAACAAGTACCCGATCCCCTGGATTGATGATCTTTTTGATCAGTTAGTCGGGTCGACGGTGTACTCGAAGTTAGATCTCAAGGCTGGGTACTATCAGCTGCGAATAAGGGAGAGTGATATCCCGAAGACAGCGTTTAGTACGAGATACGGGCATTATGAGTTTACGGTCATGCCTTTTGGGCTGACTAATGCGCCGTCAGTGTTCATGGATTTGATGAACAGGACGTTCGGGGAGTACTTGGACCATTTCGTGATCGTCTTCATCGACAATATTTTGGTGTACTCGCAAAGTGAGGAAGATCACTTCAAGCATCTTCATTTGTTGTTGGAGACGCTAAGGAGAAATCAGTTGTATGCCAAGTTCTCGAAGTGCGAGTTTTGGCTATCCTCAGTGGCGTTCCTCGGTCATATAGTGAGTGGAGAGGGTATTGCTGTGGATCCGACGAAGATTGTTGCGATACGGGAGTGGCCTGAGCTTGCTACTGTAGCGGAAGTCCGGAGTTTTCTGGGGCTTGCCGGCTATTATAGGCGCTTCGTAGAGAACTTCTCACGGATAGCGTTACCTCTCACTACTTTGACGAGGAAGGAGCATAAGTTCGTTTGGATGCCGGAGTGCACGCGAGCTTTTGAGGAGCTGAAGTTTCGGTTGACCACGGCGCCTGTGCTGAGTTCGCCATGTGGGACCGAAGGCTATGAGATTTACAGTGATGCTTCGGGCAGCGGTTTGGGTTGCGTGCTACTGCAGCACGGAAGTGTAATAGCTTATGGCTCGAGACAGCTAAAAGTGCACGAAAGGAACTATCCGGTCCATGACTTGGAGTTAGCGGCCGTGATTTTTGCCTTGAAGCTGGGGAGACACTACTTGTACGGTATGAAGATTGATATCTACACCGATCACAAGAGCCTGAAGTATCTTATTGATTAGAAAGATCTGAATATGCGGCAGCGTAGATGGATGGAGTTCCTGGGGGACTACACATTCAAGATCCACTACGTGCCTGGAAAAGGGAATGCGGTTGCGGACGCGCTGAGTCGCCGAGCCCCAGCTCAAGCCAATTGGCTATCGGTGCATGATGAGCGGTTGGTACGGGAGTTGGAGGCGTTGGGGATTGTTTGTGTGGATAGACAATCAAGTGCTGAAGCAGTTCTAAATTGGACTGAAGTCCAATATGACCTGGCTGATCGTATTCGGCAGGCTTTGGATATGGATGCTCATATGAAGCAGTTCATGGTAGAGGCTCTGGATGGGTCAAATTCCCAATTCGTCGTGGAGGACGGATTACTTTGGAAAAATGGTCGTCTGTGCGTCCCAAGTGTGGGCAATTTGCGAGTGGAGTTGTTGTACGAGGCACACCATACCAAGTACTCGATTCACCCGGGGAGCACGAAGATGTACCGTGATGTGAAGAAACTGTTTTGGTGGCCGTGTTTGAAAAAGATGTGGCGCTCTACGTAGCAAAGTGCCAAACTTGTGCCTTGGTAAAGGCGGAGTGCCAAAAGCCGGGAGGATTTCTTAAGTCCTTGCCTATTCCGGAGTGGAAATTCAACGACATCTCTATGGACTTTGTGCACGGTTTGCCAAGGTCGCAGAAGGGGAACGACGCCATTTGGGTGGTCGTTGATCGATTAATGAAGGTGTCGCATTTTATTCTGCATAGGAAGGATGATCCGGTGGAGAAGTTGGCAAAGCTTTATGTGGATAACATAGTACGCCTTCATGGTGTGCCCTGATGCGTGTAATACGGCAAGCGCACCGGTCGCACAAGTAATAAAGTTTTGGGAATAAATCCCCACGTGTCGGTCTCTTGAGGAATGCAATTAGCGTAGAACGGCAACAGTACTGAGAATATCGTTATGAGAGTTAAAAATAGAACAAAAAGGAAATAGCGGACTAGGGAGATTGTGGATGTTTGATCTACTGAACTAGTAAAAACTATGCGGGGCGACGGCACCGCTTCGCAAGGTGAAGTGGGTTTGTCGGCCGCTATGCCGAACTTCAGTTGGGCGAGTGGAAGGGAAACTAATGGATTGCAGCGTTCTTGTGTGGATTGCAATCAGACAAGGCACAGGAATGAAGTGGATGTGGGGTGAGCGAGGCGCATTCACAGACAGAACTCACAAGCATAAGAAGAAACTAACATTCCATTAACTAGAAAGTAAACTTGATGTTCAGGGATGGAAATGTTCGTTACACTGCTCAAAACATTCATAACACAGAGGAAGGGGAAGAGGAGTAAACCAAAAGAGAATGAAGATCCACCGCGGGTCGTGGTCGGAGTAGCGAGTTGTCAATCCGCTTCCGGGCTCAGTCCAAGGAGGCTTCCGGTACCAACGATCTGTCACCTCGAAGGCCTTTAAGTCCGTTCTCTAGGTTATCTACTTCACCAACTCTGCAGGAAAGCTTGGAGTTGAAGTCATCAATGGCCGAGGGCTTCGCCGGAGTGTTGAAAAGCTTCGGAGTAAGTGGAAATGGCTTCCCGACGAAGGTGGAAGTGATGGAGCTGCTGGAGAAGTGAAAAGGCGATTCCCGCGCACTCTCCGATCGCAGCAAATGACAGGCGTTGACCTAAAACGCGGAGCAGGGCCTTTTATACGGAGGCAGCAGAAGCAGTGCGCACGATCAGTGGCGCACGACCAGTGGTCGTGCGCACTGTAGGTCGATGATCGTGCGACTTTTCCAAATAAACCTGCAACCTGGACAAGAAGCATCAGCATAAAAGCGCACGAGCAGTGGCGCACGACCAGTGGTCGTGCGTACTATGGCCAGTGCTCGTGCGATTACCGAGACAGGGTTATGAAAAAGGGGGTGTAATGCGCACGAACAGTGGCGCACGACCAGTGGTCATGCGCAGTAAGTCCAGTGGTCGTGCGCTTACCCCAGGCTGATTCTAAAGAAAACGTAGAGTAGTGCGCACGATCGGGGGCGCACGACCAGTGGTCGTGCGCATTAGATCCCCTGATCGTGCGCAGTATTCCTGTTTCACAACCATCCCGAAACACGCACACGACCCCTGTACCAGCAGAAGGGGCAGAAAGGCCACCAGAACGTGCACACCACATCCCCGAGATAAGGCTAGAGAATAACAACAAAATGGAAACACAGAAAGCACACAGAAGCGGGCCTACAGTGCACTTAATCGTGAAATAGGTACATAAACACAAATAAGCAATAAAGGCTCTCAAGTGTAGTGCTAAGGCGATAAAACTAGCCCAGATGAGTCCAAAAATCAGTGCAAAATGTGGACTCATCAAACCCCCAGACTTAACCATTTGCACGTCCCGAGCAAAGCATCACTCCATGGACTCGAAGATAGCTAACTGGCACAAGCCGCAGACGCCCCCTTGGATACCCTGCTGAAAATTCAACAAACCGAAGGAGAATACGCCCACTTATATGTTGAAAGTTTTCCCGGATCGTGGAGTTAACAGTGGTTATCTCAACAAAGCAGTAACAACCAGCAACACATGCAGCACAAGCTTCTTTATTGATCAAGAGCAAACTTCTTTACAAGGCGAGACATACATGGCGAGACATGCTTCACCAAACCCAACACCGGGAGAGCAGAGACAGTTACAAAGACAAGAACAAAAAACAAGCCGCGCGGACTCAAACAATCAAGCCGCCGACCTACTGCTGTGGAGTCCGCTCAGTCCGCCAGGTCGCCAGACCGCAACCCAAGCCGCGCGGACTCACCCTTACTCCAATGCTTAGCTCTTCACCGCCGGTCTGCACGCCGCCAGACCGCACAAGCTGCGCCACTGAATGGAACAGTCCGCCTGAAACCGGCGACTTCCTGAACCCCGAACCAAGTCGCCAAAGAGAAGACCGCCTGGCCGCTATCCGCGACCTGCTGTTTACCGCCTGTTGCTTAACCGCAGAGTCCGCACTGTCCCTGACCGCAATCAGAGCCAAGTCCTGGCTTTCCAGCGCTATCCGCACAACCTGCACAGCACAACCGGGTCAACTCTCTATCCGCGCGGACACAAAGTCCAGGCCGCAGCAACTTACGCGAGCTCAGATACTGTTCACTTACTTCGGTCTAGGTTCCTCTTGGTTCTGATGTGACATGGGTCCTATTTATAGGCACGACGATGAGTATGGTCACCGCCCTTCCCGATAGGATCACCGCCACATCCCGCAGCAAGAACTTATGTGTCCGCCAGCCCGCGGACACACATGCCAGTTCGCCGCCCTGTGCAGATAGCCAGTCCGCCCCAGCTTCTCCAAGGCCGGACTCCAATATCCAGTCCGCCTTGCCGCCAGAGACCAAGCCAGGACCACCACAGCCGGACTCCACAACAGCCGTATCCGCCATTCTGCGGACAAGGCATCAGCCCGCAAAACCCGAGCCCGCAACCGCGCCATCAAGGCACCTGCCGGACTCAGCGGATACCCGGCTATCGTCCGCATATCCCAAGTCCATTACCTCAACTCCAAGGCACCTCCGGACTTAGCGGACACGCCAATCCAGTCCGCTAACAGCAGACCCCAGTCCGCGTATACAGCGAACTCCAGTCCGCTTCCCTGAGTCCATAACCTCATCACAAGGCTCAACCGGACTCAGCGGACTCCGGCTCCAGTCCGCACGCTCCTGCACAAGCAATTCTCCAGTCCGCATTTCCCCAAGCTAGCAAACAAGGCAACTGTACTTCTACTACGCTTGGCGGACTGAGAAACCAGCCCGCGCTCCACTGCGCGATCTTCCCCGGACTGAGCCTCCTGGACTTGGTTCAGTTCCCACCAAGTCCAGCCCACTGGCTGCAAGGGCCAGTCCGCACTTACAGGCGGACACTGGATCTAGCCCGCCATACCGGGCGACCTCCAGTTCCTGTCCGCGCTGACCGGCGGTCTCCACGGCTTCCACTTGCCGCTTCACTAGAGCAAGACCAAGGCATCTGCCAAACCGGTCTGCCGAGCTCCAGTTCTTCAGTCCGCTTCAAGCCGGACTCCGCGGATAACATTCCTGTCCGCCCGGTTACTTCCTGGGAGTAAACCGTCTGCTGAGCATACACTGGCCTGTCAGACCGCCGCTGCTGTCCGCGCAGTCCGCGCGAACAGACCGCCCAGGCCGCCACAGAGCAAACCGCCTGCAACATCCCTGCCGACCTAGCAGTCCGCCAACCCAATCCGCGTAGTCCGCGCGGATAGGTTTCCCAAGCCTTCCATTCACCCACTTTCACTTCACAGAATTCAACATGGTAGTGCGTACTATGGCCAGTGCTCGTGCGATTACCGAGACAGGGTTATGAAAAAGGGGGTGTAATGCGCACGAACAGTGGCGCACGACCAGTGGTCATGCGCAGTAAGTCCAGTGGTCGTGCGCTTACCCCAGGCTGATTCTAAAGAAAACGTAGAGTAGTGCGCACGATCGGGGGCGCACGACCAGTGGTCGTGCGCATTAGATCCCCTGATCGTGCGCAGTATTCCTGTTTCACAACCATCCCGAAACACGCACACGACCCCTGTACCAGCAGAAGGGGCAGAAAGGCCACCAGAACGTGCACACCACATCCCCGAGATAGGGCTAGAGAATAACAACAAAATGGAAACACAGAAAGCACACAGAAGCGGGCCTACAGTGCACTTAATCGTGAAATAGGTACATAAACACAAATAAGCAATAAAGGCTCTCAAGTGTAGTGCTAAGGCGATAAAACTAGCCCAGATGAGTCCAAAAATCAGTGCAAAATGTGGACTCATCAAACCCCCAGACTTAACCATTTGCACGTCCCGAGCAAAGCATCACTCCATGGACTCGAAGATAGCTAACTGGCTCAGCAATTTCAAAAAGAAGTAATACGAGAAATCAAATATATCATGAGTTTAGAAGATATAATAAAAAAACTTTTTAATTATACAACGTAGTTTAAACTATTCGACAGACGTAAATAAATATTGTAATTGCTCAAAATTAGAATTCTGGAGAATCGTGCGATCATGTGCTGGAAGAAAGTAGGCAGGCCACTAAGGTGAGCATTGCCAAAGTTCGGGACTCAGGATCACCTCCAAAGGAATCCACCAATGTCGGGGACCATACGCTTGCACGTTCACACTCTCTCCACGGCACGGGTTAGACTCAAGTGTGAATCAGTAGGACTTGTAGGAGGAAATGGGGCTTAGGCAACGGCTTGGTGGCCAAGGATAAACATGAAGGCTCTATGCAACCAAAGCGAGCGAAAACAACCCAAACCAAAACAACCACTTAGAAAAGAATGGGGCACACGCCCCCAGACTTAGCTTGAAATCCGGGTGTGAACACGGCTGAACCCGACCAAATTCACTAAAGAGGATGGGGATCGAGATCTCAAAGCAATTCTTGCACATAAATATTTGTTTTTTTTTTCGATTGCACGAATCAGCTTTTTTTATTTTCGTAAACTGTTGTTTTCTTTTCTGCGCTAGCAATCCCCAAACAAAGCAATCAAAACGGGAATAAAATCAGCACCCCCAAAAACAATGTCCACTAATCACAACCTCGGCAAAACAGTAATTACAAATCAGCTCAAGCATTTGATTGCGAAGGTGGGTTTAGCTTCAGGCCTTGGTGAAAGTGAGTGGAGCTGGATCAAAGGAAGGGTAGGCACAAATTTGGCATGCAATGGCTAATGGGTAGGAATGGCTAAACAAGGCTCAAACTAGCCAAAAAGAAGGCCTACGTCATGCTCACGCTTAACTAACCGTGCACCAATGCTTCGAGAGTAGCTTAGGGCAAGTTCTTAGCCACCGAGAAAGATGATCCTTCCCCCCGACTCGAGCAATACGAGTCTAGTGGCGGCTACACACATTCCTACACTATCGTTTGATTATCCCAGATTCAGATTTTGAGCAGTACAAACAATATTGACGTGAACAGAAAAGAATAATTCTACGAGCATAAAGAAAAATTAGTTCTATCCTAACTCTACACAAACCATGAGTATTCGATTAGGAGCACTGCATGAGTTTCGAACGACTCAATCCTGAAATCCTAAGCCAGTACCACTATTTTAAAGTTTACACAAAAGCAATAAATTTAACTCGGGTTGTGCGCGTGGGTAAGAGCGCACTCGTGTGGGTGATTCAGTGTGTGCAACCAAAAAAACAAGAAATAAGTAAATAAGAAACTGGAATGCAACAGAAGGTGTGGTGTAGTGACCACAGGCATACTACCACCCCCAGACTTAAAGTTGACAACGAATAAAAATAAACATTCCAAATAGGAGAAATAGCTAGTGTAGGAAGTACCTATGCTCAAAATTGAGCATACCAGTTGGGCAATGAGATGTCCAAGTGCGGCTAAGTTGCCGCGCCTCAAATATTCCAGCACCTGCAATTAAAGGATGCAAGCCAAACAAAATCTGGACACATATATATATATGAAGAAATAAACCGAACTCAAAATACAGCATAGGACCGAACGGTCCAACTTGGGTTGTCTCCCGAAAGCCCTTTTGTTTACCGTCCTTAAGATGGACCAAATACCTGTATTAGCAGTTCAAATAGAGAGTTCTTGGCAGTAGCAAAAGGAAACAAAATTAAAGGAAAGAAACACTATCCTAGATAACTGTTGGGTTTATTGTCTCCCAACAGGACTTATTCAAAATCTGAGCATTTCCTAACTGATGGGCGAATGAAACTGGAAATGTGCAGGCAGAGGTTCATGGTCGCACTGCGGTAGCGGGTACCGGAACGGAGATAGAACATAAGCCCCGATACCTGTATACGTATAACTATCGGAAGTGTCGGGCATGGGCAGAAAGTAACTTGGGAAGCTCATCGGCTCCAACTCCATCTGCATCTGGTTACAATAAGTCCGAGGCCGCATTACAGGCCCTTGTACTGATTGGACCAATTCCACAATGTGGTCCTGCATGGGAGTAGACACGAGAGCATGGTCAAGAAATAAACAAGAAGAATAACATAAATGGACCTCGATCTTGGGGATGATCCCGGAGTCATCCCCCGTCGGCGGAATTGTGGATGCTTCCAAACAGCTGTCTAAGCTAGTGCAGGAATGTTCTGAAGTTGCATCTGCCTCGTCCATGCCTCGGGCATCCTCATATGGGATGGAGGTCACAACCTCTGCCACAGAGTCGTCCTCCTCGACTGGATCTAACAAAATGCGGGAAATGCTAATTTCCACCTGCGATTCAATCTCAGCAGCACTGTCAGAAGAAGAAAGAATGATATGGAAAGAAGAAGGTGAAGATACGAAGCTTGGTAGGATGTTGAGAGCTGGCTCTTCACAACTAAAAGATTCTATGCTAGGTGAAGTATGCACTTCAGGAGTATAAATAGCAGTGTCGGAATGGGGATAAGCGCATGTATTGGTGCACATACATGGGATGTCTTCTCCATAACATAGATATGGCAATGTCACATACCCCGATACAGAAGGGGTGCGGCCCAAGGTTGAAGTGGAGACAATCCGAAAATCCGGCTCGTCATCCACCGCTAGCTCAGCTAGGTACGCGGCGCAATCCTTCAATGCATGATCCCAGCTTTGATAAAAAAGGCACTTCTTAGCTGGCTTTGGCGGTGCAACGGGTGCTGAAGCTGAATAAAAGTAGTGCGGCAATGGCTCCGCAGGTCGGTAGCTAACCGGCTTATGTCGATGATATGTCGATTCATAAATTTCCTGGCTACTATACTTCTGAGGGCATTTGTCGCTAGCATGAGAGATGTCTCCACAATGACAGCAATTGATATTGAAATTGGCCCACATTGCAGCGATTTCAAATATAAGGGATACAACTACTTGGCATAGATTCTGCGAATAAAACTAACAATTCCATCTGACGGAATAACAAAACAAGAGAAAAGGGATCAAAATCAACAAAACAACTCGTATCACGAAATTCTCAGTCATCTGGAGTCGCTCTACAGTTGCATTCCCCGGCAACGACGCCAAAAACTTGATGCGTGTAACACGGCAAGCGCACCGGTCGCACAAGTAATAAAGTTTTGGGAATAAATCCCCAAGTGTCGGTCTCTTGAGGAATGCAATTAGCGTAGATGGCAACAGTACTGAGAATATCGTTATGAGAGTTAAAAATAGAACAAAAAGGAAATAGCGGACTAGGGAGATTGTGGATGTTTGATCTACTGAACTAGTAAAATCTATGTGGGTCGACGGCACCGCTTCGCAAGGTGAAGTGGGTTTGTCGGCCGCTATGCCGAACGTCGGTTGGGCGAGTGGAAGGGAAACTAATGGATTGTAGCATTCTTGTGTGGATTGCAATCGGACAAGGCACAGGAATGAAGTGGATGTGGGGTGAGCGAGGCGCATTCACAGACAGAACTCACAAGCATAAGAAGAAACTAACATTCCATTAACTAGAAAGTAAACTTGATGTTCAGGGATGGAAATGTTCGTTACACTGCTCAAAACATTCATAACACAGAGGAAGGGGAAGAGGAGTAAACCAAAAGAGAATGAAGATCCACCGCGGGTCGTGGCCGGAGTAGCGAGTTGTCATTCCGCTTCCGGGCTCAGTCCAAGGAGGCTTCCGGTACCAACGATCTGTCACCTCGAAGGCCTTTAAGTCCGTTCTCTAGGTTATCTAATTCACCAACTCTGCAGGAAAGCTTGGAGTTGAAGTCACCAATGGCTGAGGGCTTCGCCGGAGTGTTGAAAAGCTTCGGAGTAAGTGGAAATGGCTTCCCGACGAAGGTGGAAGTGATGGAGCAGCTGGAGAAGTGAAAAGGCGATTCCCGCGCACTCTCCGTTCGCAGCAAATGACAGGCGTTGACCTAAAACGCGGAGCAGGGCCTTTTATACAGAGGCAGCAGAAGCAGTGCGCACGATCAGTGGCGCACGACCAGTGGTCGTGCGCACTGTAGGTCGATGATCGTGCGGCTTTTCCAAATAAACCTGCAACCTAGACAAGAAACATCAGCATAAAAGCGCACGAGTAGTGGCGCACGACCAGTGGTCGTGCACACTATGGCCAGTGCTCGTGCGATTACCGAGACAGGGTTATGAAAAAGGGGGTGTAATGCGCACGAACAGTGGCGCACGACCAGTGGTCGTGCGCAGTAAGTCTAGTGGTCGTGCGCTTACCACATGCTGATTCTAAAGAAAATGTAGAGTAGTGTGCACGATCGGGTGCGCATGACCAGTGGTCGTGCGCATTAGATCCCCTGATCGTGCGCAGTATTCCTGTTTCACAACCATCCCGGAACACGCACACAACCCCTGTACCAGCAGAAGGGGCAAAAAGGCCACCAGAACGTGCACACCACATCCCCGAGATAGGGCTAGAGAATAACAACAAAATGGAAACACAGAAAGCACACAGAAGCGGGCCTACAGTGCACTTAATCATGAAATAGGTACATAAACACAAATAAGCAATAAAGGCTCTCAAGTGTAGTGCTAAGGCGATAAAACTAGCCCAGATGAGTCCAAAAATCAGTGTAAAATGTGGACTCATCATGCCCCGTAGCATCGTGAGTGACCGAGATGGGCGGTTCACGTCCAATGATTGGAGGCTAGTGCAGCAAATGTTGGGAACAAAGCTGAAATTCAGCACAGCCTTCCATCCGCAAACGGATGGGCAGACCGAGAGGGTCAATAGAACTATGGAAGACATGCTTCGCATGTGTGTCTTGGATTTCGGAAAGCAATGGGAAGACCACCTTTATTTGGTGGAGTTCGCATACAACAATAGCTACCAAGCGAGTATTTAGAAGGCGCCTTTCGAGGCCCTATATGGTAGAAAATATCGCACGCCGTTGTCTTGGTTAGAAACGGGTGAGTCAAAGTTGTATAAGCGATCGGAAGTGGAGGATGCTACTTCTTTGGTGAGAACCATTCGGGAGAGGTTGCTTATCGCTCAGGACCGGCAAACAAAGTACTATAATGCCAAGCACAGGAACGTGGAGTTCGCTGTGGGCGATTATGTATACTTAAAGATCAAGCCGTTCAAGGGTGTCTCGCGGGTGCGGCGATTGAAAAAGCTAAGCCCGAGGTACCTTGGACCGTTTGAGGTTCTGGAGCGAGTTGGTGAAGCGGCCTATCGGTTGAAACTCTCAGTGGAGCTTAGTGGTTTACATGATGTATTCCATATTTCGGTGCTTCGGAAGGCGGTGCAAGAGCCTACGCAAGTGATCGCAGTTGATCAAGTGCGGGTGGATAGTGGGCTGACGACAAAGGTCAAGCCCGTGCGGATTGAGGACTCGGAGGTCAAGCGGCTACGCAATAAAGAGATCAGGATGGTCAAGGTCCGGTGGGACAATTGCGGTCGTGAGGAGCTCTCTTGTGAGCGATAGCAGAGTATGCTTGACGAATATCCGGAGTTGTTCCGCTCAGGTACAAATTTTGGTTTTGTACATGTCTTTCCTTTATATAATTTCGTGGACGAAATTCTTTTAAGAGGGGGAGAGTTGTAACGCCCCGAAACTCAAAGGAGCGACGGGGGACGTTTTGGGCCAGTTTGGGTTCTGGCTGCAGGCACACGGCCTGGGACACGGGCGTGTCCCAGGGCGTGTCAAGCCTGTGTCGACACTGAGACGGGAAGTCGACACTTTGGTCTCGACATTGTGTCGAGACTGGGCACACGGCCTGCGACACGGGCGTGTCGCAGGGCGTGTCGACCCGTGTCGACACTTAGCCACGAAGTCGACACTCTGCTTTTGACGAAGTGTCGAGACATGGCACACGGCCTGTGACACGGGCGTGTCGCAGGGGGGGTCGACACGTGTCGACAATCGTCCCGGGAAGTCGACACTTTGGTCTCGACATTGTGTCGAGACAAGGCACACGGCCTAGGACACGGGCGTGTCCAAGGCCGTGTCATCAGGTCGACGATCTTCGCTCGACGAAGTGTCGAGTGTCGAGACCGTGTACACGGCCTGTGGTCCAGGCGTGTTGAGGTGACACGGGTAGGGACACGGGCATGTCCTAGAACCCGTGCAGTGCTCGGGTTGATTTCAGGGAAAAATGATGGGGGTACACGGCCGGCCACACGGCCGTGTCACATGGAACACGGGCGTGTCAGCTCGAACACGGGCGTGTTCGATACCCGTGTGAGGTTCCAGGAGAGCCGATTTTGACGGCGAATGAGGCACACGGCCCTGGACACGGGCGTGTGCCAGGCCGTGTTCGGTCCAGATTCGGCATTTCAGTCCCGAATCAAAGCCGTTCGTTTCCTTATTTTGAGATCCAACGGCTGGGGGTTGTTCCTGAAGGGATATACCCGGGATTGGACTTAGAAACCCTCACTTTTCTTAAGTTTTCATCTTTCTAAAACCTTAGAGAGAGAGGAGAGCCAAGGAAGGAAGAAGGAGCTAGATCCCGCCATTGGAGGAGCTTCGAAGCTCCAAATCGCGAGCCGACTCCGGATCCACGGAGGCAAAGCTAGTGCGGTGCTTTTCATCCGATTACTTTTCAATGGCGCCAAAGAGGAACGCTAGGGTAACGATCCTCATCTTGAGCATGAGTAGCACTCTTTCTTTGCATATGAAGCCCGCTCTCGCGAGTTTGCGGAGAGTTGGAGGCGTTCCTTCGGGTAGATATGTGAAGTCCCCGTTGTTTAGAGTCTGTAAGCGAGAACGGACATAAGCATGATGTGTGAAGCCTACCCGGACATGTTGGTCTGGATCGGTGATGCTGCATTGCTTAATGCCGGAGAAGACTCCGTGCTATTGGTTGTTTTTCGGGTTTTCTACGCGGTAGATTGCAGCAGGGAGCCTTGGGGACTAAGCCAAAGGTGCACCCGGAAAACTGGGCGGATACGAGATCTTGCCAACTTGGTGGCCTGAGAGCCAACTTGAACATAACCGGGTTATGTGAATTGTGATGGTTATGGGACTCGGTGGAAGTTTGACCCGCGCATATGGCTTAAATTATCGTTGCGATGTGAGCACGGGTTAGATGGAACCGTACCCGTTCTATGTCGTTCGGTTAAAGAGACCTAAAGGCACGTGGCACTTGCCGTTGGCATAGATTAGGGTTTTTGGCGGTCGATGACTTAAATTGTCGTTACCCAGGCCAGGAAGACAAATTGCTCATAGGTTTGGCCGTCCAAGTGGCGCTGGTGAGTCCGGAATGTCTATGGCTTTAATTGACGTGACATCGACCGGTTCACCAAGAATGTGCCCTGAGAGCACGGGGCGTGTGGCCGTGCGAGCCAACGTCTGTGATGAAATGGCTATATATATATTGCTCGCTTATGCTAATGAAATGCAGGGAAGGAGCATCGCCGCCCCGAGTTGGGGGCGGGATCGTTATAATTTGGTCAGCATTGCTGACCGTTGCCTTATTTTGCCACCGTGCGGTGGTTTGTTGCTTGCAGGTGCTGCTGGACCAAGCGGTCAATAGCGGGCTATAGCCCTTTTTGCGAAGCCGGCCCTCGAAGGCCCAAATGGAAGTGTTTACTGTTTTATTCATGTATGACCGGCCTGCGTGCCGTGGTTTGTAAATCATGTAATATCAAGTGAAACATTTTGTATGGCCTTAAGGCTTATATTGGTATTTGTATACATTCCTATTTTGGTTAGTGGACATTCATGCTTTAATGCTGGGTTCTTTGTTACAACTTTTATAAACTGCTTCCGCTAGAATGCTCTGTGTAGGACGTTGAGATTGGTTGGATGGTTTCCATAAGTAACCACCCGGTCTGTCTGTGGCATACGGCGTCGGGCCCTGGCCGGACCTACTGCTATATGCTATGTGACGGATAGGGGGTGTTACACTTTTGCTGAGTGTCGACACATCTCCTTTGTGTCGACACATTCTTCTTGTGTTGAGACTTTGTTGAGTGTCGACACATCTCCTTTGTGTCGACACATTCTTCATGTCTTGAGACTTTGCTGAGTGTCGACACATCTCCTTTGTGTCGACACATGTACTTGAACTTTGTTGAAGTTTGCTGAGTGTCAACACAGCCTCCTAGTGTCGACACTTTTGCTGTCAACAAAGTTTCTCTGGGTGTCGACACTGACTCTAAATGTCGACACAGATATTGTTGATAATTATTCATTGTGTGTCGACACAACCTGTATGTGTCGACACTTTTCTTCTGATGTCGACTCTGCCTTCCTGGTGTCGACACAATTACTCCAAGTGTCGACACAGCTTCTCTAGGTATCAACACAAGCCTCCTTAAGTGTCGACACATTTCTTCTGGGTGTCGACACATGAACTTAGAAACTTTTCCTGCAAACCTGCAGTTACTTAACCTGCACAAATAAACTCAAAGCACATCAAATACACCTTGATGTATATCATTGAGTAGGGTGAGGCTTCTTCAAATCAGGTACATATTTTCCAATGTACCCAACAATCTCCCCCTATTTGGAGAAGTCATAACCCTTAGTCAATGATATACACCATACATAACAAATTCTCAGTATGATGTACAACAATATTATGTGACAGGGAAAATACTTAAACATGCATGAACAGAACATGTATAAATAATTATCTTAGAACAATTAATGTAATAGATTTGAACCATGACACAATGTTCTTATAAATTCCAACATTTTCATTAGTCAAAAGTTTACATAGAATTTTAATACAAATGATTACAATTTGTAAACTTAAGAAAAGGCTATCCTATGGTTGCTCTGGTTCCTTGATTACAATCCCCTTTCCAGATTGAATCTTTGCTTGAACTATAACTTCAGTGTCATCAGCAGCAGCAGGATTCTTCCCTTTGAGATCTTTCTTTTTCAGCTCTTCAGCCTTTATCTTCTGCCTTTCAAAATAGTGATAAGGCTTGGGGAAATACTTGCTAGGCTCCTGTGCATTAGGAGGTAGCTTTCCCAGTTTAGCCTTTTCTTCTATATTGTACAATGGCCTCTTGCCTATTCTCATGTTTTCTCCACTCTAGGTCAGAATACCACTTGCCTCTATCCAGGACATTGTCCTTAGCAGCCTTCCAAGCAGTCAAGATGATATTCCTGGATGTGGGGCTCCATTGTTCATAATCTGGTCTTAATTCAGCTTGCTCTCTGAATCTTTTCTTAGATAATTGAGCCTCTTGTTCTTTTAACAAAACCTCTTGCTCTTTTAGTATTGCCTCTGGCACAGGCTGGACAACTTTCTCTATGATGACATTCTGATTTCCCTCAGGAGGACTATACATAGACTGTATCTCTTGATGTATCATGTGAAAGTCTGGTGGAGGGTATATCACTTGAGCCACTTCAGCTTGCTCTCCTCCAAGGTATGCAGGATTGATTCCAGATTCTGCAACATTGTCATCATCACATAAGGGTGGATATCCAAGGGTGGCTCTGATGGAATTTGAAATCCATTTGGCATGATCAGAGCATGCCTTGACTAATACCCTCTCCCTCTTTATGACTTCTCTCTCTATATGATCCCTCAGATCATCTTTCTGAAATCTTATCTGTGCATTCAGATAGTTAACTCCATCTTTATAGAAAGGTTTTAACCTTTGGAGCTTGTCAGTAATTGCCTTTTGAGAGTCTTCAATGGCAGTTTTAACAGCAGTTAGGCTCTCTTGCAATTGCTTGTCAAATTCAGTCTTGGAAGTAGCACTTGCTGCAGTCTGAGCAGTAGCTATATTCTTCATTTCAGTTACTATGGCATTATGAGAAGCAGTGAGATTATTATTCATCCTTATCTGGTTTTCCAAGACATAGTCTTGCTTCACTTCTAGGTCATCAAGTTTTGTCTTTATTTTCTCTTGATGTGTAGCCAGATAGACCATTGCATTTCCTCCCTTATGAAAACAATCAGTCAATTCCTTCTTGTTAAGATTTACTTCAAATCTGATTGACTTGATGTCTTGTGCCAGATCAAATTGCAGGGATTTATGCCTTTCATCCACATATTTTTCTAGAGCTTGCCTTTGCTCATCTAGCTTGATTTGCAATGCTACCATCAGAGAACTATAATCAGTAGTGGTGGCAGGCTGTGGAGCAATTGTCTGTAGGGCTTTCTTATAGTTCTGGCTTCTTCTCTTGAAGACCTGGAACTTCCTTTTCTTGGCTCTAACAGCCTCTTCATCCTCTGAAGCAGATGTGCTGACTATGTCTACTCTTTCCTTAGGACTAGGAGGTAGCTCCTTCTCAGTACTTTGTGGTTCCTCAGCATCCTTTGGCTTCTCAGTGTCTTGTGTAGCAGTTTCCTCTACATTCTCCATATTCTCCCCCTCAATATGCGCCTTCTCCCCCTCAACAACAACTATTTATTTCTCAAGATCTGTCTGTACAAGATCAGGGAATAGCTCTTCTAATGTAAATTCCTGTTGAGGAAGGGCTGGAGAATCTCTGATCTCGTCAACCACTATATCAGCAACAGATGTGTCCTCCATGACAACATCTTGGGGTTGAGGTTGTATCTGTATTTGCTGATGAACATCAGGTAATGAATCAGTCAAAACTTCATCCTCAATAGGGAAATCTAATTGATTAATTTCAGTGATTACCTCAAGAATGGTTTGGGTAGCCCTTTCACTCTCAAGAGGAGTTGGCTCTTCCACAAGTAGAGGCTCCCCCTGGAGTGGATCCAGGTGAATTGGGCTTGCTGAGGGTAGCTCCCCCTGCCTCTGTGCATCTTCTTGTCTTGCTAGAGACTGTCTAGCATTGCCAGTCTCTTCATCATCAGGAGTAAAAATCACTTGCTCTTCAGAGCTGCTGGAGGATTCTTGAGCCACAATGGCTGTCTTCTTCTTCTTCTTCTGAGGTGTGTCCTTTACTGGAGTTGGCATTTCTTTTGTCAATACTCTATTCCACCTAGAGAAGATTCTCAAATCCATTCTCCTCATGTGGTTTATCTTGGAACCTGCAGCCTGGTTCATCACTTCAGGTATACTACCATCTAGGTATAGACTCAGAATTCTTCCCAGATTGGGCTTCTTCATACTCTCTTTTATCTTATCAAACATAACTGTAGACCAATCAGTATCAAGTTTGAAGATAATCCTTGTCATCAAATTGAACATTTGAGCTGAAATTCTGTCATGTCCTCCAGGCTTGCTCCGGATGACCTTGCCAACTATTTCAGACAAGAATTTTCCTTGGATGTTCATCCCTTTTCTGTTGAAAACAGATCCAATTTTCAGATTTGAATACATTCCACACCATCTCAATGCCTCTCTAGTCTTTGAAGCAGATACATCTTTTTCTTCTTTTATTCTTGGTAGTTGAAGTACCTTCCTTAGACTTTTCTGTGTGACCTTGACTTTGGTTCCATGAACTCTGGATTTAATCTTGAATCCGGTATCATCATGTGATGCTGCACTCAAAAATTCAAGAACCACCTTCTTCCAGATCTTGATTGGTTCTGATACAAGGTATTCCAATCCAGTCTCGGCAATTAGGGTTATCACACCTTTGATTTCGGGTTCCGCGTCATCAAAGGCGTGTCGCACGAGTTCATATCCTTCATTAATGTTCTCTTCTAGCTTGGGCGCCATTAGGGTTTGAAGAAATTTTGAATTTAGAGAAGCGAGATATCGACACACAAGTTTGGTCTCAAAACTTTGGTGTGCGTGTCGACAAACAATGGCGAAAACCTATTTATACCTTTCTAGAATCGAAGATGAAAAGGCGCGTCAAAATACTTAAATTGTGTCGATACTGTTGAAAAGTGTCGACACTTACTTATAATGTCTCGACAACTATGTGTCGACACAAGTATAGTCGACAGAATATATGTGTCGACACTTATATATGTGTCGACACCACTTAGCTCGACACTTAGTCGAGACTTTACTAGACTAATTCTGTGTAAAGACTAAGTGTCAACACCACCTTGGATGTGTCGACACCTACACTGCATGTGTCGACACAAATTCTCTGAAGTGTCGACACAGACTACCTAGATGTGTCGACACCATTTCTCTGAAATGTCGACACCACTTTTATGTGTCGATACAGACAACTCTTTGTGTCGACACCATTTTACTTAGCCAATTTTGTAAACTATTCTAAGTTGATCATCCCTAATTCAATTTTAAATTTATTGAATTTGGTTTCATCTAAGGGCTTAGTATACATATCAGCTAACTGATTTTCTGTTTTAACATACTCTAGGGAAATATCTTCTTTTTCCACATGTTCTCTTAGAAAATGGTACTTTATTTCTATGCGCTTAGTCCTACTATGGGAGACAGGATTATTTGCAATAGAAATGACACTAGTAGAATCACAAAATAAAGGTGTTCTACTTACTTGAATACCATAATCTTCTAGCTGGTGTTGTATCCATAGTAGTTGTGCACAGCAACTTCCTGCATCAACATACTCTGACTCTGCTGTGGAGATAGCCACACTGGTTTGCTTCTTGCTACTCCATGACACCAGCCTTCCACATAGGAATTGACAGGTACCTGTGGTACTCTTTCTATCTTTCTTACAGCCTGCAAAATCTACATCTGAATAACCTGTCAGTTCAAAATCTCCAATCCTAGGGTACCAAAGGCCTAGATAAGGTGTGCCCTTAAGATATCTCAAAAATCTTTTGACTGCTGTCAAATGAGATTCTTTAGGGCAAGCTTGGTACCTAGCACAAACATATGTAGCATACATGATATCTGATCTACTAGCAGTCAAATACAATAGAGAGCCAACTATCCCTCTATACAAAGTTTCATCTACAGGTTTCCCTGCATCATCTTTTCTTAGAGACATGCTTGACCCCATAGGAGTTTTCATGGTAGTGGATGATTCCATACCATACTTCCTTATCAATTCTAGGGTGAACTTAGACTGGCATATGGATAATCCATCTTCAGTCTATCTAACTTGGAGACCCAAGAAGAACTTAAGTTCCCCCATACTGCTCATTTCAAATTGTCCTTGCATTAGTTTTGCAAACTTTCTGCAAAGACTACTTTCTATAGACCCAAATATGATGTCATCTACATATATTTGGACTAAAATAATCTTACCTCTGGATTCCCTAAGGAATAGAGTCTTGTCTATTTTCCCCCTTGTGAATTTATTCTCAATGAGGAAACTAGACAGGGTTTCATACCAAACCCTAGGGGCTTGTTTTAACCCATACAAAGCCTTCCTAAGTCTATAAACATAATCAGGTTTAAGAGAATCTACAAAACCTGATGGCTGCTCTACATAGACTTCTTCATTCAAGTTTCCATTCAGAAAAGCTGACTTAACATCCATTTGATAGATCTTAAATCCTTGGAATGTTACATAGGCAAGGAACATCCTTATTGCTTCCAGTCTTGCTACTGGAGCAAAGGTTTGATCAAAATCAATACCTTCTTCCTACCTATATCCTTTAGCAACTAGTCTAGCTTTATTCTTTATTATAATTCCATTCTCATCCAACTTGTTCCTAAAGATCCACTTAGTTCCAATAATGTTGTGGCCCTTTGGTTTAGGAACAAGCTCCCTGACTTTGCATCTTTTGAACGGGTTCAGCTCCTCTTGCATTGCCTCAATCCAATGAGGGTCTAGGATTGCTTCTTCAAATTTCTTTGGCTCTACTTGGGATAGAAAGCTGGAGTAGAGAACTGAACTTAGATTCCTGTTCCTTGTTTGTACCCCTTGTCTGAGATCTCCAATAATTTGATTGGCTGGATGATCTTTTAAATGCCTATTTGCTGGAGGCAGCCTTTCTTCTGGTTGTACACCTTCAACTTCTTCATTCAGCTGCTCCTCTTAGTCTTCTTCAGCAACAGGAGTATCTTGTACTCCCCTGGATAGCAGCCACCTTCTTCTACTTGCTGATTTGCAGTAGAACCTTCTGCAATAGTAAGCTTGTCCATCTTCTCAGTTACACCTGTAAAGTTGCAAACACTTCTAGGCAATTCATTGTTGAGTCTAGCTTCATCAAAAATTACATGAACAGACTCTTCTACAACTTGAGTAGTCAAGTTGTAGACCCTATAAGCCTTACTGTTGTTGATGTACCCAACAAAGATCCCCTCTTGGGATTTGACAGCAAACTTGGTTAAATAAGACTTACCATTGTTAAGTATATAGTATTTACAACCAAAGATCCTGAAATAGGATAGATTTGGTTTTCTGTCCTTCCCAATCTCATAGGGGGTCTTCTTGTGGCTCTTGGTGATAGTAGCCCTATTGATCACATGACATGCAATATTAACTGCCTCAGCCCAGAAATATTCTGGGAGAGATGTGTCACTCAACAGGGTTCTACCAGCCTCTATCAAGGTTCTAATTTTCCTTTCAGCAATACCATTTTGCTGAGGTGTTCTTGGTGAGGAAAATTCCTGAAAAATACCAAACGTTTCACACAGTTTTGTCATACTTTCAGACTGAAACTCAGTACCATGGTCACTTCTGATTTTGACCACTGTACTGTTCAATTCATTCTGAATTTGTTTAACAAAACTATACAAGATACTTGGTGTTTCAGACTTTTGCCTTAGGAAGAACACCCAGGAATACCTTGAGTAGTCATCAACTACAACAAATGTATAGACCTTCCTACCTAGGCTGTGAACTGGCATAGGACCAAAAATATCCATATGCAAGAGGTATAAACACCTCACAGCATCTTTGTTCTCAAGTCTATGAAAGGTGGATTTGGTCTGCTTGCCCTTTTGACAAGCTGAGCATATCCCAACATTTATACACTTAACCTGAGGACCATTCCTCACTAACTCTTTGCTAAAGAGTTGGCCAATTGTCTTATAGTTAAGATTAGCCAGCCTCTTGTGTCATTTAACACAATGTGAGACTTTCTTATCAGCTACAAGACAAATAAGAGAAACAATGTTCTCATACATAATGTCTAGACAATAGACATTTCTCTTCCTATATCCTGTCAGAATGATCTTTTGATCACTTGACCTACGGATATGACAACCATCCTTGACAAATGAGATGTCATATCCTAAATCACTCAGCTGACTTAGGCTAATGAGGTTATGTTTCAAACCCTTTACATAAGCCACTTGAGTAATTGTAATTAGGTTGCTAGAAATGTTACCAAAGCCTTTGATGATTCCTTTTTCTGAACCACCAAAGGTAACCTTAGGACCATCCTTGATTGGTGTATAGTCCTTCAGCAATCCCCTAGTTCCAGTCATGTGCCTGGAACATCCACTGTCAAAGTACCATATTGGGGCATGACCACTTGGACTAACCTGCAAAACAGATTACTTAACCTTAGAACCCAAATAATTCTTGGGTCCTTGGTGCAAGTTAGTCTGTCTCTTAACAAAACTACCTGTAGCTTTTCTAGTAGGCAGTTTGCTACTCACCTTGGCACTTGAATTATGCCAACAATCTATGGCAAAGTGCCCTACCTTGCCACAACACCAGCACTTAAATCTGTTGTACCTTTGTTTAGGTACAACCCTGGCTGTTTTATCTACAACAGGCTTCTTGTTGAGTACTGGGGCTTTGCCCTTAGATTTGGACTTTACTGTCCAGGCAGGTTTTGTAAACCCTAATCCAGTTTTACCCTTATGAGGTACAAACTCATCTATCAAAGGTAGAACAGATTTTGGTTTAGAAAAACTTGCTACAATATCTCTCTCCTTCTGAAGACTAATCTCCAGATTTCTAATTTGATCATTTTTAAATGTAATAGTCCCCATCTGAATAACTGTAATATTCTTCAGTTTGGCTATTTCATTTAATTTCTGATCTAATAACTTGTCAAAATCTGTTGCAGCCGCTTTAAGACTAGCAATCTCCTTAGCCTGAGTCTTGGCCAAGAGTTTGCTTTTCTTCAAAGCCTGCAACAATACTCTATATTCATCAATTAACTGATGAATGTCTCCTTCAGATTCAGATCCACTCACATCACTTGATGCTGATGTATCTGATTCTGATCCAGCACTAGAAATTGAACTTGAAGAACAATGTTGTACCTGACTAGGTCCAGGCTGATCCTGGATTTTGTCTCCTTCTGATAAGGCCATCAGTCCATTGCACTGAATGTCCTCATGCTCATAAATTGAGTTCATTAGCTGCATGAACTCATTTTCTTCTTCTTCAGCAAACAAGCCAATATAGGCTTCAGCTTCTGAATCTGTTTCTGAAGATGACATATCAGTCAGGCTTTTGTCTCTCTTTGTAACAAAGGACTTTACCTTTTTGCCCTTAAATTGAGTCTTCTTCTTGCCAGTGGACTCTTTCCTCTTTTCTGGACAATCAGCTATTACATGTCCTTGTCTATTGCAACAATAACATACTATCTTTGAGGATGTAGTTTTACTAGACTTGGACTTTCTCCTGACATTCCTTGATGACTTCCTGTTCTAATAATAGTCATCTTTTGTCTGTGAAGTGGATGGCTTGGACCTCCACTGCTTCTTCTTTAAAAACTTCTGAAAGTGCCTAGTAAATGCAGCAAAGTCTTCATCACTTTCACTGCTTTCTGACTTCTTGCTATCTGAAGTATCTGTCTCTGCCTCAGTAACTTTTTGAGGTGGAGATGGAGACTTGCTTTTATATTTCCTAGTGGCTTTAGTCTTGAAGGCCACAGCTCTTTCTTTGTGCTCCACTCTTGTAGTCTTTTCTTCCTCCTTTCTAACCATTAACTGCATCTCATAAGATAACAGTTTTCCAAACAAAGTTGGAGGAGGAATGTCTGCTAATTTGGCCATTTCTTTTATGGCACAAATCTTGGTGTCCCAGTCCTTTGTCAGGGATCTCAAGAACTTATCATTCAATTCATAATTGCTGAACTCTCTTCCATAGGACATCAATTCATTGACTATCCTATAGAATTTCTTGTAGCATTCAGTTATGCTATCAGGCCTGCCTTGTCTGAAGCTTTCATACTCTTGGTTTAACAAAGACTTCCTGTCTTGTCTTACCTCTTCTGATCCCTCCATATAGACTATCAGTGTGTCCCACATTTCTTTTGATGTTTTACAATGAATCAGATTCTGAAATGTGACATCATCAATTGCACTTACAATAATATTCTAGGCCCTCTTGTCCATAGTGGCCATAATTATTTCATCCTTGGGCATTTCTGAATAGTCTTTGGGAGTTCTCTGATTTGCATCTAGAACAGATACTTTCATTGGCACATAAGACCCTTCTTTGACTGTAATGTAAATTCTTGGGTCAGAGGCTTCCATAAAAAGTCTAACCCTTTCTTTCCAAATGTCAAAGATCTCCTTTCTGCAGATTGGCAATTTCATGGATCCTAGCTCTTTGCGATTCTCAGTTGAACCCATTTTCTTGATTCTTGATTATGCTGATTCTGCCTACAGGATCTTTACTCAGACTGTTATGTCCTTTTTGAGTAACCTCGCTTTGATAAGAACTAGTGCCTAAACACCTAGAGGGGGGGGGTGAATAGGTGCACTTAATCTTTTTAACTTTAAAGACAGAAACACTGAATTATTAGACCTATTTATGCAATCCTCTACAACAATTCAGCACATATAACACATCAATCACAGAATTAATCACACATAGAGAACACACAGATTTTATAGTGGTTCCCCAAGGTCTGGGTACATCCACTTTCCCCCTTCGCCTATCTAGTAGTGTACTAGATTCGGCCTAACTTCTCCACTTCTCCTCAGATCCTCAGATCTTACAACTCAGAACTCCAAATAGGTTCCTACAACTCAGAGTGATCCCACTCCTACAACTCAGGCACAAAAGCCCTACCACTCAGTCTTCACCAAGATCTACACTCAGCCTTCAACAAGGCCTACACTCATTCTTCAATAAGGCCTACACTCAGAGAAATGTATCTCCTATACTCATGCACACAAGCCCTACCACTCAGCCTTTGTAAATATATGCTTACAACTCAGATCCCTTAGGATCCTACAGAAAATAAAGAGTATAAAGATTAATAACCACAACTCTGATTGAGAAAGATGAGTTGACTGGCTTCTTGATGAGTTCTTGAAAGAACTTTGCAGAGATCAACCTCCCTGGGCTTTCTTCAAAGCTTCTTGAATTAGAACATAGTAGGGTTGTATCTCTATGCAGATGATCTTCAATCAACTGCTGAATTGAGAATTAGATCTCAATCTGAAACTTTCTTATCAGCCTGGTTCAATAGCTGTCTTCTTAGAAGGAGCTCTCTCTCTCCAACTTCTTAGATCTTCACTTGAAGGTCTTCTTCTTGTTGTGTTGTTTTTCACTTCATTGATTGCTTTCTCGATATTCTTCTGTTGAAGGAATAAGCCTTTATATAAGCTTTCTTCATGGTGACCGGCTGATCCGATTTCTAACAAACTTCTGACAGCTCTGACAGTAGCAGTTGACCGGTTGAAATGACAGCTGTCAAGTCATCCAGTCACTTCTTGAAATCTCTGTCACTGTCTGAAAGTGTCGAGACAGATAGTCTTTATGTGTCGACATAAATAGACCATGTGTCGACACAAGTGGACTAAGTGTCGACACTAGCCTTCATGGTGTCGACATAACTCCTTGTGTTGTTGAAATAGCTTCTCGACACTACTTCTTCAGAATGTGTCGACACTGATCCTGTGTGTCGACACAAGTCCTTCTTCTTCAATACTTAGTTGATTTCTGCTAAGTGTCGACACAACTCCTTTGTGTCGACACATCTTCTTGTGTTGAAACTTGCTAAGTGTCGACACATCTTCTTTGTGTCGACACATGTCTTCTGTGTTGAAACTTTTGCTGAGTGTCGACACATCTCTTTTGTGTCGACACATTCTTCATGTGTTGAGACTTTGCTGAGTGTCGACACATCTACTTTGTGTTGACACATTCTTCATGTGTTGAGACTTTGCTGAGTGTCGACACATCTCCTTTGTGTCGACACATGTACTTGAACTTTGTTGAAGTTTGCTGATTGTCGATACAGCCTCCTAGTGTCGACACTTTTGTTGTCGACAAAGTTTCTCTGGGTGTCGACACTGCCTCTAAGTGTCGACACAGATATTGTTGACAATTCTTCATTGTGTGTCGACACAACCTGTATGTGTCGACACTTTTCTTCTGGTGTCGACTCTGCCTTCCTGGTGTCGACACAATTACTCCAAGTGTCAACACAGCTTCTCTAGGTGTCGACACAAGCCTCCTTAAGTGTCGACACTTTTCTGCTGGGTGTCGACACATGGACTTAGAAACTTTTCTTGCAAACCTGCAGTTACTTAACCTACACAAATAAACTCAAAGCACATCAAATATAGGGTGAGGCTTCTTCAAATCAGGTACATATATTCCAATGTACCCAACAATTTTCCCCTATGTCGACATAGTGACCTGTTAAGAGAAGGAGCTCACTTCTCAGGCCTCAACTCCGTGAACAGACAATGATAGTGTGCTGGTCGCTCCCACTTCTAGGTTATGGATACACCCCAACTTCTTAGGCCTTCATACCCTAAGAAACGGGTACTCTCGATGGGAACACATCCTAACCTCGTGCGGAGATCGACCCTCTCGGCACATAACCAAACGAGTGTGAGACGGACCTCTATGGAAGGGGTAGCTAGCCCCCGGTCCTCTTCACCACCCAACAACAATAGAGTTTGTCGTCACAACTCCCGTAGTGTATAATAGGGGAAAGCCGACGAACCAGACAAATCAGTATTTATGCACCCTCCTGTATTCCCATGCATTAGATAATGAATGAAATGGCTACCTAGCAACACTTATAAACATAATAAGTAATTACAACTTGATTTGTAACGTGAGATATGTGCGACTTGATTTTTATCACATGCTTAAGCTAGTATTGACATACTTGTGCACTTGAGAATCATAGCTTCATGAATTCAATATTCTGGAATCGTTTAAACATGGTCAATGAACTCATGACACAAATATTAGCTCCAACTAAATATAAATTATTTGATGCTGGAGTCATTAGTTTTGATACATGTTGGATTGGACGGTACGTATAGCAATATCTCTATATAAAATTTCATAGACGACTAGTTATAATACAATACAGTATATGACGACAACCTTTGAGAGCTTTATATTCCTATGAAATAACTGTCCACAATTTAATTTTAAAATATTTTAAGATTAAAAAGGCTCAAATGATGCAGGCTTGCATGTTTTACACCGAAGATATCTACGGACGAACACGTTTGCCTCTCTAAAGATCAAATCCTATACTCGCACAATCGTTCTACGTAGCACCACATTAATTAATTTTATCAATTATATTCTAACGTACGGGTAGCCAAACCGCTTAGGATCGAACAAAGGCTATAGGATAATGTTCTTTCCGGCTAAAAGGACCCGCCCGAGCCGAACGAGCGGTGTTGTACCAAAAGAGATCTACCAAATAAATACGATTTGGAAAAGGTAGATCTCTCCCAATAAAATAAAACGAAGGTTCGCCAAATCTTTTTTCAAAAAATAATTCAATCAAGACAAACACCAATCAATCGAAGAAACCACGATTAATTAACGATTCAAAATTCAACGCCAAGAATCTACCACCACAGGAATTAATTTAGGAAGTGAAACACACAATAAGTAGAAAGGATTTGTTACCCTATCAGAATGGATGATTCCGATTTCTCTACTTGGATCGTTCTTCAACGGCTCTGCCGAAGTCACGCCGGTTGGAGAGAAAATCGTCCGCCTTCGTCGCTTCACGCCGGAGTTGGTCCACAAGGGGAGTTCTTCTTGCCTTGGCCGAATTTCTTTAAGGATGAGGGTGACAAATTTTCTTGTTGGTGGTCAGTTTGGGAGAGGAGGAGGGAGGCTGTTTTGTCTAGGGAAAATGAGTAGGAGAGGGTTGTTAAGGGGAGAAAAGAGGAGGGGAAAAGGGGAGGAGGGTGGCTGAAATTGCAAAGGAAGAGGACGAAGAGAGGGGCGGCCAAGGAGGTGAGGAGAAGGAGATTCTTAAGAAAAGTTATGGTTTTCTTTTCAATCATTCACTAATTCAATATGGCAAATATCATGGCCTATATATAGGCTTACACCACTCCATCTCCCTTCATTCAAAATTCAAAATTCAAAATTCAAAATTCATAATATGATGGTTATATGCACCCATCATAGCACATGAAATGAAATAATTTAAACACATGATGGTTATAAGCACCCATCATTACACATGAAATGAAAATTAAAACATGAAATAAATGTTTAAAATAAAATTGCTAAAATGATAAAATTTTTAAAAATATATAATTATAATTATTTAATTTATAATTATATATTTTTATATAATGGCGGCGGACGTCGATCCCATCCTCGAGCTTGCGGCAGCGATCGTCCCAATTGACGAACTCTCTCAAACAGGGATCAATGGCGGCCGTGTCAGCAACGTCTCCATCAATCCTCACCCGCTCAAAAGTACTCATCACCGATGAGTTGGTCTGAATGCACCAATGCGGGAGAGCAACATCCAAACGAGCCATCTCCGATCCAAGAAACCAAGAGTCATCGGAGGCCAGACAATCATGCCACCAAATCAAGTAGTGGCAAACATCACCACATGTAAAGGAGAGAATTTCAACCTGGAGTATCCTATCATGCAAAGAGATGGTCCTGGGGAACCTTGGAAAAGCATTAGGCAATAAAGGAAAACAAGTTTCTACATCAACAACCAACATACCTCCAGTGAAGACCGATGAAGATAGCGATCTAGGCATAAGCTCACAACCCAAACCCTAAGAAAACAAAGTGGACCCCAACAGTCAGGTAGATAATTCAAGTGGTGGAGAAACATATGACGTTAAATTAGAAACATTAAAAATAGGGGTAATACCCCAATCAGTGGATAACTTCAACTAATATGCGTATTCTCCTAATTTCATTAATATCCAAAAAAGGTCAAGTTCGCCAACTCGCCAACATTCTATAGTGCTCGAAGGCAACCATTTAGGGACAAGATGCACCAAAACTAAATCGCAAATCATATAGTGAGACACTCTTTTATGTAAGCTAGCATGAAATTGATAAGATATAATTTGTATTGCTAGCGTTTCACTAATGTGCTTATATAAAATGTGATCATGAGAGGCATAAACTAATGCAAGTTGACTTGTCTTATAAGACAGTTGTAACGAAATCAAGTCAAAAGGCACTTGTGCTTTAAATCTGTACATGATCTCATTCGGCGGGTAATAAGCATATAAATAATAATAATACGCAACTTGATTGAATAACTTTGTAAAAGTGCGCCTAAATATCTTACTACCATGTGGTGTGAACTCATATGCTACGTGACTCAACCCAAATACGGAGGATAAAGGGGTTAAGTCAGGGGGCACGGGAGCCATATAATCAAAGATGACTTTTATTGGCTCAAAATTCGCAGTTCTAATTTTATAATTAATATTTTCACGCTTGGCATGAAGATATGCCAAGGGAAACCACTCATCATAAATACTAAAAGAGTTGGATGCTTCCGGATGTGACAAGAGGTGCGAGCGATACAACTCCTGGGGGAAAACCTTGGTCACTAACGTGTGGGAAAAAGGGTCACCAAATGGCGGTGGGTAAATATGTGCGACCGGGTGTGGGATATGGGTATGTGAAAGAGACCAACATCCAGAGGCACAATAGCTAAAGAATCAGAAACATACGGGGATAGAACCGTAGCTAGACACACAGAGAAATGAATAGCCAAATGTGTCGCTTAGTCAGATCTACGCGGTGCGGTGAACAGAACAAAAACTAGCACGCTCAACGTACTAATATCTAAGTGTTGAGACAATGCCAAGGTAGGAACTAAAAGAGTGGGAGTGTCACAATAACTCAGTCTAGGACTACCGATGCCAAGTCCTAAATCGTCAACAAATGTGGGCTCATATATAGGAGGAAGGGTCTGTAAAATCAAACCCAGGATAAAATCCAAATCAGAATAACTTTCACCGATCGGTGATAACTTCAATGAACTCTCATCCGGGGGTAAAACCAAAGAATCATTCAAAAATACCACTTCCTCGCTTGCAATTTCTTCCAACACACTAGACAAGTCTTCCAATTCAGAATCAGTATAGGCCTCAGAAATGGGCAAAATCGAACCCGACATAAATTTTAATTCAGAGTGAACTTCAGATAAAGGAGATAACAATAAAGAACTATCGTTTGGGTTCATAGCACTAAAATTATCCAAACATAAACTTCTTACATAAGGAGAGTCTTCCCAATCGGTTGGGACATCTTTTAAGTCAGGGTTGTCAATGACAATGGAAAAATCCTCACTCAAAGGCTCCTCAGGAAAGTCAGATGAAGTCTCAGTGGGTATACACATAGGCTCTAATGCGATGGGGATCGTATCCGGGAGAGGGAACTCAATACTAGGGTGCACAAACAAAATGCTAGTAGGGCTCGTAATAGGCCAAAAGATACTCTCACAGCTTGGACTATCATCATCATCCCAAACATCGCCTTCTAGATCACTAAGGATTCCCTCACTTTCAGAATTGTCAGACTCGTCGGGCACTATCGTACGTGAGGGGATACTCTCACCTAGATGGTCAACTTCATCATCCAGAGATTCTATATCAACATCAGAATCCTCAGAGGTACTAGTCACTATCTCTAGGGGATTAGATGTCGAGTCTAACGGAGGCATAACCCTAGTTGTAACATCTATCGAGTCCACAACAAATGACCTATTAGGAGAGGTTTCCCTAACGTGGCATGGTGGTCCTAATATGACCTTTCCGATCTAACACGAGTGAGCTTTATTCCTAGGAAGGTGGTGCTTTTCAATTTCTAATGTCGTGGTGAAAGTGGAGTCTAGATCGGTGTGCTAATAATGCAGTAATTTAACGTGGATGTAGGGGTTTAACCCCTTACAAAACCTAGAGAGGGTGATCTCTGGCAACTCCTTCACACCACTTCTAACCATTATATCCATAAAAAGATGCATATAATCCGAGACCGACTTATTCCCTTGTTTAAGGTTAGTCAATTCTTCAGTTATCTATCGCTTGGTCTGGACATTTGGTTTATAGTCATTCTTAAAGGCTGGTGTGGATCTATTGTCATAACTATACTCACTCATAGGATTAGTATTAGAAGGATGAAGGTAGGCGGGATCAAATTGATCCGAGAGTAGGCTACGCATGTGTGGCCAAGCGTAACGATAGCTACCAACACGACGCTCTTCATTTAACCAAAAAAACTGGGCTTGACCTACTAGTCGCTCTCGGGCAAAGTTAACCTTTTTGTGGTCATCCTTTAAGTGGTAATTAAAATAATGCTCTAATACCTTAAGCCAATCTCTAAAAATTTGGTGACATCCTAAACTGTCATAAGTAGGATAAATGTGTTGTGCCCTAAGGGTCTGTTTAGCTGTATTCTTAGCATATAAATAGTCTAGTCGGGCAGCATATACGTCATATGCCATTTTAGTGAGAAGCAGAGAGAAAACTCAACCGAAACTAGTGCACATGCAATTAGAAATGAACCTGGAATTGTTCCCACTTAATAACTATGACGATAAAAGATTTTTTTGATTTGCTTGCAGGAAATAATATGAAATTATTAAATAATTTTTTTTTATTTTTTGCTGAAAAATAAAAATTAGGCCGCTATTTGCAGACCAATAATTAAAATTTTATAATGATTTAATAAAAATAATGGCTTAATAAAAATAAAATATTTTTTGATTTCTTACTAATAAAATGATGGGGAAATTCCAGAATTTTATTTTTTTGAATTTTGAGAAAAATTGAAAATTTTAGGCCGCTATTTGGAGACCAAAAATTAAAAAATTGATTTTAGGTTGTGCAATGAAACGTGCAAGTGCGTGTCGGCATTCTAAGTAAATTTTTTTTTCTAGGATGGTACTAATTAAGAAATTAGCACAACCTGGCTCTGATACCAAATAGATGCATGCTTGCACGTTTGACACCGAAGATATCTACGGACGAACACGTTTGCCTCTTTAAAGATCAAATCCTATACTCGCACAATCGTTCTACGCAACACCACGTTAATTAATTTTATCAATTATATTCTAAATTACGGGTAGCCAAACCGCTTAGGATCGAACAAAGGCTATAGACTAATATTCTTTCCCGCTAAAAGGACCCACCCGGTCCAAACGAGCGGTGTTGTACCAAAAGAGATCTACCAAATAAATACGATTTGGAAAAGGTAGATCTCTCCCAACAAAAGAAAACGAAGGTTCGCCAAACCTTTTTTCGAAAAATAATTCAATCAAGACAAGCACAAATCAATCAAAGAAACCATGATTAATTAACGATTCAAAATTCAACGCCAAGAATCTACCACCATGGGAATTAATCTAGGAAGTGAAACACGCAATAGGTAGAAAGGATTCGTTACCCTATCAGAATGGATGATTCCGATTTCTCTACTTGGATCGTTCTTCAACGGCTCCGCCGGAGTCACGCCGGTTGGAGAGAAAATCATCTGCCTTCGTCGCTTCACGCCGGAGTTGATCCACAAGGGGAGTTCTTCTTGCCTTGGCCGAATTTCTTCAAGGATGAGGGTGACAAATTTTCTTGTTGGTGGTCGGTTTGGGAGAGGAGGATGGGAGGCGGTTTTGTCTAGGGAAAAGGAGTAGGAGAGGGTTGTTAAGGAGAGAAAAGAGGAGGGGAAAAGGGGAGGAAGTTGGCCGAAATTGCCAAGGAAGATGGGGAAGAGGGGGAAGAGAGGGGGTGGCCAAGGAGGAGAGGAGAAGGAGATTCTCAAGACAAGTTAGGGTTTTCTTTTCAATCATTCACTAATTCAATATGACAAATATCATGTCCTATATATAGGCTTACACCACTTCATCTCCCTTCATTCAAAATTCAAAATTGAAAATTGAAAATATGATGGTTATATGCACCCATCAAAGCACATGAAATGAAATAATTTAAACAACACATGATGATTATAAGCACCCATCATTACACATGAAATGAAAATTAAAACATGAAATAAATGTTTAAAATAAAATGGCTAAAATAATAAAATTATTAAAAATATATAATTATAATTATTTAATTTATAATTATATATTTTTATATAATGGCGGCGGACGTCGATCCCATCCTCGAGCTTGCGGCAGCGATCGTCCCAATCGATGAACTCTCTCAGACGTGGATCAATGGTGGCCGTGTCAGCAACGTCTCCATCATCAAAGCACCTGATCTGTTAGAATATAACCTGCGGACAATAGTTTGCACAAAACTATAGCTAAAGCAGTGTATCTTATAAGAATATTTCTAGGTACCAAAATTGCACAGACATCTTAACCTAGCACAAGGTATAAAAAAACATACATAATCTTGAAAAGATAAATACTCATAAATAAAATAATTGTCCTATTCGTTCAGTCATAACAGAAAAAAAACATTAATCTTCATGGATACATGTTTGCATAGCACACCGATTAAAGCAATAAAACATTTTTACCACTAGTTTTTCTCTATGTGATTAGGCGGCCAACAAAAGCAGAAATCAATACGTTAAGTCCAGATTTATACCTTCCATTTGGGAGATGTAATTATATATATTTCAACACCATGATTGTGCACAGTTAAATAAAAAAAACCCATTTACTTTCCCTGCTCCATACGATGGCGGCGTGCGGGAGATAACATGTGGCCAACTGGAGCCACCCTTGTTCCGACCATCACTCTCGAATGGCAGCGCCCGGGAAGGTAGCTCCGATGAGGTGTCAGCCGGTGGCCGAACGCCGCCGGCGGGCCAAAACCTGGACGGGAAAATCCTTCCAAGTCTATGGTGGCAGCATGCATGCTGCCACCATGAGCCTTTAGCTCTGCAACGTGCAGTGCCTCCCCACTAGCACCGGTTGGATTTTAACCCGACCACCACCTCAAATGGATGCGCCAGGGGAGGGGCTCCGGTGGGGCGCCTACCGGTGGCCGGCTGTCGCCGGTGGTGGCCGAAAAATAATTCATATATTTTTTTCTCTGTTTCCTGTTTTTGGATGGAGGATGCCGTCGGAGCGGATTCTGACGGGTTCCTCCGCCTCAAGGGCCATGAGGGAGGGTCTTGGAGTCCTTATATCCCCTTCACATGCCCTGTAAGACCCCCCCTCCCGGATCCCAAAACACAGCACGAAGGTGGTCTTATGCCCAGAACAGCCATCTTGCGGTAGTATTAGCACACGGGCTAACCTGTACCACAAGACGCATATTCTGCCGGCTACAACCAATATCAATATATGCCAACCCAACCAAAACATAATATAGAAGTCATATCCACACAAAGCATAATAGTCCAAGTACATCAAATAAAGAAGCTACAATAAGCTTCTACAAAATATCAGAGTACAACTATTATACGCCCAAAGGGCTACATCAAAGTCACTCCACACTCACATCGGTGACTGACGGTAGCAATGGTACCGTCCCTTCAGGCCTTATCGTCCTGGCCTGGCTATCTTGCTGCATAATCTGTGGCTCCTCTACCTGCGGGGTGACCTCCTAAAAAGAAAGATGTAGCAACCGTTAGTCGAAAGACTAAGTGTCTTTCACATCCGCTCCCCCGGCGACTCCTCGGCACCGGGCGGAGAAGAGAACAAGGGTACAATATATAATAAGTAATTTAGGCAGGTACAAGCAGGTAGAATAGGTACAATATGATTAACAACATTTTATTCTTGCAAATCTACAAGAGCTATAATCATCCATCAAGTATAAGTATCTACGACAGGAAAGTAACTTAACTTATAAGGATGCCCATACAAGCTTATAAGTTAAGGATCGATTTGACATAAAGTAACTCATCGTATAGGAGTGTCCATACAAACTTATACGATGAGGATCTTGTTTATGCAATGTAATTTAATGGTATGTATGCAATGCAATGACTCACCCATTATCACGCATATGCAACTGCTATGTCGACACAGACTTATAGTTCCCACTATTAGAGCAGGTAGCTAACCTTTCAGGCATCAACCATTGTGGCCAGGAGGCGACAGTAGAGCGGGCTTCTCTACTACTAAGCGGGCATCCACACTGCTTCACGTAGGACTCCATATGCCTCAACGCTAAAAACACAATAGCGGAGCCCCCCTCGCGTACTATGGCCCAACGTGAGTCTCGGGTAGATGTGCAACGAGAACCAAGCCCCGATGTGGCCTTGTTTGACCTCGGAAAGAGCCTCAGAAGAAAGCACGAGGACCAAGCCCAACCGTTCACTTGGCACGGAAGGAGCCCCGGGACATGAATACCGAGGACCAAGCACAACCGCCCAAGGTCTAACTATCAACCCCCGTCACGGTGACTACTGGCGAGCCCGTAGACCTGCCACACTATCCCTAACCAAGGATTACGACACTACGTGTAGACTCACACCGCATGCAATTCCACATCACCGTGGCACGAAAGGAGCCTTGGAGAAAGCACGAGGACCAAGCCCAACCGTCCACTCGGCACGGAAGGAGCCCCGGGAAATGAACATCGAGGACCATGCCCAATTGTCTGTTTATGACTCTTCTCCACGCTATCCAACCAGTGCGGTTAAACATCTGCACCTACATCCTTTCACAATGCTACCCGTAGGTAGACGACACTCTAAGCATTTGACTACTAGATTCGTTCTGTTAAACTATTATTCACATGGCCATAGATTAATATCCTACATTTCATTTCCAAATGATTTCAACACATTATTAACATGATGCGCATTTCTATTGGTTACCAATTTCTACCAAATCGTTTCACTTCACAAATCATTTACGTGGGATCCAATCATCACCTTCATCATTCATAAAACTATGATGGTTAACCTAAAAGTGTTCACCCAACCCCAAGTTAATTTGTTATATTGTTTCTACCAAGTCCAAATCCAATGTTATACAAAACCCAGAATTCTAATTACAGAACACTAACAGGACAGCAAATTCGACCCGAGATTCCCGAAGATACATGAATACTGGGAAGGTGTGTAAACCCTTGATGGAAAGGTCTTTCCATGCGTTACAACTTTCATGTTCAGACCACAACCCAGATTCAACAGTATCACACTTGAAATCGACTTTAAATTCCGCTGCATATAGAAAACAAATTCTGCTTGCAGGGTTTGTCGGACGTCAAATTCGCTCAGACTTTCCCGTGGCTACATACTTCGCCTAAAGTCGTGCAACCACTCGTTGGAAAGGTAGTTTCAAGGACTTCAACTTTCATGTTTAGTCAAAAGCCCAGTTCTAGACATATCACACCTTAAAATTGCTAAGAAGATCGATGCATGCAGAACACAAATTCTGCACGCATCTTAAGGCGGAATGAACGACATCGGTTCATCTTCCTCCTCAAGTCGATCTTCCCCAAATCACATCAGAAATTCCACCTCCCTTATTCACCCTCATGAGGCCATTACTCTTCCCAAAACCGTCCCCCATCTTCACATAGAAGGTTGGAGAAGTTGAAGACACCACTATCCTTAGAGCACAAGCCCTAGAACGACCTCTTACTAGAGAAATCATCATCTCACATGTCTAAACTCTTTTTAGTCGACATTTCGCCTAGATATATTTATAGATCTAGCACCAAGGGAGAGGGGAGGAAGCTCACCTCATTTCCGGCGTTTCCACCATTTCCGGCCAAGGATCTTATGACTATTCTCGGCGGCATCTGCTTCTCCTCTGTAGCGGCGGTTCTTCTCCTCTTGGACTTGCACCAGCACCTTCTCCCTCTCTACAGCAGTTATCTCAGGAAAAAGGGTTGGAATGAGGAGTGAAAACGGTTAGGGTTTTCACATCCCTTATAAGTGAAAAGTGACACGGGTAGGGACACGCCCGTGTCCATACCCATGTCCTGCTCGGCGAAGCGTCGTCGACGGTTCCAATGTCTGTTCAATACACAAACACGGGCAGGGACACACCCGTGACATGTTCGTGATCTCTGGCTGTATCCTACTCTGGACACGATTCATCGAGTTTCACTTGTTGCACACAGGTAGGGATACGTATGTGTCTCTACCTGTGTCCTCCTCGGGGCAAACTTCATCGAGCTCTGCTCGACACACACGGGTAGGGACATGCCCGTGTCTCTACCTGTGTCTTCTTCACACGGGTAGTGACACGCCCGTGTCACTACCCGTGTCCTTTTTTGGGATAACTCGAGTCGTCGACTCGAGAGTTGGTTGGATAGACACGGGTAGGGACACGCCCGTATCACTACCCGTGTCCTTCTCTGAACCTTCTCGAGTCGTCGACTCGAGAGCTGGTCTCTCACACATGGGTAGGGACACGCCCGTGTCTCTACCCGTGTCCGATTCTGGACTGATTTCTCCTCCCATTTACAAGTGCATCCCCGCTGCCAGCACTTTCCTGAACCCAAGTTAGCTCTCCTGACTCAAAAACGCGCACGAGGGGCCTAGTGCGAATCGGGACGTTACAAATCCTATAAACAAAATAAAAGATTTCGTCCCCGAAATCAAGCTAAGGCTATGGGGAGAAAAAGCATAATAGAAAATAAAATATGCTTTTTAAGAATTACCTTGAGCAAACAACTCCGGGTATTGTTTTTGCATCAAGTCTAATGGCTCCCAAATATTCTCCTTCCCATGATTAGAGCACAGCACTTTCACTAAAGGAACAATTTTGTGGCGCAAAATTCTTGTCTCGTTGTCTACGATCCGCACCGGCTCTAGTCGTGCAGACCTATCAGTCGCCACTACACCATCAGTGGTGGGGATATATTTATCGGGCCACAACAGCGCCTTTCGAAGTGACGACATATGGAACACGTCGTGGAGGTTCTCTAGCTCTGGAGGCAACTCCAACCGATAGGCCAAAGGACCAATTATTTCCAGTATAGTGTAATGCCCAATGTACCTTGGGCTGAGTTTTTTCACACCACGTACCCGTGACACTCCATGCATCGGTCGGATTTTCAGAAACGCCTTATCACCCACTTGAAACTCCACCATCTGGTGCTTTGCATTATAATACTTCGTATGCCGACTTTGAGCCTCCAACATGCGATCCCGTATTAGCCTAACCACCGCATCAGTATCATCAATATACTCAATTACCAAAGCCTTCGGGTCTTCATCTTGCACCCAAGACAAGGGGGTTCTACACCATCTTCCGTAAAGAGCTTCATGGGGCGCCATACTGATGCTAGCTTGATGGCTGTTGTTGTTGTAGAATTCTACCAGTGGTAAGAGCATTTCCCATGACTCCCCTCTATCCAACACACACAACCTCAACAGGTCCTCCAATGTCCTGATGGTTCTCTCAAACTGCCCGTCCGTCTGAGGATGAAACGCTGTGCTAAAGGTAAGGCGTAAACCCAAATACGCCTGTACCGCCTTCCACTCCTTAGAGGTGAAACGACCATCCCAGTCAGAAATGATTGTCTTAGGCACGCTATGGTACCGCACAAACTGCTCCATAAATAGGCGTACCAAGACATCCACGTGAGCCTCTTTCTTCATAGGGATGAACTGAGCTTCTTTTGTCAGTCGATCAACGATCACCCACACCGAATCATTCCCCGAGCGTGAGCGAGGCAACCCGTGAATGAAGTCCATGGAGATATCCTCAAACTTCCACTCGGGGATGGGAAATTACTGTAATAAACCACCAGGGCTCTTGGATTCCGCCTTCACCCTTTGACGGGCTTCGCAATATGTAACAAAATACCTGACATCCCTCTTCATTCCCGGCCAACACATGGTCTTCCGCAAGCCGGCGTACAACTTGGCAATGCCGGGATGCACAAAATACTGAGAGCAATGTTCCTCTCTCAAGATATCCTCCCGGATTTTAGCGTCATTGGGATTGTAGAGCAGGCCGCCGAAATAAATGAGGCCGTCTTTTAATGTATACTTGTTAGCAGTCCCATCTTCGATTGACTTGATTGCCGGGGCCAGAGCCGCATCCCTTCCTTACTCTGCCCGGATTTGGTCCCGGATATCGAAGACTATACTCATGGTCGCTAAGTACTCCGTGTATTCTTCCGAGGGAACCTTAAACACCAAAGTAATCTCCATCTCCTCGAGCACCCTAGCTAACCCATGCGCATCAACCAAGACCCTGAGCTCAAGTCCGGTATAATTCTGCTCAATGCATCAGCCACCGTGTTCGCCTTTCCGGGGTGGTAGTTCAGGGTGAACTCATAATCGCACAGAAACTCCAACCTTCGCCGTTGTCTCAAATTAACTTCCTTCTGAGTGTGAACATACTTTAGATTTTTATGGTCCGAATATATCTCGCAATGAACTCCATATAAGTAGTGTCTAAAAACTTTGAGGGCGAACACCACTGCCCCCAATTCCAAATCATGAACCAGATAGTTGAGTTCATGCTTCTTTAGTTGCCTTGACGCATATGCAATTACATGACCGTGTTGCATCAGTACCGCTCCCATTCCTTGATAAGATGCATCGATGTAAACTTGAAATCCTTCCTTCCCAAACAGAAGTGCTAGGATGGATGCAGATATAAGTCTGTCCTTCAGCTCTTGGAACGCTGCTTCATACTGGGGTGTCCACTCATATGGCACACCTTTCTTTATCAAGGAGGTAAGAGGAAGGAAATCTTAGAGAATCCTTTTACGAACTTGCGGTAGTACCCGCCAAGTCCAAGGAAGCTCCGCACATCGGCTGCTAACTTCAAGGCCAACCACTCCTTCATGGCACGCACTTTGACAGGATCAACAGCTAGCTCAGCCCCACTGATCACATGGCCCAAGAAGGCAACCTCTTTAAGCCAGAATTCGGACTTGCTGAACTTGGCGAACAAGACGTGCTCTTTTAGTTTCTTCAGTACCAAGGTCAAATGTTCGATGTACTCCTCCTTTGTCTTTGAGTAGACCAGGATGTCGTCGATGAAAACGATTGACGAAGATGTCCAAATAAGGCTCAAACACCTTGTTCATCAGGCTCATGAAAGCCGAAGGGGCATTTATGAGCCCAAACGACATTAAGGTAAACTCGTACAAACCGTACCGTGAGCTGAAAGCCGATTTCTGGATGTCCTCCTCTCGTATCCTCAACTGATAATAACCCGAGCGCAAATTCAACTTGGAAAACCAATGCACTCCTACCAGTTGATCAAACAACTTGTCGATCCGGGGTAGCGATAAGTGTTCCGCACCGTCAGTCGATTGAGCTCCCGATAATCTATGCATAGTCGTAGGGTTCCATCCTTCTTTTTGACGAACAGAACAGGGGCTCCCCAAGGTGACGAGCTGGGGCGAACAAACCCTGACTCCACCAATTCCTGTAACTAAACTCTAAATTCCGCAAGTTACTTCGGGGCCATTCGGTAAGGGGCCCTGGGTACAGGCTTGGCACCCGGTACTAGATTAATTTGAAAATCAACTCCTCTATGCGGGGGTAATCCTGGTAGTTTCTCAGGAAATACCTCGGGTAAGTCCCGCACTACCCATACATCTTTCATATCCAATGCTACCTCCTTAAACTCGAAACAAACCATGAAAACTTCTTCCCCCTTCATATGGGCTTTTACAACCTGAATCAAAGATAATAACATGCGAGGTGCGAATCTAATACCTTGAAAGATGACATCTGTGTCTCCATGTCTCAAGTAGATTCGTTTCTCCGCGCAATCATTCCTTGCGAAGTGCCAGTCCAACCACGCCATGCCCAGAATGAGATCAAACTCTGGCATCCTCAAGACTATGGCAGGGGTATCAAAGGCCTTTTCCCCAATGAATATCTCTAACTCGCACTTAGCGGTTGCGGTCATCTCAGAGCCGTCTGGGAGGCGTACTTGTCGAGCGATGCCAGTGAAGTATTATACTTCTTCTACATCTTTAATGAAGTCTTCAGACACAAAAGAGTGTGAGACACCCATATCGAACAATGTATAGGCTGGTTTCCCGCCGACCACCACGATGCCTAAGTACATACACAATATTCAATGCTAGATATCTAGAACGTCTTAAGCAATTTAGTGTTTGACATGAAAATGAGATAACTAACTATGACATACCTGCAATCACCTCCTATGGGTTCCATTCTTGTGTCATGTCCAGAGCGAACACTTGATCCCGAGCCGGCCCGAGGTTTCCTCCTCGTGGTCCTCATCCTCGACCACGCATGTGTCCCCGCCCTCAAGGAGCTGACGGAGGGAGAGCAAGAGGAGCATTCCCAAACAATTGCGGGCAGTAACGTCGGATGTGGCCCGGTTGATTGCATTCGAAGCACACCCACCCATAACGCCCCTCTGGTTGCTGAAATTGTTGAGGCTGTGGCGGTGGAGGCAACGCGAGCGGCTACGGAACCGGATGCTCCACTCTATAATTTTGGTGAAAACGTCCGCCACCACTCTGATGTCCTCTTCCTCCTCTATAGTCATGTCTTCTTCTGTTGCTAGGGCCAGCTTCCATCACGCCCTCAGCATGCCTCTTAGCACTCACCAGGTGGTTCGCTTCTAGTCTCTTTGCCATGTCAATTATTTCCGCCAAGCTGGAGTCCGCTATAAACAAAAGGGCCTGCCTCAGGGGGTCCAGCAGCCCTTTGTAAAAGTGTTTAGCATGTCCTATGTCATCCAAGTCATATGAGTCCGCAAATCACGCGAGATGTTGGAACTCTCACAGATATTCCGTAACTGATTTTGATCCTTGCTTCAGCAGTATAAACCTCTCTTCAAGTTCATCTCGAGCAGACGGGGGAATGAAGTTCTCTAAGAACACTCCTGAGAACTCTCTCCAGCTTATCTCCGTGTAAACTCGTCCTTGAAAGGTGGAGCCCATGAGGGACTTCCACCACCTCTTGGCGTGTAGTTCCAGGATGGACACCGCCAACATTACAGCCATGTTGGTTGGGCAACAGATCCCCGCCAATAGCTCCTGCACTGTGATGAGCCATTCTTTAGTGCGCATAGCCGACTCTGTCCCAAGGTAGGCGGGAGGGGAGAGAGCGCGGAAAGTGCTCAGCCAGTTTGAGCCCGGAGCCTGTTGTTGTACTGGGGTCTTCTGCGACCTAAAGGCATCCAGGATGGTCGTGGGCGTCTATCCCAACTCTGATTATTTGAACTGAATAGGTATGGAACGGGCAGGAGTGCGCCCCATCGGTTCATCGTGTACTGGAAAATACACATAGAATACAAACGTATGGTCAGGTTGGCTAATCTTAAGGTCAAAGTTGGACATACTTAGTGTGAATTATATATGGGCACACCACTGCTTCCGCTAAGTCAGTTTGTCCCCAAACTCACTAATCGAATGGGGGTGGTACCATTATTGAATGACTTCTTTAGTTGTGGATCGTGGCAAGTTGATACCATTATTGAATGACTTCTACCGTCTACAACCAATATCAATATATGTCAACCCAACCAAAACATAATATAGAAGTCATATCCACACAAAGCATAATAGTACACGTACATCAAATAAAGAAGCTACAACAAGCTTCTACAAAATATTAGAGTACAACTAATATACGCCCAAAGGGCTTCATCAAAGTCGCTCCACACTCATATCGGTGACTGATGGTAGCGACGGTACCGTCCCGTCAGGCCCTGTCGTCCTGGACTGGCTGTCCTGCTGCATAATCTACGACACCTCTACCTGCAGGGTGACCTCCTAAAAAGAAATACATAGTAATCGTTAGTCAAAAGACTAAGTGGCTTTCACATCCGCTCCCCCGGCAACTCCTCAGCACCGGGCGGAGAAGAGAACAGGGGTACAATATATAATAAGTAATTTAAGTTGGTACAAGCAGGTGGAATAGGTACAATATGATTAATAGTATTTTATTCGAGCAAATATACAAGAGTTATAATCATCCATCAAGTATAAGTATCTACAACAGGAAAGTAACTTAACTTATAAGGATGCCCATACAAGCTTATAAGTTAAGGATCAGTTTGACATAAAGTAACTCATCGTATAGGAGTGCCCATACAAACTTATACGATGAGGATCTTGTTTGTGCAATGTAATATAATGGTATGTATGCAATGCAATGACTCACCCATGATCACGCACATGCAACCGCTATGTCGACACAGACTTGTAGTTCCCATTATTGAGCAGGTAGCTAACCTCTCAGGAATCAACCACCGTGGACAGGCGGCGATAGTAGAGCTGGTTTCTCTACTACTAAGCGGGCATCCACACTGCTTCACTTAGGCCTCTGTACGCCTCAATGCTAAGAACACAATAGCGGAGCCCCCCCCCCTCACGTACTATGGCCCAGCGAGAGTATCAGGTAGATGTGCACCAAGAATAAAGCCCCGAACTGGCCTTTTGTGATCCAGAAGGAGCCTCAGAAGAAATCACGAGGACCAAGCCCAACCGTTCACTTGGCACGGAAGGAGCCCCAGGACATGAACACCGAGGACCAAGCCCAACCGTCCAAGGTCAAACTATCAACCCCCGTCGGTGTGACGACTAGCGAGCCCGTAGACCTGCCACACAATCCCTAACCCAGGATTACGACACCGCGTGTCGACTCACACCGCATGCAATTCTACATCACCGTGGCACAGAAGGAGCCTCGGAGAAAGAACGAGGACCAAGCCCAACCGTCCACTCAGCACGGAAGGAGCCTCGGGAAATGAACACCGAGGACCAAGACCAACCGTCCGTCTATGACTCTTCTCCACGCTATCCAACCAGTGCGGTCAAACATCCGTACCTACATCCTTTCACATTGCTACCCGTAGGGATATAACACTCTAAGCATTGGACTACTAGATTCAATCCGTTAAACTATTATTCACATGGCCATAGAGTAATATCCTATATTTCATTTCCAAATGATTTCAACACATTATTAACATGATACGCATTTCTATTGGTTACCAATTTCTACCAAATCGTTTCACTTCATAAATAATTTACGTGGGATCCAATCATCAACTTCATCATTCATAAAACTATGATGGTTAACCTAAAAGTTTTCACCCAACCTCAAGTTAATTTGCTACATTGTCTCTACCAAGTCCAAATCCAATGTTATACAAAACACAGAATTCTAATTACATAACACTATCAGGACAGCAACTTCGACCGGAGATTCCTGAAGATACAAGAATCTGGTGAAGGCATGTAACCCCTCGATGGAAAGGTATTTCCATGGGTTACAACTGTCATGTTCAGACCACAACCCAGATTCAATAGTATCATACTTGAAATCGGCTTTAAAGTATGCCGTGTACAGAACACAATTTCTGCATGCAGGGTTTATCGGACGTCAATTTCGCTCAGACTTTCCTGTGGCTACAGACTTCACTTGAAGTCATGCAACCACTCGTTGGAAAGGTATTTTCAAGGGCTTCAACTTTAGTGTTTAGTCGAAAGCCCAGTTCTGGCCATATCACACCTGAAAATGGGCAAGAAGATCGTTGCATGCAAAATACAGATTCTGCACGCATCTTAAGGACAAATGAACGACATTGGTTCATCTTCCTCCTCAAGCCGATCTTCCCCAAATCACATCAGAAATTCCTCCTCCCTTATTCGCCCTCATGAGGCCATTACTCTTCAGGATACCGTCCCCCATCTTCACATAGAAGGTTGGAGAGGTTGAAGACACTACTATCCTTAGAGCACAAGCCCTAGAACGGCCTCTTCCTAGAGAAATCATCATCTCGCAAGTCTAGACTCTTTTGAGTCGACATTGAGACTAGATATATCTATAGATCTAGCACCAAGGGAGAGGGGAGGAAGCTCACCTCATTTCCGATGTTTCCACCATTTCCGGCCAAGGATCTTGTGACTCTTCTCGGCGACATCTGCTTCTCCTCGGAGGCTGCAATTCTTCTCCTCTTGGACTTGCTCCAGCACCTTCTCCCTCCGTACAACAGTTCTCTCAGGAAAAAGGGTTGGAATGAGGAGTGAAAATGGCTAGGGTTTTCACATCCCTTATAAGTGAAAAGTGACATGGGTAGGGATACACCCGTGTCCTTACCCGTGTCCTGCTCGACGAAGCGTCGTCGACGGTTCCAACGTCGGTTTAATATACAAACACGGGTAGGGACATGCCCGTGACACGGCCGTGTTCTCTGGTCGTGTACTGCTCTGTACATGATTCATCGGGTTTCACTTATCGCACACGGGTAGGGACATGCCCATGTCTCTACCTGTGTCCTCCTCGGGGCAAACTTCATCGAGCTCTGCTTGACACACCCATGTCTTCTTCATACGGGTAGTGACATGCCCGTACACTACCCGTGTCCTTCTCTGGGATAACTCGAGTCGTCGACTCGAGAGTTGGTTGGATAGACACGGGTAGGTACACGCCCGTGTCACTACCCGTGTCCTTCTCTAAACCTACTCGAGTCGTCGACTTGAGAGCCGGTCTCTCACACACGGTTAGGGACACGCCCGTATCTCAACCCGTGTCCGATTCTCGACTGATTTCGCCTCCCATTTACAAGTGCAGCCCAGCTGCCAGCACTTCCCTGAACCAAAATCTGCTCTCATGACTCAAAAACGCGCACGAGGGGCCTAGTGCGAATCAGGACGTTACACGCCACATGCGAGGCCGGAACCCGCAAAGGTGGCGGAGATCGTGGGGTTGGTCTGAAGCTATCCGGAGTCGTTATCGTCGTCTCTGGTGATCGGAGACTGCGGCGGTCGACGAGAAGTAGATCTAGGGCAGAGAGGAGTCAGAGGAACTTACATTCGTGCCGTTTAGGCTAGGGGATCGACGAGCGGCCATGGCGGTGGAGTTCGCCGGAGTTCGTGGAGGAGGATCGTCGGAAGGTTGTCGGTGGCTTAGGCTCTTGCCGGTTAGGGAGGTAGGGTGTAGGAAAAACAAAAACCCTAGACTTTGAGGGGTTTATATATGACGCGTTTGTCTCTTGGGGTATTGGGAGGGGTTTAATGAGGAGTATTTTCTCCACTTTGGTGGATCCGACCATCACCAGCCAGTTCAGCCTTCCCAAGGCCCTGAAAAATGGGGGAGATGAACCACCAGCCACCTCATTGATTGGGGTTATTAAGGGGGTTTAAACCTATTAATGAGTGCTTAAAAATTACACAACTACTCAACCATAATTTATTTTAAGCCTAAAATTTTATGACATACTTCTGAAATCATAAGGTATTTTTAGGAATTAATTCATAATTTTTGAATGTATTTTCGTATTTGTTTCTATTTATTTGTTGCTTTCGACATAATAAAATCAAAATAAATAATTTTATTTAAAATAATAATTTTAATTAATACATCTCTTTCAAATATCTTTAGGGTGCTATGATAAAAAATTGAGAGAATAATAATATAATTTGCTATTTTATCTTAAATCTCCAATATATTTAATAAATTAATTACTCAAATAATAAATTAATTTTAAAATATTAATTAATTTTTTATTGGCCCATAATACTTCAATTTGTTCTTAGGGTGTCTTGATAAAATTCTGGAGTTGATAGAAGTGCACTCATCACATTTCCCATTATGTTGTCGTTTATGTGGTTTGGTGTACGTTTAGGCGGATAAAGGTGTTTTGGGCATTGCATGATTCAAGACGTTCAACTTGGTAAATAAATATCACGATGAGTTAATTTGACTAGTTTAGGATAATGACATGCTACTCATGTGTCTATCGGCCTACTAAAGGCTAATGAGTAAATATACGTAAAAATAAGGGTCCAATATTTATTTTAGTCACAAAAGACTCGTGTGACCCGGGGGCGGAGGAAGTGACTTATTGGGTCACTACTACCCAATAGGTTATCAGCCTACTATTTGGGTGCCAAAACAGCCCACAAAACCCTAGCGGGTCAAACGACACGAAGGGGTTGAGAAAATCAAAATTGGAATGTTACAAATCTAAAAAGTCTAGCAAAATTTTCATCCTCGAAAATTCGGTTGGGTCATAGTATTTTTGAAGACATAAGGAGACCATACCCTAATTAAGAGGTATAAATTTGCTATGTGTTACCTGACATGAAGAGGCCGGGGTAAAGTTCTCGCATCTGGTCCTCAGGTTCCCAAGTAGATTCCTCGATCCCGCAGTTGTCCCATTGCACTCGGACAAGGGGAACTCTCTTCCGTCGCAGAACTTTCATCTCGATATCCATGATCCACACCAGCTTGAGGGACATAGATCGGTCGGGTTCTACCAGTCCTGGAGCCTCCTGAAGAGCATGTTCGGTGCATAATAGTGCGCGCCTTAGTGAAGTGACATGAAATACATCATGCAACCCCTGAAGCTCTGGGGGTAGCTCCAACATGTACGCCACTTCACTGATATGTTCTGTGACTGTATATGGGCCCATGTATCTTGGGCTCAACTTTCATTGTCGATGGAGCCTAGATACACTGTGAAAGTGAGGGTTCGGTCTACAATACTTTAGATGGGGGGGTGAATAGAGTATGATTAAAATTTATTAGGTCCCAATTCAAAAAGGTGCTGTTACAGCTTTTGCTGTAAGCTGAAAATGTGCAGTAAATAGAAAACTGAAGTACAGATAATATTAAACCTAATCACGGCCACACAGCAAGAGCAAAAGAAAAGATAGTCAACCAGACGACACAAGAAGTTTATAGTGGTTCCCCCTCAACTGGATACATCCACTCTTCTACCACCCTTGGTAGGAATCCACTCAGGTTTTTGATCAGGTGTCTGACACCAATGGGTTTTTATCAGGTCCCCAAAAAACCAACTCAAGTCTTTTGGAAGGAGACTTGCAACCAGGAATCACTTTTGAAGGGAGATGACAACCCTTTGTACAAGTGGGGTTGAGAGAGTGATTATGTCTTCTCTGTCAACAATCAGAGAGAAGACTTATGTGGAATGATGTTAGCAAACAGCTACCCCTGAGATGTAGAATGTTTCAAGGAAGTTCTGGAGCTTTGCTGTAGGGTAATAGGTCTTCAATCAGAGTTTTGGACAAACAGTGATGCAGGATCTTCTTTACTGATTTGATATCTGTTGTGCTTGGAAGTCCTGGAGAGAATGTTGAAGAAGAAGAAGACTCTTGATATAGTATAGTTGTTCTTCTTCTGAATGAATGAATATCACTGCCTGTCACTTGTAAGCTTCAGTATCAGTTTTTGTGTGAAGCTTTTCTAGTGCTGTATGAAATCCTCCAGTCAGTCTATATCTCTGTGTTTTTCTCACTAAGTGTAATTTTTTCTTGTTCTTACGTTGTAGCACTGTGTAGGTTGCTTTCTATCGATCTACTTTTCTTTTGTGTGTATTCAAAAAATTTGAATCCTCTGTAATTAATGCTGATGCTTTGAGAATAATCAGCATTAAATCATTTCCTCAACTGTCCCGTGGAGAATCTACAAGTTATATTCCTAAAGAAGACTGTAATTAATGCTTCCTCTAACAGCTACATTCAGAGAATGTTTGAGCATTTAATCTGTCAGGAATTATTGCATTTGAGTGAGAATTGAATACCGGAAATGGCTAAGTCTGGAATCGTCGAACGTATAACAGAATTTGTCGAGCTGAGTTAACAGTTCGTTGAGCTGAGATCCTGTGTTCGTCGACCAGACTGCTTCTGTTCATCGAGCTGATAACAGAACCTGCATGCTTCAAAACCTTTGCCTTTTTTGTCTTAAGTTCGTCGAGCTGACAATTGCATTCATCGACTGGAGATCAGCAACAGTTCTGGACTAAGTCAAATATTATGTGTTGATTGATCTTCTGTGTGTCAACATAAAAACTTCTGGTGTCGACACAAGTGGGTGTCGACTGAGTAATCTTGGTGTCGACACAAATGTTCTGGTGTCGACATAAGTTTTTCTGGTGTCGACATAAGTTTTCTGGTGTCGACATAAGTTGGTGTCGACACATGCCCTAAGTGTCGACACAAATCCTTTGATTCCAGAATTCGTCGAGTAGAGTACTGAGTTCGTCGACCTGAGAAGTTGACTTCGTCGACCTGAGAAGTTGTGAACTTGAGGTCCAAGTTGGTCGAGCTCAGAATCTTGTTCGTCGACCAAAGCCTGAAGTTGGACTTAGAAAAATCTGGAGTTACCCTGACTTTAGTTTGTTGGAGTGTCCCAATTTTCGTCGAACAGAGAATGAAGATCGCCGAGCTCAGCTCAGAGAAATATCTCAAGATTGTCAAGCTGAGAACGCCTTTCGTCGAACTGCGTTTGACGAACGTCGAACTCATTTTACTTGGTCTTGAAATCTTCAAAGTCTTGAGTCTCTGATGGTTTTGTTGATAGCTGGTCCATCTGATATTGACTCTAAGGACTTGGCCTAGACTCTAGGACACAAATTTGACCCTGGCTATACATGTTGGGTCACATCCTAAGTTAGTGAACCTAGCCCAAATCAACTAGGGATCCAACAATTTCCCCCTATTTGGGTGAGGTCACTAATAGACTCAGAACATAAACATACAGATAAACAAAGCAAGAAAAAAGATATATCTGGCAGAGAATTACTAACACATGCAACAGATATATATGTACATAGGCTTTGTTTAAACAAATAACATAGTTTGAAAGCAAATGTGGAAAGAAATTGAAATAAAGTAAAGATTACTTCTTCTGCTTCTTCTGCATGAACTTGTCTTCTTTTGTCTTCTCTCTTAGCCTTGTAAAGATAATTTATCTGTTTGGATTTAAGGCCTGTACCTGTGTCATTGTCATGTCAGCTGCCCCAATAATCTTCAGTGATGTAGTTCTAGGGACAACTGCTTCAGGATGGAGCTTCATGTAATCATCAAAATTAAACAATTTGTTGGCTTTATCAAATCTTTTTAGTTCTTCCTTCCTGTATTTTGACATATTTGTATATTCTGATATGTCTTTGCCTTCAGTTTTCGTTTTATTTATCAAGGATAAACCAACAATTTCCTGGAATCTGGCCATTTTAGCAAAGTTTGCTGTTTCAGGATTTCAAAAGGAATAGGAGGGGAGTCTGGTTTTTCAGGACTTTTAGCCTTCTGATCTGCAGAGAGAGCTTGCTGTTGCTGCTGATGCTGTTTATGTTGCTGTTGTTGATTTACTGAAGAATGATATCTTTGCTGACTGCTTCCAGAGGATCTCCCTTGATGTCTCTGATAGGTTTGCATAGGGGCAGATCCCTGAGAGCTAGAGCCAGTGGCACCAGCTGCTGGAGGAGGTGGACGAGGTGGATCTTTTCTGTATCTATGAACTGGTGGAGGATAATATTTTCTGCTTCTTTTCCTCTCCTTTTGCTGGTTCTTAGACAACCACATCCATGCTGGAATTCCTTTATAAGGAGTGATATTTTGAAGGATGTAGAATGGGGTGTCATTCTTTGAGCTTGGTTTAGCAGCAGGAGGAGGAGGGGCTTTCCTTTTCTTTGACATCATTTTCTTCTTCTTCTTGGCAGCTTATTCATCTGAATCTTCTTCATCATCATCTTCATCATCTTCACTACCAGAACCCTGAGGGTTATCATATAAAGCATCCAATGCTTTCAAGGATTTATCATCAATGACCGTCTTTCTGTAGCAGGAGCAGAAGTTTCAAAAACTGGAGTTTCAGCAGTAGTTGAAGAATAGACTGTACAAGCATTAGAAGTAATTGGGACAGAGCTTTCAGCTGCTGCCTTATTTTCTTCTTCAATATCAGCCAAGATCAGCACATCTAGATCTGGCATAGGTGAGTCATCCATCACAAAGATGGGTGCTGAGATAGCTTTTGGAGAGGATGGAATAACTGCAGAGGTTGGAGCAGAAACTGGAATTTCAAAACTGTTACAGAGTTGCTTAGCAACTGCTGGACTAACAGGAGAAGTATAAGGCACAATAGCCAACTGTGGCTTAGTGAATGTTGCTGAAGGAGGATGCATATATGCAGTATCAAAAGTTGTCAGCAATTCTTGTAAATTAACTGTGGGATTGATGATAAAACCACCAATAGTTTCATCAATGTCCATATCAGTATTAATAAAATCAATTAAATCAATTAAATCTGTATCTATACAATCTGTATATGTTGTTGTGGGGACTAAAATATCTGCTGGTGCTGGAGCTGAAGTATCTGAAGCTATTGCTGCTGCTTCAACATCAGGCATCTCCCCCTGCCTGGTTTCAGTGGGAACTGAGGCCAGGCCCCTGACTGAGGAGGGGGCAGCAGTAAGAGCAGAGATTTGGGCAGATAAAGATTGAATAGTGGTAGCAAGAGGTGTAATGGCCTCTGCTATAAGGGATTTCAGAAGGGGGGTGAAGATGGTATGGATAGAGGATATGGTAGTGGTATCCAATGAGAAAGTGGGAGATAATGGTGCATTTGGTGTGGAAGATGGAGCAACTAGTGATGGAATGGAGGGTGGAACATCATGTATGTAAGGAGTGGATGGTGATGAGGATGGATTGGTGGCATCTGGCATTACAGTGTATGAGGGTAGGATATAAGATGGGATGGAGGATAAATGTGGGGGAAGTGGAGACTGTGGTGGTGTAGGAATGTAGGTGTCTTGTGGGGAAGCAGGAGGGGTTGGTTGTTGATTTTCTTGAAGAGGGGAAGATGGAGGTGGAGTAGGCACATGAGTATGCTGTTGTGATGGAGGTGTTGAAGAAATAATGAGAGAGGAAGTGAGTTGTTTTGCTGGAAGGGGTGCTGGAAGATATGGTGGAGTGGGATGAATCTCCTCAGCAGGTGTGGAAGTGGCTTTAACAGCCCTGGTGCCTTCAAAAGCTGGGGTAGAAGAGGTAGAAGCCTTAGTGGGCTTGGTGATTGTCCTCTCCCACCTGCCAAATAAGGCACAGGTGAGCCTTTTACTGGCATTAATGAATATGGTCTGGGAGACCAGTGATTCAGCAGCCTTTTCCTTGAGAAATATCCCTAGGATCCTTTCAAAACACACTTCTTTCTTGTTATTTTTCTTCTTTATCAGATCAAAGAAGATCTGAGCCCAGTCTACTTGCTTCTTATTTATTATGCACACATGACCAAGAACTGATGTCTTGTGATGTAGTCATGGGCAGTATGCTTGCCAAGCAAGACCTTCCCAACAATGTCTGTCATGAACTTGTATGCTGCAGACAAATGCCTCTTCAACAGTTTATTCGGGTTGTCACCAGCATAACCCATCAGATTGAGAATCACATTAAACTCTTCAGAATCAATCTCCAAGTTTGCTGTGCTTACAGCCTCTGCCCAAAAGGTTAGTGGCATGTATGCATCAGCAAGTAATGTACCTGCAGCTTCAATGAGTGTTCTATTTTTCCTTTCAGCTACCCCATTTTGTTGGGGAGTTCTAGGAGCTGAGAAGCAATACCTGATACCTTACTTCTCACAGAACTCATGCATAAGAAGAGACTCAAACTCTGTGCCATGATCACTTCTAATCAATGCAACATGAGTAGAGAACTCAATCTGTATGGTCCTGAGAAAATCTGTAAGAACCTTGAATGTATCTGACTTTGTTCTCAGAAATAATATCCAACTGAACCTAGAGAAGTCATCCACAATAACCAAGGTGTAGGATTTCCCTCCTAGGCTTTGTACTGCAATGGGTCCAAAAAGATCCAAGTGTAGCAAGTACAAGATCCTAGGTGAATCACTCTTATTAATTGAGTTGAAGCTAGTTTTAGTTTGCTTGCCTAATTGACAAGCCCTGTAGAGACCTTCCTTCTTATAGGGAGCAGAAGGTAGACCTCTAACAAGGTTGTCTTTAGATAACATAGCTATATTCTTAAGGTTTACATGACCTAATCTTTTATGTCACAACTCATTTTGGTTACTAGTGATATTGAGTAAACAAACATCATTTTGGCAGAAATAAAATCTTCTAGATATATGTTACCTTGTCTAGTTCCAATTAAAACAATTTTGTTTTCATTATTAATAATAGAACATGAGGTAGAGTTAAAGTGTACCTGATAATCTTCATCACATAATTGGCTTATGGATATTAGGTTATGTTTGAGTCCTCTTACATATGTTACTCTCTTTAAAGTAGCTGTTCCAACCTTTACTGCTCCATATCCTTCAGACTGGCCACTATTTGAATCACCAAAGATCACCTTTGGTCCTAGCTTGGACTTGTAATTAGATAGATTGTCCTTGCTGCCTGTCATATACTTGGAGCAACCACTGTCCAAGTACCAGGTCTGACTCACCCTTGGATAGCTCTTCACCTGTAATGAAAAACAAAAATTAATTGTTCTTGACCCAGGTCACCTTGGGTCCTTTATTTGGTTGAAATGAAAAGCTGGATATAACTGATAAAGTAGGTTGAGATTTATAACCTAAAGGGTGATATCTCCTAGGTGGAATAACCCAATCAGCTACTGGAGTGAATGTTTATTAGCTGGCTTAGAATTTCTGTAAAAGAAATGATTTATGTTTGGTCCTTCTCGGTTCGATGAGTTTATGTAAGTTCATCGACCAGAGTTCGACGAATAGGGCTGAGATCGTCGATCTCTGCTCAGAGAATGACAATAGTCATTTTCTGCGCCCCATGTTCGTCGACCTCTACTCGCCGAACCATACAAAGTTCGTCGATCGCAGTTAGACGAGTTGTTATTACTGAAGTTTGCATTCAGCATTCGTCGATCTAGGTTCGACGAACTGGCCATATTTCGTCGATCTGAGTTCGACGAATGCTGCTGAATCTTGTTTTTATTAGCTGTTTTCTGATTTATATTGATCTTGTCTATGGGTTTTGGATTGTTCTCAAACATTTGTTCTTTTATTATCTTCTCTTTTCCCTTGGCAGAAACAAATTTAATGGGTGTTGCAAGGATATTTTTCTTAATTATGGGGGCAAACCTGATGAAGCACCCAAGCCCAGCTTGCCATTTAATCTGGCATTTACTGTGCTTGTTATGTCTATCAGCTTGAGACTTCTTCCATTGAGAGATTGCTCAAGTTGTTTAGCCTCACATAAATCAGATTTTAATTTAATTATCTGCTCATTTGCTAAAGTTAGTTGATCTTTTAGTTTAAGATTTTCTAAGTTAACATATTCAAGGTTTCCTAGTTTTTCTCTAAGGGTTTTTATTTCTTTCTATGAATTAATTTAATCTAAACACATAGTTTTGAATTCAATTTTAAATGAATCAGAATTAAAATCAAAACTTGAAAGAACCTGATCTGCCTCTGACTCTGAGGCTGCCTCATCTTCAGATTCACTTTCTGATCCTGAACTGCTCCTGGAGGCATCAATTGCCATATGGTAGACCTCCTTATTTCTTGTTTCTTCCTCTTCTTCACTTGAGCAGGAAGAGGATGATTCTTCTTCAGTATCACTCCATGATTCAGCAACAAAGCCTTTGTCTCTCTTTTTGTACTTGCTGGAGGAGGGTCTACTGCTGTGTTTTCTCCTGGAGTCTTTTTCTCTGCTTTTATCCTTCTTCTAGCTTTCTGGACATTCAGAGATGTAATGTCCAGGCTTTCTACATCCAAAGAACACAACCTCCTTGGTTGGTGTCTTGTCAAATTTGGGCTTATCATCCTGTCTGGATGATTTTCTTCTGAAGTCCTTTCTAGCCATCTTATAAAATCTTTTTGCAAAGAGGCTCATTAGTTCTTCATTGGATGTTGAGATCTCACCTTCCTCTGATGTCTTGAAAGCTATACTGTGATCGTTTCTCACTAGAGTTGTTGACTTCTGTTCAGCTGCTTCTCTTGATTTAATCAACTGCTCATAAGACTTTAGTTTGCCTAGCAGAGATTCAGTTGATATCTCATTTAGTCTTGTGGCTTCTTTGATAGGCAAGATTCTTGAGTCCCAAGATCTAGGGAAGCACATCAAGATTTTGTCATTCACCTCTGTAAGGGTGATATCTTTATCCAAAGTTTTAAGCTCATTGATGATTGAGCTCAACCTATTGTACATTTCAGCAACTGATTCAGCCTCATCCTTCTTAAAATTCTCATACAGGGATATGAGATTTGAACTCCTGTCTTTCCTTTCATCAGCTGAGCCAGCTACCATTTGGTTGAGGGAGTCCCAAATGGCCTTGGCTGATGTGCACTCAATCACCTTCTGAAATATGTCATCAGATATTGTCTGTGTCAAGATGTTCAAGGCTTTTGCATCAGCCATCTTGGCTTTCCTGTAAGCATCATTATTATCTGGAGGCGGTACTGTAGTAATGTTTGTAGAGGTGCTTGGAGAAGCTGCAGGTGCTGGAGGTACTCCTGTTAAGATAGAAGCAAAAATATCTTCATCAATAGAATTCATATACAACTTGATTCTTGCCTTCCAGATTCCAAGCTTTTGCAAGTTGCAAACTGGAGGTCTGGTGCTTGCATAATCTTTGTTCTATGCCATGGCTATGGTTCTACTTTAAAATATGAACTAAGTGATATGTAGATCTAACACAGGATCTTTGGTTCAAGGATTAACTTGTGCAACCAAAGGAACCTTGCTCTGGTACCAATTGAAAGTGAGGGTTAGGTCTACAATACTCTAGAGGGGGGGGGGGGTGAATAGAGTATGTTTAAAATTTATTAGGTCCAAATTCAAAAAGGTGCTGTTACAACCTTTGCTGTAAGCTGAAAATGTGCAGTAAATAAAAAACTGAAGTACAGATAATATTAAACATAATCACAGACACACAGCAAGAGCAAAAAGAAAAGATAAGAAACCAGACGACACAAGAAGTTTATAGTGGTTCCCCCTCAACTGGGTACATCCACTCTTCTACTACCCTTAGTAGGAATCCACTCAGGTTTTTGATCAGGTGCCTGACACCAATGGGTTTTGATCAGGTCCCCAAAAAACCAACTCAAATCTTTTGGAAGGAGACTTGCAATCAGGAATCACTTTTGAAGGGAGATGACAACCCTTTATACAGGTGGGGGTGAGAGAGTGATTATGTCTTCTCTGTCAACAATCAGAGAGAAGACTTATGTGGAATGATGTTAGCAAACAGCTCCCACTGAGATGTAGAATGTTTCAGGGAAGATCTGGAGCTTTGCAGTAGGGTGATAAGTCTTCAATCAGAGTTCTGGACAAGCAGTAATGTAGGATCTTCTTGACTGATTTGATATTTATTGTGCTTCAAAGTCCTGGAGAGAATGTTGAAGAAGAAGACTCTTGATATAGTATAGTTGTTCTTCTTCTGAATGAATATCACTGCCTGTCACTTGTAAGCTTCAGTATCAGTTTTTGTGTGAAGCTTTTCTGGTGCTGTATGAAATCCTCCAATCAGTCTGTATCTCTGTGTTTTTTTCACTGATTGTAATTTTTTCTTGTTCTTACGTTCTAGCACTGTGTAGCTTGTTTTCTATCGATCTACTTTTCTTCTGTGTGTATTCAAAAAATTTGAATCCTCTGTAATTAATGCTGACGCCTTGAGAATAATCAGCATTAAATCATTTCCTCAACTGTCCCGTGGAGAATCCGCAAGTAATATTCCTGAAGAATACTGTAATTAATGCTTCCTCTAACGGCTACATTCAGAGAATGTTTGAGCATTTAATATGTCAGAAATTATTGCATTTGAGTGAGGATTGAAAACCGGAAATGGCTAAGTCTGGAATCGTCGAACGTATAACAGAATTCGTCGAGCTGAGTTAACAGTTCGTCGAGCTGAGATTCTGTGTTCGTCGACCAGAGAGCTTCTGTTCGTCGAGCTGATAACAGAACTTGCATGCTTCAAAACCTTTGCCTTTTCTGTCTTAAGTTCGTCGAGCTGACAATTGCATTCGTCGATTGGAGATCAGCAACAGTTCTGGACTTAGTCAAATATTCTGTGTTGACTGATCTTTTGTGTGTCGACATGAAAATTTCTGGTGTCGACACAGGTGGGTGTCAACTGATTAATTTTGGTGTCGACACAAATATTTTGGTGTCGACATAAGTTTTTCTGGTGTCGACATAAGTTTTCTGGTGTCGACATAAGTTTTCTGGTGTCGACATAAGTTGGTGTCGACACATGCCCTAAGTGTCAACATAAATCCTCTGATTCCAGAATTCATCGAGTAGAGTACTGAGTTCATCGACCTGAGAAGTTGACTTCGTCGACCTGAGAAGTTGACTTTGTCGACCTGAGAAGTTGTGAACTTGAGGTCCAAGTTCGTCGAGCTCAGAATCTTGTTCGTCGACCAAAGTTGAGCTCGATGAAAGCTGAGCTGAGCTCAACAAAATGTGAGCTAAGCTCGACGATTTCTGAGTCTTCCAGCATACTCTTTAATTTCACTTGTCCAATCATGGACATCCTGCATGTATGAACTCAAGGACACATCAAACACATTATGTGTGTATGTCATTGACCAGTTTCACTTCTTACAAATCTAGGACATTCGGATCAATAGACCGAACAAACTCCCCCTATTTGAAGAAGTCAAAACTTTGTTTGGTCAATAATACAAGTCATTGGCATACACAACATATTTAACATATAAATTTGAAACATGTGTAACACAATTAGAGTTTGGAAATGTTACCACAATTCTCCAGTCTGTGTGGAGAATTACTTACTCCCTATGGCATGCTACCACCCTAACAATTCTAGTGTTGCACTGCACCTGGCTTTGAGCTTCCTGCATCTTGGCTTACTCTCCCCTTTTTTGACTTCTGCAATAGGGAGTTTTCTGTGGGGTTTTTCTCCCCTATCTGTTTGGAGCTGATCACCCCACTTTGACTCAATCCATTGCAGCTGTTTCGCTTGCTCCCCCTCAACAGTTGTACACTAGCTTCATTATCTTGAGGAAGGACTTGTACTACCTACAAAATAGATAATGCAGTATATGGTAGAGGAGATAATTAAAGCTACACATGATTCAACATACCTAATTCAAATTTGAAGGTGTTGAACTTGGCTTTATCTAGTGGCTTAGTGAAGATATCAGGCACTTGCTTGTATGTGGATACAAACTCAAGGCTGATGTCTTCCCTTTTCATATGTTCTCTAATGAAATGGTACCTATTTTTTATATGCTTAGTCCTGCTATGTGAGACATGATTCCTAGCTATAGAAATTACACTAGTAGAATCACAAAAGAGTGGAGTTCTACTTATTTGAATATTGTAGTCTTGAAGTTGATGTTGTATCCACAACAACTGAGCACGGCAAATCCCAGCTGAAATATACTTTGACTCTGCAGTTGAGATTGCTACACTTATCTGCTTCTTACTACTCCAAGAGACAAGCCTTCCACCTATGAATTGATAGTAGCCAGAAGTGCTCTTACTATCTTCCTTGCAGCCTCCTAAATCTGCATCTGAATTGCCAATTAGTTGAAATTCCCCATTTCTAGGGTACCATAGGCCAAGACCTGGGGTGCCCTTAAGATATCTCGGGATTCTTTTCACTGTAGTGTAGTGAGAGTTTTTAGGGCAGGCCTGATAACTAGTACAGACACATGTTGCATACGTAATGTCAGCCCTACTTGCAGTAAGGTAGAGAAGAGAGCCAACTATTCCTCTATACAAAGTTGGATCAACAGGTTTTCCTATATCATCTTTGCCTATAGGCATACTTGAGCTCATGGGAGTTCTCATGGTGGAAGCATTTTCCATACCATATTTCTTGACTAGCTCCCTGGTGAACTTTGACTGGGATATGGATAGACCATCATCAGTCTGTCTTACTTGGAGTCCCAAGAAGAACTTCAGTTCACTCATACTGCTCATTTCAAACTTCCCCTGTATAAGTTTTGCAAACTTCCTGTAGAGGTTGTCATCAGTAAAGCCAAATATTTTGTCATCAACATAAATCTGGACTAGGATGATCTTGCCCTTGAATTCCCTTAGCAATATGGTCTTGTCTATCTTCCCCATTGAGACTTTTATCTTAATGAGGAATGTAGACAATGTCTTATATCATGCTCTATGGGCTTGCTTGAGCCCATATATAGCTTTTCTAATTCTATACACAGCAGTAGGAGAGTTAGAATCTACAAAACCTTGAGGCTCCTCTGCATAGACCTCTACTTTCAAATCTCCATTCAGGAAGGATGACTTCACATCCATCTGGAAGACTTTGAATCCTTGGTAGGCTGCAAATGCAAGGAACAGTCTGATTACTTCTAACCTTGCAACTTGGGCAAAGGTGTGTCCATAATGAATCCCATCATCCCGTCTGTACCCTTTGGCCACCAGTCTAGCTTTATTCTTTATTATAATGCCATTTTCATCAAGTTTATTTCTGAAAATCTACTTGTCTCTAATAACATTATGTCCATCTGGTTTGGGAACTAGCTTACAGACCTTGCACCTTTTGAACTGGTTCAGTTCTTCTTGCATTGCACCAATCTAGAATTGATCTAGAATTGCCTCTTCAAATTTCCCGGGCTCTTCTTGTGACAAGAAACTGGAATACAGAGCTGTGTTGAAACTCCTGCTTATGGTATGTATACCTTGGCTGGCCTCACCTATTATTTGATCTGGACGACGATCTCTCAGATATCTGACTGCTGGGGGAAACCTGACTGCTTCTTGCTGAGCACTATTCTCTTCAACTGGTTGGTCTTCATCTCCAGCTAGAGTATCCCGTGCTTCCTCTGGACATCTTCCCTCTCCACATTCTTCTTACACAGCTAGGTCTTTATCTTTTATGGAGAGCTTTTCCATTATGACTTATGTACCTACAGATTTAGGCAAGGAGCTTGACAACTAACTGTAAATCATTCTTGACTCATCAAACACTACATGAACAGATTCTTCTATAACCTGACTAGTCAAGTTATAGACTCTATATGCCTTACTGTTATTGTTATACCCAACAAAGATCCCCTCATGGGAATGAGCAGCAAAATTAGTCACTTTTGACTTACCATTGTTCAAGATGAAACACTTACAACCAAAGATCCTGAAATATGATATGTTTGGTTTTCTTCCCATCAAGATCTCATAGGGAGTTTTCTTGTGGCCTTTGGTGATAGAAGCCTTGTTGAGAACATGACAAGCAGTGTTAACTGCCTCAGCCTAGAAATACTCAGGGAGAGAAGTGTCCCTCAATAACGTTCTCCCAGCTTCTATGAGAGTCCTGTTTTTCCTCTCAGCTAACCCATTTTGCTGGGGTGTTCTTGGAGAGGAGAATTCCTGAAGAATCCCTTGCTCCTCACAGAAAGTTGTCATGGTAGTAGACTGAAATTCAGTTCCATGGTCACTTCTCATTTTGACCACAGAGCATGCAAGTTCATTCTAAATTTGCCTGACAAAATTCATGAAGATATCAAGGGTTTCATCCTTTCTTCTAAGGAAGAACACCCAAGCAAATCTGGAATAGTCAACAACCACAACAAGGGTGTAGACCTTCCTACCTAGACTATGAAAAGGCATAGGACAAAACAAGTCGATATGCGGGAGATATAAGCATCTCACTGAGTCCTTGGTCCTAATGCTCTTGAAGGAGGTCTTAGTCTGCATACCCTTTTGCCAAGCAGCACAGATACCCTCCTTGGAGCATTTTATTTTGGGACCATTTCTGACTAGCTCATCACTAAAGAGCTGACCAATGGTCTTATAGTTCAAATGAACCAGTCTCTTCTACCATTGGACATAAAGTGAGACATTGTCATTTGCAACTAAGCATATAGGGGAACTACTATCTAAGCATGAAAATTTAAACAGTAAACATTCCCACTCCTAGTGCCTGTTAAGATGACACTTTGGTCGCTTAACCTCTTAATGTGGCACTTATCCTTGTGGAAGGAAATGTCAAAACTATGGTCACATGGTTGGCTTATGCTTATGAGCTTGTGTTGCAGCCCCTCCATATAAGCCACCTTTGTGATGGTGATTATGCCATTTGAGATCTTACCAAAACCTCTGGTTATTCCCTTATCAGAGCCTCCAAAGATGACCTTACATCCATTCTTTACTGGAGTGTACTCCTTCAACAGCTCCTTTTTTCCAATCATGTGCCCGAAACATCCACTGTCCAGGTACCATTTTGGGAAGTAGGTACCTGAACTAACCTAAAAAGGACACAAATTATCTCACCTTAGGACCCCAATATCTATTGGTTCCTAGGTTCACATTAGCCTGAAAATATCCTTGCCTTCCTGCAGTATTCCTAACAGGTTAGCTACCTCTGGACACTAAAGGATTATACCAGCAATCTATAGCATAGTGGCCCACTTTGACACAACACCAGCATTAATGGATATTATATCTTCTTTTCTATTTAGGAACAGCTGTTTGCTTGACAACTCCTTGAATAGTGGGAAGATGAGCTGCTGTAGACTTCTATTTTCTTCAAGCAACAAATTAACAGAAGGAAAGTCTTTCAGTTGACTGAATTGGTCTTTTCTGAAATCCACTAGTTGCATGTCTCTTTTCAGCTAATATGCATCTAATAGCATCAGAAACTGCCATTACAGCCTTGCCAGAAGACTCACCATGAGTCTCCACTTTTGCTGTATTACTTAGATTTCCTGCAACAACATTATCCTTGAGTTTTGGGGTTAGGGAACCAAAGACAAATGGTCCAGGATGTTCCAATTGAATTTCCTCATGAGCAGCCTTAGAGGCCCTCAATGGATGTATCTTCCACCTTGGCTAGGGCCATATTGGTCTATACTAGTGGATCTGCCATTTTCCCTGTGACCATAATAGCTTCCATGGTCATACTTGTTTGAAGACAATAATACTCTCTGAAAAGGAATTTGAGGCAATGAGGCTAGAGGCACTACTGGTGCCTTCCCATTTATTTTTGTATTGGGAGTTCTAGCAGGTCCCTTGAATCCTAACCCTTTCTTACCCACATGGGTAAGTTGGGTGTCAAATAAGGTAAGCACAGTGTTTGGCTTAGAAAATTTGGTCACTAGCAATTTCTCATTTAGGAGATCATCTTTAAGTTTCTAGATAAGTTTCTCATTTGAGACTCTAACCGCAGACTGCTTGTCAATGGTCTCCTTGTGCTGGGCTGATTTTGCAGCCATGTCAGTGAGAGCTTTTTCTTGGCTTTCACACTTACTCTTAAGACTGAGAAGCTCTTTTGCTTATCTCTTGGCAAGGAGCTTGCACCTCTTGAATTCTTCAAGAAGTTCTCCATATTTGTCAATTAAAGAATTGACATCATCCTCAGAGTCTGAATCCCCTTCATCTCTTGATGATTGAGCTTCAGAATTTGAGCTAGGCTCATGACTTGAAATAGTATGCAGATATTTTGAATTTACCTGAGCTTGTCCATGCTGATCTTGGCTGCTCTCATCATTTGTAATTGCCATCAGTCCATGGCATCGACCATCTTCTTCTTCATCTTCATCCACCTCTAAGTCACTATCTGAATGTGACAGAGGGGCCCTGATACCTATCCTGGCAGTAGGATATTCCTCAGGTTCTCCTTCAGCAATAGCCATCAGCCTAATATAGGCTTCTTATTCACTGTCTGACCCAGAGGATGAGTCAGACCAGGTCTTTTCCTTCTTGTCCACAAGGGACTTCTCTTTCATCATTCCCTTGTGGTGCTTCTTCACTCCTTTCCTCTTCACTGGGTAGTCAGCCACCACATGCCCAATTTTACTGCAGCAAAAATAAATAATATTAGGAGAAGTTTGTTTGCTAGAGTTAGGAGCATACCTGTCCTCCTTAGAGGATTTCCTTCTATGCTGTGAGGAAGATGATGGCCTTCTATTCTTCCAGTGCCCCTTCTTCATGAACTTCTGAAATTGCCTGGAGAAGGCAGCAAGGACCTCATCAGATGTATGGCTATCTGAAGTGCTGGTCCTTGAGCTCTCAGAATTTGACTCAGGAGTTTTCCTGAGTGGAGTGTTCTTCCTTCTGCTCTTGGATGGTGTTTCAGCTTTGAATGCCACAGACTTTTCCTTGGCCTATGACTTACTGCTCTTTTCTTCTTCCTTTCTTGCTGCAAGCTGCATCTCATATGACAACAACTTTCCAAACAGAGTTGGAGGGGGAGTGTCGGCTAACTTGCCCATTTCCCTAATGGCACAAATATTTATGTCCCAATCCTTTGAGAGGGACCTATGAAATTTTTCATTCAGCTCATAGGTGCTGAAGACCCTTCCATATATTCTCAGTTCATTCATAATTCTGAAAAATATCTCAAATCTCTCAGCAAAGCCCTCAGACTTTCCTTGTCTGAAGGCCTCATACTCCTGGTTGAGCATGGATTTTCTGTCATCCCTCACCTCCTCTGAGCCCTCCATGAACACAACTAGGGTGTCCCACATCTCCTTGGAGGTCTTGCAGTGCACTAGATTCTGGAAGGTTGATACAACTATTGCATTGGCAATGATGTTTTGAGCTCTCTTGTCCATGGAGCAAGTAGGAGCTCATCTTTGTTCATTTCCTCATAGGATTTAGGGGTCTGGATGTTGGCATCCAGAACTGAGATCTTCATAGGGATGAAGGGTCCTCCTTTAACTGTGATGTAAATCCTAGGGTCAGCAACTTCCATGAATAGTCTGGCCCTTTCCTTCCAAATGCCAAAGCCTTCCTTTATGCACATAGGTGGTTTCATGGCTCCCAGTTCCTTGTAGTTTACACCAGACACCATTCTTATGTCTTATAGCTAACCTTGGAGGTATACTCAGATTGTTAGATCCTTTTTGAGCAATCTCCCTTTGATACCACTTGAAAGTTATTTACTTAAGGTTAGTTAGTCACCTAGAGGGGGGGGGGGGTGAATAGGTCATTGAACTTTTATTACTCTTTATATTGTTTTCTTCTTATGCGAACTAGAGCTTGTCCTTAGGTCCTGCAATATGAAAGAAAACAAACAACACAGCCAAGCACACAAATGTTTAAAGTGGTTCCCCAATTGGGTACATCCATTTTCCCTCCCACATATCTAACTATTTTGATGGAGTAGGCACAAACTCTACCAATATGGTCCTCAGATCTTACACCCCAGGCCCTCAGCCTTGTACACAGGTTCTCTTCAGAACCCAATCTCAGAACCACAAGGGTTCCTACCTCAGAGCCCTGCAGAGCTCCTACAGCTCAGTGGTCTACTGACCACCTACCTCAGCCTTATTTATAAGGCCTACATCTCAGGCTCTTCAGCCCTACAACTTCAGGCACAAAAACCTACTCTCAGAGTGCTGCAACACTCCTACAACTCGGTACCTATTCAGGTACCTACCTTAGTGCAATTTCAGGCACCTACGACTTAACCTACTCCAAGGTCTACAACTCAGTGACACACTTGTCACCTATAGCTCAGTGACTCACCAGTCACCTACCTCAGCCTTAATTTTAAGTCCTACTACTCAGGCTGGGTGTAACGCCCCAAAACTCAAAAGAGGGACGAGTAGCATTTTGAGCCAAGTTTGGAACTTGGTAGGGGTCACACGGCCTGGGACACGGGCATGTCCCAGGGCCGTGTCATGCTCGTGTTCGACGATGGCCGTTGGTCTACGAAACTGCAGTCGTCGATCATCGAGCAGAGAACACGGCCTGAGACACGGGCGTGTCCCAGGCCGTGTCCTACTCGGGTAGTTGGCCGAGTTGTGTCGGGGGATAAATACGGCCTGGAGCCCAGGTATGTTTGGGTTTGATATGGGCATGTCAAATGGGACACGAGCGTGTCGAATACCCGTGTTATTTTCGGGTTGGTGTTGGTACTATGTCGATGGAGGAACACGCCCCGATACACGGGCATGTACTGGATGACACAGGCATGTCAAGCCTGATACGGGCGTGCTGAGAGCCCGTGTTCTTTTCGGGATGCACCGATTTCGGCGTCGTTTGAGCCACACGACCTTGGATACGGGAATTTCACAAGCCGTGTTCAGCCCAGGTTTTGGATTTTAAGTATGAATAGTGGCCGTCCATTTCCTTCCTTTGGGATCTAAGGGTCCTGGCTGATCCTGGAAGTGTTTAACCTGGGAATAGGGTTTAAAAACCCTCATTTCTTTTGGGTTTTCTCTTTCTAATAGTTATAGAGAGGGGGAGAGCAAGGAAGAATAAGGAGGAGAGATCCGGCCGCCGGTGGAGCTTCGGAGCCCTAAATCGCAAGCCGAGTTCGGATCTACGGAGGCGAGAACGTTACGGTGCCTTTCATCCGCATAGATCTTCATGGCGCCAAAGAGAAATGCTAGGGTAACGATTCTCATCTTGGATATGTGAAGTTGTTTTTCCCTTTTGCATAGGAAGCCCGCTCTCGCGAGTGTGTTATGAGTGTGAGGCGTTCCTTCGGGTAGATATGAATAGTCCCCGTTGTTTTGCATGTAGAGTCTATATTCGAGAAACAGACATAGGCATGGTGTGTGAAGTCTACCCGAACAAGTTGTTTTGGATCGATGATGTTGCTTTGCATGAATGGGCGGAGAAGACTCCGCACAGATGTTTGTTTTTCGGGTTTTCTAAGTGGTAGATTGCAACAGGGAACCTTTGGGACTAACTCAGAGGTGCACCCGAAAAACTGGGCAGATGCGTGATTCTGTGTAACACCCCAAAATCTAGAAATTGGAAAAAATTGGGTGACACGGCCTGGGACACGGGCGTGTCCCAGGGCGTGTCCTTCCTGGGTGAACAGTCGACGATTGGTCGACAAAATTTGGTCAACGATCATCTAGTGCTTAGGACACAGCCTGTGACACGGGCATGTCACAGGGTGTGTCAGCGTGGTCGACGAACTCAACTTGAGCTGGGGCGTGGTTGGTGTCGTGTATGGGCACACGGCCTGAGACACGGGTGTGTCACAGGCCATGTGAGTCTCGGGTTGATTTCGATTTTCTGCAGCCTGATGTACACAGCCATAGACACGGGCATGTCTGAAGGCGTGTCGGGTGATACGACCCGTGAAACGGGCGTGTCACATGGGCGTGTACTGGACTAGATAAGTCGGTTGAGCACCGCTTTGAGAACACGGCCCGTGCCACGGGCATGTCACAGGCCGTGTCAGGCAAAAATTATGCTTTTGTGGCAAACTCGTGGCCGTCCATTCCTTCAGCTGGGATCCAAGGGCTGAGCTGCCTCCCTGCTTCCTTAAGGCCATGGATTGAGATGAAAGAACTCATTTCATACTTGGCTTTCATGTTTCTAAATCCTAGAGAGAGAAAGGGAGAGGAAGAAGGAGGAGGCGGAAAGGGGCTGGTCACTGGTGGTGCTGCGGTTTTCCAACGAGAGATCCAAGGTCGGCGTTGCGGAGGAAAAGCTATTGCGGTTCCTCCTAGCCGTTAGGAGCTCATGGCACCAAAGCGGTCTTTGAGGGTAACGACCTTTCTTCCTAGCCATGTGAAGGCTTCCTTTTGGCATATGCATATGATTCCCCCACTAGAGGGTGGTTTGTTGTGGGAGTCTTTGGGTTGATTCATGGAATCCCCAATTCGTTGGCATATAGATCCAGAATTGGAGTATGGAATAGGCATGTTGTGTGAAGCCCATCTGGAAAGGTTGGTCTGGATTTATGATGTTGCATACGAACCGGAGAAGACTCCATGATAAACGCGTAGTTTAGGAGTCGACGGGTTGGACCTATGAAGGGAAGTAGCTGGAAGTACTGGAGTGGTGTCCAGGAAAATACCCGTAGAATGCTTGTGCTTTTGGGTTATACCTGTGAAGGGGAGTAACAGAAAGTACTGGATTGGAAGTCCAGGAAGTACCCTTTTGATGCTTGATGTTCTTCGGTGGTACCTGTGAAGAGAGTAACAGGAAGTACTAGCATGGTGAGTCAGGAAAGACCCTTAACATTGCGGAGTCATACCTGTGAAAGGGAGTAGCAGGAAGTACTGGTGCGCCCAGGAAAGATCCGCAAATGTTGTGATATGAAATGGGTGTCAGAGACATACCCAGGCTTGAATGCTAGAACAGGATCGGTGAGACCGACCCGCGCCTTTTTGTAGCCGCGTGTATGCCATCCTCGGTGATGACAAAGCGATTTAAGCAACAGGGGGTGGAGGATCAGACCTGTGCTATGTCCGTACGACGTGAGACCTGAAAGTGCGGTCTGTTGGAGCGCATAATAAGAGTCATAGGACTGCGTGCCATGACACAATGGGGGCTACGGGCCAATCCCGGTGCATTACGACTAGAACTCCGGCTGCACATCATGGAGTGAAATGCTCAAGTGATTTGCTGTTGGGTTGCGACCCTGATACGGTGGTGGTCAATTGGCTCGCCGGTACACCAAGAATGTGCCTTGAGTGCACGGATCATCGGGCTGGGTGGCTGACGGTTGTGATGGAATGTGTGCGTAAAAGCACATTTGTGATATATATATATGCTTGTGAAATGTTATGCCTGCAGGGAAGATTACCACTGCCCCGGGAAAGGGGTAGGGTCGGTATAATTTGGTCAGCTGAATGCTGACCGTTGCCTCTGTTTGCCATCGTTGGGTGGAATGTCCCTATACAGGTGCTGGAGAGTCGAGCAGGATGCATAAGGGCTAAAGTCCCTGCTGCATTTGCTGCTGCCGTTGCTAGCCCTCGAAGGCTAAAAGAAATGGAAGTGTTATGTTTTCTTTTGATGTGGCCAGCCTGCGTGCCAATGTTTGAGGCCACTGTTTTGAAAACCCTGTAAGGCCATAAGGCCAACTACGTGTATGTGTAAAACATTCCTATCATGTATAAAATGTGGAGTTTTTATGTGTTGGACATTCAGGTGCGGAGTTCAAGTGTAGTGTTATAGGCTTCCGCTAGAATGTAATATGTTAGGGTGCGCTGCGCTACTCTGGTATCACACCGTAACTGCACCGCCTGTTTTGTGGTCTATGTTGTGGGGCCCCGGCCGGACCTTCTAGTATATACTATATGAACTGATGAAGTTGTTACATTTTTGGTATCAGGTGTCTTGGTCTTTCCATCTCGAAGTCGTGTTCGACTTCTTTTGTGGGGTGGCGAGCACGTGTCTTTGCAAACCAAGTTAACACGATTGAACTCCTGAATGTCTATGGTAGGAATGCAAATACATGTGTTTGAGGAACCTGCGTGTTCCTAACCTATTGATATTGCTTGTGTATGGTCTCTAATGTGTGTGTTGTCCACCGTTAGGTGACGCGGAGTGGTGCGAGGCAATCAGAGCCCCAACAGTTTGATGAAAGTACGACACCAGCCGAGGTGCCTACACCTACGCCTTCTGCGGAAACTGTACGATTAGTTGATGAGGCTGTATTTGCCATGATGCAAGCACAACCGCTTGGGCAGGTGTAAGGGTAGGTGTAGCCGGCATTGAGGCCAGAACAGGCGGCGGCAAGGCCAGAACCTACACCAGCTACATTCTCGGGAGTGGGATCTCCTGCGCAGGCTGAAGACTGGTGGTCACGTGTCAAGAGGATTATGACGGCAATTGGAATGGAGGAACATTAGAAAGTCACCTTAGCATCCTTCTTGCTGGAAGGAGAGGCTTGTTTGTGGTGGGACGAAATGGAGCTACACCACTTGGCAGGTAGACCGTTAAAACAAGTGTCGATGGATTAATTCTCTCGGCTCTTCCTAGCAAAGCACCTCCCGGCGGCACAGCGTATAACCATGGAGTACGAATTCCAAAGGCTGACGCAAGGAGAAGGTAGTATGGAAGCTTACCTGCATGAGTTTACACGTTTGGGGCAGTATGCGGGTTTGATATTTGCTGATGAGCAGAGAAAGACAAATAGGTTCTATGAAGGACTGCGGGACAAGTTGAGATTCCTGCTTTCTAGTTCTGTGAACCAAGGTTTTCAGGCATTAGTTGACACTGCCTGCGCGCTGGAAAAAGACAAGAAAAGGGTGCAGGGGAAGACGGCCTTGGCTGTGACACAGCCGGAGTTTAAAATGCCCCGACCGACGAAGTCATTTTATAAGAAGAAATGGGGCAAGAGGCCCAAGACGGCGGGACAAGCTCCTTCTTCGGTTGCATCAGGAGCAACGTCTGGGACCACTTCAAAGCCGGATACTCGTACGTGCTTCAATTGTGGACGGGTGGGGCATATAGCTCGGGATTGTCGGGTGCCACCAAAGAGTGAAAAGAAGGCGGGAGTGTCATATGCGGAAAAGGGTAAGGCAGTGGTGGAATCCTATGCATCGCAAGCGCAACCCCGGGTCTATAATCTTTGCCTGCAGGAGGACATCAAGCAGAGTGACGTCATCACAGGTACGAGTTAAGTTTTGCACATTGTATTGCTTGTATGCTTGGTTTATTGCATATGTGTATGCGGTTTGTATATGTGACATGATGGTCACATGATTTGTGATGATTCGGAACACGCTGGCGCGAGCACTGTTCGATACGGGTGCGTCGCATTCTTTTCTGTCTAAAGGGTTCATAGCGCGGCTTGGGATACCTAGTCGTGTGAAGAAAAATAACATCAGAGTGATGTTGCCGAATGGTTGTATGCTGCTTGCGGATCAAGCTTGCGATGTGGTGGTGCAAATAGGAAGTCGGGATTTCTACTTGACTGCATCTATATTGCCGATATCAGAATTTGACGTGATATTTTGTATGGATTGGCTCGCGGAGCCGCATACCTTGATTGATTGTCAGTCCAAAGAGATCACGTTGGGACAGAATACCGAGCAGGAGACGAGGTTCGCGGGTATGTGAGGAGTTAGCGGGGCGTTGATGTCTGGACTCCAAGTTGTCAAAGCTGTTCGGAAAGGCGCGGAGTTATACTTCGCGTTGATTCAGGATGTGGAGCCGAAGGCCAGTGTGTGCGATGTTCCGATCGTGTCAGAGTTTATAGTTGTAACAGCCCATTTTTCAGCAGGCAAGTTTTTGGGGTGACACGGCCTGGGACACGTGCGTGTCCCATGGCGTGTCTTGCGTTCGACGAATTGTTAGACGAGTGGTCGACAAAATTTGGTCGACGATCGTCGAGTGCTTAGGACACGGCCTATGACACGGGCGTGTCACAGGGCGTGTCAGCGCGGTCGACGAACTCAGCCTGATAAATTTGAGCCGGGGCGTGTTTTGTTCCGTGTATGGGTACATGGCCTGGGACACGGGCGTGTCACAGGCTGTGTGAGTCTCGTGTGATTTTGAGATTTTTCAACCTGCTGAACACGGCCACAGACCCGGGCGTGTCTGAAGGCGTGTCGGGTGACACGGCCCGTGATACGGGCGTGTCACATGGGCGTATCACTGGATTGGATAAGTCGGTTGAGTGCTGCTTGGGGCACACGGCCTGGGACATGGGCATGTCATAGGTCGTGTCAGGCAAATTTGTGCTTTTGTGGCAAAATTGTGGCCGTCCATTCTTTCAGCTGGGATCCAATGGCTGAGCTGCCTCCCTGCTTCCTTAAGGCCGTGGATGAGAAGGGAAATCTCATTTTTCATTTGGTCTTCTCTTTATACATTCCTAGTGAGAGAAAGAGAGAGGAAGGAGGAGGAGGAGGAAAGGGGCTAGTCACCGGTGCTGCTGCGGTTTTCCGACGAGAGATCCGAGGCCGGCGTTGTGGAGGCAAAGCTTTTGCAGTTCTTTCGAGCCAACTAGGCATTCATGGCACTGAAATGGTCTTCGAGGGTAACGACCTTTCTACCTAGCCATGTGAAGACTTCCTTTTTGGCATATGTATGTGATTCCCCCACCAAAAGGGTGGCTGATTTTGGGAGTCTTTGGGTTGATTCATGGAATCCCCTTTGTTGGCATATAGATCCGGAAATGGAGTACGGAATAGGCATGCTGTGTGAAGCCCATCTGGACAGGTTGTTCTGGATTGGTGATGTTGCATACGAACCAGAGAAGACTCCGTGATAAACGTGTAGTTTAGGAGTCGACGGGTTAGACCTATGACATGAAGTAGCAGGAAGTACTGGAGTGGTAGTCCAGGAAAATACCCGTAGAATGCTTGTGCTGATTGTGCTAGTGGAGTCCACCTGTGAAGAGAGAAACAGGAAGTACTGGCATGGTAGCCAGGAAAGACCCCTGATATTTGTGATATTTACAGTGTCCACCTACGAAGAGAGTAGCAGGAAGTATTGGTGTGCCCATGAAAGACCCGCAGATGTTGTGAGATGAATGGGTGTAAGAGTTATGCCCAGGCTTGAATGCCAGAACGGGATTGGTGAGACCTACCCGCGCCTTTATTTAGCCGCGAGTATGTCGTACTCGGTGATGGCAAGGCGTGGACGATCCGTCTTGCGTTATGTCCGTCCTGACGTGAGACCAGAAGGTGCGGTCTGTTGGAGCACATAGAAAGAGTCTTAGGCCTACGTGCCGTGATATATTGGGGGCTATGGGCCAATCCCGGTTCACTAAGACTATAAAACTCCGGCTGCACGCCATGGAGTAAATGCTCAATTGAGTTGTCGTTAGGCTGTGACCCTGATACGGTGGTGGGCAACTGATTTGCCAGTACATCAAGAATTTGCCCTGAGCGCACGGACCGTTGGGCCGGGTGGCTGACGGTTGTAATGGCATGTGTGCGTGAAAGCACATTATATGAGATATATAGCCATTCTTGTGATATACTATGCATGTAGGGAAGATTACCGCTACCCCGAGAAAGGGGTAGGGTCGTTATAATTTGGTCAGCTGAATGCTGACTGTTGCCTCTGTTTGCCACCCTTGGGTGGAATGTCCCTGTGCAGGTGCTGGAGAACCGAGCGGGACCCATAAGGGCTGCCTTACTGCTTTTGCTGCTGCCGCTGCTAGCCCTCGAAGGCTAATGTAGATGTAACTGTTATGTTTTCTTTTGATGTGGCCGGCCTGCGTGCCAATGTTTGGGCCACTGTTTGAAATCCCTGTAAGGCCATAAGGCCAACTATTGATATGTGTTGTAAGACATTCCTATAGTCTATAAAATGTTGAGTTTTATATGTTGGACATTCAAGTGAGGATTTCAAGTGTAGTGTTATAGGCTTCCGCTAGAATGCAATATGTTAGGTGCGTTGCGCTACTCTGGTATCACTCTGTAGCTTCATCGTCTGTTTTGTGGTATATGCTGTGGGGCCCCGGCCGGACCTTCTAGTATATGTTATATGAACGGATGAGGTTGTTACATTTTTGGTATCAGAGGTCTTGGGCTTTCCCTCTCGACGTCGTGGTCGACTTCTTTTGTGGGGTGGCGCGCACGTATCTGTGCAAACCCCGGTAACACGTTTGAACTCCTGAATGTCCATGATAGGAATGAAAATTCTTGTGTTTGAGGAACCTACGCGTTCCTATTTTGTGTTGTTTGCTTGTGTAAGGCCGCTAATGTGTGTGTCTTGTCCCATTTAGGTGACTCGGAGTGGTGCGTGGCAATTGGAGCCCCAGCGTTCGGATGAAAGTATGGCACCAACTGAGGTGCATACACCTCCGCCATCTGCAGAAACCATGCGACAAATTTCTAAGGCTTTGTTTGCCATTGTTCAAGGACAGCCGGTTGGGCAGGCGCGAGGGCAGGCGCGAGGGCAGGCGCAGCCGGCCGTGAGGCCAGAACAGGTGGAGGCGAGGCCGAAACCTATTGTGGTTGTGAATCCTCGAGCCGCTAAGAAGCAGTTGACGCGGTTTATGAGTTTTCACCCGCCGACGTTCTCAAGAGTGGGAGCTGTTGCACAAGCTAAGGATTGGTTATAGCACGTCAAGCAGATCATGGCGACGATTGGAACGGAGGAGCATCAGAAAGTCACCCTAGCTACCTTCCTTCTTGAAGGAGAGGCTAGATTGTGGTGGGACGAGATGGAGCTGCATCACTTGGCGGGTCGCCCCTTAACACAAGTATCGATGGAAGAATTCTCTCGACTCTTCCTAGCGAAGCACCTTCCTGCGGCGCAACGGATTACCATGGAGAATGAATTCCAAAGTCTTACACAAGGAGATGTTAGTGTGGAAGCTTACCTGCATGAGTTTATACGCTTAGGGCGGTATGCGGGTTCGATTTTTGCTGATGTGCAAAGGAAGACAAATAGGTTCTATGAAGGACTGCAGGACAAGCTGAGATTCCTGCTTTCTAGTTCTGTGAACCAAGGCTTCTAGGAGTTGGTCGACACTACAAGTGCGCTGGAAAAAGACATGAAAAGGGTGCAGGGGACGAGAGCATTGACTGTGTCACATACGGAGTTTAAAGTGCCCCGACCGACAAAGTCATTTTATAAGAAGAAATGGGGCAAGAGGCCCAAGACGGCGGGACAAGCTCCTTCTTTCGTTGCATCGGGAGCAGCGTCGGGGGCCACCTCAAAGCCGGATACACGTACGTGCTTCAATTGTGGACGGGTGGGGCATATAGCTCGGGATTGTCGGGTGCCCCCTAAGAGTGAAAAGAAGGCGGGAGCGTCATATGCGGAAAAAGGAAAGGCGGTGGTGGAATCCTCTGCCTCTTAGGCGCAGCCCCGGGTCTACAATCTTGGCCTGCAGGAGGCCATCGAGCAGAGTGATGTCGTCACAGGTACGAGTTACGTTTTTGCGTATTGTTTGCTTGTATGTTTTGCTTAATGCATATGTGTATGCGGCTTGTGTGTGTGACATGATTGTCATAGGTTTTGTGATGATTCGGGACACGCTGGCACGAGCACTGTTTGATACAGGTGCATCACATTCGTTTCTGTCTCGCGAGTTTATAGCGCGGCTTGGGATACCTAGTCGTGTGTAGACAGATAGCGTCAGAGTGGTGTTGCTGAATGGTTGTTGGATGCTTGCGAATCACGCTTGCGATGTGGCGGTCCAAATAGGAAGTCGGGATTTCCGTTTGACTGCATATGTATTGCCGATATCGGAATTCGACGTGATATTTTGTATGGATTGGCATGCGGAGCAGCATGCCTTGATTTATTGCCAGTCCAAAGAAATCACGTTGGTCCATAATACCGAACAGGAGACAAAGTTCGTGGGTATGCGAGGAGTGGGCAGGACGTTGTTGTCTGCACTCCATGTCTTGAAGGCTGTTCAGAAGGGTGCGGAGTGCTACTTCGCCTTGATTTAGGCTATTGAGCCTAAGGCCAGTATGGGTGATGTTCCGATTGTGTCGGAATTTGCAGATGTGTTTCCAAAGGATCTCCCTGGGCTACCACCCCAGCGAGAGATTGACTTCACGATCGAGTTGGTGCCAGGTGCGAAACCTGTGGCCCGCTCGCCATATCGAGTCGCGCCTAAGGAAATGACGGAGTTGAAAGTCCAACTGCCGGAATTGATGGAGCAGGGGTATATACGGCCAAGCATGTCTCCTTGGAGTGCCCCTGTTCTTTTTGTGAAGAAGAAAGACGGTGGCCTGTGGTTATGTATTGATTACCGCGAATTGAATAAGCTAACCGAGAAGAATAAATATTCGATTCCGCGGATTGATGAGCTGTTTGATCAGCTAGTGGGATCATTCGTCTACTCGAAGTTGGATTTGAAATCTGGTTATTACCAGTTGAGGATCCGGGAAGAAGATATTCCCAAAACCGCATTTGGAACACGGTACAGGCACTACGAGTTCACGGTCATGCCGTTTGGGTTGTGCAATGCGCCCTTGGTATTTATGGACTTGATGAACCGAATATTTCGTGAGTTCCTGGATCTGTTCATAATAGTGTTTATTGATGATATCCTGGTGTAGTCGAAATCGGAAGCCGATCATGAGAAACATTTGCGGTTGGTGTTGACTACATTGAGGCAGAATTAGCTCTATGCCAAGTTCTTGAAGTGCGAGTTTTGGCTATCGTCGGTGGCTTTTCTGGGCCATGTGGTGAGTGGAGCAGGCATAGCTGTGGATCCAACGAAGATAAGGGCCATAGAAGAGTGGCCAGAGTTGTCTTCAGTGGCCGAGGTCCGGAGCTTCCTTGGACTAGCAGGCTACTACCGTAGATTTGTTGAAAACTTCTCGCGGATTGCTTTGCCGCTAACCACGTTGACGCGAAAAGAACAGAAGTTCATTTGGTCGCCAGAGTGTACGCGAGCTTTTGAAGAGCTGAAGCTTCAGTTGACCACGGCGCCTGTGTTGTCATCGCCATGTAGTACCGATGGATTTGTAATCTACAGTGATGCTTTAGGAAGCGGCTTAGGCTGCGTGCTTCTGCAAAGTGGAAAGGTGATTGCTTATGGCTCACACCAGCTGAAAGTGCACGAGCGGAACTATCCCGTCCGTGATCTTGAGTTGGTGGCGGTGATCTTTGCACTCAAACTGTGGCGACACTATCTTTATGGTGTGAAGGTGGAGATCTATACAGATCACAAGAGCCTAAAGTATATTTTAGAGCAGAAGGATTTGAATATGCGACAACGAAGGTGGTTGTAGTTCCTCGGGGACTACACCTTTGAGATTCACTATACTCCCGGAAAGGGGAATGTTGTCGCGGATTCCTTGAGTCGGCGGACTCCGGCAAGAGCAGCTTGGTTGCAAAGGCATGATGAACGTCTCATCCAGGAGCTGGAAGCGTTAGAGATTTCTTGTGTTGACAAAAATGCCACTACCACTGCATATTTGAACTGGACGGAGGTGCAATGTGATCTTGCGGATCGAGTTCGACGAGCAACGGAGTTGGATTCAAATCTCCTACGTTATGCGAAAGCTGGGCCGGAAGGGAAATTCTGCTGGAATGACGGTCTTTTGCGGAAAGAAGGCCGTTTGTGCATCCCAAATATGGGCATATTGAGGGAAGAACTGATGTATGAAGCACATTATACGAAGTACTCAATCCATCCAGGGAGCACGAAGATGTTCAGAGATATGAAAAAGCTATTTTGGTGGCCAGGGCTAAAAAAGATGTTGCTCTTTATGTGGCCAAATGCCAAACCTGTGCTATGGTGAAGGCGGAATGCTAGATGTAACACCCCCTATCCGTCGCATAGCATATAGCAGTAGGTCCGGCCGGGGCCCGACGCCATATACCACAGACAGACCGGGTGGTTACTTATGGAAACCATCCAACCAATCTCAACGTCCAACACAGAGCATTCTAGCGGAAGCAGTTTATAAAAGTTGTAAACAAAGAACCCAGCATTAGAGCACGAATGTCCACTAGTACAAAACAGGAATGTTATTACAAAATACTCAAAACAAGCCTTAAGGCCTTACAAAATGTTTCACTTGAATGTTACATGATTTACAAACCACGACACACAGGCCGGTCATACATGAATAAAGCAATAAACATTTCCATTTGGGCCTTCGAGGGCCGGCTTCGCAAAAAGGGCTTTAGCCCGCTATTGACCGCTTGGTCCAGCTGTACCTGCAAGCAACAAACCACTGCACGGTGGCAAAACAAGGCAACGGTCAGAAATGCTGACCAAATTATAACGATCCCGCCCCTGACTCGGGGCGGCGATGCTCCTTCCCTGCATTTCATTAGCATAAGCGAGCAATAAGCACATATAGCCATTTCATCACAGACGTTGGCTCGCACGGCCACACGCCCCGTGCTCTCAGGGCACATTCTCGGTGAACCGTTCGATGTCACGTCAATTAAAGACATAGACATTCCGGACTCACCACCGCCACTAGGACGGCCAAACCTATGAGCAATTTGTCTTCCTAGCCTGGGTCACGACAATTTAAGTCATCGACCGCCGAAGACCCTAATTTATGCCAACGGTAAGTGCCACGTGCCTTTAGGTCTCTTTAACCGAACGACATAGAACGGGTACGGTTCCATCTAACCCGTGCTCACATCGCAACGGCAATTTAAGCCATATGCGCGGGTCAAACTTCCACCGAGTCCCATTTCCATCACAAGTCACATAACCCCGTTATGTTCAAGTTGGCTCTCAAGCCACCAAGTTGGCAAGATCTCGTATCCGCCCAGTTTTCCGGGTGCACCTTCGGGTTAGTCCCCAAGGCTCCCTGCTGCAATCTACCGCGTAGAAAACCCGAAAAACAACCAATAGCACGGAGTCTTCTCCGGCCTTAAGCAATGCAACATCACCGATCCAGACTAACATGTCTGGGTAGGCTTCACACATCATGCCTATGTCCGTTCTCGCATACGGACTCTAAACAACGGGGACTTCACATATCTACCCGAAGGAACGCCTCCAACTCTCCGCAAACTCGCGAGAGCGGGCTTCCTATGCTAAGAAAGAGAGCGACTCATGCTCAAGATGAGGATCGTTACCCTTGCGTTCCTCTTTGGCGCCATTGAAATGTAATCGGATGGAAATCACCGCACTAGCGTTGCCTCCGTGGATCTGGAGTCGGCTTGCGATTCGGAGCTCCGAAGCTCCTCCAATGGCGGATCTAGCTCCTTCTTCTTCACTTAGCTCTCCTCTCTCTCTAAGACTTTAGAAAGAGAACAAGGTATGAAAAGTGAGGGTTTTCTAAGTCAAAACCCGGGTATATCCCTTCAGGAACAACCCCCAGCCGTTGGATCTTCAGTCAAAGAAATGAACGGCTTCGATTCGGGACTAAAATGCCCAATCTGGACCGAACACGGCCTGGCACACGCCCATGTCCAGGGCCGTGTGCCTCATTCGCCGTCAAAATCGGATCACCTGGAACCTCACACGGGCATCGAACACGCCCGTGTTCGATCTGACACGCCCGTGTTCCACCTGACACGGCCGTGTAGCCGGCCGTGTACCCCATGATTTTTCCCCATTTTCAACCCGAGCACTGCACGGGTTCTAGGACACGCCCGTGTCCCTACCCGTGTCACCTTGACACGCCTGGGCTCCAGGCCGTGTACACGGTCTCGACACTTCGCGGCTAAGTGTCGACACGGGTCGACACGCCCTGCGACACGCCCGTGTCGCAGGCCGTGTGCCATGTCTCGACACATTGTCGACACCAAAGTGTCGACTTCGCGGGACGAGTGTCGACACGGGCTGACACGCCCTGCGACACGCCCGTGTCGCAGGCCGTGTGCCATGTCTCGACACATTATCAAAGCACAGTGTCGACTTCGCGGCTAAGTGTCGACACGGGTCGACACGCCCTGCGACACGCCCGTGTCGCAGGCCGTGTGCCCAGTCTCGACACAATGTCGAGACCAAAGTGTCGACTTCCCGCCTTAGTGTCGACACAGGCTTGATACGCCCTGGGACACGCCCGTGTCCCAGGCCGTGTGCCTGCAGCCAGAACTCAAACTGGCCCAAAATGTCCCCCTTCGCTCCTTTGAGTTTCGGGGCGTTACAACTCTACCCCTCTTAAAAGAATTTCGCCCACGAAATTACATAAAGGAAAGACATGTACAAAACCAAAATTTGTACCTGAGCGGAACAACTCCGGATATTCGTCAAGCATAGTCTGCTCTCGCTCCCAAGAGAGCTCCTCACGACCGCAATTGTCCCACCGGACCTTGACCATCCTGATCTCTTTATTGCGTAGCCGCTTGACCTCCGAGTCCTCAATCCGCACGGGCTTGACCTTTGTCGTTAGCCCACTATCCACCGGCACTTGATCAACCGCGATCACTTGCGTAGGCTCTTGCACCGCCTTCCGAAGCACCAAAATGTGGAATACATCGTGTAAACCACTAAGCTCCACTGAGAGCTTCAACTGATAGGCCGCTTCACCAACTCGCTCCAGAACCTCAAACGGTCCAAGGTACCTCGGGCTTAGCTTTTTCAATCGTCGCACCCGCGAGACACCCTTGAACGGCTTGATCTTTAAGTATACATAATCGCCCACAGCGAACTCCACGTTCCTGTGCTTGGCATTATAGTACTTTGCTTGCCGGTCCTGAGCGATAAGCAACCTCTCCCGAATGGTTCTCACCAAAGAAGTAGCATCCTCCACTTCCGATCGCTTATACAACTTTGACTCACCTGTTTCTAACCAAGACAACGGCGTGCGACATCTTCTACCATATAGGGCCTCGAAAGGCGCCATCTGAATACTCGCTTGGTAGCTGTTGTTGTATGCGAACTCCACCAAATAAAGGTGGTCTTCCCATTTCTTTCCAAAATCCAAGACACACATGCGAAGCATGTCTTCCATGGTTCTATTGACGCTCTCGGTCTGCCCATCCGTTTGCGGATGGAAGGCTGTGCTAAACTTCAGCTTTGTTCCCAACATTTGCTGCACCAGCCTCCAATCATTGGACGTGTACCGCCCATCTCGGTCACTCACGATGCTGCGGGGCACACCATGAAGCCGTACTATGTTATCCACATAAAGCTTTGCCAGCTTCTCCACCGGATCATCCTTCCTATGCGGAATAAAATGCGACACCTTCGTTAGTCGATCAACAACCACCCAAATGGCGTCGTTCCCCTTTTGCGACCTTGGCAAACCGTGCACAAAGTCCATAGAGATGTCGTCAAATTTCCACTCCGGAATAGGCAAGGACTTAAGAAATCCTCCCGGCTTTTGGCACTCCGCCTTTACCAAGGCGCAGGTTTGGCACTTCGCTACGTATAGCGCCACATCCTTCTTCAAACCCGGCCACCAAAACAGTTTCTTCACATCACGGTACATCTTCGTGCTCCCCGGGTGAATCGAGTACTTGGTATGGTGTGCCTCGTACAACAACTCCACCCGCAAATTGCCCACACTTGGGACGCACAAACGACCGTCTTTCCAAAGCAACCCGTCCTCCACGACGAATTGGGAATTTGACCCATCCAGAGCCTCTACCATGAACTGCTTCATATGAGCATCCATATCCAAAGCCTGCCGAATACGATCAGCCAGGTCATATTGGACTTCAGTCCAATTCAGAACTGCTTCAACACTAGATTGTCTATCCACACAAACAATCTCCAGCGCCTCCAACTCCCGCACCAACCGATCATCATGCACCGATAGCCAATTGGCTTGAGCTGGGGCTCGGCGACTCAATGCGTCCGCAACCGCATTCCCTTTGCCAGGCACGTAGTGGATCTTGAATGTATAGTCCCCCAGGAACTCCATCCACCTACGCTGCCGCATATTCAGATCCTTCTGATCAATTAGATACTTTAGGCTCTTGTGATCGGTGTAGATATCAATCTTCACACCGTACAAATAGTGTCTCCACAGCTTCAAGGCAAAAATCACGGCCGCTAACTCCAAGTCATGGACCGGATAATTCCTCTCGTGCACTTTTAGCTGTCTCGAGCCATAAGCTATCACGCTTCCGTGCTGCAGTAGCACGCAACCCAAACCGCTGCCTGAAGCATCGCTATATATCTCATAGCCTTCGGTTCCACATGGCGAACTCAGCACAGGCGCCGTGGTCAACCGACACTTCAACTCCTCAAAAGCTCGCGCGCACTCCGGCGTCCAAACGAACTTATGCTCCTTCCTCGTCAAAGTAGTGAGAGGTAACGCTATCCGCGAGAAGTTCTCTACGAAGCGCCTATAATAGCCGGCAAGCCCCAAAAAGCTCCGGACTTCTGCTACCGTAGCAAGCTCAGGCCACTCCCGTATCGCAACAATCTTCGCCGGATCCACAGCAATACCCTCTCCACTTACTATATGCCCGAGGAACGCCACTGAGGATAGCCAAAACTCGCACTTCGAGAACTTGGCATACAACTGATTTCTCCTGAGTGTCTCCAACACCAAATGAAGATGCTTGAAGTGATCTTCCTCACTTTGCGAGTACACCAAAATATCGTCGATGAAGACGATCACGAAATGGTCCAAGTACTCCCTGAACGTCCTGTTCATCAAGTCCATGAACACTGACGGCGCATTAGTCAGCCCAAACGGCATGACCGTAAACTCATAATGCCCGTACCTCGTACTAAACGCTGTCTTCGGGATATCACTCTCCCTTATCCGCAGCTGATAGTACCCAGCCTTGAGATCCAACTTCGAGTACACCGTCGACCCGACTAACTGATCAAAGAGATCATCAATCCGAGGGATCGGGTACTTGTTCTTCTCAGTTAGCTTGTTTAGCTCCCGATAATCAATACATAGCCTCAAGCTTCCGTCCTTCTTCTTAACAAAGAGGACCGGTGCGCTCCAAGGCGAAGAACTCGGGCGCACATAACCTTGCTCCAGCAACTCTTGCAGTTGAACTTTCAGCTCCGCCATTTCCTTAGGCGCTAGCCGATACGGAGATCGTGACACAGGCTTTGCACCTGGCACTAGCTCGATCGTAAAATCTATCTCCCGCTGAGGCGGGGCTCCAGGAAGATCTGCGGGGAACACATCAGGGTATTCCGATACCACTGAAATACAATCCAACGCGGGCTTCGGCTTTGCAACCTCCACTAGCGTAAAGAACAGTTCTGCTCCAGCACGAACCGCCTTCACCACCTGAAGAGCAGACATCAACGTCTTGCTCGACCCCTTTAAGCCCGTAAAAGTCGTCTCACGACTTGCTCCCAGCTTGACTTCCTTGCTACCACAATCTATATGGGCCTGCTGCTCCGAGAGCCAGTCCATGCCAAAAATGACGTCGAACTCTGCCAACGGAAGTAAAGACGCCTGCAGGTCGAACTCCTGCTCCCCAATACGAACCTTAACATCGCAGATCCTATCCGCTCGCATCGAACACCCGTTGGGCAACAACACATCCAACTTATCCTTTGCCATCGAAGAAGGGACTCCGATGCGTGATATAAATCCTTCGGACAAGAAGGAGTGTGAAGCTCCCGTATCGAAGAGTGCTCGTGCAGGATTTTCACAAATCAATACAAAACCTAAACAAGCAGTGGTAAGGTAACATGTGCGTAACAAGTATTTAAATAAATTGACTTGCTATAATTAAACCGTACCTGTCACCACATCAGCTTGTTTGATGGCCTCCTGTTGGCCAAGATTATAGACCCTTGGTTGGGCCGGAGCATAGTGGGATGCGGTCGACTCCACCGCCTTTCCCTTTTCTTCATAAGTAGCTCCCGGCTTCCTCTCGGACTTAGGACGTCCGCTCCAACAGTCACGGGCAAAGTGCCCCGTCTTTCCGCATGTAAAACACGCGCACGGGGTCCGACTCGTAGTCGCCCCAGAAGCACCAGAAGGAGCTGGACCCGAAGTCCTATGCTTCTTGAAAGCCCTCCGATAGCCGGTCTTTGAATTAGTCGGCACTTTAAATTCAGATTTCTTCTCACCCAAGCTTTTCTTTGCTTGTACGTTCTTCATGTCCTTCTCCAAGGACCGGGCAGTATTGACCAAGGTTAAGAAACCCTGCGTCATCGGCCCCGAGAGTAGTAACCTTAACTCATCTCTCAAGCCTTCATAGAAGCGATTAGTCTTGCGCTCCTCATCCGCGATGGTGGAGCTAGCATAACGACTCAGACGAGTAAACTCGTGGAGATATTCATCCACGCTCCTCTCACCCTGTACTAACTTCAGGAACTCATTCTCCAACGCTATCTTCTGCGTCGACGGGAGGTATCTAGCCAAAAATAATCTCGAGAACTCCTCCATCGAGACATCACCAAGTTGCCTACCTCTCAGTAAGTGCAGCTCCAATCCTTCCCACCACATCCTCGCTTCACCGTCCAAAAGGAACGTAGCGATGGTGGTCATTTGCCACTCCTCCGTCTCTGTCGCTGTCATGACTCTCTTCACCCTGGAGAGCCAGTCTTCAGCCTGAGATGGGGTTCCCAACCCCGAGAATAACGGAGGGTTAAAGCTCATTACATGCTTTAGCTGCCTCTCAGTTGCCCTCCTTGGCACTACCGGTTCCAAAACCACTTGCTCCACTCTCCTCGGCTCCGCCTCTTGCAGAGGTTCTTGCTCCATCACAGGAGCGGGCTGCTGCGCTTGCCTTCCAGGCTGCGCATTTATCACGGCCAACACCGCTTCAGCCACCAATCGAATATTTTCAGCCGACAGAGGTGTTGCAGGAGCAACATCCGGTGCACTACTAGCCTCAGAAACTCGGCGTTCTGACGGCCCAACACCGCTTCTGGTCACCTACAGTGGTACAAAACACCGTTAAGCGACCAAATAAATTGCAAACAGCAATTATAGGAACACGCAGGTTCCTCAAACACGAGTAGTTTCATTCCTAAGTGGACATTCATGGGTTCTTTTACCATTATAACGATGACGCACACAATGTGCTCACCACCCCTTAAAAAGAATTCGACCACGAATTCACCTTAAGCCCGACCAAAACCAGTAGTCTGATACCAAATTGTAACACCCCCTATCCGTCGCATAGCATATAGCAGTAGGTCCGGCCGGGGCCCGACGCCATATACCACAGACAGACCGGGTGGTTACTTATGGAAACCATCCAACCAATCTCAACGTCCTACACAGAGCATTCTAGCGGAAGCAGTTTATAAAAGTTGTAAACAAAGAACCCAGCATTAGAGCACGAATGTCCACTAGTACAAAACAGGAATGTTATTACAAAATACTCAAAACAAGCCTTAAGGCCTTACAAAATGTTTCACTTGAATGTTACATGATTTACAAACCACGGCACGCAGGCCGGTCATACATGAATAAAGCAATAAACATTTCCATTTGGGCCTTCGAGTGCCGGCTTCGCAAAAAGGGCTTTAGCCCGCTATTGACCGCTTGGTCCAGCTGCACCTGCAAGCAATAAACCACCGCACGGTGGCAAAACAAGGCAACGGTCAGCAATGCTGACCAAATTATAACGATCCCGCCCCTGACTCGGGGCGGCGATGCTCCTTCCCTGCATTTCATTAGCATAAGCGAGCAATAAGCACATATAGCCATTTCATCACAGACGTTGGCTCGCACGGCCACACGCCCCGTGCTCTCAGGGCACATTCTCGGTGAACCGGTCGATGTCACGTCAATTAAAGCCATAGACATTCCGGACTCACCACCGCCACTAGGACGGCCAAACCTATGAGCAATTTGTCTTCCTGGCCTGGGTCACGACAATTTAAGCCATCGACCGCCGAAGACCCTAATCTATGCCAACGGTAAGTGCCACGTGCCTTTAGGTCTCTTTAACCGAACGACATAGAACGGGTACGGTTCCATCTAACCCGTGCTCACATCGCAACGGCAATTTAAGCCATATGCGCGGGTCAAACTTCCACCGAGTCCCATTTCCATCACAAGTCACATAACCCCGTTATGTTCAAGTTGGCTCTCAAGCCACCAAGTTGGCAAGATCTCGTATCCGCCCAGTTTTCCGGGTGCACCTTCGAGTTAGTCCCCAAGGCTCCCTGCTGCAATCTACCGCGTAGAAAACCCGAAAAACAACCAATAGCACGGAGTCTTCTCCGGCCTTAAGCAATGCAACATCACCGATCCAGACTAACATGTCCGGGTAGGCTTCACACATCATGCCTATGTCCGTTCTCGCATACGGACTCTAAACAACGGGGACTTCACATATCTACCCGAAGGAACGCCTCCAACTCTCCGCAAACTCGCGAGAGCGGGCTTCCTATGCTAAGAAATAGAGCGACTCATGCTCAAGATGAGGATCGTTACCCTTGCGTTCCTCTTTGGCGCCATTGAAATGTAATCGGATGGAAATCACCGCACTAGCGTTGCCTCCGTGGATCCGGAGTCGGCTTGCGATTCGGAGCTCCGAAGCTCCTCCAATGGCGGATCTAGCTCCTTCTTCTTCACTTAGCTCTCCTCTCTCTCTAAGACTTTAGAAAGAGAACAAGGTATGAAAAGTGAGGGTTTTCTAAGTCAAAACCCGGGTATATCCCTTCAGGAACAACCCCCAGCCGTTGGATCTTCAGTCAAAGAAATGAACGGCTTCGATTCGGGACTGAAATGCCCAATCTGGACCGAACACGGCCTGGCACACGCCCGTGTCCAGGGCCGTGTGCCTCATTCGCCGTCAAAATCGGATCACCTGGAACCTCACACGGGCATCGAACACGCCCGTGTTCGATCTGACATGCCCGTGTTCCACCTGACACGGCCGTGTAGCCGGCCGTGTACCCCATGATTTTTCCCCATTTTCAACCCGAGCACTGCACGGGTTCTAGGACACGCCCGTGTCCCTACCCGTGTCACCTTGACACGCCTGGGCTCCAGGCCGTGTACACGGTCTCGACACTTCGCGGCTAAGTGTCGACACGGGTCGATACGCCCTGCGACACGCCCGTGTCGCAGGCCGTGTGCCATGTCTCGACACATTGTCGACACCAAAGTGTCGACTTCGCGGGACGAGTGTCGACACGGGCTGACACGCCCTGCGACACGCCCGTGTCGCAGGCCGTGTGCCATGTCTCGACACATTATCAAAGCACAGTGTCGACTTCGCGGCTAAGTGTCGACACGGGTCGACACGCCCTGCGACACGCCCGTGTCGCAGGCCGTGTGCCCAGTCTCGACACAATGTCGAGACCAAAGTGTCGACTTCCCGCCTTAGTGTCGACACAGGCTTGACACGCCCTGGGACACGCCCGTGTCCCAGGCCGTGTGCCTGCAGCCAGAACTCAAACTGGCCCAAAATGTCCCCCTTCGCTCCTTTGCGTTTCGGGGCGTTACACTAGAAACCAGGCAGTTATTTGAAGTCGTTGCCGATTCCAGAGTGGAAATTTGATGATATTTTTATGGATTTCGTGCACGGGTTACCGAGATCTCAGCGAGGGAACGATTCCATCTGGGTGATTGTTGATCGGCTGACAAAAGTGGCACATATCCTACTGAACAAGCGAGATGATTCAGTAGAAAGTTTGGCAAAGCTGTACGTGGAATAGATTGTACGGCTTCACGGTGTTCCTCGGAACATTGTAAGTGATCGAGATGGGCAATTCACGTTAAAGGATTGAAGGGTATTTCACCAGCTGTTGGGCACGAAGTTGACTTTCAGTACGGTATTTCATCCCCAAACGGATGGCCAAACTGAACGAACCAACAGAACGATGGAGGACATGCTCCGAATGTGCGCCCTCGATTTTGGAAAGAGATGGGAAGATCATCTATACATGGTGGAGTTTGCTTATAATAACAGCTACCAGGCAAGCATCGGGATGGCACCGTATGAAGCTCTATACGAAAGGAAGTGTCGTACTCCTTGGCTTGGGTAGAAGCAGGTGAAGCTAGAGTTTATAATCGTAATGAAGTCGATGATGCAAACTCAACCATTCGTGTTATTCGGGAGAGGCTACTCATAGCCCAAGATCGTCAAGCGAAGTACTACAACGCCAAGAACCGAAAAGTGGAGTTCGCGGTAAGCCATTGGATCTACTTGAAGATCAAGCCCTTCAACGGTGTATCCCAGATTCAACGTTTGAAAAAGTTGAATCCAAGATATTTGGGTACATTTGAAGTGGTTGAGCGAATCGGAGAAGCTGCGTATCGGCTAGCTCTTTCGGCAGACTTGGGTGGACTACATGATGTGTTTCACATCTCGGTGTTTCGGAAGGCCGTTAAAGATCCAGCTCAAGTGATCACAGATGATCGTGTGCCGGTGGAGTATGGGCTAACAACGAGAGTTAGACCCATTCAGATCGAAGATCGAGCCGAGAAACAGTTGCGGAACAAGACGGTCGGGATGGTTAAAGTCCGATGGGACAATTGCGGCCATGAGGAGCTTACATGTGAGTGAGAGTAGACCATGCGAGCGGAGTTTCCCGAGCTGTCTGTATAACTGCGTGGATAGTGATAATTTTGTTGAAACATAAACGTTTACTGTGATAATTTTTTTGGTTGCTGGTTGCCTTCCTGTATAATAATTTCGAGGACGAAATTTCTTATAGGAGGGAAGGGTTGTAACAACCCATTTTTCAGCAGGCAAGTTTTTGGGGTGACACGGCCTGGGACACGGGTGTGTCCTGCGTTCGACAAAGTGTTCGATGAGTGGTCGACAAAATTTGGCCGACGATCGTCGAGTGCTTAGGACACGTCCTGTGACACGGGCGTGTCACAGGGCGTGTCAGCGCGGTCGACGAACTCAACCCGACGAATTTGAGCTGGGGCGTGTCTAGTGCCGTGTATGGTCACACGGCCTGGGACACAGGCGTGTCACATGCCGTGTGTAACATCTCATCTCCAACTAGACCCTTGAGAGTGTTTTTGGTCATGACTAGGTCATGACAAAACCCTACGAAGCTCAAGAAGACCAAGTGAGCTTAGGTATGAAGTTGGAAATCATCATGTTCTGCAAATAGTAGAGTTCTAAATAATAGTTTAGGATGACCATGGGGCTACACCTTGACCCCAGGACCCTACCACAACACCCCCAAACATTTTGGGAGGCCCATTAGAGCCACAAGGACCCATTGGGGTCAATCAAAGAGACTAAGCTGACCCAAGTCAACCCTAACCCTAAATGGGTCAAACTAGCCTACTTAGGGTCAATTGACCTTACCCTAGCCAAGTGGACCCCACACATGCCTTTCTAGACCTAAAGTGAGGTCAATGGGTCAGTAATGACACATTGGGTCCAGTCCTAGAGGCCAAGTTGACCCAAGTCTACTCAAGCCCCTAATCTGGTCAAAGTACTCTTACTAAGGGTGGGTGACCTCTAAAGTGAAAGCTAACCCTACATAACCCTTCCTAGATCTCAGGGGAAGCAATGGGGTCACCAAGGACCCCTTGGGGTCAATCAAAGAGACTAACTTGACCAAAGTCAACCCTTTCCCTAAAAAGGTCAAAGTGCCTTAACTTAGGGTCAAGTGACCACCAAGGTGCCCAACCAACCCTACCCAAGCCTTCTTAGACCTTAGGGGAGGCCAATGGGTCACTAGGGACCCATTGGGGTCAACCCAAATGGCCATGTTGACCAAGATCAACTCCACCTTAAGGTTAAGTCAACTTAGCCAAATAGGCTAACCCAAGCTCAAGCCCACTTCCCCCACTTGGGCTAACTTATTTTAATTAATCATAATTATTTTATGGGCTGCAAATAGGCTAAGAATGATGAACAAATTCGGCCATGAGGGGGCAGGAGAGAGAAAACTCCAAATTCCTTTTAATGGAGGAGAGATAAAATGGAGTTAAGGCCATTCATGTCATGGGGAAGCCAAGGGCCATTCTTCCTTGCTTGATTCATCTCCCCTACCAGCCCTGAGAAGATCAGGAGACTATACAGGCCCTTCCACTGGCTGGATGCTTTGAACTACCAAGGCCGAGAGGTGGCTTTCAAGGACATTAATGGCCATTGATGATCCAGCCCCTCCCCCCCCCCCAATTCAGTCTTTAAACACCTTTAGTGGGCTGAGAGGAGGATTTCCCACACCTTACCTGAAGAAACAGAGCCACCCAACTATGCGTTGTTGCAGAAACCGAGCGGCGCCGCCTTCAAAATGGCTTCCCGGCGATCTTCACGACTTCAGGCCGCCGGCAAGGTCCTCCTCTACTTCTTCTTTCATGGGTAGATCTTAGGAATCGTTAGGGCCAAGGTTCGGGCTCAATTGAGCCCGATCCAAAGAGAAGATTTCCTGGTTTTTCCGCTAAAATATAACCCTCGGGATCTCCGGAATAGGGCTCTCCGGCGGCTGTGACGCCGCCTGGCGGCAGCCACCACCTCAACGAAGGTGATGGTGGCGGTGGTCGGCCGGGGGAGCGACTGGATGGTCGGCGGCAAGCGTTTGAAGTCAGCCCAGGAAAAATGAATCCTGGTCGTCGGCTCAAGGAAGAAGATGACGGGATGTGGCGCCAAGATTCGTGCTCCATCTAAATATTAAACTATAAGATATATTTCAAGATTTTTTTATTATGTCACACATATTTGTATTTAATGGTTTTAATACTTAAAAATACCTAGGCTCCTCTACTAAAAAGGTCACCAACATGAACCTTGTAGCCCTAGGTGTCTATTTTATCATAAAAGTTATTTGAACCAATTTGGGTGCCTGGTTTGACCAGGGCACTCATTTTGGTGGGACCTACACCTAGGGCTAGGCAGACATTAAACTGAGTGCCCACACTGCATCCTTGGTCCAAATTAATTGAAATTTTGGCATGGAGCCTACCCTAGCTATACCTAGGGTCTATCCAAAATTCATAATTTTTAGAGAAAATTTTTCTATAGTTTTTAGGAAAATTTAATAATCCATGAATAAATTAATTAAGTGTCCTAAACTCCTCAACATCCCCCCCCCCAAATTTGGTTGGGAGGTCCTAGAGGGAATGTTAGGGCATTGGAAAAATTGTCATCTCTTTTGGAGATGTTTTGGTTAGGTATTGATCCAACCCTAGGTTGACCCCTTTAGGGTTAAATAGGTCAAGCATCCCCTTTGGGTTTTGAGTGGTCAAATCAGCTCAGCAGAGGTTGATATTTTGGCCGCTGACTTTTTATAGTATAACTCACCCTCCAATAGAATTTGGGGTGGTTAAGTGTAGGGTACCCCTAGAACCCTAGGGCAAGTCCCTTAATGGGGATTCTTAGGGTTTGAAGAACATAGGGTCACATGACCTTGGATTGACTTGAAACTTTGTGGAGGGGACCATAGGATTAGTATAGTCCTCTGGTTAAAATTTTAGAGAATTTTGAATCTTTAAACCCCCTCAAAACCCTAACCATAGTTTTGGGCACAAACCTTGTAGGGACAGAAAATGTGACAAAAAATCTTTGAAAAGTGCTGAGATTTGGGTTGAGTAGTTTTTAGGGCTAGAACAAGCTCTCGAGATTTTATTATGAATTTAGGATTAATATTTTGGATACTTCATTAACAATTTGATACTTTGTATTATTTACTTAGGAATTTATTATGAAATAAATACTTGCTGGAAATTGATGAAATTTAGTACGAGAACGTTTTATTATGTTTTTAAGCTCTGTGAATTTTTATAGAATTATTGGATTAATATGTTTAAGGGTTGTTTCATTAAGTATGATTTCCCATGAAAGATTAATTTAATTTATTTTGGAGTCTAGCAAGCCTCAAAAATTATGCTTTTAGTACAATGATTGTTTCTGTACTGTATTAAGATTCTCTAAATTTTATGTAATTTTCTGATGAATACTTTTGGTACTTCCTTCTTTACACATCACTAAAGGAAATATTTTGATTAAATTATTTAGAGGTCAAATATTCTCTGGAAAATTATGGAAATTAATATCTAGTCATATATCTCTGTTATTTAGGGTTCAAAATTTTTGGGTGGCCATTACTTGAGTCGATCATATAGTTCATGTTCAAAGTTGCCTATGGACAAACATTTGGGAAAATTCAATAAATACCAATTAATTAGGAAAATTATGGATCTCTGATTTTAGACTAAATTTGTTATGATAGACCTATGGTAAATTTTATAGGAGATTTGGAAGACAATCCGGAGTACCTCCTTTATACACCTCATGTAGTATAGATTGGTCTGCATATAGTAACTGCGGAAACTGAACTAAAGTGGGTAGTGATATATGAAGAGTTGAATCCTCTGTAGGTTGCTGGTTTGGGTAAATAAAGGAGTTCATCATTGAAAGACAGGATTCATAGAGTGAGAGGATGACTAGTGTTAGGTGGTGCTCGGGATCGGCGAAAGATCGTCCTTTCCCTAGGAAGGAAGTGTTTAATGTACTAGGGCTAGATTCAGAAATATTAATTAAGGGTCGGGAAATCGGGTAGCGACCAATAATAATAAGTGTCTTGCAAAAGGGAGCTTTGGGCGTAATCCCATCGTAGCTCCTAGTGCCTTCGAGAGCCCTTCATGGGGTATACCTTGGGCAGTCCTGGGCTAACGTAAATTGTAGGAGAGATAAATCTTAAAGAGCTACTAGAATAATTAGGGTTCACTTTCACACACCCCAATGTTTTCGGGAAGTTGGTTTGACTCGGTTGATATTTGTGAGGGGCAGGATGGCCCGTCGAGCTTTGGCTCGGTTAATGTTGTGATGGACGGGATGGTCCGGGGAGCTTTGGCTTGATACTGATACATAAGGTTGTATGTGCATAAAATAAAGGTGGTGGGTCTTCGGTATTGGAGTGTCGATGCACCGATGCCAATACGTTGACTCGGAAAGTGTACGTGGCTAGCACTTCGCCAACAAAAGTCTTGTGCGCCAGCCGACAAGAGTATGCAGGAGTCCGCTTTGTGCACCAGCGTTGAGGCGTACGATAGATCTGACCGATAGTGCTTTACTGGTTTAGAGGTGGGCGAGGCCGAACCCACCGCTTCTGTCTGCCACTCCGAAGGTATCCTGGGAGGCGAGGCTCCAGAAAGGGGGAACTAAAGGTCTGTGTGCACAGAGTCGGGTGGGTGAGTTGCACTTGCATGATAACATCATAACCCACTTGCATGTCATAGCATAATCATAGCAAAAAACCCCTGTCACCTATTGTATAAGTGGTATGGGACGCTTATACAATAGGCCCTGCAAAATGACCCCGTGGTCTATAAGCTTGTGTGGGCAAGTTTATAAATTAAGGTTAAATTCTTTATATATATATTGTTGTTAATAACAGTCACCCCAACGTATAAAATGGTATGGGACTTTTTATACAATGGGAGCCCTGTAAAAGATCCCTTGCTTATATGTTTCCATATAAGTTAAGGTTATTTTTCATACTTTAATTTACTGCCACATGTACTATAAAAATTGTTAGTATAGGTCCGTTGCCATCTGTTTCTTGATTACTCTCCACCTTCAAGTCCTCCCCTTTATTCCTCTCCGCTCGGTGCCTAGGGGCCATGGGGGAAGGGGTGGGGGTTGTTAGGACTTAGTCTTTTAGACTAACGGTTTACAAACCACATCATTTAGGGGATCGTGGAGCCCAGCATGGAGGAGCAGCCCCGCAGGTCGGCACGGTTGGAGATGGGGCAGTCTAGCACCGGAGTTCAGACGTCAGGGACTGTGAGCCCCTGACCTTAGTAATGTTTTATTTTGCTTCCGCTTGAGTGACTTGTAGTGAGGATTTGATGTATCGGGCTTAAGCCCTTATTTTCAGTACATTTTTATATTTTGTGGACTCTCCCTTTGTGGAGAAATTATACTCTGATGTGATATATATTGTGGACTTTTGGTTAGAGTTCTTTTTACTCTACTTTTTTTTTGTGATCGAATCGGCCGGCAGAATCGACGTTTCGCGGTGATTACCCTTCAGGGTGTGAAGGCATCACCGCAAAGCGGTGGTTCTGGGCCTAAGACCCTGGTGTTCAAAAAAAAGGGTCTTACAAGTGGTATCAAAGCAAACCTCGATCGAAAAGTAATAGTGGACAACCCCTGGGGCACCCCCGCGCGAGTTTAGTGTGGGGACAAACTAAGCAGCGGAAGCAGTGGTGTGCCCATATGAGGGATTACATGTAAATTGTCCACTTTTGTTAGGTATTGAGTCGATTATCTGCTAATGGAATTTGTTTTGCAGCCCCTAGCTCAGCCCACTCCACAAGGCGGAGCTCAGCAGACTCCGGACGTTGTACCACCTCCCCCGGTCCCCACTCCATTCCTACAGTCGGAGATGGGACAAACTCTGACAGCCATTTTGGAAGCCTTTAGGGACCAACAGGTTCCGGCTCCGCAGCCCAACCCGGGGGCCAACTGGCTGAGCATCTTTCGAGGACTTGCTCCCCCATCCTACTTGGGGACTGAGTCGGCCGTCCGGACAGAGGAGTGTCTGGATATTATGTACGAGATGCTGACCAGGATACGGTGCCCTTGGGAGGAGAGGGTGCCCTTGGTGATCTCCTGTCTGGAGTCGCATGCAAAGAGATGGTGGAAGACCTCGCTAGACACGACATGTGCGGACAGGGAAGTAGCAGAGATTTCTTGGGAGGAGTTCAGGGGCGCGATGTTGGAACACTTTGTTCCACAGTCGGCCATGGATGAGCTGGAGGATAGGTTTTTGCAGTTAAGACAGGGGAAAAAGACAGTGGTGGAGTACCACCGAGAGTTCAACAATCTGGCCCGGTTTGCGGACTCTTATCAGTTAGACGAGGCAGGATATACCAAAAGGTTCTACAAGGGTCTGCGAGAAGAGCTGAGGGAGACTCTACTATTTGTATCCGACGGGCCCATTTCCCGGATACTATAGATGGCAAAAAGGATAGAGGCTGATTGGCAAGCTACTCGGGGCCGGAAACTGCCAACGGAGGATCAGGTTAGAGGAGCAAGGAACGATCAGAGACGAGCCCGTATCACGGAAGGGAGGAGGGTCGAGGACCAGCCTCGTCAGGAGGCAAGATAGGAGACAAGGGAGCCAGTGGTGGTGGCTCCACCACCACTTCAGACACGGGAGGGACAGAGACCTGGGGTAATGGCATATCCCCCGCCGGAATGCTTCAATTGCCATCAAGTGGGGCACATCAGGAGGAACTGCCCCATGAGGGGGGCACCCCCACCAGCACCACCGGCTGCTCAGCCAGAGTAATATTTTGGAGGCCAAGGTCGTGCCCGATGACGTGGATACCAGGGAGGGGATCGTAGACAAGAAAGGGAGCAGGTGTATGCTTTGGACCTGACATAGCCTCAGAACCCAGAGCAGGTCATAGCAGGTACTCCAAGATGCTTAATTGTTTAAATAGAATCCCCCTTTCTCAGTTGTCGAATTTGTAGGACTGCACTAGGTAGAATAAATAGGAAAGAAAACTCGTTATAGAATACTACGACATTTAACCGTCCCAGGTATAGTCTTCATCAGTGGCAAGCCCGCCTATACTCTGTTCGACACGTGTGCCTCGCACTCGTTTGTGTCGGAGGCCATTCTGGAAGGGCTGGAAGGAGTGGAGCGGTTCACAGTCCTGATGAGGATGGTACGTCTACCCGACGAATCGGAGATACTCACCTCTGCCCACTACAACATGGAGGAGGAGATTGGAGGAAAGTCATTCGAAGTATCGGCAACGATCCTAAGGATGCCAGTCTTCGAGCTGAACCTGGGCATGACTTGGTTACAATAGAACCATGCCCAGATTGATTGTCAAGCAAAGAGGATCACCGTAAGGCACGGGGACTCTGCCATTATCATCGAAGGTATAAGACATGCCTCTCACATACTCTTATCTTCAGTACATGCCGTTAAGGCCCATCTGCATGGAGAGGAGGTTTATCAGATTCTATTTGAGATGACGGAGGCCAAGGGGTTTGTGGCAGACATCCCGCTGGTGCGAGAGTTTGCTGACGTCTTTCCAGAGAAACTACCAGGACTAGCTCCGCACCGAGAGCAGGAATTCCAGATACAGCTTGTGCCGGTGGCCAAGCCGGCATCTAGGGCCCCTTACCGAATGGCCCCGAAAGAGTTGACAGAGTTCCGAAGTCAGTTGAAGGAACTAGTAGAGGCGGGGTTTGTCCGGCCAAGCTCTTCGTCATGGGGAGCCCCGATACTATTTGTCAAGAAGAAGGACGGAAGTCTCCGCTTGTGTATTGATTATCGAGCGTTGAACAGACTGACGGTCCGGAACACATACCCGCTGCCACGGATTCACAAGTTGTTCGATCAACTGGAAGGAGCGCATTTCTTCTCGAAACTTGACTTGAGGTCAGGTTATTAACAACTACGGATTCGAGAGGAGGACATCCCAAAGACCGCCTTCAGTAGTAGATACGGACTGTTTGAGTTTACAGTGATGCCATTCGGGCTCACAAATGCGCCATCAGCATTTACAAGCCTCATGAACAGGGTATTCGAGGAGTATTTGGATGTATCCGTCATCGTATTTATTGACGACATCCTCATCTACTCAAGGACGGAGGAAGAGCATACACGACACCTGACTTTGACTCTATAGAGGCTACGGGAACACCAACTGTATGCGAAGTTCAGCAAATGCCAGTTTTGGCTAAAGGAGGTGACCTTCTTAGGTCATATCATAAGCGTTGCTTGGTTGGAAGTAGACCCGGCCAAGATTCAGGCAGTTCAGGATTGTCCACCGTTGAAGACAGCTACGGATGTACGGACTTTCCTAGGACTTACCGGATATTACCGGAAGTTCGTCGAAGGATTCTCCCGGATTGCGCTCCCTCTTACATCCCTGACAAAGAAGGAATCCCCGTTCATTTGGACTCCACAGTGCAAGACGGCCTTTGTGGAGTTGAATGGTCGGCTTACCTCGGCTCCCATTCTTGCTCTTCCATCAGGAAGGGAGGGATTCCAAGTGTACACAGACGCCTCCTACAAGGTGATGTGTGTCGTTCTGATGCAGAACAGGCACGTAATAGCCTACGCCTCCCAACAGCTGAAGATACATGAGAAGAACTATCTGGTGCATGATTTGGAGATGGGTGCAGTGATCTTCGCTCTGAAGATTTGGTGACACTACCTTTACGGGGTTCACTGTGACATCTTCTCCGATCACAAGAATTTGAGATATGTGGACACACAGAAGGAACTCAACATCAAACAGAGACGTTGGGTGGAGTTCCTATCAGATTACCAGTATACCATGCACTACCATCCCGGCAAGGCGAACGTGGTGGCAGATGCTCTGAGCCGGAGAGGAGATAACTTAGGGAAGGGACCACAACTGATGTCCATGGAGCGAGTCCGGTCTTTCAGAGATATGCAGATATCCCTAGTATTCGAGAATGATCCAGAGCTGTACATGGAGTATCTAGCATCGATGGTTGCCATAGATGATATTCGGGACCGCATTCGGGACGGACATGAGGCAGATTCGTGGGCAGAGCCGATATTCCAAGCCGTGAAGGATGGTTCAACGGGAGATTATTCACTGAGGGATGGATTGCTTTGTTTCAGAGGCAAGGTCTATATACCCGTATGAGGTCAGATTCGGGAGGACATCATGGCGGAAGCACATTGTATCATATATTCTATACACCCGGGGATCACCAAGATGACGACAGACTTGAAGAAGATGATGTTCTAGCCGGGGATGAAGAAGGACATTACATACTTCGTAACTCATTGTGAGGCATGCCAGCTAGTAAAGGCAGAGTGCAGAAACCCCGCGGGATTGCTACAGCCACTTCCGGTGCCGGAGTGGAAATTTGAGGACATTGCATTGGATTTCATTCATGGTCTTCCCCGATCACGGACGAGAAATGATTCGATTTGGTTCAATGTCGATCGACAGACGAAGGTGGCTAGATTCATTCCGATCAGAAAAGATGACTTAGTTGGAGTACTAGTGTGGAGATTTGTAGAGCAGTTCATTCGTTACCACGGGATGCCCAGGAAGATCATGTCAGATCGGGATGGTCGGTTCACATCTAGGGAGTGGAGATCCGTGCAGGCTTACTTAGGCACGCGGCTGACCTTCAGCACAACATTTCATCCCCAGACGGATGGGCAGACAGAGCGCACTAACCGGACACTGGAGGACCTCCTAAGGCTATGCATCCTGGATTGAAACGAACCTTGGGAGAAGCTTTTACCACTGGTCGAGTTCTCCTATAAGAACAGCTACCAGTCTAGCATAGGGATGGCTCCTTATGAAGCTTTTCATAGAAGGAGATGCAAGACTCCACTTTCATGGGTTCAGGACGAGGATCCGAAGGCGTTGGGGTCGGATTTTGTCGAAGACACCGAAGCTCAGGTGCGACTGATACGGGACCGGATGCTGGAAGCACAGAGCCGACAGGCTAAGTACTACGATGACCGACACCGTCAGGTAGAGTTTCAGGTGGGAGATCAGGTTTTCTTGAAGATTCGGCCCATGCACGGAGTTTCACGAGTGCGTGGTCGGAAGAATAAGCTCAGCCCTAGGTATATGGGTCTTTACAGGATCCTGGAGCGGATCAGACCCCTAGCTTACAGGCTGGAGTTGCCACCGGAGCTGATGGGTTTACACGACGTGTTCCATATTTCTTCGCTTAGGAGGGCTCTACTATGCCCAGAACAGCAGATTTTGACCACAGATGGACCGGTAGCTTCAGATCGGTCAGTTCACTTGGAGCCGGTTCGGATCGATGACCGAGGAGTACGGATCTTGCGTCGCAAAAAGGTTCCGTTAGTCAAAGTCCTGTGGAGAAATCGCGGCCAGGAGGAGCATACCTATGAACTACAGGACCTGATGCGACAAAAGTATCCAGAGATGTTCAGTCAGGTATACCTCACAACCTCTCAAGATATTCAATTTAATTTCCTGTTTTACACTTGTAGGGCTGCTCTAGGAAGAGTAGAGGCTAATCTTTTGTTTATTGGGATCTTGACTTTGCCAATTGGGCGAATTGGTCATAGATTTAGGTTTCCCTTTAAACCCCACTTAACAAACATGACGTCGAGATGTAATCATTCACTTCTTATGGGATGTTACAAGTTTCCTTCTTCTTCGATAGAAATGCCCGTAGGCTTAACCTCTATTTCGGAGACGAAATCTTTGTTTTGTTTATTGGGATTTGTAACATCACATTTCCAACTAGACCCTTGAGAGTGTTTTTGGTCATGACTAGGTCATGACAAAACCCTAGGAAGCTCAAGAAGACCAAGTGAGCTTAGGCATGAAGTTGGAAATCATCATGGTCTGCAAATAGTAGAGTTCTAAACAATAGTTTAGGATGACAATGGGGCTACACCTTGACCCCAGGACACTACCACAACACCCCCAAACATTTTGGGAGGCCCATTAGAGCCACAAGGACCCATTGGGGTCAATCAAAGAAACTAAGTTGACCCAAGTCAACCCTAACCCTAAATGGGTCAAACTAGCCTATTTAGGGTCAATTAACCTTCCCCTAGCCAAGTGGACCCCACCCATGCCTTCCTAGACCTAAAGTGAGGTCAATGGGTCACTAAGGATACATTGGGTCCAGTCCTAGAGGCCAAGTTGACCCGAGTCAACTCAAGCCCCTAATCTGGTCAAAGTACCCTTACTAAGGGTGGGTGACCTCCAAAGTGCAAGCTAACCCTACAAAACCCTTCCTAGACCTCAGGAGAAGCAATGGGGTTCATCAAGGACCCATGGGGTCAATCAAAGAGATTAAGTTGACCAAAGTCAAGCCCTTGCCCTAAAAAGGTCAAAGTGCCTTAACTAAGGGTCAAGTGACCACCAAGGTGCCCAACCAAGTCTACCCAAGCCTTCTTAGACCTTAGGGGAGGCCAATGGGTCACTAGGGACCCATTGGGGTCAACCCAAATGGCCATGTTGACCAAGGTCAACTCCACCTTAAGGTTAAGTCAACTTAGCCAAATAGGCTAACCCAAGCTCAAGCCCACTTCCCCCACTTGGGCTAACTTATTTTAATTAATCATAATGATTTTATGGGCTGCAAATAGGCTACGAATGATGAACAAATTCGGCCATGAGGGGGTAGGAGAGAGAAAAATCCAAATTCCTTTTAATGGAGGAGAGAGAAAATGGAGTTAAGGCCATTCATGTCATGGGGAAGCCAAGGGCCATTCTTCCTTGCTTGATTCATCTCCCCTACCAGCCCTGAGAAGATCAGGAGACATTCCAGGCCCTTCCACTGGCTGGATGCTTTGAACCACCAAGGCCAAGAGGTGGCTTTCAAGGCCATAAATGGCCATTGATGATCCAGCCCCTCCCCCCCCCCCCAATTGAGTCTTTAAACACCTTCAGTGGGATGAGAGGAGGATTTCCCACACCTTACCTGAAGAAACCGAGCCACCCCACTGTGTTGTTGTAGAAACCGAGCAGCGCCACCTTCAAAATGGCTTCCCGGCGATCTTCGCGACTTCATGCCGCCGGCAAGGTCCTCCTCTACTTCTTCTTTCATGGGTAGATCTTAGGAATCGTTCGGGACAAGGTTCGGGCTCAATTGAGCCCGATCCAAAGAGAAGATTTACTGGTTTTTCCGCTAAAATAAAACCCTCGGGATCGCCAGAATAGGGCTCTCCGGCGGCTGTGATGCCGCCTGGCGGCAGCCACCACCTCAACGGAGGTGATAGTGGTGGTGGCCGGCCGGGGGAGCGGCTGGATGGTCGGCGACAAGCATTTGAAGTTGGCCCAAGAAAAATGATTCCTGGCCGTCGGCTCAAGGAAGAAGATGACGGGATGTCGTCTGTCGCGCGCCAAGATTCGCGCTCCATCTAAATATTAAACTATAGGATATATTTCATGATATTTTAATTATGTCACATATATTTGTATTTAATGGTTTTAATATTTAAAAATACCTATGCTCCTCTACTGAAAAAGTCACCAACATGAAACCTGTAGCCCTTTGTGTCTATTTTATCTTAAAATTTATTTGAACTAATTTGGATGCATGGTTTGACCAGGGCACTCATTTTAGTGGGACATACACCTATTGCTAGGAAGACATTATACTGAGTGCCCACACTTCATCCTTGATCCAAATTAATTGAAATGTTGGCAGGGAGCCTACCCTAGCTATACCTAGGGTCTGTCCAAAAGTCAGAATTTTTAGAGAAAATTTTTCTATAGGTTTTAGGAAAATTTAATAATCCATGAATAAATTAATTAAGTGTCCTAAACTTCTCAACATCCCCCCAAATTTGGGTGGGAGGTCCTAGAGGGCATGTTAGGGCATTGGTAAAATTGTCATCTCTTTTGGAGATGTTTTGGTTAGGTATTTATCCAACCCTAGGTTGACCCCTTTAGGGTTAAATAGGTCAAGCATCCCCTTTGGGATTTGAGTGGTCAAATCACCTCAACAAAGGTTGATATTTTGATCACTGACTTTTTATAGTATGAATCACCCTCCAATGAAATTTGGGATGGTTAAGTGTAGGGTAGCCCTAGAACCCTAGGGTAAGTCCCTTAATGGGGATTCTTAGGGTTTGAAGAACATAGGGTCACATGATGTTGGATTGACTTGAAACTTTGTGGAGGGTACCGTAGGATTAGTATAGTCCTTTGGTTAAAATTTTAGGGAATTTGGAAGCTTTAAACCCCCTCAAAACCATAACCCTAGTTTAGGGCACAAACATTTTAGGGATAGAAAATGTCACAAAAACTCTTTGAAAAGTGCTGAGATTTAGGTTGAGTAGTTTTTAGGGCTAGAACAAGCTTTGAAGATTTTATTATGAATTTAGGATTAATATTTTGGATACTTCATTAACAATTTGATACTTTATATTATTTACTTAGGAATTTATTATGAAATACATACTTCCTGGAAATTGATGCAATTTAGTCAGAGAACTTTATATTATGCTTTTAAGCTCTGTGAATTTTTATAGAATTATTGGATGAATATATTTAAGGGTTGCTTCATTAAGTATGATTTCCCATGAAAGTTTAATTTAATTTATTTTGGAGTCTAGCAAGTCACAAAAATTATGATTTTAGTACAATAATCGTTTCAGAAACATATTAAGATTCTGTAATGTTTATGTAATTTTCTGATGAATAAGTTAGGTACTTCCTTCTTTACACATGACTAAAGGAAATATTTTGATTAAATTATTTAGAGGTCAAATATTCTCTGAAAATTATGGAAATTAATATCTAGTCATAAATCTCTGTTATGTAGGGTTCAAAAGTTTTGGGTGGATATTACTTGAGTAGATCATATAGTTCATGTTCAAAGTTGCCCATTGCCAAACATTTGGGAAAATTCAATAAATACCAAATTAATTAGAAAAATTATGGATCTCTGATTTTAGACTAAATTTATTATGATAGACCTCTGGAAAATTTTATAGGAGATTTGGAAGACAATCTGGAGTACCTCCTTTATACACCTCATGTAGTATAGATTGGTCTGCATATAGTAACTGTGGAAACTGAACTAAAGTGGGTAGTGATTTATAAAGAGTTGAATCCTCTATAGGTTGCTGGTTTGGGTAAATAAAGGAGTTCATCATTGGAAGACAAGATTCATAGAGTGAGAGGATGACTAGTGTTAGGTGGTGCTCGTGATCGGCGAAAGATCGTCCTTCTCGTAAGGAGGAAGTGTTTAATGTACTAGGGCTAGATTCAGAAAGATTAATTAAGGGTCGGGAAATCGGGTAGCGACCAATAATAATAAGTGCCTTGCGAAAGGGAGCTTTGGGCGTAAACCCATCGTAGCTCCTAGTGCCTTCGAGAACCCTTCATGGGGTATACCTTGGGCAGTCCTGGGCTAACGTAAACTGTAGGAGAGATAAATCTTAAAGAGCAAATAGAATAATTAGGGGTTCACTTTCACACATCCCGATGTCTCGGGAAGTTGGTTTGACTCGGTTGATATTTGTGAGGGGCAGGATGGCCCGACGAGCTTTGGCTCGGTTGATGTTGTGACATACGGGATGGTCCGGGGAGCTTCGGCTCAGTACTGATACATAAGGTTGCATGTGCATATAAATAAAGGTGGTGGGTTTTCGGTATTGGAGTGTCGATGCACCGACGCCAATACATTGACTCGGCAAGTGTGGCTAGCACTTCGCCAACAGAAGTCCGGTGCGCCAGCCTTCAAGAGTACGCAGTAGTCCGCTTTGTGCACCAGTATTGAGGCGTACAATAGGTCTGACCGGTAGTGCTTTACTGGTTTAGAGGTGGGCGAGGCCAAACCCACAGCTTCCATCTGCCACTACGGAGGTATCCTTGTAGGTGAGGCTCCAGAAAGGGGGAACTAAAGGTCTGTATGCATAGAGTCGGGTGGGTGAGTTGCACTTGCATGATAGCATCATAACCCACTTGCATGTCATAGCATAATCATAGCATAAAACCCATGTCACCTATTGTGTAAGTGGTATTGGACGCTTATATAATAGGCCCTGCAAAACGACCCCTTGGTCTATAAGCTTGTCTGGGCAAGTTTATAAATTAAGGTTAAATTCTTTATATATATATTGTTGTTAAAAACCGTCACCCCAACGTATAAATTGGTATGAGACTTTTTATACAATGGGAGCCCTGTAAAAGATCCCTTGCTTATATGTTTCCATATAAGTTAAGGTTATTTTTCATACTTTACTTTACTGCCACATATACTATAAAAATATTTAGTATAGGTCGCTGCCATCGGTTTCTTGATTACTCTCCACCTTCAAGTCCTCCCCTTTCTTTGATGGCGACGGTGATGGCGACGGTGATGACGACGGCCACCAGGACGGCCAACTTGGGAATGACTATGTTGAAGATGTGCCGGCAAAGGACGTGCGACGTCGGAGCGGTCTTGGTTACAAGCTTCGCCCTCGCAAGAAGACTCATATTTGATATTTTAGCTTTGGTGTGCTAATAGCCTTTTCATGATGGCTCTTTTAAAAAAAACATTATTTAATTTCTGCATTTTCTTTATGTGGTGTGCCTTTAGACACTTGTTATTTGCTTTGAGATGTAAGCCTATATAAGGCCTTGAACTTTTCATTTGATGGTAGAATTAATTGAAATCAAAATTTGGAATTTGCCAACCCTAAAATTTCCCTCTCTTCTTCTCTTAGCCGTCGCCCCCCCCCCTTTCTTCCTTCCTTCAAACCGCCGGCCTCAAGGCCATCTCCTCTCTCCCTCTTGCTCTCGGCCGCCCCCTTCTCTCTAGTGCTCCGCTACTCTCCTCTCCCTCTTGCTCACGGCCACCCGAGATCCTCTCTCTCCAAGGATACTTTGGCCCATGCATGAGAGGTTGTTTGCAAGGAAGAAGATAGGGGTTTCCTCCACGGCGTGAAGTGAAGGAGATTAGCACGTTCATCATCCGTAGCGCGCTTCCCGTGGACTTTCAACGGAGGAGCGATCAAACTTGGTGGATCCACGCATCACGGATCTACAAATCTGAGAGGGGTAACGAAAATTTCTACCAAGAGATTTCTTTCTTTAGATAGTTCTTGTGGTGGACGAATTTCTGCGTTATTTTCCGATTTGTTTTTCTTCGCGGTTAATCAAATAATAGATCGGTATTTTTTCGTTTGGATTTCCGAAAGATTCGTAAGAGGATTGGCGATCCTCACTTTCTTTTTGTTGGGATAGATCCTACCATCTTTCGAATCATTTTGTTCTTAGTGGATCTATTTTGGTACAACCCAAAAGCTCGTTCGGGATCAAGATTATCCCATTTAGACGGAAAGAATTTGGCCTATAGCCAACATTCGATCTATTTACGGAACGGCGATCCGTATTGTTAGCGCGAGCGATAAATAAAATAATTGTTGTGGCTGCGTTTTCGTTAGCGTGTGGAATAGAGAGCGTAGATCGTGTCGTAAGCATTATCGAGGCCTCCGTGACGAATCTCTAGGACATACCCTGCATCATTCTTCCTCTCCGCTCGGTGCCTAGGGGCCATGGGGGAAGGGGTGGGGGATGTTAGGACTTAGTCTTTTAGACTAACGGTTTTCGAACCACATCATTTAGGGGATCGTGGAGCCCAGCATGGAGGAGCATCCCCGTAGGTTAGCACGCTTGGAGATGGGGAAGTCTAGCACCAGAGTTCAGACGTCAGGGACTGTGAGCCCCTGACCTTAGTAGTGTTTAATTTTGCTTCCGCTTGAGTGACTTGTAGTGAGGATTTGAGGTATCGGGCTTAAGCCCTTATTTTCAGTACATTTTTATATTTTGTGGACTCTCCCTTCGTGGATAAATTATACTCTGATGTGATATATATTGTGGACTTTTGGTTAGAGTTCTTTTTACTCTACTTTTTGTTGCTTTTCTGTGATCAAATCGGCCTGCAGAATCGGTATTTCGCAGTGATGACCCTTCAGGGCGTGAAGGCTTCACCGCAAAGTGGCGGTTCTGGGCCTAAGACCCCGGTGTTCAAAAAGAAAAAAAGGGGGGTCTTACACCGTGTGAGTCTCGGGTGATTTTGAGATTTTTCAGCCTGATGAACACGACCACAAACACGGGCGTGTCTGAAGGCGTGTCGGGTGACACGGTATGTGACACGGGCGTGTCACTGGATTGAATAAGTCGGTTGAGTGCCGCTTGAGGCACACGGCCTGGGACACGGGCGGGTCACAGGCCGTGTCAGGCAAATTTGTGCTTTTGTGGCAAAATCGTGGCCGTCCATTCTTTCAGCTGGGATCCAATGGCTGAGCTACCTCCCTGCTTCCTTAAGGCCGTGGATGAAAAAGGGAAATCTCATTTTTCATTTGGTCCTTCTCTGTCTACATTCCTAGTGAGAGAAAGAGAGAGGAAGAAGGAGGAGGAAAGGGGCTGGTCACTGGTGCTGCTGCGGTTTTCCGACGAGAGATCCGAGGCCGGCGTTGCTAAGGCAAAGCTTTTGCGGTTCTTTCGAGCCAACTAGGCGTTCATGGCACCGAAACGGTCTTCGAGGGTAACGACCTTTCTTCCTAGCCATGTGAAGGCTTCCTTTTGGCATATGTATGTGATTCCCCCACCAAAAGGGTGGCTGATTTTGGGAGTCTTTGGGTTGATTCATGGAATCCCCTTTGTTGGCATATAGATCCGGAAATGGAGTACGGAATAGTCATGCTGTGTGAAGCCCATCTGGACAGGTTGGTCTGGATTGGTGATGTTGCATACGAATCGGAGAAGACTCCGTGATAAACTTGTAGTTTAGGAGTCGACGGGTTAGACCTGTGACAGGAAGTAGTAGGAAGTACTTGAGTGGTAGACCAGGAAAATACCCGTAAATGCTTGTGTTGATTGTGCTAGTGGAGTCCACCTGTGAAGAGAGTAACAGAAGTACTGGCAATGTAGCCAGGAAAGACCCCTGACATTTGTGATATTTGCAGTGTCCACCTGCGAAGAGAGTAGCAGGAAGTACTGGTGTGCCCAGGAAAGACCCGCTGATATTGTGAGATGAATGGGTATAAGAGTTATGTCCAGGCTTTAATGCCAAAACAGGATCGGTGAGACCTACCTGCGCCTTTATTTAGCCGCGGGTACGTCGTACTCATTGATGGCAAGGCGATTTGAGCAATGGGGGGTGGAGGATCCGACCTGCGTTATATCCATCCGACGTGAGCCCAGAAGGTGCGGTCTGTTGGAGCGCATATCAAGAGTCTTAGGCCTACGTGTCGTGATACAATGGGGGGCTACAGGCCAATCCCGGTTCATTAAGACTATAAAACTCCGGCTGCACTCCATGGAGTAAATGCTCAAGTGAGTTCTCGTTGGGCTGTCACCCTGATATGGTGGTGGGCAACTGATGGTTAAAACTCCAAAATTATTTGCGGTCACGCGGCGACCCGGCGGTTTTATTTGAGAAAAAGGCGAAGTGATTTTATTTAGGAAAACGGGTCGCGCGTATTTATTTATTTATTTTGGATATAAAAAAGGTTTAGAAATCGAGTTTTAACGAAAGGAGGCAAGTGCACCTATCGTGAGTAGTACAGGATATTCCGGGTGGAATATCGAGGTCGTATTGTTCTCGGGTCCGGTTCGATTATTTCTACTCTTCCCTGGAGGGGACTATTATTTTACCGATAATTATCTTGTCGGGATATTTTATATAAAAATACAGAAAATGGCGGAAAGAAAATGAAAGCAATAAAAGAAAGCTTGAAGGTGGTGCCGATGAAGAGCTTAGCTCGATGGCACCGAAAAAACAATTGAACTAAAATAGACTTTAAATAAAAAGAGCTCCTAAATTTCTAATTAATTAAGGCGGAGACTTGGCCGTGGAGGTTCCACTAAAATGAGCTCACCTAGCTATAGGGCTATCGCTCACCTGAACGCTAAGACTATTCGACCGGGCTCTCGTCCGACGAAGGATTCCTCTTAACGCCCGCATTACGCTAAGAACCCCGCTATTGGGTGGGGGACCCAATCCGGTAGAGTTGGCGCGCCTCCTCTCTCGAGGGTTAGTGCGGAACTCTCTTTGCCAAGGGGTGATCTGTCCATACGCACGGCCTCTCGGCGAGCGTATGGAAAACGGAAATAGGGCCCACACATCGATATGTGGTCCTACGCGTCGTTAACCCCGGGCAAACCTTAAGTACTTTTAATTAATTAGAAAGATTAGACCTTTAGTTATTTTAAGCTATTTTATCTGTCCCAATGCTCTTCGATGCCGAGGGCTAAGAATGATTAGCCACTCATCGGAATGGGGACGGCTTGCGGGAAAAGCAGAAAATAAAGTAGTAAAGAAAGCAGGAAATGAAAGCAGTAAATGAAAGCAGGAAAATAAAGCAGAAAATTGCAAGTCCTACCCAAACGAGTAGGACTGAAGAAAGCTGTAAATTGCGAGTCCCGGCGCAACTGCGTGGGCGGGAGAAATGAAAGCAGTAAAACGCACACACGCAAGTCCTACTCAAATGGGTAGGAGAAAATAAATACGGGTCCTACTCAACCGAGTAGGACAAAATAAATGCAACGCACGCACACACTCTCTCGACATAAATGAAAACACACGCACTCTACTGAAATGAAAACACACGCACACACACGACAGAATTGAAATAAAGCAAAGCGCCATTTAACTCTTAACGAGTAGGCGGAAATAAATGCGCATACATAAAAATTGCAAAAAACTAAGTTGCCGAAAATTGAAAACAACTGCATTTCTACCGCTAGAATGCGGTAGAAATGCATAAAAAGCGAAAATAAAAATTAAACGGGAAGAAAGTTTGCAAATAAAAATGAAAATGCAAGTGATCGAAAAATAAAAACGAATACATTTCTACCGCTAAAATGCGGTAGAAATGCGTAAAAAGAGAACGAAAAAATTAAAAGAACGAAAGTTTAAAATGAAAAACTAAGTGCGCGAAAAATTATAACGACTATATTATCATTCCTATAACTTGATAAAAACGCTGAAAACGTGTAAATAAAGTAAAAGAAAGAAAAAGTTTTACAACCTAAAACGAAAAAAAAACTAAGTTAAAGAGAAAAGAAAGACACTTTAAAGCGTTTTTTACGGGTTATAGGAACGAAATAAAAGCTATAAAAATCTAAGTTAACCAAAACAAAGAACATAAAATTAAAAAGTTATACTCATACACACACACACGTATTAAAAAGACGAAAAAAACTAAGTTAAAACAAAAACGAAAATAAGATTGCATAAGAGAAGCGTTTAGATGACATCCAAAACCATATAAAGGGAGAAAACAACATATTTTATTAACTAAAAAAGAAGGTTACATAAATAAAAACTAAGAAGAGGGGAGAAAATCCCTTACATAACCCTTGGAATCATCTAAACAGCATAACACCTAAGCAAAATGGTGCCAAAAGGGAACAGAAATCCAGAGCAGAACCTCTGAATTTATAGAAAAAATTTACATGGGTCACGCCCTTGGTCACGGGCGTGACAGGGGCGTGACAGTACTATTTGGAAGGCGGCCGGCGATTTGACGGGAAAGTTGACTTCGGGCTGGACACGTGGCGGTCTCGCAGAGGTCACGCCCTTGGTCACGGGCGTGACAGGGGGCGTGACAGGCAGGTGGATCTGGGCGCGGTGCGCCAAAAAGTCGCCGCGCGGGTCTTGTCGGGCTAGCTGGAAAGGTCACGCCCCAGGTCACGGGTGACTCTGGGCGTGTTGGCTGGTGTCGACACTCGACGAATGTCGAGCTGAAAGTGTCGAGTTGAAAATCGTCGAGCGGAAAGAGGTGTCACGCCCTAGGTCACGGGCGTGACTCTAGGCGTGACTGCTAGTGTCGACACTCGACGATCGTCGAGATGAAATCGTCGAGTGGAGTGTCACGGGCTTGGGTCACGCCCCGTGTCGGGTGACACGGGCGTGACCCCGGGCGTGTCAGGCTTTGGTCTTCAAAAATTGCTGATTCACGGGATTTTGACGTGTCACGCCCTGGTCACGGGCGTGACCAATATGTCACGGGCGTGACAGGTCAAATTTTGGCAGATTTTTGATTTTTTCTGAAAAATAAAATAAACAAAGTTAGTATAATATTTACAAAAATAGGAGCATTTTATTGAACAAATATAAGAAAAAACGACAAAAATAAATGAAAACAACTAAATTAATGTACACAAAAATAGGTATATTTACAACTTATCAAATACCCCCATACTTAAGCTTTTGCTATTCCAGAGCAAAAGTTGGAGATGAACTTATAAGGAATAAAAGAAATCCTAAGTTTAGCTACCGCTTGAATTAATAAAAAAGAAAGATCAAAATAAACATCCGGGGTTAAAGAATTAAATCCTAATTTATGAAATGTTATGAATAGAGGAAGAGTTTCAAAAATACTTCTAGATAAAATAAAATAGAAAGCAAAAATTTATTTTTGTTAGTTTAACAAAGATGGATTGGATTTATACAAAAAACTTTAGCTTAAAAGAAGTTTAAAGGAAATAATGCAATTTAAAAATTATGCTCTCAAAAAAATTTTAAATTAAGTCTAGAATCATTGAAATAGGCTAAGTGGTTTGGTGGTTTATGAAGAAGGCTTGAATATTGAGGTGAGGTAATTTTTTCTCGAACCTCCAATTTTTTTTCTTTTGGATAGTTAGGAAAACGAAATCTTATTTTCCTAACACAAAAACTTTTTTTTTTCTTTCTTCATAATAAATAAATAACCCAATGTATATTTGTAGGAGTAATGAATTTTATCCTCTTACTCCATATATAATCTTTTTAAATTATTGGGTGCCTATGTTTACGGAACGAAATCTTATTCCCATTGACATAGGATCTTTTAAGGGATAGGGGGGAATCATGTCAATTAAGACACGAAAAAAAATGGAAGTGGGTTTAGTTTTTTCAAAAATAAAACTAGCTTTTAATCAAAAAGTTTTGAGAGCAACCTTTTTAAAATGAACGTTCCAATGTTTCTAAAAGCATGAAGTTGAAATAATTGAAATCCATGAATGTTATTTTCTAACATAAAAAACGAGCTTCTATTTATAAAATTAGAAGTGGTGGTGAAAAACAAGTTCCCTATTATAAGGAAAAGACATAAAAAAATTCTTTAAATCTTAACCCCAGACACTTAAATCTATCGAACTTTAATTAATAAACGAATAGTAAGCAAAGAATAACTAAAATTCGCATATAAATTAACTCGAAACTGGATTTTTGGAAAGCAAAAAGGGTTAAGAAATGGTATATTCGAATTATTTTGTTACATAATTTAACAAAACATTTTTTTTTTTTGAATTTTTAGAGTTTTTATCATTTTTTTTGTGTTTTAATTATTATCTTTTTAGGATTTTTAGATTTTTTTATTTTTTTGGGGTTTTTGGGTTTTTCTATTTTTTTTATTTTTAGTTTTTGAGGATAAATTATTTACAAGAAAGAGGAGAGAAAGAAATGTTATTTACAAAGAAGATAGGGGGGAAAGAGAGATATTTACAAAAAAGGCAAAGTAAAAACTCGATTGCGGCCCCGCGAACAGACTCTTATTTGAATGGTTGGTTCGATGAGTCGAACGTCGCGGGCAGGCAAGACGCAAGTTTTTACAAAAAAGGAGATGGGGGAAAAGAGAATTTATTTTTGTACAAAAAATATTTACGAAGTAAAAAGATTTTTTGAAAACTTTTTTGAGTTTTATGATTTTTTTTTTTGAAGTTTTATGATTTTTTTTAAAAAACAAGACAAATTTTTTAGATTTTCAGTTTTGCAAATTTTTTTTTTTGTTTTGATGAGTACAGATTAAAAAATGCAGTATAGGAAAATACCCCCATACTTAAACCCAACATTGTCCCCAATGTTGCAGTCTAAGTATGCGGAACGATTAATATACAAAATATAATAAGTACAAAAAAGAAAAAGGGAGGGTAGGAGCTTCCCTAAGACGAGTCCGGGAGGCCAAATTGGAAGCCTGCATTATTTAGAAAAGAAAAAGCAAAAAGATAACAGAAAAAACAAAAAAGATACACTCGGCCAAAAGATTGCGGGCGGTAGGGGGGGTGTGCGTGGGGGAGTCGGAGGTAGCTAAGGCCTTAGCGACCACTACGTGATAAAATGTGATCCCCTAGCGCGCATAAGAGTGAAAAACGCGCCGAATCAAAATAAAATAAAATATAAGAAATATATTTATTTTTTTTTAAAGTTTTGTCAAAAACAAGAATGAAAATAAAAATATTTTTTTTTGTTAAGTTTTTTTTCATTTTGGATTTTTAGTTTTTTTTTTAGTTTTTTTTTGTTAGTTTAGTTTTTTTTTTGGTTTATAGTTTTTTTCAAATTTTTAATTTTTAAGGTTTTTCAAATTTTTTTTTTGTTTTGAGTTTTTCAATTTTTTTGGTTTTATAAATTTGTAAATATATATAGTTAAGTTTTATTATTATTATTATATTGGCCATATTTTATATATATATATATAAAAATATAGGTAAAATTAATAGATTTCCAGGGTTTAAAATAACGAACCTAAAATCTCCCCGGCAACGGCGCCAAAACTTGATTGATATTTTCTCGCATCAAGTCGAAAACTTAATGCGGGTTAAAACTCCAAAAAGATTTACGAAGCACGGCGCCCCGGGCGATTTTATTTAAGTTGAAAAGCGGATTTGATTTCTACTCTCCCCGGCAACGGCGCCAAAAACTTGATGGTTAAAACTCCAAAATTATTTGCGGTCACGCGGCGACCCGACGGTTTTATTTGAGAAAAAGGCGAAGTGATTTTATTTAGGAAAACGGGTCGCGCGTATTTATTTATTTATTTTGGATATAAAAAAGGTTTAGAAATCGAGTTTTAACGAAAGGAGGCAAGTGCACCTATCGTGAGTAGTACAGGATATTCGGGTGGAATATCGAGGTCGTATTGTTCTCGGGTCCGGTTCGATTATTTCTACTCTTCCCTGGAGGGGACTATTATTTTACCGATAATTATCTTGTCGGGATATTTTATATAAAAATACAGAAAATGGCGGAAAGAAAATGAAAGCAATAAAAGAAAGCTTGAAGGTGGTGCCGATGAAGAGCTTAGCTCGATGGCACCGAAAAAAGAATTGAACTAAAATAGACTTTAAATAAAAAGAGCTCCTAAATTTCTAATTAATTAAGGCGGAGACTTGGCCGTGGAGGTTCCACTAAAATGAGCTCACCTAGCTATAGGGCTATTGCTCACCTGAACGCTAAGACTATTCGACCGGGCTCTCGTCCGACGAAGGATTCCTCTTAACGCCCGCATTACGCTAAGAACCCCGCTATTGGGTGGGGGACCCAATCGGTAGAGTTGGCGCGCCTCCTCTCTCGAGGGTTAGTGCGGAACTCTCTTTGCCAAGGGGTGATCTGTCCATACGCACGGCCTCTCGGCGAGCGTATGGAAAACGGAAATAGGGCCCACACATCGATATGTGGTCCTACGCGTCGTTAACCCCGGGCAAACCTTAAGTACTTTTAATTAATTAGAAAGATTAGACCTTTAGTTATTTTAAGCTATTTTATCTGTCCCAATGCTCTTCGATGCCGAGGGCTAAGAATGATTAGCCACTCATCGGAATGGGGACGGCTTGCGGGAAAAGCAGAAAATAAAGCAGTAAAGAAAGCAGGAAATGAAAGCAGTAAATGAAAGCAGGAAAATAAAGCAGAAAATTGCAAGTCCTACCCAAACGAGTAGGACTGAAGAAAGCTGTAAATTGCGAGTCCCGCGCAAACTGCGTGGGCGGGAGAAATGAAAGCAGTAAAACGCACACACGCAAGTCCTACTCAAATGGGTAGGAGAAAATAAATACGGGTCCTACTCAACCGAGTAGGACAAAATAAATGCAACGCACGCACACACTCTCTCGACATAAATGAAAACACACGCACTCTACTGAAATGAAAACACACGCACACACACGACAGAATTGAAATAAAGCAAAGCGCCATTTAACTCTTAACGAGTAGGCGGAAATAAATGCGCATACATAAAAAATTGCAAAAAACTAAGTTGCCGAAAATTGAAAACAACTGCATTTCTACCGCTAGAATGCGGTAGAAATGCATAAAAAGCGAAATAAAATTAAACGGGAAGAAAGTTTGCAAATAAAAATGAAAATGCAAGTGATCGAAAAATAAAAACGAATACATTTCTACCGCTAAAATGCGGTAGAAATGCGTAAAAAGAGAACGAAAAAATTAAAAGAACGAAAGTTTAAAATGAAAAACTAAGTGCGCGAAAAATTATAACGACTATATTATCATTCCTATAACTTGATAAAAACGCTGAAAACGTGTAAATAAAGTAAAAAGAAAGAAAAAGTTTTACAACCTAAAACGAAAAAAAACTAAGTTAAAGAGAAAAGAAAGACACTTTAAAGCGTTTTTACGGTTATAGGAACGAAATAAAAGCTATAAAAATCTAAGTTAACCAAAACAAAGAACATAAAATTAAAAGTTATACTCATACACACACACACACGTATTAAAAAGACGAAAAAAACTAAGTTAAAACAAAAACGAAAATAAGATTGCATAAGAGAAGCGTTTAGATGACATCCAAAACCATATAAAGGGAGAAAACAACATATTTTATTAACTAAAAAAGAAGGTTACATAAATAAAAACTAAGAAGAGGGGAGAAAATCCCTTACATAACCCTTGGAATCATCTAAACAGCATAACACCTAAGCAAAATGATGCCCAAAAGGGAATAGAAATCCAGAGCAGAACCTCTGAATTTATAGAAAAAATTTACATGGGTCACGCCCTTGTCACGGGCGTGACAGGGGGCGTGACAGTACTATTTGGAAGGCGGCCGGCGATTTGACGGGAAAGTTGACTTCGGGCTGGACACGTGGCGGTCTCGCAGAGGTCACGCCCTTGGTCACAGGCGTGACAGGGGGCGTGACAGGCAGGTGGATCTGGGCGCGGTGCGCCAAAAAGTCGCCGCGCGGGTCTTGTCGGGCTAGCTGGAAAGGTCACGCCCCAGGTCACGGGCGTGACTCTGGGCGTGTTGGCTGGTGTCGACACTCGACGAATGTCGAGCTGAAAGTGTCGAGTTGAAAATCGTCGAGCGGAAAGAGGTGTCACGCCCTAGGTAACGGGCGTGACTCTAGGCGTGACTGCTAGTGTCGACACTCGACGATCGTCGAGATGAAATCGTCGAGTGGAGTGTCACGGGCTTGGGTCACGCCCCGTGTCGGGTGACACGGGCGTGACCCCGGGCGTGTCAGGCTTTGGTCTTCAAAAATTGCTGATTCACGGGATTTTGACGTGTCACGCCCTGGTCACGGGCGTTACCAATATGTCACGGGCGTGACAGGTCAAATTTTGGCAGATTTTTGATTTTTTCTGAAAAAAAAATAAACAAAGTTAGTATAATATTTACAAAAATAGGAGCATTTTATTGAACAAATATAAGAAAAAACGACAAAAATAAATGAAAACAACTAAATTAATGTACACAAAAATAGGTATATTTACAACTTATCAGCAACTGATTTGCTAGTACACTAAGAATGTGCCCTGAGTGCACGGACCGTTGGGCCGGGTGGCTGACGGTTGTGATGGCATGTGTGTGTGAAAGCACATTATATGAGATATATAGTCATGCTTGTGATATATTATGATTGCAGGGAAGATTACCTCTGCCACGAGAAATGGGTAGGGTCGTTATAATTTGGTCAGGTGAATGCTGACCGTTGCCTCTGTTTGCCACCCTTGTGTGGAATGTCCCTATGCAGGTGCTGGAGAACCGAGCGGGACGCATAAGGGCTGAAGTCCCTACTGCTTTTGCTGCTGCCACTGCTAGCCCTCGAACGTTAATGTAGATGTAACAGTTATGTTTTCTTTTGATGTGGCCAGCCTGCGTGCCAATGTTTGGGCCACTGTTTGAAAGCCCTGTAAGGCCATAAGGCCAACTATTGATATGTGTTGTAAGACATTACTATAGTCTATAAAATGTGGAGTTTTATATGTTGGACATTCAAGTGAGGAGTTCAAGTGTAGTGTTATAGGCTTCCGCTAGAATTCAATGTGTTAGGTGCGCTGCGCTACTCTGGTATCACTGCGTAGCTTCATCGTCTGTTTTGTGGTATATGCTGTGGGGCCCCGACCGGACCTTATGGTATATGTTATATGAACTGATGAGGTTGCTACAATAGATTTGTTTCCCAAGGATCTCCATGTGCTACCACCCCAGCGAGAGATTGACTTCACGATCGAGTTAGTGCCAGGTGTGAAACCTGTGCCCCGCTCGCCATATCGCGTCGCGCCAAAGGAAATGGTGGAGTTGAAAGTCCAACTGCAATAATTGCTGGAGCAGGGTTATATACACCCATGCATGTCTCCTTGGAGCACCCCTGTGCTTTTTTGTGAAAAAGAAAGACGGTGGCTTGCGATTATGTATTGATTACCGCGAACTGAATAAGCTGACCGAGAAAAATAAATATCCGATTCCGCGGATTGATGAGTTGTTCGATCAGCTAGTGGGATCGTCCCTCTACTCGAAGTTGGACGTGAAGTCTGGTTATTGCCAGTTGAGAATCCGGGAAGAAGACATCCCCAAAACCGCATTTGGAACACAGTACGAGCACTATGAGTTCACGGTAATGTCGTTTGGGCTGTGCAATGCGCCCTCATTATTTATGGACTTGATGCACCGAATATTCCGAGAATACTTGGATCTATTCGTGATAGTGTTCATTGATGATATCCTGGTGTACTCGAGATCGGAAGCCGATCATGAGAAGCACTTGCGGTTGGTATTGAATAACTTGAGGCAGAATCAGATCAATGCCAAGTTCTCGAAGTGCGAGTAATGGCTAGCATCAGTGGCTTTTCTGGACCATGTGGTGAGTGGAGCGGGCATAACAGTGGATCCCGCAAAGTTAAAGGCCATAAAGGAGTGGCCGGTGTTGTATTTAGTGGCCGAAGTCAGGAGCTTCCTTGGACTAGCGGGCTACTATCGAAGATTTGTTGCAAATATCTTGCGGATCGCTTTGCCTCTAACCACACTAACGAGAAAAGATCAGAAGTTCGTTTGGACGCCAGAGTGCGCCCGAGCTTTTGAAGAGCTGAAGATTCGGTTGACCACGGTGCCCGTGTTGTCATCTCCATGTGGTACCAATGGGTTTGTAATCTACAGTGATGCCTCAAGGAGCGGCTTAGGCTGCATTCTTATGCAAAATGGAAAGGTGATCTTTGCACTAAAACTGTGGCGACACTATCTTTATGGAGTGAAGGTGGAGATCTATACATATCATAAGAGCCTAAAGTACCTGTTGGAGCAGAAGGACATAAATATGCGACAACGCAGGTGGTTGGAGTTCCTCAGGGACTACACCTTTGAGATTCATTATACTCCCGGGAACGGGAACGTAGTCGCAGATGCCTTGAGTCGGAGAGCTCCGGTAAGGGAGAGCTGGTTGCAGAGGCATGATGAACGTCTCATCCAAGAGTTGGAAGCATTGGAGATCTCGTGTGTTGACAAGAATGTTATAGCTGATGCATGTCTGAACTGGACGGAGGTACAGTGTGACCTTGCAGACCGGATTCGACGATCAACGGGGTTAGATGAAGATCTCTTACGCTATGTTAAAGAAGGGCCAGAGGGCAAATTCTCCTTGGATGACGGTCTTTTACGGAAAGATGGTCGTTTGTGCGTCCCAAATTTGGGTAAATTGAGGGAAGAACCGATGTATGAAGCGTATTATACGAAGTACTCAATCCACCCAGGGAGCACGAAGATGTTAAGGGATATGAAAAAGCTATTCTGGTGGCCAGGGCTAAAGAAAGGCATTGCTCATTATGTGGCCAAATGCCAAACATGTGATATGGTGAAGGCGGAATGCCAGACGCCGGGCGGTTATTTGAAGTCATTGTCGATTCCAGAATGGAAGTTTGATGATATTTCAATGGATTTCGTACACGGGTTGTCGAGATCTCAATAAGGAAATGATTCTATCTGGGTGATTGTCGATCGGCTGACGAAAGTGGCACACTTCCTGCCGAACAGACAGGATGATTCAGTGGAAACTTTGGCAAAGTTGTATGTTGACCAGATTATGCGGCTACACAATGTTCCCCAGAGGGTCATAAGTGATCGAGATGGGTGGTTCATATCGAATGACTGGAGGCTAGTTCATCAATGGTTGGGCACGAAGTTGACATTAAGCACGACCTTTCATCCCCAGACGGATGACGAAACTGAAAGGACCAATAGTACAATGGAAGACATGCTTCGGATGTGCGCCCTCGAATTCGGAAAGAGATGGGAAGATCATCTTTATATGGTGGAGTTCGCTTACAATAACAGCTACCAATCAAGCATCAGCATGTCGTCGTATGAAGCTCTGTATGGACGGAAGTGTCGTACTCCTTTAGCCCTGATAGAAGCGGGTGAAGCCAGAGTGTATAGGCGTAATGAAGTCGATGAAGCAAACTCGACAATACGCACTATTCGGGAACGACTATTGAATGCTCAAGATCGACAAGCGAAATACTACAACGCCAAGCACCGGAATGTGGAGTTTGCGGTAAGAGATTGGGTATACTTGAAGATCAAACCCTTCAAAGGCGTATCCAGGATACGACGTCTGAAAAGGTTAAGTCCAAGATACCTCTGTCCATTTGAAGTGGTCGAGCAAGTAGGAGAAGCCGCATATCGGCTAGCTCTTTGGGCAGACTTGGGTGGATTGCATGATGTATTTCATGTCTCGGTGCTACGGAAGGCCGTGAAAGATCCAGCTCAGGTGATCAGGGACGATCAAGTGCCGGTGGAGTATGGGATAACGACGAAGGATAGGACAATTCAGATCGAGGATCGAGCCGAGAAACAGTTGCGGAATAAGACGGCCGGGATAGTTAAATCCGGTGGGACAATTGCTGTCGTGAGAAGCTTACATGGGAACGAGAGCAGACCATGCGAGTTGAGTTTCCTGAAATTTTTGTGTAACGGTTATGCAGTGTGTATCAACTTGTATTGAAACTATTGTGGAATGAAAATCCTTCTGTTTGAGCTCCTTACTTGGTGCAAATTTCGGGGACGAAATATTTATAAGGAGGGGAGGATTGTAACACCCCAAAATTCAAAAATTGGAAAATATTGGGTGACATGGCCTGGGACACGGGCATGTCCCAGGGCGTGTCCTTCCTGGGTGAACAATCAACGAGTGGTCGACAAAATTTGGTCGACGGTCATCGAGTGCTTAGGACACGGCCTGTGACACGGGTGTGTCACAGGGCGTGTCAGTATGGTCGACGAACTCAACTTGAGCTGGGGCGTGTCTGGTGTCGTGTATGGGCACACGGCCTGAGACACGGGCGTGTCACAGGCCGTGTGAGTCTCGGGTTGATTTCGATTTTCTACAGCCTGATGTACACGACCACAGACATGGGCATGTCTGAAGGCGTGTCGGGTGACACGGCCCATGATACAGGCGTGTCACATGGGCGTGTACTGGACTAGATAAGTTGGTTGAGCACGGATTTGGGAACACGGCCTGTGACACGGGTGTGTCGCAGGCAGTGTCAGGCAAAAATTATGCTTTTGTGGCAAACTCGTGGTCGTCCGTTCCTTCAGCTGGGATCCACAGGCTGAGCTGCCTCCCTGCTTCCTTAAGGCTGTGGATTGAGATGAAAGAACTCCTTTCATACTTGTCCTTCATCTTTCTAAATCCTAAAGAGAGAAAGGGAGAGGAAGAAGGAGAAGGAGGGTGGTCACTGGTGGTGCTGCAGTTTTCCGACGAGAGATCTGAGGCCGGCGTTGCGGAGGAAAAGCTGTTGCGGTTCTTTCTAGCCAGTTAGGAGCTCATGGCATCGAAGCGGTCTTCGAGGGTAACGACCTTTATTCCTAGCCATGTGAAGGCTTCCTTTTGGCATATGCATATGATTCCCCCACCAGAGGGTGGTTTGTTGTGGGAGTCTTTGGGTTGATTCATGGAATCCCCAATTCGTTAGTATATACATCCAGAATTGGAGTACGGAATAGACATGCTGTATGAAGCCCATCTGGATAGGTTAGTCTGGATTGGTGATGTTACATACGAACCAGAGAAGACTCCATAATAAACACGTAGTTTAGGAGTCGACGGGTTGGACCTATGAAGGAAAGTAGCAGGAAGTACTAGAGTGGTGTCCAGGAAAATACCCGTAGAATGCTTATGCTTTTGGGTTATACCTGTGAAGGGGAGTAACAGGAAGTACTGGATTGGAAGTCCAGGAAATACCCTTTTGATGCTTGATGTTCTTGGGTGGTACCTGTGAAGAGAGTAACAGGAAGTACTGGTGTGGTGAGCCAGGAAAGACCCTTGACATTGCGGAGTCATATCTGTGAAAGGGAGTAGCAGGAAGTACTGGTGCGCCCAGGAAAGATCCGCAAATGTTGTGATATGAAATGGGTGTCAGAGACATACCCAGGCTTGAATGCTAGAACAGGATCAGTGAGACTGACCCGCGCCTTTTTGTAGCCGCGAGTATGCCGTACTCGGTGATGGTAAGGTCATTTGAGCAATGGGGGGTGGATGATCCAACCTACGCTATGTCCGTCCGACGTGAGACCTGAAAGTGCGGTCTGTTGGAGCGCATAGAAAGAGTCGTAGGCCTACATGCCATGACATAATGTGGGGCTACGGGCCAATCCCGGTGCGTTACGACTAGAACTCCGGCTACATGCCATGGAGTGAAATACTCAAGTGATTTGACATTGGGTTGCGACCCTGATATGGTGGTGGGCAACTGGTTCGCCGGTACACCAAGAATGTGCCTTGAGTGCACGGATGGTCGGGCCGGGCGGCTGACAGTTGTGATGGAATGTGTGCGTAAAAGCACATTTGTGATATATATATATATATATATATATATGCTTGGGAAATGCTATGTCTGCAGGGAAGATTACCACTTCCCCGGGAAAGGGGTAGGGTCGGTATAATTCGGTCAGCTGAATGCTGACCGTTGCCTATTTTTGTCACCGTTGGGTAGAATGTCCCTGTGCAGGTACTGGAGAGCCGAGCGGGACGTATAAGGGCTGAAGTCCCTGCTGCATTTGCTGCTGCCGTTGCTAGCCCTCGAAGGCTAAAAGAAATGGAAGTGTTATGTTTTCTTTTGATGTGGCCGGCCTGCGTGCCAATGTTTGAGGCCACTATTTCGAAAGCCCTGTAAGGCCATAAGGCAAACTACGTGTATGTGTAAGACATTCCTATCATGTATAAAATGTGGAGTTTTTATTTGTTGGACATTCAGGTGTGGGGTTCAAGTGTAGTGTTATATGCTTTTGCTAGAATGCAATGTGTTAGGGTGTGCTGAGCTACTCTGGTATCACACCGTAACTGCACCGCCTGTTTTGTGGTATATGCTGTGGGGCCCCGGCCGGACCTTCTAGTATATACTATGTGAACGGATGGGGTGGTTATATTCTGCCAATATGGTGGCATGGGAGCCAACCTGCACATAACTGGGTTATGTTAAGTGTGTGATCGGATTGGGACTCGGGGAAGCTTAACCCATGCATATGGCTTAAATTGACGTTGCGGTGGTAGCAATGGGTCAGGCGGAACCATACCAGCTCTATGTCGTTCGGTTAGAGAGACCTAAAGTACGTGGTACGCGCCGTTGGGATAGATAGAGGGTCTTTGTTGGGTAATGTATCCACAATTACCCGGATTTGACGAAGCCTCCTGTCAAGCTAAGATGAATTCACAATGTATTTGATGAAACCTTTTAAGTTGTGCTTGCAGTTATTCCACGCTAAGTGCACTCCAATGTCAGGGTGCAGTAGGTCAATATACACGGGTCTGCACGACGTAATCCCTCGTTGAGCAGATCAGTGTGTTGGCCTACGTGCACTCTCTCTATTGGAGTGTACTTATTTTCAAGTACAGGGCTGTGATCATGCAAGAGCAGACACGGAGCAAGGATGGGTCAAAGAGCAGCTCATGGGTGGAAAGACGAAAAATCGTCTAAGTGTGAATCGACGAGAATCACCAAGTGATTCTCGCCGATTCTCGCCGAATCGTCGAGAATCACAGGCTGATTCTCGCCGTCTCTATCAGGCTGCATCAAAGCGTGCGACTCTGGCGCTAAGTCATAATCGACGAGAATCACCAAGTGATTCTCGCCAAATCGTTGAGAATCACTGGCTAATTCTCGCCGTCTCTATCAGGCTAAATCAGAGCGTGCAAACAAGTCAACATCGACGAGAATCACCTTTGATTCTCGCCGAATCGACGAGAATCACCTTTGATTCTCGCCGATTCGACGAGAATCACCTTCGATTCTCGCCGATTTTGACTTGGGCGATTTTCTGGAAACCACTGGACTGGACTCAGCCGCTGACACTATTTTGAACCGGGCTTGGGGTCTCTTCTGGTGGGACCCACAACGGTCATAAAAGAGTATTTTACTGTATAAATACACGCGTATTTTTGAACATTATTAGCGAAAAAGATTTGAAAAAGGCAGAGCCGCCGACGGGACCTAGACGGCGATACCTGTTCCATCGTCGTCGCCGCTCGTGCAAGTTGTTCGCCAACCTTGATCGTGGTTTCTTCCAGATCTTCTGGCGACAGAAGCTTAGCCAAGCTTAGAGTCTCACGCGTCTAACCAGAGATCCTTTGTCTCTTGATTTGTTGATCGGGAAAACCTTCCCCGTCCGAATCGATCGAGACGATCGATCCTAGTGTGACCGTTGGAAGACCTAGCTAGCTTCGCTACGAAGTTTGAATCTCCAAAGTACAGCAGCCGCACACCGTTGTCGCCGCCGATCCCGAGAACCAAGCCGCCGCCCTTCTTGCCGCCGCCGGTTTCGGGGAGATTCTCTCCAAGTGAGACCTAGGGTTGTGGACTCTTCGTGACTTCTAGAACACGTCATCAAACTAAGAGGGACACCTTAGTCTCTGAAATTAGTTTGTATTTCTTGTACATTCTAGTTCATTTTTGTTGTAAAGGAACGTTGGTTCCGAGTTGTAAGGGTTGGGTGCAACCCGTGTTGTGGGAGTGTTGTCTCCTACGTGTGGAAGGGTTCCTTCCGATAGTGCAAGGATTGGATTTCAATCCTGTTGGTGAAGAGACCGAGTCGTCCCTTGTTGGGAGATAGGTCGAAGGGGGAAAGTGGATGTACCCAAATCGGGGAACAACTATAAATAGCTTGTGTACTGTATTTGCTGTGCTGTTTTATTTTCATGTGCTGGTACAATTTTAATTCCGCAAAAATGCTGCACGTCACCTATTCCCCCCCCATAGGTGAAGGTAGTTGACACTAGGTGGACTTTCAGTCTTAATCGTAGGCCGGAAAGATCGAAATACTCACGAGAATTTCCGTCCAAGGGGCGGTGGTGAGATGGCGGACTTTGACTGGGTTCACCGAGAATGTGCCCTGAGAGCACGGGGTGTGTTGCCATGCGAGCCTACTCCTATGTTGTTGTGTAATTTCTCTATTATATGGCTATGCTAATAAAGTGCAGGGAAGGAGCATCGCTGCCCCGAGCTTAGGGGCGAGGTCGTTATAATTTGGTTAGCATTAGCTGACCGTTGCTTTTGTTTGCCACCGCTTCAGTGGATTGTTGCTTGCAGGTGCTGCGGAGCCTAGTGGTAAATAGCGGGAAAAAACCCTTATTGTTGAGCTGTCCCTCGAAGGCCTAATTATCAATGTTTACTTTTATTCTCATGTATGACCGGCCTGCGTGCCGAGGTTTGGAAGACATTATTTGTTTAAAGTAAACCCATGTAAGTCCATAAGGCCAAATACTTGTGTATTTGTACGTTCATTCATGTTGGTTTTGTGTATGGACATTCATGATGTTGGCTGGGTTCTGAATTTGCAACTTTTAAATTACTTCTGCAAGAATGTACTCTGTGTATGACATTGGTTATTGGAAGGATGGTTTCCATTGCGTAATCCATCGGTCTGTCTGTGGTATATGGCGTCGGGCCCCGGCCGGAGCTACTGCTATATGCTATGCGACAGGTAGGCGGTGTTACAATTTTGTATCAGACTACTAGTTTCGGTCAACTTAAATGAATTCGTGGATGAATTCTTTTAAGGGGTGGTGAGCACATGTGTGTGCGTCATCGTTATAACATAAAAGAACCCATGAATGTCCACTTAGGAATGAAAATACACATGTTTGGGGAACCTGCTTGTTCCTATAATTGCTTTTTGCAATTTTGTGTGGTCACTTAATGGTGTTTTGTACGACTATAGGTGACCAGGAGTGGTGCAGGGCCGTCAGAACGTCCGGTTTCTGAGGCAAGTAGCGCACCGAATGACATTCCTTCAACACCTCCCTCGGTAGAAACCATACGATTGGTGGCTGAAGCGGTGTTTGCTATGATCAATGCGTAGCCAGCAAGGCAAATGCAGCAGCCTGCTCCTGCGGTGGAGCAGGCACCGCTTCAAGAAGCGAAACCGAGAAGGGTGGAGCAAGTAGTGGTGGAACCTTTGGTGCCTAGGAGAGCAACTGAAAGGCAGCTCAAACATGTTATGGGCTTCAATCCTCCGGTTTTCTCGGGGACGGGAACCCCATCCCAAGCTGAGGATTGGCTCTCCCAAGTAAAGAGAGTATTGACAGCTACTGAAACAGAAGAGTGGTAGATGACCACCATAACTACGTTCCTGTTGGACGGAGATGCAAGGTTGTGGTGGGAAGGTTTAGAGCTACATCAATTGAGGGGAAGGCAACTCACAAACGTCTCTAATGAAGAATTTTCGAGACTATTCTTGGCAAAGTACCTTCCCTCGGCTCAAAGGATCACGTTGGAGAATGAATTCTAGAAGTTGATGCAAGGAGAGAGTAGCGTGGACGAGTATCTCCACGAATTTACATGGTTGGGTCTGTATGCTAGCTCTACATTCACGGATGAGGAGCATAAGACGAACCGATTCTATGAGGGTGACACAGCGGGAGTCCGTCATTCTGAGAGCGATACAGACACAAAGCAGACCAACCATGCCCAACTCGTTGTTGTTCTACCGGACCTACACAAGCATCTATCACCTTGTCACGGTTCAGCTCAAACGCAGCAAATAAGAACACACGGAGGAGTGATCGACTCTAAAATAACGATCAAGAAATAAAGTCGGCTGATTCCCCAAATCAACATAAAGGTTGCCACTCCTTTTAGAGAGTAAAACCTTGGCTAGTGGCCAAGATCCACTCAAGCAAATAGGATCTACCCGATCCGGATTATAAAAGCTTTCAACAATGAAATCAATTTCAGATTTAGCAAGCGATCGTATTTAAAATCACGGAAACAACGGTTGTTTAACCTCCACAGAATACCATGCAAGAAAATCACAAAGATGAGGGAAGAGAAGTTACCCAACCCATTTTCATGAACACACAAGATAAGGTGTTAGAATCACTCTCTCCACGGATCCACCGACGTCGCACCGAATGGGCTGCAACCTTATTCCTTGGAGTCACACCGAAGGAATCCATGCCGGCGTCGCACCGAAGTAGGGGAGGAAGCAAGGGGGCGACGGCTTCACACCTTGGCCAGCGGCTAGGGGGATCTCCTTGGCCGAAATCTCTCAAATGAGGGATAGGGTTTCTTTTAATTCTCTCTATAATTTTCATTCTCATAAAAGGGGCTCCTTATATAGGAGTTACAACACCCATCTAGCCATCCAAGATGGAGATGAAATCTCATCCATCTGGGAGACTAAATACACACCAAATGTTTGTTAAATGCAGGAAATAAATATTACAAAGTCGAAAAAATGAATATAAAATTATTAACCAAGCTTGGAATAATTTTTCTCATAAAATTATTCACATAAAAGTAATTAGAGCATGATATATGAATTAAAAAGTCTTCAAATGGGTTTAGCACACCGCGGGCGGAGGTTGTAGCATTGTCATCAATTAGCGTCGTCATGGCTCCGAAGGTCTTTATGTTGTAGCGCCTCGGCAAATGGATCGTCATCAAGTGGAGGTAGCGGGGCGGTGACATCAGAGGGTTTGAGGTATGGCCTAAGGCTACTGCTCTCGGGGCCTATGACGTAGGGCTTCTTGACCCTGGTCAACATGGCCCGGTATTTGGAGAAGGATCTGAGGAATGTGCAAGCGAAGAGACTCTGGTGCTAAGAAGACAGAGTTCAAGGAACCGACTACCTCAAAGTTTGGGTATCGTAAGTTCCATAAGAAGGCTAGGACTTCAGGTTCGGCCCCTTCTTCTGGTGCTTTGGGGGAAACTACAAGCCGAACCCCGGGCGCATGCTATACTTGTGGGAAGTCGGGACACTTTTCCCGAGACTGCTGGAGCGGATGTCCAAAGTCTGAGATTAAGCCGGGAGCAACCTATGAGGATAAGGGCAAGGCGGCAGAGTCAACCACATCTCACTATGCTCCGGCTCAACCTAAAGTATATAATCTTGGCCAAGAGGAGGCCATAAAGCAAGCGGATGTGGTGACAGGTAAAGTTTAAATTTATAGCAAGTTAGTTTTAAATAATTGTTACCTTGCGCGTGTTACCGTACCACTGCTTGTATAGGCTTTGTTTTGATTTGTGATAATCCGGCGAGAGCACTCTTTGATACGGGAGCTTTGCACTCCTTTTTGTCCGAAGGATTCATATCGCGCATCATAGTAACTTCTTCGATGGCAAAGGACAAACAGGATGTGTTGTTACTGAATGGTTGTTCGATGCGCGCGGATAGAGTTTATGTCGTAAAGATTCGTATTGGGAGTCAGAAGTTCGATTTGCAAGCGTCGTTTGGAACATACCATTTCCAACTAGACCCCTAAGAGTGGTTTTGGCCATGACTAGGTCATGACAAAACCCATGGAAGCTGAAAAGGGCCAAATGATAGAAGGCCAAGGTGAGAATCACCTTGGTCTGCCTATGGCATAGCCTCATCACAAAACCTAGTGTTTGACCTTAGGGATTCACCATGACTCCATGACCCCACCACAACATCACTCACCTATTAGAGGGTCCACTAGAGCCTTAAGGGTCCATTGGAGTCAACCCAAAGTGGCCAATTTGACCTAGGACCACCATTGGCCTAAATACAGCAAGGTGCTCTAACAAAGGGTTGTTGACCTCTAATCTGTCCAACTAACCTTTCCCAGGTCTTCCTAGACCGAAAGTGAGGTTAATGGGTCACTAAGGACACATTGGGGTCAGCCCTAGAGTCCAAGTTGACCCAAGTCAACTCAAGCCCCTTATCTGGTAAAAGTACCCTTACTAAGGGTAGGTGACCTCCAAAGTGCAAGGTAACCCTACATAACCCTTCCTAGACCTCAAGGGACGCCATGGGGTCACCAAGGACCCCTTGGGGTCAACCCAAATGGTAATGTTGACCCTAGTCAACTCTAGCCCTAAAGTGGTCAAAGTGCCCTTACCAAGGGACAAGTGACCTCCAAGATGCCAGGTCAGCCTTATCCAACCCTACCTAGACCTTAGGGGAGATCAATGGGTCACCAGGGACTCTTTAGGGGCAACCAAAAAGGTGAAAAAGACCAAGGTAAACCAAGCCTACCTTGGGTCAACCTAGCCCAAATAGGCTAGCCCAAGTTCAAGCCTCCTCATGTGGCTTCTTTAGGAGATGATGTGTATGGATGGGCTGCCAATAGACCTCCAGATTGACCAAGTCAACTTGGTGACTAGGAGAGAGGGTGAGCTTCATTTCCATGGTTATGTAGGAGAGAGAAAAATGAAATAAGGGGGAAGGAAGGGGCTCAGCCAAGGGGAGGCCAAAGGCCACCTTTAATGGCTCAATTCAACTCCCCTAGGGAAGTGGAGAAGTTTACAGCCGCATCCCTGGCCACCAAGAGCCTGGTTCAGCCCCCTCTACCTATGGCCGAATGTAGCAATTAATGGCCTTAATGGCCATTGATGATCCAGCCTCTGCCCTCCCGAACTGGGGCTTTAAACACCTTCAGTGGGCCGAGAGGAGGATTTCCCAGTCCTTACCTGAAGAAACCGAGCCTCCCCACTGTGTAGTTGCAGAAACCGAGCGGCGCCGCCTTCAAAGATGGCTTTCCGACGATCTTCTCGACTTCAGGCCGCCGGCAAGGTCCTCCTCCACTCCTTCTTTCATGGGTAGTTCTTAGGAATCTTTAGGGTCAAGGTTCGGGATCGATTGAGCCCAATCCAAAGGGAAATTTTCTTGGTTTTTCTACAAAAATGCAACCATCGGGATCGCCGGAATAGGTCTCTCCAGCGGATGTGACGCCGCCTGGCGACAGCCACCACCTCAACGGAGGTGATGGTGGCCGTGGCCGGCCGGGGAGGCGGCTGGATATCTGGCGGCAGCCGCTTGAAACTGGCCGAGGAAAAATGAATCCGGGCCGTCGGCTCAAGGTAGAAGATGAACGGATCCCGTCCACTTTGCGCCTAAGATTCGTGCCATATTAGATTTTAAACTATAGTATATCAATTTCTCATTATTTAATTCTGTCACAGATTTGGCATTTAATGGTGTTAATTTTTAAAAATACTTAGATGTTAGAACAAAAAAAGTGGTCAACATAGAAAATCAAACCCTTGATGTCTAGTTTTATTTAAAATGGATTTCACTCAATTTGGAGTCATGGGTAGACCACATCACCCATTTTGGTTGGCCCTATACCTAGGGCTATCCTGAGATTCACATGGATGCCCACGCTTCATCCCTTGTCCAAATGATCTGAGATTTGGGCAGGGAGTCTATCCTGCTATACCTAGGGCCTGTCCAAAATTCAGAATTTTTGGAGAATATTTTTCTATAGTTTTTAGGAAAATTAATAATCCATGAATAAATTAATTAGGTGTCCTAAATACCTCAACATCCCTCCAAACTTGGGTGGGAGGTCTTAGAGGGCATGTTAGGGCTCTGGTAAAATTTTCATCTCATTGGAGATGGTTTGGCTAGGTATTGATCCAACCCTAGGTTGACCCCTTTTAGGGTTAAATAGGTCAAGCATCCCCTTTGGGTTTTGAGTTGTCAAATCACCTCAACAGAGGCTGATATTTTGGCCACTGACTCTCTATAGTATGACTCACCCTCCATTGGAATTTGGAGTGGTTATCAGTAGGGTAGCCCTAGAGCCCTAGGGTAGGTCCCTTAAAAGGGATTTTTAGGGTTTGAAGGTCATGGCGCCAAATGACCTTGGAATGACTTGAAAATTTGTGGAAAGGACCATAGGGTCAGTATGGTCCTCTGGTCAAAATGTTAGGGAATTTGGAAGCCCTAAACCCCCTAAAAACCCTAACCCTAACTTAGGGTATAAAACTTGTGGTGAAGGATAATGCCACTAAAACTCTTTGAAAAGTGATGAGATTTGGGTTGAGTAGTTCTAAAGATAGTTCAATCTCCGGAGATTTTATCATGAATTTAGGATTAATATTTTGGTTACTTCATTAACAATTGAATAATTTGTATTATTTACTTAGGAATTTATTATTAAGTAAATACTTGCTGGAAATTAATGAAATTAAGCCAGAGGACCTTTCGTTATGTTTTAAAGCTCTGTAAATTTTCATGGGATTTTTGGAAGAATATTTCTAAGGGTTGCTTCATTAAGTATGTTTTCCCATGAAAAACTAATTAAATTTATTTTGATGTCTAGCAAGCCTGTAAAATTATGATTTTTGCACAATGACCCTTTCTATAACATAATATGATTTTGTAAGTTTTGTATAATTTTCAGATGAATAAGTTTGGTACTTCCTTCTTTACATTTGATTAAGGGAATTATATTGGATAAATTAATTAGAGGTCAAATATTTTCTGAAAAATTATGGAATTTTTTATCTAGTAATATATCCTCTGTTATTTAGTGTTCAAAATTTTTGGGTGGCCATTACTTGAGTAGATCATATAGTTCATGTTCAAAATTGCCCATGGCCAAATATTTGGGAAAATTCAATAAATATCAAATTAAATAAAAAAAATATGAATCTCTGATTTTAGACTAAATTTGTTATGATAGAGCTCCGGTAAATTTTATAGAAGATTTGGAAGACAATCCGGAGTACCTCCTTTATACACCTCATAGAGTGTATGGTGGTCTGCATATAGTAACTGTGGAAACTGAACTAGAGTGGGTAGTGAATTTTGGAGAGTTGAATCCTCAGTAGGTTGCTGGTGTGGGTAAATAAAGGAGTTCATCATTGGAAGACGGGATTTGTAGAGTGAGAGGTTGACTAGTGTTAATTAGGTGGTGCTAGGGATCGGCGAAAGATCGTCCTTCCCGTAGGGAGGAAGTGTTTAATGCACTAAAGCTAGATTCAGTAAAATTAATTAAGGGTTGGGAAATCGGGTAGCAACCAATAATAGTAAGTGTCTTGCGAAAGGGAGCTTTGGGCGTAATCCCATCGCAGTTCCTAGTGCCTTCGAGTGCACTTCACGGGGTATACCTTGGGCAGTCCTGGGCTAACGTAAACTGAAGGAGTGATAAATCTTAAAGAGCAACTAGAATAATTAGGGGTTCACTTTCACACACCCTGGTGTCTCGGGAAGTTGGTTTGACTCGGTTGATATTTGTGAGTGGCAGGATGGCCCGACGAGCTTTTGCTCGGTTGATGTTTGTGACGGACGGGATGGTCTGGGGAGCTTTGGCTCGGTGCTAATACATAAGGTTGCATGTGCATAAAGTAAAGGTGGTGGGTCTTCGGTATTGGAGTGTCGATGCACTGACGCCAATACGTTAACTCGGCAAGTGTGGCTAGCACTTCGCCAACAGAAGTCCGGTGCGCCAACCGACAAGAGTACGCAGGAGCTCCGCTTAGTGCACCAGCGTTGAGGCGTACGATAGGTCTGACTGGTAGTGCTTTAATGGTTTAGAGGTGGGCGAGGCCCAACCCACCGCTTCCGTCTGCCACTACGGAGGTATTCTGGGAGGTTCGGCTCCAGAATGGGGGAACTAAAGGTCTGTGTGAACAGAGTCGGATGGGTGAGTTGCACTTGCATGATCGCATCATAACCCACTTGCATGTCATAGCATAATCATAGCATAAATGTCACCTATTGTATAAGTGGTATGGGACTCTTATACAATAAGCTCTGCAAAACGACCCCTTGGTCTATAAGCTTGTGTGGGCAAGTTTATAAATTAAGATTAAATTCTTTATATATATATTGTTGTTAATAACCGACACCCCAATGTATAAATTGGTATGTGATTGATATTTTTCGCATCAAGTCCGAAAACTTAATGTGGTTAAAATTCCAAAATTAGGTGAGGATGCGCGGTTCCCCGGGCGATTTTATTTAAGTAGAAAAGCGGATTTGGTTTTTATTTAGAAAATGGGGCGCGCGTATTTATTTATTTGGATATAAAAAGGTGTGATAGAGTTTTAACGAAAGGAGGCAAGTGCACCTATCGTGAGTAGTACAGGATATTCCGGGTGGAATATCGAGGTCGTATTGTTCTCGGGGTCGGTTCGATTATTTCTACACTTCCCTGGAGGGGACTATTATTTTACCGATAATTACTTATCGGGTAATATATATAAACAAAAGGCAGAAAATAAAAGCATAATAAAGGGTGGAGCCGATGAAGAGCTTAGCTCGATGGCACTGAATAAAATTTGAACTAAAATAGACTTTTAATAAAACGAGATCATAAGTTCTAAATAATTAGGGCGGAAACTTGGCCGTGGAGGTTCCACTAAAATGAGCTCACCTATCTCTAGGACTATCGCTCACCTGAACATTAAGATTATTCGACCGGGCTCTCATCCGACGAAGGATTCCTCTTAATGCCCGCAGTATGCTAAGAACCCACGCTATTGGGTGGGGAACCCAATCCGGTAGAGTTGGCGTGCATCCTCTCTCGAGGGTTAGTGCGAAACTCCATTTACCAAGGGGTGATCGGTCCATATGCACGGCCTCTCGGCTAGCTAGCGTATGGACTACGGAAATAGGGCCCACACATCGATTATGTGGTCCTACGCGTCGTAAACGCCAGGCAAACCTTAAGTATTTTTAATTAATTAGAAAAATGAGACCTTTAATTATTTTAAGTTATTTTATTTGTCCCAATGCTCTTCGATACTGAGGGCTAAGAATGGTTAGCCACTCATCGGAATCGGGACGGCAGCGATGAAAAAGCAGAAAATTAAAGCAGTAAAATAAAGCAGGAAAATGAAAGCAGTAAATGGAAAGCAGTAAATTGCAAGTCCTACTCAAACGAGTAGGACTGAAATGAAAGCTGTAAAAGTGCAAGTCCCAGCTCAAATGAGTGGGCGGGAAAAAGAAAGCAAGTCCTACTCAAACGAGTAGGAGAAAATAAATGCATTTACAAGTCCATTCCAACTATTACAATAAAGATCGGTCATTTAACTCAAGTGAGTAGGCAGTAAATAAAATCCAGTCATTTAACTCCTAGCGAGTAAGCGGAAAATAAAAGCTAACACTCACGCACTCGACATAAAATTAAAACACACCCACTCTACAGAAAGTAAACACACTCTACTGGAATTGAAATACGCACACACACAAGAGAGAAATGAAAACGCACACGTACAAGTCCTACTCAAACGAGCAGGCGAGAAAAAAACATGTCATTTAACTCTTAACGTGTAGGCGAAAATAAATGCAACACACGCACGCACTCTTCAGAATTGAACGAAAGCAATAAAAACTAACTCCTACACGCACGCACACGTACAAAAAAAAGGAAAAATGAGGTTGCTGAAAAAATTAAAAGACTACATTTCTAGCGCTAAAATGCGTTAAAAATGAATAAAAAGTGAAAATAAAATTTAAAGGAGCAAAAGTTTTTGCAAATAAACGAAAAGTGCAAGTTCTCGAAAAATTGAAATGAATACATTTCTACCGATGGAATGCGGTAGAAATGCATAAAAAGTAGAAATAAAATTTAAACTGGCAAAATGTTTTGAAAATAAAAGTGAAAATGAGAATGCTCGAAAAATTAAAACGATTACGTTTTCATTCTTATAACTTTATAGAAATGCATAAAAAGTGGTAATAAAACTAAAAGAGAACGAAAAGTTTTACAACCCTAAAGAGCTTAAGTTAAAGAATTTGAAAATCACCTTTTAAAACATTTTTATAAACTCATAGGAATGAAAACAAAGTAAAAAGAATAAACTAAACCTAAACAAGTTCAGTGCATGAAAATAATATTGCGATTACAACGGCTACAAAATTGATAAATTTCCAAGTTATATTAGGTACAAAAGCTAATAAAAAGTACAAAAAGGGAACGAAAAATTACTTAAGGTAGGGCGCTTTGGCTGATTTTCATACAACATAGAGGAGAAAATAAACATTTCTATTAAGTAAAAAGTGGTTACAATAAAGCAAAAACAAATACATAAAAGAGGGGGGGGGGGGGAATTCCCTTACAATGCATAAACAGCCCCTAAGAACAGCCCTAACCTAAGCAAAGTGGTTCAAAAAGTGGAACCCTGAACTCATACAGAAGTGAGTAATTTATAGCAAAAATTTTCAAAATACACGCCCTCGGACACGGGCGTGTCAGTGGGCATGTTAACACTATTTACAGCAGATTTCGGTGGTTTACGGCGATTTGACTTGGCGGTTGGAAATGCGGCGGTCACGCCCCAGGTCACAGGCGTGACGGCGGGCGTGTCGGGGAGGTTGAACTGGGCGTCGTTTGCGTACAAAGTCGTCGACGGCAGTTTGTCGGGCCAGGTGGCGGAAGTCACGCCCGAGGTCACGGGCGTGACTCTGGGCGTGTCGGATTGAATCGACGAATGTCGAGCTAAAAATTCGTCAAGTTGAAAATTCGTCGAGCAGGATGGAGTGTTCACTCCCCAGGTCACGGGCGTGACGCTGGGCGTGACGCGGAGGTTTCGACGATCGTTGAGCGGAAAGTCATCGAGCAGAACATCGTCGATCGGAAAATCGTCGAGCACGAGTATTCATCGAACTAAATGGTGTGGTCACGCCCCAGGTCACGGGCGTGACGGGTCTTCGATGATCGTTGAACGAAAATCGGCGAGCGCCCAAATCATTGAGCAGAAATCGTCGAGCGCTGGACACGGGTCAAGTCACGGGCGTGTGACCGGGTGTGTCAAGCTATTTCTTCAAAATTTGTTCATTTTGCTGGATTTTGCCGTGTCACGCCCTGGACACAGGCGTGACCAGTAAGTACACGAGCGTGTACTTATTGTTTTTGGCATTTTTTTGTACTTTTTTCTGATAAATAAAATAAGTAAATTAGCAAAATATTTACAATAAAAGGAGCATTTTATTGAACAAAAACAACTAAAAATACATGAAAAACACAGAACCTACCAAATTTATAAAAATACGAATATTTACAACTCATCAAATACCCCCATACTTAAGCTTTTGCTATTCCAGAGCAAAAGTTGGAGATGAATTTATAATGAATTAAAGAAATCCTAAGTTTATCTACCGCTTGACTTAATTGAAAGAAAGATCAAAATGAATATCTGGGGTTTTAAGAGTTAAATCCTAGATTATGATAAAAATTTAAATAAAGAAAGAGTTTCAGCAAAATACTTCTCGTTATAAGCAAATAGATACCAAAAATTTTATTTGTGAGGCTAACAAAAATAGATTGGATTTATGAAACTGTAGCTCGGAAAAATTAAAGGAAATAATTTAATTTACAAATTATGCTCTCAAAAAGATTTTAAAAATAAATCTATAATTTTTTTGAATTTGGTGGAGAGAGATATCGTGGTATATGAAGAAGGTTTTGGTTTAGAGGCGAGGGTATATTTTTTCGCTCGAACCTCTAATGAAATTTTTGTTTGAATGTGGATGTTAGGAAAACGAAATCTTATTTTCCATAACATAATAATTTTTAACATCTTCATAATAATCCAATGTATACGTATAGGAGTAATGAATTTTATTCTCTTACTCCGTAACATATAATCTTTTCAAATATTGGATGACTATGTTTACGGAACGAAATCTTATTCTCATTGACATAGGATCTTTTAAGATCAAAATCATGTCAAGTATGACATGAAAAAAAGTGTTAGGGTTGTTCAAAAACAAAACTAGATTTAATAAAAAACTTTTGAGAGCAACCTTTATAAATTAAACATTCCTAAATTTCAAAAAAAAGCTTGGAGATATCATAACTTGAAATCTAAAATTGTTATTATTAACAAAATAAATATGCAACTATTTAGATAAGTAGAAGTGGTGCTGAAAACAGGTACCTTATATAAATAAAAAAGCATACGAAAATTTTTAAAACTTAACCCCAGATATCTAAATCTATCGATCTCCAATTAATAAACGAATAGTAAGGAAAGAATTAAAAGAATTCACTTATAAATTATTTCACAACTAGATTGTTGGAGAGCGAAAAATGTTAAGAATGAGTTATTCGATTTATTCGTTACAAAATATTTTTGGATTTTTTTGGGCTTTTGATTATTTTTTGGATTTTGATTATCATTATTTTTTATTTTTGAAATTTTTAGGGTTTTTTTCTCTTTTTTTTGTATTTTAAGTTATTATTCTCTAAGGTTTTTTGAATTTTTGATTTTATTTTTGTAAAAACTCGATGCCCCGCGAACAGACTCTTTGGGTGGTTTGTTCGATGAGTCGAACGCCGCGGGCATGCTAAAAAGCAAGCTTTACAAATAAGAAGAGGGGGGGGGGAAGAGAATTATTTTTACAAAGAAATATTTGCAAAGGAAAAAAGAAAAATGTTTTTTTAAAATTTTTTGATGTTTTATAAGTTTTTTTTGTGATTTTTTTTTTGTTTTATGATTTTTTTTTGAGTTTTTTTATTATAAAAAACAAGAAAAATTTTGTAGATTTTAAGTTTTGTAATTTTTTTTGTATTTTTTATGAGTACGGAATAATAAAAAATGCAGAATAGGAAAACACTCGCATACTTAAACCCAATATTATCCCCAATGTTGCAGTGTAAGTATGTGGAATGATAATATACAGATCATAATATTTATAAAAATGAAAAAATGAGGGTAGAAGCTTCCCTAAGACGAGTCCGGGAGGCCCGGGTTGAAACCCTGGATTATTGTTAGAAGACGAAGAAAGAAGCAAAAATATAACAGAAAAAAATAAAACGAAAATATAAACACGGCGAAAAGATTGTGGGTGGGTGGGGGGCATGTGTGTGGTGACTCGTAAGCTAACATCTTAGCTATAAGAGTGCGATAGAAATGCGGTCCCCTAGCGCGCACAAAAATGGGAAGCGCGTCGAAGCAAAACAAGTGAAAATAAAATAAGCAAAATATATACATTTTTTTAAATCAAATCATGATTTTTTTGTGTTTTTTAAAGTAGATTTTTTATGTTTTAGTTGATTTTTGAGGTAGGTTTTTTAGTTTTTTTTTAGGTTTTGAGGGTTTTTTAGTTTTTTAAGTTTTTTAAGTTTTATTTAGTTTTTATTTTTTTATAGTTTTTTCATAAAAATAATGAAAAACTTTGTTTAAGTTTTTGTCATTTTGTAGATTTTTTTTTGGTTTTTAGAGGTTTTTCGATTTTTTTCAGTTTTATGGGTTTTTTAATTTTTTTTGTAGTTTTAAAATTTTGAAAGTTTTTTAGTTTTACTATTATGATTCTTATGATGATTATTATTATTAGTATATTTTTTGTTAGTTGGCCAATCTATTTTTTTTGTTATATAAATATATATAGGTAAAATTAATAGATTTCCAGGGTTCAAAATAACGACTCGAAAAATCCCCGCCAATGACACCAAAAACTTGATTGATATTTTTCGCATCAAGTCCAAAAACTTAATGCGGTTAAAACTCCAAAAATAGGTGAGGATGCGCGGCGCCCCGGGCGATTTTATTTAAGTAGAAAAACGGATTTGGTTTTTATTTAGAAAACGGGGCGCGCGTATTTATTTATTTGGATATAAAAAGGTGTGATCGAGTTTTAACGAAAGGAGGCAAGTGCACTTATCGTGAGTAGTACATGATATTCCGGGTGGAATATTGAGGTCGTATTGTTCTCGGCGTCGGTTCGATTATTTTTACACTTCCCTGGAGGGGACTATTATTTTACCGATAATTACTTGTCGGGTAATATATAAACAAAAGGCAGAAAATAAAAGCATAATAAAGGGTGGAGCCAATGAAGAGCTTAGCTCGATGGCACCGAATTAAATTCGAACTAAAATAGACTTTTAATAAAAAGAGATCCTAAGTTTCTAAATAATTAGGGCGGAGACTTGGCCATGGAGGTTCCACTAAAATGAGCTCACCTATCTGTAGGACTATCGCTCACCTGAACATTAAGACTATTCGACCGGGCTCTCGTCCAATGAAGGATTCCTCTTAATGCCCACATTATGCTAAGAACCCCGCTATTGGGTGGGGAACCCAATCCGGTAGAGTTGGCGCGCCTCCTCTCTCGAGGGTTAGTGCGGAACTCCATTTACCAAGGGGTGATCGGTCCATACGCACGGCCTCTCGGCTAGCTAGCGTATGGACGACGGAAATAGGGCCCACACATCGATTATGTGGTCCTACGCGTCGTAAACCCCGGGCAAACTTTAAGTGTTTTTAATTATATAGAAAGATGAGACCTTTAATTATTTTAAGTTATTTTATTTGTCCCAATGCTCTTGGATACTGAGGGCTAAGAACGGTTAGTCACTCATCGGAATGGGGACCGCAGCGGTGAAAAAGCAGAAAATTAAAGCAATAAAATAAAGCAGGAAAATGAAAGTAGTAAATGGAAAACAGTAAATTGCAAGTCCTACTCAAACCAGTAGGACTGAAATGAAAGCTGTAAAAGTGCAAGTCCCGGCTCAAATGAGTGGGCAGGAAAAAGAAAGCAAGTCCTACTCAAACGAGTAGGAGAAAATAAATGCATTTACAAGTCCATTCCAATTATTACAATAAAGACCGGCCATTTAACTCAAGTGAGTAGACGGTAAATAAAATCCAGTCATTTAACTCCTAGCGAGTAGGCGGAAAATAAAAGCTAACACTCACGCACTCGACATAAAATTAAAACACACCCACTCTACAGAAAGTAAACACACTCTACTGGAATTGAAATACGCACACACACGACAGAAATGAAAACGCACACGTACAAGTCCTACTCAAACGAGTAGGCGGGAAATAAAAGCACGCCATTTAACTCTTAACGAGTAGGCGAAAATAAATGCAACACACGCACGCACTCTTCAGAATTGAACGAAAGCAATAAAAACTAACTCCTACACGCACGCACACGTACAAAAAATAGGAAAAACGAAGTTGCTGAAAAATTAAAATGACTACATTTCTACCGCAAAAATGCGGTAGAAATGAATAAAAAGTGAAAATAATATTTAAAGGAGCAAAAGTTTTTGCAAATAAACGAAAAGTGCAAGTGCTCGAAAAATTGAAATGAATACATTTCTACCGATGGAATGCGGTAGAAAAGCGTAAAAAGAAGAAATAAAATTTAAACGGGCAAAATGTTTTGAAAATAAAAGTGAAAATGAGAATGCTCGAAAAATTAAAATGATTACGTTTTCATTCTTATAACTTTATAGAAATGCATAAAAAGTGGTAATAAAACTAAAAGAGAACGAAAAGTTTTACAACCCTAAAGAGCCTAAGTTAAAGAATTTGAAAATCACCTTTTAAAATATTTTTATAAACTCATAGGAATGAAAACAAAGTAAAAAAGAATAAACTAAACCTAAACAAGTTCAGTACATGAAAATAATATTGCGATTACAACGGCTAGAAAATTCATAAATTTCTAAGTTATATTAGGTACAAAAGCTAATAAAAAGCACAAAAAGGAAACAACCCTAACCTAAGCAAAGTGGTTCAATAAAGCAAAAACAAATACATAAAAGGGGGGGGGGGGAATTCCCTTACAATGCATAAACAGCCCCTAAGAACAGCCCTAACCTAAGCAAAGTGGTTCAAAAAGTGGAACCCTGAACACATACAAAAGTGAGTAATTTATAGCAAAAAATTTCAAAATACACGCCCTCGGACACGGGCGTGTTAGTGGGCGTGTTAACACTATTTACAGCATATTTCGGTGGTTTACGGCGATTTGACTTGGCGGCTGGAAACGCGGCGGTCACGCCCCAGGTCACAGGCGTGACGGTGGGCGTGTCGGGGAGGTTAAACTGGGCGTCGTTTGCGTACAAAGTCGTCGGCGGCGGTTTGTCGGGCCAGGTGGCGGAAGTCAAGCCCGAGGTCACGGGCGTGTCGGATTGAATCGACGAATGTCGAGATGAAAATTCGTCGAGTTGAAAATTCGTCCAGCAGGATGGAGTGGTCACGCCCCAGGTCACGGGCATGACGCTGGGCATGACGCGGAGGTTTCGACGAACGTTGAGCGGAAAGTCGTCAAGCGGAACATCATCGATTGGAAAATCATCGAGCGCGAGTATTCGTCGAGCTAAATGGAGTGGTCACGCCCCAGGTCACGGGCGTGATGGGCATTCGACGATCGTTGAATGGAAATCGGCGAGCACGCAAATCGTCCAGCGGAAATCATCGAGCGCTGGACACGGGTCATGTCACGGGCATGTGACCGGGCGTGTCAAGCTATTTCTTCAAAATTTGTTTATTTTACTAGATTTTGCCGTGTCACACCCTGGACACGGGCGTGACCAGTAAGTACACGAGCGTGTACTTACTGTTTTTACCATTTTTTGTACTTTTTTTCTGAAAAATAAAATAAGTAAATTAGCAAAATATTTAAAATAAAAGGAGCATTTTATTGAACAAAAACAACTAAAAATAAATTAAAAACACAGAATCGACTAAATTTATAAAAATACGAATATTTACAACTCATCAGTATGGGACTCTTTATACGATGGGATCCCAGCAAAAGATCCCTTGCTTATATGTTCCCGTATAAGTTAAGGTTAATTTTCATACTTTACTCTACTGGCACATGTACTATCAAATTGCTAGTATAGGTCCGCTGCCATCTGATTCTTGATTACTCTCCACCTTCAAGTCCTCCCATTTCTTCCTCTCCGCTCGGTGCCTAGGGGTCATGGGGGAAGGGGTGGGGTTGATAGGACTTAGTCTTATAGACTAACGGTTTTCGAACCACATCATTTAGGGGATCGTGGAGCCTAGCATGGAGGAGCAGCCCCACAGGTCGGCACGCTTGGAGATGGGGCAGTCTAGCACCAGAGTTCAGAAGACGGGGACTGTGAGCCCCTGACCTTAGTAGTGTTTTATTTTGCTTTCGCTTGAGTGTCTATGTAGTGAGGATTTGATGTAGCAGGCTTAAGACCTTATTTTCAGTACATTATATTCTGTGGACTCTCCCTTCGTGGAGATATATTTACTCTGATGTGATATTATTGTCGACATTTGGTTCGAGTTTTTACCTCACTTGAGTTTACTCTACTTTTGTTGCTTTTCTGTGCTCGAATCGGCCGGCAGAATTGGCGATTTGCAGTGATGACCCTTCAGGGCGTGAAGGTGTCACTGCAAAGCGGCGGTTCTGGGCCTAAGACCTCGGTGTTTCAAAAAGAAAAAAAGGGGTCTTACAAGTGGTATCAGAGGAAACCTCGATCGAAAAGTAACAGTCCACAACCCATGGGTCACCCCCACGCGAGTTTAGTTTGGGGAAAAACTAAGCAGCGGAAGTAGTGGTGTGCCCATATGAGGGATCACATGTAAATTGTCCACTTTAGTTAGGTTTGAGTCGATTGCCTACTAATGAAGTTTGTTTTGTAGCCCCCAGCTCAGCTCACTTCACAAGGCGGAGCCCAGCAGACTCCAGACATTATACCACCTCCCCCGGTCCCCACTCCATTCCTACAGTCGGAGATGGGACAGACTCTGATAGCCATCTTGGAAGCTTTTAGGGCCCAACAGGTTCCGGCTCCGCAGCCGAACCCGGGGGCCAACTGGTTGAGCATTTTCCGAGGACTTGCTCCCCCATCCTACTTGGGGACTGCGTCGGCCGTTCGGACAGAGGAGTGGCTGGATATTATGTACGAGATGCTGACCGGGATACGGTGCCCCTGGGAGGAGAGGGTGCCCTTGGTGATCTCTTGCCTGGAATCGCATGCAAAGAGATGGTGGAAGACCTCGCTAGACACGACATTTGCGGATAGGGAAGTAGTAGAGATTTCTTGGGAGGATTTCAGGGGTGCGCTGTTGGAACACTTTGTTCCACAGTCGGCCAGGGATGAGATGGAGGATAGATTTTTGCAGTTGAGATAGGAGAACAAGACGGTGGAGTACCACCGAGAGTTCAACCATCTAGCTCGGTTTGCAGACTCTTACCAGTTAGACGAGGCAGGATATACCAAAAGGTTCTACAAGGGCCTGCGAGAGGAGCTGAGGGAGACTCTACTGTTTGTATCCGACAGGCCCATTTCCCGGATACTGGAGATGGCAAAAAGGATAGAGGCTGATTGGCAAGCTACTCGGGGCCGGAAATGGCCGACGGAGGATCAGGGTCGAGGAGCAAGGAACGATCAGAGACGAGCCCGTATCACGGAAGAGAGGAGGGTCGAGGACCAGCCTCGTCAGGAGGCAAGACAGGAGACAAGGTAGCCAGTGGTGGTGGCTCCACCACCTCTTCAGACACGGGAGGGACAGAGACCCAGGGGAATGGCATGTCCCCCACCAGAATGCTTCAATAGCCATCAGGTGGGGCACATCAGGAGGAACTGCCCCATTAGGCGGGCATCCCCACCAGCACCACCGGCTGCACAGCCAGCATAATATTTTGGAGGCCGAGGTCGTGGCCGAGGACATGGATACTAAGGTGGGGATCGTAGACAAGAAAGGGAGCAGTTGTATGCTTTGGACCTGGCGCAGCCTCGGAACCAAGAGCAGGTTATAGTAGGTACGCCAAGATGTTTAATTGTTTAAATATGTACAACCTTAGGCTCGCGAGAGGAGATCCAGCAAGCGAGAAAGGGGGACTGGCGAGATGAGAGGATGCCCACCTACAAGAGGCGAGAGGTGGACAGCCCTCTGAAGTAGGCGAGACCTCTTAGTAGGCGAGACCTCCTAAGGGGCGAGATGGCCCACAGGGCGAGAGGCCGGCGAGACGGACAGGGCAGTCGTCTCGCCCGTCAGTTCTTTCCCCACTCGCTGCATGTGAAAAGAGATGTCTTTACCTTTTTACCCCCAAGGGGGATTTTACCTTTGTGCCCCAGGAAGTTTTACATTTTTACCCCTGAAGGTCTGCATATAGCTCTCTAGGATAGCGGAGTTTGGCTGTTAGCAGATCCAGTCCGGGGTGTTTTGGCCATTTTAGGTTAATTCAGAAGTGATATTTGCAGATCGGATTCAGAGGCCTATAAATAGACCGATAAGGTGCTTGGGATGGTTGTTGAACCTTTCCACTATCTTCCTCACAGGAACCTAGCTCAGCATTGGCTAGGGAGGGGAAGATCTTCAGTTCTTCTGGGAAAGAGGTGGGACCTCCGAGCTGAGCCCCCTCGGTCTGTTTTTAGGTCTCTGACTCTCGTCAGGAGGGTAGCGCAGGGAGAGTACGTGTGGGATGCATCCTGTTTCGAACTTTAGGAGGGACCGGAAAGCTGGTTCCAACATTTTTGGTGTGGTGAGCGTGGAGCGCAGCCCCCAGAGAAGAACCTTGAGCAACCAAATGGCGGGAGGTCAGGGATAAGGAGAAGGAGAGGGGTCGGACAACCCGGGAGGATTTGTCGGAAGAGAAGAGTTCATGGCTTCAATCAAGGGGATCATGGATTTGCTGCAAGGGATCCCGCGACAGGGAGATTGTTCAACCCCACTGCCTCAAGTGTCGGCTCTCGCAACACAAGAAGAACTCGTCTCGGCGCAAGTGGGAGAAGTCTCCCCGGGGAGGAGATTGGGGAAGGAGGTGATGGCGGAAGGGAGCGGGAGGGACATGGCAGGAAGGGAGCTATTCCCAAGTTCGGCGAGTACCATCTCGCCAGGAGAGGTCGTCGTGCGAGTAGGGGACGCGAGACCGGCGACGAGAGGTGCCCCTTTTTGCGAGCTGATCCTGTCAACTCCCGTCCCGAAAGGTTTCCGAGAACCCGAGATGAAATACTGTGTGGGGAAGGATGATCCCCTCCATTACTTGCAGTGGCTCGAGGACGCAGTTTCGATCAGGCGCATGACGGACGCGTTCAAATGTCGTCTTTTTTCCATTACTCTAAAGGACAAAGCTAGAGACTGGTTCCATCAGCTCCCGACAGGCTCGATATACTGCTTCGAGGACCTAAGCAGGAGTTTCCAGTTGCGGTTCTCCACGTCTAAGAAGAGAAAGAGGAACCTGGAGTCGATCTTTTTGATTAAGCAGAAGGCAGATGAGTCGCTGGCTCAGTACATGGATAGGTTCCAAGAGGAGATCTTGGATATACAGGAGGTGTCGGAGTTTGTACTCCAGATGGCCTTTACCGTGGGACTACGGGAAGGGTTCTTCAAGATGAGCCTCACCCGGAAGGCGCCACTGTCTTTTGAGGGCTTGATGGAGAAGGCGGCGAAGGAAATAGCGATGTAGACGGCAAACCCTGCTTTTGCGAAGAAATTGGCAAGGCTTACTGAGGTGGAGTTGAGGGAGTCAGGTGGGAGACAGCAGGAGGCAAGGAGAAGAGAGGAGCCGAGGGCGCCGACGTATCAAGAGCTGGGATGGAGGCAACAGGGAGGCCCTGCCCCAGGACAAGGTAGAGGATTTCCCCAAGGGGGGAGGAACCAACAAGGAGGATCGGTAAGGTTTCACCAGCAAGGGTAGGGATATGGTCATAGACCACCCCTACCCCCTCCGCAGCAGGCTATGTCCATCGGCCGAGGCAGAGGAAGAGGCTGGGAGAGAGGAAGAGGAGCAGGAGCAGGGAGAAGAAGAAACCCTCAGGAAGGAAGGCAAGGGGGGGAGGTGGCGTTGCCATATTGTGACTTCCACGAGGAGGAAGGTCACGCAACGGCTACCTGCCCAGATTTCTTGGAAATGAGGAGAACTCGAGGAGCAAGAGAACAACAAAGACCAGTACGGATAGAGGAAGTGACAACTACAGGAGAAGTGGATCGATGTGTGGATCGAACGGATGAAGGAGATCGCGGAGGAATTGGAGTAATCCATGGGGGGTGGGGATAGAGGCGGCCCGAAAGGCGAGCCTTCACACTATGTATTGCCGAAGTGTAGCCTCGACATCACAATCCCCTCCCCCAGATGAAAAGATTACCTTTTCAAGGAAAGACATGGCAGACCATGAAGACCCTTTTTGTGACGCGCTGGTGATACAGACCGCCATCGAGAACTTCACGGTGTCACGGATCCTGGTGGACAATGGGAGTTCGGTGAACGTGATTTTCAAAAAAACATTCAATGCGATGAGGGTGGAGGCTCGGAGGGTGCTGGCGGCGGATGGACCACTGTTTGGGTTCTCAGGGGAGAGGAAAGAAGTCGAGGGGGAGTGGGACTTCAGGTAACCCTGGGAGGGCTATCCCGAAATTTCCGATTTATCATAGTGCATGCCCCCAGTAGTTACAACGCTATCTTTGGGCGCCCCTTGATCAACGCTTTCGGATGCGTTCCATCATCGTTTCACCAGTGCTTGAAGCTGAATTCGGGAGGTACCCAAATCAGGGTACGGGGGGATCCAAAGGCCGTAAGGGAATGCTACGTGACAGTAGTGAACACCATCTCCTGGCAGGGAGATGCTGAGGAGTTGGGAAAAAAGATGGAGCAATTACAATAGGAACTGGGAGGCGAAGAAGAGAGAGGAGAGGAAGGTGCTGGAGGAGAGGGAGGAGTAGTGGTGGTTGGAGGCATTGCGTGGGAGCCAGAAATGGCGGGAGAGGAGTTCGGGGAGACGGGGATGGTAGAGGAAATGGAGGAGGAAGGAGCTGAAGGAGAGGGAGAAATATTGAGGGACAGGGACATGGTGGAGAAGCTAGAAGTGGCTGGAAAGGAGGGAGAAGAGACGGAGGCGGCAGAGGAAAAGGAGCCAAAAGAAGAGGAAGGGAGGAGAGAGAAAAGGAAGATGGAAGAAGCGGGAGGGTCGCCCGGGGAGGGGGCCCGACCAGAAAAAAGAAGGGCCTCATGACAGGAAGAGGAGGACGCAAGCAAGTGGGAGATGGAGCAGCTGGGGGAAGAGATGATGATGGCCAACGTGGAAGGCAAAGCCAAGGAGCAGGACGCGCAGGCAGAGCAGGAAGGGGAGGAAGAGCCATCGATGCTAAAAGCGGTCGTGGAGGTGCTCGAGGTAGAGATCCATACCAAGGAAGGAAGAGAGGAGAAGATAAAAATCAGCGACGAGCTCAGCCCGGAAGACCGTGAGAAGATCAAGGCCTGCGTGCAGAAAAATATTGACGTCTTCGCATGGAGCGCCGCGGACATGCCAGGGGTCGATGCAGACGTCGCTTGTCACCGCCTCAATCTCGATACAACAGAAGAAGAGGGCCATCGCCTCCAAGATGGCCGGACCTATTAGAGAGGAAGTAGAAAAATTACTTAAGGCGGGGTTTGTATCCGCCTGTAAGTATCCGGGGTGGGTGAGTAATGTTATAATGGTTAAAAAAGGGGAGGGTAGGTGGAGAATGTGTGTGGATTTTTCTCTTTTAAATAAAGCATGCCCCAAGGATTGTTACCCGCTGCCCCGAATCGACGCACTGGTTGACTCAGCCGTCGGTTTCCCTTTTATGAGTTTCTTGGATGCGTTTTCTGGATATCATCAAATACGCATGCATCCTCCGGACGTTAAGGACGTCACCTTCGTCACGGCGGATGGATGCTTCTGTTTTAATATGATGCCTTTCGGTTTGAAAAATACAGGAGCAACCTATCAAAGAATGATGGATCGGATCTTCCGAGAACAGAGAAGGAGGAACCTCGAGGTGTATGTGGATGACTTGATGATCAAAAGCAAGAACCTCGATGCTCATGTCCTAGATCTGGAGGAGACCTTTGAGACCCTAAGGAAGTATAAAATGAGACTCAACCCCCTGAAATATGTTTTTGGAGCCAGCAGGGGAAGGTTCCTAGGACATCTTCTCACTCCATCTGGAGTGGAACCCAACCCCGAAAAAGTGAGAGCAATCCTGGAGTTGGAGTCCCCTAGGAATGCTAAGGAAGTTCAGCGCCTTACAGGCAAGTTGGCGGGGCTAAGCAGGTTTCTCTCTCGAGCCGGAGAGAGATGCTCGCCCTTCTTTCGGACACTGCGGGGAGACAAGAGGTTCGAGCGGACCCCGGAATGTGAGAAGGCTTTCCAGGCTATAAAGCAACAACTCACCCGGATGCCCTTACTCCAGGGGCCAAGGGAAGGAGAGGTCTTGTTTTTGTATTTAGGGGTAGGGACTGGGGCAGTGAGCTCGGTTCTTGTGCGAGAAGAAGGGAAGAAGCAATTTCTGATCTATTACGTGAGCAGGGTTCTGAAGAAAGCGGAGCTCGGATACCCCATTCTTGAGAAGTTAGCATTTTCCCTCATCGTCTCGGCCCGAAAGCTCAGGCCGTATTTCCAGGCTCATTCTATTCAGGTGGTAACGGATCACCCCCTCCATCACATCTTGGAGGGGGTAGAACATTCCGGGAGACTAGCTAAATGGTCAATAGAGCTTAGTGAATTCGACCTCGTCTTCGTTCCCAGGCTCGCCATTAAGGCACAAGCGGTAGCTAATTTCCTAGTAGATTATGTACTTGAGGTCCAGGAGACGGAAGTGTGCCCTCGAGCAACCTGGAAGATTTTAGTAGATGGAGCGTCGGGAAGAAATTCCTTTGGAGGAGGAATGGTCTTGATCAGTCCGGAGGGGACCAGGATTGAACAAGCCTTGAAGATTCATTTCACAATTAGCAACAACCAAGCGGAATATGAGGCGATCATTGCGGGACTCAGGTTAGCCCGGGAGCTGGGCATATAAGACATTGAAGCCTCGACAGACTCCATGGTGGTGGCAGGCCAGATCAAAGGGGAGTTCGAGGCAAGGGAGCCCACCCTCTAGTTGTATCTAGGAAAGGTCAAGGGCATCATAGGACAGTTCCGAAGCTTTTCAATTCAGCACATCCCGAGGGAGGAGAGCACTCAGGCCGATCAACTCGCCAAGCACGGCCCTCGAGCCGGGGGAACAATGACGGAGCTCTTCATACCGTCTATAGAAGAATGGGAACTCATGGAGATATGCCAGCAAAGGTCTTGGATGGACCCCTTCATCACCTTTTTAACGTCAGGATAGTTACCCGCGAAAGAACTCGATAAGAGGCATACCAGATACAAATCGGCGTATTATCTGCTGAAGGATGGGGTTTTATATCGCAAGACGCTGTCAGGTTTGCTGGCCAGATGTGTGTCAGAGGAGGAGGTCCCCAAGGTTCTGCAGGAGATTCACTCGGGCGAATGTGGGAGTCACTCGGGGAGCCGGACATTAGAAGGGAGGGTGCTGAGATAGGGGTACTTCTGGACTACCCTCAGGAAAGATGCGGAGGAATTCGCGAAAAGGTGTCAAAAATGCCAGGAGTTCGCCCCCCTCCAGCTCCTTCCGGCCCAGAGGTTACGGACAATCACAGCCCCCTGGCCTTTCGCTATATGGGGGCTAGATCTGGTGGGCCCTTTTCCTCAAGCGAGTGGCTAGAGGAAATTCCTACTAGTCATGGTGGACTACTTTTCGAAATGGCTGGAGGTGAAGGCGTTGGCTAAGGTAACATCGCAGGTGGTCAAGAATTTCGTATGGGGGGAGATCATCTTCCGGCATGGGTTGCCCCTAGCCAATGTGACAGATATCGGACCACAATTTGCAAGTAGAGAATTCGTTGATTTCTACATATGTTTGGGAATAGATCTCTGTATCGCCTCCGTTCATCATCCACGGAGTAATGGACAGGTGGAAGCCGCTAATAAGGTCATTGTCAATCTATTGAAGAAAAAAGTGGAGAATTTGAGGGGGAACTGGGTGGAGCAGCTACCTTTAGTACTGTGGGCCTTGAGGACCACACAAAACACCGCCACGGGGGAAACCCCGTTTAAGCTCTCTCATGGCTCAGACGCTGTCATACCTATTGAGTTTGAGGTCACATCACCGAGAGTAGCAGTCGCGAGGGAAGGAGCCGAAGGATGGAGAGCAGAGAACGAGGAAACAGAGGCTCTCTTTAGATCTCATGGAGGAACTCAGGGATTTGGCGATGGTCCGGCAGGAGGAGGTCAAGCGCGGGATGGCAAGGTACTTCGACAAGCATATAAGGATCAGGCAGTTTGAGAAGGGAGATTTGGTCCTGAAAAAGGTAGATGCAGCAAGTAGAGGGGCCTCCGTAGGGAAGCTCAATTCCAATTGGGAGGGTCCTTTTGTATTAAAGGAAGTCTTAAAGTCAGGAGGGTACCACCTCCAGGATGTGGACGGGGTATCCCTCGAGCGAGCCCGAAGTGGTGATGATTTAAAGAGATTTTACCTATAGCACTTTCTGTCCATTGCACTTTTTATTATTGTACAATGCATACCATTTTGATGTACTCTTTTGATGTGATGAAAGCGTGGGTGACCTTTTTAGGGCACCAAGGGAGAGATGGTTTGGAGAGGAAACCCCGAGCAAACCCGCTGATCATACTCTCATCTAGCTGGAAGGGCTGTAGGCTCACTCGGTGGTTGGAGATGGTTTGGAGAGGAGACCCCGAGCAGACCGTTGACCAGGCTCCCATCTAGCTGGCAGGGCTGTAGGCTCACTCGGTGGTTGGAGATGGTTTGGAGAGGAGACCCCGTGCAGACCCGCTGACCAGGCTCTCATCTAGCAGGCAGGGTTGTAGGCTCACTCAGTGGTTGGAGATGGTCTAGATAGGAGACTCCGAGCAAACCCGCTGACCAGGCTCTCACCTAGCTGGCAGGGCTATAGGCTCACTCGGTGGTTGGAGATGTTTTGGAGGGGAGACCCCGAGAAGACCCGCTGACCAGGCTCTCATCTAGCTGGCAGGGCTGTAAGCTCACTCGGTGGTTGGAGATGGTTTGGAGAGGAGACCCCGAGCAGACCCGCTGACCAGGCTCTCATCTAGCTGGAAGGGCTGTAGGCTCGCTCGGTGGTTGGAGATGGTTTGGAGAGGAGACCCCGAGCAGACCTGCTGACCAGGCTCTCATCTAGCTGGAAGGGCTGTAGGCTCACTCGGTGGTTGGAGATGGTTTGGAGAGGAGACCCCGAGCAGACCCGCTGACCAGGCTCTCACCTAGCTGGTAGGGCTATAGGCTCACTCGGTGGTTGGAGATGTTTTAGAGAGGAGACCCCGAGCAGACCCGCTGACCAGGCTCTCATCTACCTGGCAGGGCTGTAGGCTCACTCGATGGTTGGAGATGGTTTGGATAGGAGACCCCGAGCAGACCCGCTGAACAGGCCCCCATCTAGCTGGCAGGGTTGTAGGCTCGCTCGGTGGTTGGAGATGGTTTGGAGAGGAGACCCCGAGCAGACCCGCTGACCAGGCTCACCTAGCTGGCAGGGTTGTAGGCTCACTCAGTGATTGGAGATGTTTTGTAGAGGAGTCCCCGAGCAAACCCGCTGACCAGGCTCTCATCTAGCTGGCAGGGCTGTAGGTTCACTCGGTGGTTGTAGATGGTTTGGAGAGGAGACCCCGAGCAGACCCGCTTACCAGGCTCTCACCTAGATGGCAGGGCTGTAAGCTCACTCGGTGGTTGGAGATGGTTTGGAGAGGAGACCCCGAGCAGACCCGCTGACCAGGCTCTCACCTACCTGGCAGGGTTGTAGGCTCACTCGGTGGTTGGAGATGGTTTGAAGAGGAGACCCCGAGTAGACCCGCTGACCAGGCTCTCACCTAGCTGGCAGGGCTGTAGGCTCGCTCGGTGGTTGGAGATGGTTTGGAGAGGAGACCCGGAGCAGACCCGCTGACCAGGCTCTCACCTAGATGGCAGGGCTGCAGGCTCACCTAGGGCAAGTCTAAGGGTAAGAGTTCGCGGGGAGAGAGGTCCATAATCATCAGCAAATTGGCGAAAAATCCCTAAAAAAAGGGGGAAGGGTCAGGAATCATGCCAGGGAAGTGGGTCTCTGGCCGACACTCGGCATGGGTGGTCTCGCCAATGGCGAGTGGAACTTCCTTATTCAAAGCGCAGGGCTGGCGTAAGAAGGAGGGGGCCTGTCAAGTAGGGCGGCTGGTCTCCAGGGACTTCAACGCAGGATAATCTTGCGGCGAGACGAGCGCTAATGGTCAGTTGATCTCGCGGATAGTAGGGGCGAAGAGAGATCCAAAGTTTGTCTCGCGCCTTTGGCCAGCTATCAAGCGAGACGGCGGAAGATAAAAGCAGTAATTAAATATCATCTAAGAATTTTGTCTCATGCTTTTGACTAGTTATTAAGCAAAGACCGAAGATGGAAGCAACAATTAATGTGTAAAAGCTTTAAACAAAATATCCTTGGAACAAGAACACCTCGCTTTACTTTTTCGAGGAAGTGTCTATCAAAACTACAAGTACTAGACGAGAAAATAAAAAAAGGAGGAGAAGCCACTGCAGTTGATGATGCGCTACTCGCTATCAGAAGAAGAGCTGTCGTCCGTCTCTCCGTACAAGCGGGGGACCAGGTCGCGGGCAGTTACCGTCTCAGCATCCTCACGCACCATCCCCAGCTCCTTCATCATTTTAAGAACAACCTACGCCGTCTTGATATTGGAGTCTCGGCAGATGGCGTCCACCTCGTCTACTGAGTTGCGGGAAGGAACGGGAAACCGGTCCAAGGGGGTACCGTGATGTTCCGGAGGCGGAGATTTTCAGCTTTCAATTTCTTGTTCTCCCCCTCCAACTCCTCAATGCGCGAGCACATTCTGTTGGCCGTCTCGGCATCCTGTGGGAAGAGAACGAGTAAGGGACTATAAAAAGCAGAGAGTAAGCAAAGCAACGGTAAGAAAACTTACCACGCCACCCTGGTTCTGCGCGAGGAGGTTGTCGGCAACAATCAATCGCTTCTCCAGGTCGATGGATTTCTCCCGCTCCGCGGCGAGACCTGCATCCGCTTCCTTCCACTTTCTGTTGTTGAAAACAAGGCGGTGCGAGACTCGGTGCGCGAGCTCCAGGGAGCAAAATTGAGAATGGGCACTTTTCAGAATGAGATCCCGCGATGCCTCATTATCTGCGGGCTCAGAGCCAAGGCCACCATATAGCCCAAACCCTAGGGAGAAGGCGTGACTGGTGGGGGGGTCCTGCTCTTTCCAGGAAGGAAGGAGAGTGGACACCGACACGCGGTTAGCATCCTTGTCCCATAAGAGAACCAGCTCGCCGGCATCATCATCGGTCACAGGCCCCATTTTGTAATTGGGGTGCGAGGCGGGAGCCGGGCGACTGGAGAAACCAGTCTCGCCGGGAGGGAGCTTAGAAGGCTGAACATTGCTGGGGGAAGCTGGCTCTGAAGAGACCGTCTCGCGGACATGCGAGATGGGTAGTCGGGGAGGCGAGGGAGATGATAAAGAGATGGGAGACAGGGATCCCGCTGGCTCTTTCCTTTCTTTGGCAGATTTTTCCTTTTTAAAGGACATGGACTTTTTCACCTTCTTCTTGGGGCTATGCCGAGAAGTGCCCTCGCCCACGGGCCTCTTCTTGGGGGTGGGTGTCAGCGTGTCCTTCGCAGCCTCCGCCGCCATACTCGCTAAGGCGAGAGCTCGGTTACTTTGATAAGGGGGATGGACGGGGATGGTTCTCTCTCCTGGATAAGATGACAGTCTGCGGGGAATGAAAATTTTTAAGGATAAAGAGGGAAATAGAAGTGTACCTTCGCCGGGGAAGACGACTGGAAGCGAGTCAAGGTCTCGCCTAAGGTATTTGACCTCGAAATTCTTCCCTGCAAAGAAATTGCAGAGATCTTTCTCGTCACCCCCCACCTTGGGGGTGTCATAATAGCATTCGGCAGGAGACACGGGGGCGAGAGTAATACCTCCCAGATCCCAGCGGATGAAGACGAAGCGAGTTAGCCAGTGGTGGTTTTTATTCGGCGTCTCGCACACCTTCAGGCCTTGGCCTGTGAAATAAGAGACGTCATCGTCTTTTGCGTGGTAGACGAACAGCTTGCGGAAGGCCGTCAAACTAAACTCGATGCGCTCTCGCCGCAGGTAACAGGCGAAAGCAATCAGCATGGAGATGGCGTTGGGGTTGAATTAGGCAGGGACAACCCCAAAGTACTTGAGAACCAACTTGACCTCTGTCCAAAGAGGAAGGCGTAGCCCCACCTCGAAGTGCGAGACGGGGAAGGCCAGCTCATTGTGGTAGAAGGTGTTGATGCATTCGCCAACCTTGGGCAGGCGGGATAAGTACTCGTACGCGAGATACTCGCTGGCGAAACGAGCGTATTCTTCCTCTGGCAGTCTGCCGAGAGGGAAGTCGTGTTCCACGAACCGCTTTCCACAGCGGCTGCGCCCCTCGCCTTCTTCCATCTTATTCTTTCCCATGGCATGCGAGAAGACAATAAAAGGGGAAGAGAATGGTTCAGAGAGAGCGGGACGCGAGATGAGTAAGGAAGAGGAGAGAGATGGGAGCTGCAACCAGAGAGATAGCTTAGAGTAACAAAAGCAGAGGAATGCCTGGGTTTGAGATATTTATAAGGAATGAGGGGAGAGAGGGAATTAAGCGGGAAATGAAGAGGCACCCCGACGCTTCGTCTCTCTCTCTCTCTCTCTCTCTCTCCCTTTTCCTCTCCTCTCTAGAACCCAAGGGGCGGGGGCACCGCAGCGGTCTTTTCGAGATAAAAGCCATCATTATTGAAAAAATGGCCAATCAGGATAATGATGAAAAACAGCATGATATGGCAGGTACAGTATCAAAATAATAAAATATTTCATCCCGCAGAGGGGGTATCTCGCCCAGAGTTTTATACAATGCATCAGTAATTAAAAAGTTAAACCAGCAGCGATAACATAGGAGGGACTGGAGAAGGCGAGATGGACCTACGGAAGCTTAGTTCCTGATCCATTTCCAGCGACCATCCTGACCTCCCGCCAAGGGAGGGCGGCCAGGAAGATGAAAAGCGCGAGCGGCGACCACGCCGCGGTGCGCGAGACAGAGGTGTTCGTCCGTCTCGTTCAGGATGGCCTGGGTGTCCGTCCCGTCCATTACGCCATCAGCTTCCCTCTCGACAGCAAGGCGGTGGCACTTTGTCTCTAGCCAGTCCATACGCCGGTCAGAGGCCTGCTTCTCTAGCTCCATCTCGTGGATTATGTGCGTGTACTTCCGGAATATTCTAGCCGTCCTCCTCTTCAGCGCTAGAGTATCCATGGGATCGCCCAAGTAGTCCTCGATCTTGTTAGGGCATGGAAGGGGCGAGAGGGGAGGATACGCGGGAGCATCTTCAGTATCAGAATCAAATTGGATACCTGCATAGAAGATGAGAAATAATAAGCAAGGATGAGCTCGCATGGGTCGGAGAAAAGAATGCGAATTCAAGGACAAAGTGAAAAGGGAAAAATCTTATTGGGTATGCGAGGATTCCCCACAACCTGCGAGAGGTCTTCTTTCCGCGAGAGAGGTGGGGAGGACGCCTCAGGCGAGTCAGTGCGCTGATGAGCTTGGTTGATATTATCATGAGGATTGGCGGGCACAGGTGAATCAGCAAAACTTCCCTAAAAAAGCATAGTCAGCAGGAGAGACTAAAGAAGGGAAAGAGTAATGAGTACCTGCTTCTCTCCGGAAGAAGCGAAAGGGTTATCTGTTGAAGGGGCAGAGGAGGTTGCGCCCGCCGAGAGAGGGGGGCAGGCGGCTTTCATCTTTTTTAGGCGAGAGGACGGAGAGGCCAAGGGAGGAATGCGCCCCAGGTCTGGGAATATGGCGTCCGTGTTGGTTTTATTTCGCCTTCGCACCATCGCGAGGAGCTCGTGGAAGCTCTGGCTATGAGACATTCTGAAGGAGGAAGAAATGAAGGCTAAAGGGTACCAAATGAAGACGGGGATCTCATATTTATAGGCCCCATAGGGGGTCCCACCAAAGATTCTCATGAATGAGTCCTGACATCGCGAGCCGCGGTTGGACTTATCTTCCCGAGGTTAGGGCAACCTCGAAAAGAGCGGGGATTGTGTACAACCATGTGCTCACGAGAGGAGATCCAGCAAGCGAGAAAGGGGGACTGGCGAGATGAGAGGATGCCCACCTGCAAGAGGCGAGAGGTGGACAACCCTCTGAAGTAGGCGAGACCTCTTAGTAGGCGAGACCTCCTAGGGGGCGAGATGGCCTATAGGGCGAGAGGCCGGCGAGACGGACAGGGCGGTCGTCTCGCCCGTCAGTTCTTTCCCCACTCGCCGCATGTGAAAAGAGATGTCTTTACCTTTTTACCCCCAAGGGGGATTTTACCTTTGTGCCCCAGGAAGTTTTACATTTTTACCCCTGGAGGTCTGCATATAGCTCTCTAAGACAGCGGAGTTTGGCTGTTAGCAGACCAAGTCCGGGGTGTTTTGGTCATTTCAGGTTAATTCAGAAGTGATATTTGCAGATCGGATTCAGAGGCCTATAAATAGACTGATAAGGTGCCTGGGATGGTTGTTGAACCTTTCCACTATCTTCCTCATAGGGACCTAGCTCAGCATTGGCTAGGGAGGGGAAGATCTTCAGTTCTTCCGGGAAAGAGGTGGGACCTCCGAGCTGAGCCCCCTCGGTCTGTTTTCAGGTCTCTGACTCTCGTCAGGAAAGTAGCGCAGGGAGAGTACGTGTGGGATGCATCCTGTTTCGAACTTTAGGAGTGACCAGAAAGCTGGTTCCAACAAAATAGAATCCCCTTCTCAGTTGTCAAATTTGTAGAACTGCACTAGGTAGAATAAATAGGAAAGAAAACTCGTTATAGAATACTAAGACATTTAACCGCCCTAGGTATAGTCTTCATCAGCGGCAAGCCAGCCTATATACTATTCAACATGGGTGCTTCGCACTCATTCATGTCAGAGGCCTTCATGGAAGGGCTGGAAGGAGTGGAGTGGTTCACAGGCCTGATGAAGAGGGTGCGTATACCCGACGGATCAGAGCTAATCACCTCTGCCCACAGCAATATGGAGGCGGAGATTGGCGGAAAGTCATTCGAAGTATTGGCAACGATCCTAAGGATGCCAGTCTTCGAGCTGATCCTGGCATGACATGGTTGCACTAGAACCATGCCCAGATTGATTGCCAAGCAACGAGGATCACCGTGAGGCACGGGGTCTCTGTTATTATCATCGAAGGTATAAGACCTGCCTCTTGTATAATCTTATCTTCAGTACAGGCCGTTAAGGCCCATCTGTAGGGAGAGGAGGTTTATCAGATTCTATTTGAGATGACGGAGGCCAAGGAGTCTGTGGCAGACATCCCGGTGGTGCGAGATTTTGCTGACGTCTTTCCAGACAAACTGCCAGGACTACCTCCACACCGGGAGCAGGACTTCAGATATAGCTTGTGCCGGGGGCCAATCCTGCATCTAGGGCCCCTTACCGGATGGCCCCGAAAGAGTTGACAGAGTTCCAAAGTCAGTTGTAGGAACTAGTAGAGGCAGGGTTTGTCCGGCCAAGCTCTTCGCCGTGGGGAGCCCCGGTGTTATTTGTCAAGAAGAATGACGAAAGTCTTCGCTTGTGTATTGATTATCGAGCGCTGAACAGACTGACGGTCCGGAATACATACCCGCTGCCACAGATTGACGAATTGTTCGATAAGCTGGAAGGTGCGTATTTCTTCTCGAAACTTGACTTGAGGTCAGGGTATTACCAGCTACGAATTCGAGAGGAGGACATTCCGAAGACCGCCTTCAGTAGTAGGTACAGACTGTTTGAGTTTACAGTGATGCCCTTCAGGCTCACAAACGCACCGTCAGCATTTACAAGCCTCATGAACAGGGTATTTGAGGAGTATTTGGATGTATTCGTCATCGTATTTATTGACGACATCCTCATCTACTCAAGGACGGAGGAGGAGCATACACGAAACCTGACTTTGGCTCTAGAGAGGCTACGTGAACACCAACTGTATGCGAAGTTCAGCAAATGCCAGTTTTGGCTAAAGGAGGTGGCCTTCTTAGGTCATATCTTCAGCGGTGCTGGGTTGGAAGTAGACCCGGCTAAGATTCGGGCAGATTAAGATTGGACACCGTTGAAGACAGCTACAGATGTACGGAGCTTCCTGGGACTTGCCGGATATTACCGGAAGTTCGTTGAAGGATTTTCCCGGATTGCACTCCCTCTTACATCCCTGACGAAGAAGGAATCCCCTTTCATTTGGACGTCCCAGTGCGAGGCTGCCTTTGTGGAGTTGAAAGGTCGGCTTACCTCGGCTCCCATTATCTCTCTTCCGTCGGGAAGGGAGGGATTCCAGGTGTACACGGACGCCTCCTACCAGGGGATGGGTTCCGTTCTGATGTAGAACGGGTACGTAATAGCCTACGCCTCCCGACAGCTGAAGATACATGAGAAGAACTATCCGGTGCATGATTTGGAGATAGGTGCAGTGATCTTTGCTCTGAAGATTTGGCGACACTACCTCTATGGGGTTCACTGCGACATCTTCTCAGATCACAAGAGTTTGAAATACGTGGACACACAGAAGGAACTCAACATTAGACAGAGACGTTGGGTGGAGTTCCTGTCGGATTACCAGTACACCATGCACTACCATCCGGGGAAGGCAAACGTTGTGGCAGATGCTCTGAGCCGGAGAGGAGATACCTCAGGGAAGGGACCACAATTGATGTCCATGGAGCTAGTTCGGTCTTTCAGTGATATGCAGATATCCCTAGTATCCGAGAATGATACAGGCCCGAACATGGAGTATCTAGCATCGATAGTTGCCATAGATGATATTCGAGACCGCATTCGGGACGGATAGAAGATAGATGCATGGGCAGAGCCGATATTCCAAGCCTTGAAGGAGGGTTCGACGGGAGAATATTCACTGAGAGATGGATTGCTATATTTCAGAGGCAGGGTCTACATACCCGCAGGAGGTCAGATTCGGGAGGACATCATGGCAGAAGCACATTGTAGCAGATATTCTATACACCCAGGGATCACCAAGATGACGGCAGACTTGAATAAGATGATGTTTTGGCCGGAAATGAAGAAGTACATTACATACTTCGTGACTCATTGCGAGGCATGCCAGCTAGTGAAGGCAGAGTGCAGAAACCCCGCAGGAGTACTACAGCCACTTCCGGTGCTGGAGTGGAAATTTGAGGACATCACGATGGATTTCATTCATGGACTTCCCCGATCACGGAAAGGAAATGATTCGATTTGGGTCATCGTCGATCGGCTGACGAAGGTGGCCAGATTCATTCCAATCAGAAAAGATGACTCGGTTGGGGTACTGGTGCGGAGAGTCGTATATCAGTTCATTCAATACCACGGGGTGCCCAGGATGATCGTGTCAGATCGGGATGGTCGGTTCACATCCAGGGAGTGGAGATCCGTGCAGGCTTACTTAGGCACGCGGCTGACCTTCAGTACAACATTTCATCCCCTGACGGATGGGAAGCCAGAGCACACCAACCGGACATTGGAGGACCTACTAAGGCTATGCATTCTAGATTGAAATGAACCTTGGGAGAAGCTTTTACCACTAGTCGAGTTCTCCTATAACAACAACTACCAGTCCAGCATAGGCATGGCTCCTTATGAAGCCTTGTACGGAAGGAGATGTAGGACTCCACTTTCATGGATTCAGGACGAGGTTCCGAAGGCGTTGGGATCGGATTTTGTCGAAGACACCGAAGCTCAGGTGAGACTGATACGGGACAGAATGCTAGAAGCGCAGAGCCGACAGGCTAAGTACTACGACGCCCGACACCGTCAGGTAGAGTTTCAGGTGGGAGACCGAGTTTTCTTGAAGATCCATCCCAAGCATGGAGTTTCACGAGTGCGTGGTCGGAAGAAGAAGCTCAGCCCTAGGTATATGGGACCTTACAGGATCCTGGAGTGGATCGGGCCCCTATCTTACAAGCTGGACTTGCCACCGGAACTGACAGGTTTACACTATGTGTTCCATATTTCTTCACTTAGGAGGGTTCTACTATGCCTGGAGCAGCAGATTTCGACCACAGATGGGTCGGTATCTTCAGACCGGTCAGTTCACTTGGAGCCGGTTCGGATCGATGACAGAGGAGTACGGATCTTGCGTTGTAAGAAGATTCCGTTAGTCAAGGTTCTGTGGAGAAACCATGACCAGGAGGAGCACACCTGGGAACCGCAGGACCTGATGCGACAAAAGTATCCAGAGCTATTCAGTCAGGTATACCTCACAACCTCTCAAGATGTTCAATTTACTTTCATGTTTTAAACTAGTAGGGCTACTCTAGGAAGAGTAGAGGCTAATCTTTTGTTTATTGGGATCTTGGCTTTGCCAATTGGTCGAATTGGTCATAGATTTAGGTTTCCCTTTAAACCCCACTTAGCAAACATGGCGTCGAGATGTAATCTTTCACTTCTTATGAGATGTTACAAGTTTCCTTTTCTTCGATAGAAATTCCCGTAGGCTTAACCTTGATTTCGGGGACGAAATCTTTATTTTGTTTATTGGGATTTATAACATCTCATTTCAAACTAGACCCCTAAGAGTGGTTTTGGACATGACTAGGTCATGACAAAACCCAAGGAAGCTAAAAAGGGCCAAGTTATAGAAGGTCAAGGTGAGAATCACCTTGGTCTGCCTATGGCATAGCCTCATCACAAAACCTAGGGTTTGACCTTAGGGCTTCACCATGACTCCATGACCCCACCACAACATCACTAACCTATCAGAGGGTCCACTAGAGCCTTAACGGTCCATTGGAGTCAACCCAAAGTGGCCAATTTGACCTAGGGCCACCATTGTCCTAAATTGGGCAAGGAGCCCTAACAAAGGGCAGTTGACCTCTAATGTGTCCAACCAACCTTGCCCAGGTCTTCCTAGACCTGAAGTGAGGTCAATGGGTCACTAAGGACACATTGGGGTCAGCCCTAGAGGCCAAGTTGACCCAAGTCAACTCAAGCCCCTAATCTGGTCAAAGTACCCTTACTAAGGGTAGGTGACCTCCAAAGTGCAAGGTAACCCTACATAACCCTTCCTAGACCTCAAGGGAAGCCATGGGGTTACCAAGGACCCCTTGGGGTCAACCCAAATGGTCATGTTGACTCAAGTCAACTCTAGCCCTAAAGTGGTCAAAGTGCCCTTACCAAGGGACAAGTGACCTCCAAGATGCCAGGTCAGCCCTATCCAACCCTACTTAGACCTTAGGGGAGATCAGTGGGTCACCAGGCACTCTTTAGGGGCAACCAAAAAGGTTAAAAAGACCAAGGTCAACCCAAGCCTACCTTGGGTTAACCTAGCCCAAATAGGCTAGCCCAAGTTCAAGCATCCTTATGTGGCTTCTTTAGGAGATGATGTGTATGGATAGGCTGCCATTAGACTTCCAGATTGACCAAGTCAACTTGGTGACTAGGAGAGAGGGTGAGCTTTATTTCCATGGTTATGGAGGAGAGAGAAAATGAAATAAGGGGGAAGGAAGGGGCTCGGCCAAGGGGAGGCCAAAGGCCACCTTTAATGGCTGAATTCAACTCCCCTAGGGAGGGGGAGAAGTTTCCAGCCGCTTCCCTGGCCACCAAGGGCCTGGTTCAGCCCCCTCTACCATGGCCGAATGTAGCCCTTAATGGCCTTAATGGTCATTGATGATCCAGCCTCTCCCCTCCCCAACTAGGGCTTTAAACACCTTCAGTGGGCCGAGAGGAGGATTTCCCAGTCCTTACCTGAAGAAACCGAGCATCCCCACTATGTAGTTGCAGAAACCGAGCGGTGCCACCTTCAAAGATGGCTTTCCGGCGATCTTCTCGACTTCAGGCCGCTGACAAGGTCCTCTTCCACTCCTTCTTTCATGGGTAGTTCTTAGGAATCTTTATGGCCAAGGTTCGGGCTCGATTGAGCCTGATCCAAAGGGAAATTTTCCTGATTTTTTCGCAAAAATGCAACCATCAGGATCGCCGGAATAGGGCTCTCCGGCGGCTGGCGACAGCCACCACCTCAACGGAGGTGATGGTGGCTGTGGCCGGCAGGGGAGGCGGCTGGATGGCCGACGACAGCCGCTTGAAACTGGCCCAGGAAAAATGAATCCTGGCCGTCACCTCAAGGTAGAAGATGAACGGATCCCGTCCACTTTGCGCCAAGATTCGTGTCATATTAGATTTTAAACTATAGTATATCAATTTCTGATTATTTAACTCTGTCACATATTTGACATTTAATGGTTTTAATTTTTAAAAATACTTAGAAGCTGGAACAGAAAAAGTGGTCAACATAGAAAATGAAGCCCTTGATGTCTAGTGTAATTTAAAATTGATGTCACTCAATTTGGAGTCATGTTTAGACCACAGCACCCATTTGGGTTGGCCCTAAACCTAGGGCTATCCTGAGATTCAAATGGATGCCCACCCTTCATCCCTTGTCCACATGATCTGAGATTTGGGCAGGAAGTCTACCCTATCTATACCTAGGGCCTGTCCAAAATTCAAAATTTTTGGAGAAACATTTTGTATAGTTTTTAGGAAAATTTAATAATCCATGAATAAATTAATTAGGTTTCCTAAACACCTCAAAATCCCTCCAAACATGGGTGGGAGGTCTTAGAGGGCATGTTAGGGCTCTGGTAAAATTTTCATCTCATTTGGAGATGATTTGGCCAGGTATTGATCCAACCCTAGGTTGACCCCTTTTAGGGTTAAATAGGTCAAGCATCCCCTTTGGGTTTTGAGTGGTCAAATCACCTCAACAGAGGCTGATATTTTGGCCACTAACTCTCTATAGTATGACTCACCCTCCACTGGAATTTGGAATGGTTATCAGTATGGTAGCCTGTCACAACCCGCATTTCCTCAACGAGTACATCGTATCAGAGCAAGAGGAACTACGGGTTATGATGTCACGTCGTGCAGGGGATAACTGCACACGCTCAGGCAACTATTGACGCTTACTTTATGAGTTGAAATTCAACAGTGAAATGTAAGAAAACCTTTGGATTGAATGGCCGTATCCCTCGGCCTTAGGTATCAAAAACTGTTTTTATACGCGGCGGAAATATTTTGTTTATTTATGATGAGCTCCTATATGCAGTCTATAGTGATACTACTATAAGAAATCCTCTTTGTTTACGTCATTTGGAAAATACGTCTTAGTTGATCAAAACATGTATGCATGATATACAATAATAGGTTTTGTGTAGTTTAGAAAATACCTAATGCAACCTACCATAAATCCTTCCCAAGAGCAAGAAGACATCATCCAAATGAGTCACATAGCAGTCTATTATTCATACATCACAAGTAAAGAAAACCACCAATGGGCGCCAACAAGCTGACACGAACCCATTGGGGCACATGTATGTCTGTACAACAAAGAGAAGAACTACCTCGCTAAGTATGCTCGGCTATCTCCCAAGAAATGCCACCAACCAACCTAGCCGCTCAACCGGCTACAACCTGCACCTGAGGCATTCAAGAAAGAATACCTCAGCAATCAACCAAGCTATACAAAAGAGAGCATGAATTTCATAATCGATAAAGAAGAGGCTTACCGACCCCGTAGCAATGTTTCATATAAGTAAAAAGAGTGCATAAAACAAGTGCGTACAAGTAGTAAACAATGTCATTCCAAAGTGTCAACCGCACCAAGTGCGTACAAGTTCAACAAGTCCTGCTCCACCCGCAGGAGAAAAAGGGCAATACACATGCTCAAACTCAGCATCGTACAAACAAGAAACAACCAAACGAGTGAAACATAAGCAGCGGTTAAGTTCAATTCCGCAAGAGTCTTTCGGTGGCGGCCCTAAAGTGGAACGCACCAAACAAAACCAGCCCACGTCGGGGCCAAAGTGGTCTCTCTAACCACAAAAACCAAAACCCAGTGGCCACAGGCTGAAACCACACCACCCCTTGCAGAATTCTCACACAAACGCTCCTGCCATGATTCACAATTCGCCTCGCAAAATGCCCCATAACCCAAGCTAAACACGTTCCTTTCATCGTTCTCACGCATGACGACAAGTTGCTAGAAAAGTAATTAAGTTATAATCTACATGAATTACATGATGAGGAACAAGAACAAATCACATGATTAGGCAAGAAAAATGTTACATGAACATGAATAAATAGAGCTACATGAGTCACATGAACAAGATAAATGACATGAAGCAACCTATCATAGACTTGATAACCAAAGAAAACTAAGCATGGAAATCATATTCATGGAGTATAGGACATTCAAAAGCATAAGCATAAAGCTAGTGAGGAAGAACTCAACAGAAGAAGAACAAGCTAGGGAATTGGAAAGATAAGCACTAGCTATCTTGGCACAATCAAAATCAAGAAAGAAGATTGGCAAGGGTGAAGAACACCGCTTGCCTGAACCGAGACGATGTCGCGACGGCTGCTCCTCTCTTTCCTTGCATTGCTTGCTCCCTTGCTCTCTTGCTTTCTCTTTGAGGATGAAGAAGAAGATGAAGAGAAGGTGAAATGAGAAAGGCAATTCTCTGTTTCGGCCTTATTTCCTCCAGAACAGAGCTGGACCGTTAGATGCAGAATCAAGGAAATGAACGGCACAAAAAAAATCTGGAAAAACTCGATTTTCGGGCCGGTCACGCCCTGTGTCACGCCCGTGACACAGGGCGTGTACCATAAGCGGCGCAGAAAGTCGGCAAATCCAAGTTTATCCACACGGTACACGTCCGGGTACACGCCCGTGACGGGTCGGTCACACCCGTGACCTAGGGCGTGTAGCCCGTGTCTCGACACCTCGTGGACACAAAGTGTCGACACTCGACACAGCTTGACACGCCCTGTGACACGCCCGTGTCACAGGCCGTGTCCCCTCTCTCGACACCCGACACTCGATACACGACACTCGACACTCGACACTCGACAAGCTGAACACGCCCTGTGACACGCCCGTGTCACAGGCCGTGTACTCTCTCTCGGCACCCGACACTCGACACTCGACAAAGCGGGACACGGCCCGTGACACGCCCGTATCACGGGGCGTGTACCCCATTCGTCGAGCTCAACTCGACGCAAGAAAAATTCGGCGAGTTAAGGAGGTCACGCCCAGGTCACGGCCTGGGTCACGCCCGTGTCAGGGGGCGTGTCTCGTACAAAAACGACCATTTTTCCCTGTTTTGAAAAATGTTCCTGTGTCGTCCTAGACCATTTTTGCCTGAAGAACTTTTTACCCTTTTTTGTTTCCTGTACCAGCAACTCACTTTCAGCAACATTTCCCGGGCGCGAAAACGTGAAAACATTCCCTAAGAGGCCTCACCGAGTCCCCAATTTGGACTCCGGTTTGCTGGGGAATCGTGCAACTCGGCAACCAAAATAGCCACTCGCAAGCCCGCGGGAAAAACCATGCTCGAACAATTTTCAAAGCCAACGTAACGCCCATCATGCGTACGCAAATAAAAAAATCCGGGGCGTTACAATCACTCCCCCTAACAAAAAGTTTCGCCTCGAAACTTTTCACGAAATCAAATACAGAAGCAAACCAAAACATGAATGCAACCAAACACCAAGTCACATACCAGCTTAACTATGGGAACAAATAAGGGTGAGCCGCCCGCATCGTTGACTCGAGCTCCCACATCGCGCTTTCCACATCCTGATTTTTCCATAGCACCTTGACCATCGGAATCTTCTTTTTCCGCAACACGCGATCTTGGGAGTCCAATATCCAGATAGGCATCTCCACATAAGAAAGGTTTGGCGCCAACTGCGACAGAACATCCAACACTTGCTGATCATTCCATACACATTTGCGAAGTTGGCTAACATGAAACAGGTCGTGAACACCCGGAAAGTTCACGAGTAATTCTACTTTGTATGCGGATGCACCAACTCGCGCAAGAATCTTGAAGGGACCCACAAATCTTGGGTCTAATTTGCGCTCTTTACCAAACCTTTTAATCCCAACCATTGGGGAGACTTTCAAGAAAATAGAATCTCCCACCGCAAACTCTAATTCCGACCGTCGTCGATTGACATACTTTTCATATCGCTCTTGGGCGATTCGGAGCTTCTCCCGAATAAGTCGTACGGCAACTTCCATGTCCTCGAGCGCCTCTGGGCCCAACAAAAGCCGCTCGCCAACCTCAGTCCAAAAGAGGGGAGTCCGACATCGACGCCCATACAAAGCTTCGAACGGAGCCATTTGCAAGCTTTCTTGATAGCTATTATTATATGTGAATTCCATAAGCCGCAAACGTTCATCCCATGCTCCGCCATACTCAAGAATGTAGCATCGAATCATATCTTCTACAATTTGATTAACTCGTTCTGTTTGGCCATTCGTCTGAGTGTGGTAAGCAGTGGAATACCGCAAATCCATCCCCAAACCCTCTTGTAGACTCTTCCAGAAACGAGAAGTAAATCGGGAATCCCTGTCTGATATGATATTGACTGGCACACCATGCAGTCGGATGATTTCGTTCAAATAGAGCTCCGCTATTGTCTTCATCGGGTAGTTGACCTTAAATGGTATGAAATGAGCACACTTGGTCAATCTATCCACGACTACCCACACGGAGTCATGTCCTCGTGGAGATCTTGGTAAACCTGTAATAAAATCCATTGAGATGCTTTCCCACTTCCATGTTGGAATCTCTAATGGTGTCAACTTACCACCAGGCCTCCCATGATCAGCTTTCACCCGCTTGCAGGTATGACATTCAGCTACAAATTGTGCTATATCTCTTTTCATTCCATACCACCAGACAATTTGTTTCAGATCACGGTACATTTTTGTTGAGCCTGGATGGTAGGCCATACTTGAGCCATGTGCTTCCCGACACACCATCTCGCGAATGTTTCCAACTACTGGAATACAAAATCGACCACGATACTTTAACGTGCCTGCTCCATCAATCAAAAAATCTGGTAATTCATCCTTTTCAGTTCGAAGAAATAAATGTAAAAGATCAGGATCATCCTTTTGATGTTGTCTTGCAAGCACCAGCCATTAAGGTTCTTCTACTGCCGAATGACTTTGCGGGTCATATTTGCCCACAGAAATATCCATCAATAGAAATTCCTCCACAAGACGGTCGACTGAAAGATGAAATACTTTCCCCGTCTTCCGACTCAAAGCATCGGCCACAACATTCGCTTTCCCCGGGTGATACTGAATGTCCACATCATAATCAGCCACATATTCCAGCCATCGACATTGGCGCAGATTCAGTTCCTTCTGTGTGAAGACATACTTTAAACTTTAATGATCTGTAAAGATTTTGCACTGTGCACCATACAGTAAGTGTCTCCACAACTTCAACGCAAAGATCACCGCTGCAAATTCCAAATCATGCGTTGGGTAGTTCTTTTCATGACTTTTCAATTGCCGAGACCCATACACAATCACCTTTTTGTCTTGCATTAAAACACATCCAAGTCCAACGTGCGACGCATCCACAAAAACGTCATAATCTAACCCTTCCGTCGGCAAGATTAACACAGGAGCGGTACATAACCTGTTCTTGTGTTTTAGGAATGAGGCCTCACACTTGCCATTCCACTCAAATACCACATTATTCTGGGTTAAGCGAGTCAATGGTGCGGCCAACATCGCAAACCCGTCGACAAATCTGCGAGAATAGCCGACCAATCCCAAGAAGCTTCGAATCTCCTTGGGTGTCTCCGGTCTTCTCCACTCCATGACTGCAGCAATCTTTTCGGGATCCACTGAAATTCCATGGTGGTTAATGACATGACCCAGAAAAGCAACTTGAGGCAACCAAAACTCGCATTTGCTTAGTTTGGCGAATAATTGTTGGTCTCGCAAAGTGGCCAATACCAAACGCAGATGCTGTTCATGCTCCTCAGCACTGCGGGAGTAGACAAGAACGTCATCAATAAAAACCACCACAAACTTATCCAAGTAGTCCTTGAACACCCTGTTCATCATATCCATGAAAGCTGATGGTGCATTGGTCAACCCAAACGACATCACCAGAAATTCAAAATGGTCATGCCTTGATCGAAATGCAGTCCGCGGAATATCAGACTCCCGGACCTTGAGCTGATGATAGCCCGAGCGGAGATCAATCTTCGAAAATACGGAACTGCCACGCAGTTGATCAAACAAATCATCGATTCTTAGCAGTGGGTACTTGTTCTTAATCGTCACCTTGTTCAACTCCCGGTAATCGATGCAAAGGCGCATCGGCCCATCTTTCTTCTTCACAAATAACACCGGTGCACCCCAAGGTGATGAACTCGGCCTGATAAACCCTTTTGCCAATAAGTCATCCAATTGGGTACGCAACTCCGATAGCTCACGCGGGGCCATTCTGTACGGCGCTTTCGCAATAGGCCACGTACCCGGTTCCAAATCAATAACGAACTCGACATCACGATCAGGGGAAAGACCAGGAAGATCCGTAGGAAAAACATCTGAAAATTCACGTACAACAGGAATCTCCTCCAAACGCGGCAAAACAGCACTAGTCCCCACATCTGAGACAAGACAAGCAAAACAGTCGGAAAAAAACAACGTCCGAACACATACCGCCGAAATCCCTGGAGAATCCTGACAAGAATCACCATACACAGTTCCTGGCTGACCATCGTCCTTGATAAAATCCAAGCGCTTCCCTCTGCACTGGATGACGGCGTCATAGCGGGATAACCAGTCCATACCCAGAATGACGTTAAAATCCTCCAAATCGATCGCTTTGAAATCAGCCTTTGCTAAGAAATCGCCCAACAAAATGGGACAATCAAGAAGACCCCAGTCTGCCACCACCGAAGCACCGGAAAGAAATTTCACCAAAAACGCATTCCCCACTCGATCTGGTGTCAGATGATACCGCTCCAGAAAGGTTCGAGCCACAAATGAATGGGTCGCGCCAGAATCAAAGAGAACATGCGCCCAACGGTTCTTTACCTTAAAGTTTCCTATAAGGGTATATATGCTAAGAACTACACGTAAAAGGCAGAAACAAAACAAGAACCAGAGGAATGAATCGAACCTGAGATAACTTGAGGTGACGTCTGAGCTTCCGCTGAAGAGACCACATTCAACTTCCCTTTACCTTTGTCTACACGCGGAGGCGGAGGCAAAGCCTGGAGTGGTGCGGGTTGCAAAACAGGTTGGATCTGCGGGCACCTTGTACGAAGATGTCCTGGCCTGCCACACTGGAAGCACACCTTGTCTTTGGCCCAGCAGCGGCCCACATCATGACCTCTTCTCCCACAAAATGTACACTCCAAGTCTCTGGTTGGCGCACCCTGAATGGCGTACACCTGCTCCTTCTTTTGCATCCCCAACCGCTTGAAACATTTCTCAAACGGGTGACCGGCTCGGCCACAGAAGCTACATAGTTCCTTCTTCTTCTTTACGTCTGACTCGTGGGACATTTTCTCTCCCACCAGCTGTCTCTTGCCCTGCCTCATCTGCTGCCCTCTTTCTTTGGCATTTTCTATAGCTTCCACCTTCAACGCAGCCTCAACCGCAGTGGTGTAACTTGTCGCTCCATAAGCACTTGCGAATTGCTGCACGTCGCTGCGGAGTCCGCCAAGAAATCTCTTTACTCGGTCAGCTTCCGTAGTCAGCAAGCTCGGAGCGAACCGACTTAACTTGCTAAACTCAATTTCATACTCACTCACTGTGCGTTGCCTCTGCTTTAAGTACAAGAAGTCATTCATCAGGCGGTCCCTTTCCACTACCGGTAGAAACTTGCGTTGTAACATTTCTTTGAATGCTTCCCACGAACAGCCCGCCCCTAGGCCTTCCTTTTCTCGCAACCACCAACCTTTCGCCAACCCTTTGAGTTGATAGGCGGCAAGCATCACCTTCTGGCCCTCGGTAATGCCAGAATACACAAACATCTCTTCCAATGTGATTACCCAATCATCCAAAATCACAAAGTCTGCTTCGCCATCATAAGTCGGTGGTCCAAGTCACTGAAACTGCGAGATGAAAGTCATCGCAGGAGGAACCACAACTGGGGGTATCACTGTCACTGAAGGAGTAGAAATCATGGGGCCTCTGACAGTCTCTTGCCCTCTTGGTGTCAGCCCCGACATCGCTGATGACATAGCTTGGAGCTGGGACTGCACTTCCTGCACCTGCCTCGTCAAAGCCTCATTACTTTGGCGAAGACTATCCATCAAGGCATTATTCTGCGCGCCTGAAGACTCGCCCTCGGATTGGGGAGTTTTCCTTGTCACTGGACGCTTCGACATCCTATAAACACGTTCACTCTTGTCAAGCTCAAACCCAACAAAACACACAACGACTAAGTACAGACCATACATATAACAATATGAACATCAACTGCTAACTTGCTCTGGGAGTTTGAGAATGATGGTATGCATAACCTCAAGATGACTCACCGTCATCCCACTACCTTGTGCCTAACCAATGAATGCATGACTTTATTTGACCCAAAACCATGAGTGTACAGGTGTCATCATGTACATCTTTAGCTTGGCACGTTGTGCTCATGCAATGTTATGTTATGCTTGTTGTGCGATGCAATCTAGAAAAAGCCTTAATGCATGCCATGAGCGGTCGTACGCATCACAATACTATGCATCCCATACTATATAGCATTGCATGCAACGAAGAAAAGAAAACGTGCTAGTCGCATCCATGTGGTAAGGTTATGCATCCCATACTACATAACCCGCACATGTTGCCCCTATGGTGGATCCATATACAACCACATATTATGCATCCCATACTACATAATATGCCCCGTATACTTCTTGTCATGCCATGAGTGTAGTGTGTGTGCTTCGGCCAAGACATATTGATGGCACCTCGGTGTGTGTATGATATGATGCTTACAACCAAAACAGAAAGTTTGCCCGACCAATTGTCAAGCAAACCTCCCTCTGATACCAACTGTCACAACCCGCATTTCCTCAACGAGTACATCGTATCAGAGCAAGAGGAACTATAGGTTATGATGCCACGTCATGCAGGGGATAACTGCACACACTCAGGCAACTCTTGACGCTTACTTTATGAGTTGAAATTCAACAGTGAAATGTAAGAAAACCTTTTGATTGAATGGCCGTATCCCTCGGCCTTAGGTATCAAAAACTGTTTTTATACGCGGCGGAAATACTTTGTTTATTTATGATGTGCTCCTATATGCAGTCTATAGTGATACTACTATAAGAAATCCTCTTTGTTTACGTCATTTGGAAAATACGTCTTAGTTGATCAAAACATGTATGCATGATATACAATAATAGGTTTTGTGTAGCTTAGAAAATACCTAATGCAACCTACCATAAATTCTTCCTAAGAGCAAGAAGACATCATCCAAATGAGTCACATAGCAGTCTATTATTCATACATCACAAGTAAAGAAAACCACCAATGGGCGCCAACAAGCTGACACGAACCCATTGGGGCACATGTATGTCTGTACAACAAAGAGAAGAACTACCTCGCTAAGTATGCTCGGCTAGCTCCCAAGAAACGCCACCAACCAACCTAGCCGTTCAACCGGCTACAACCTGCACCTGAGGCATTCAAGAAAGAATACCTCAGAAATCAACCAAGCTATACAAAAGAGAGCATGAATTTCATAATCGATAAAGAAGAGGCTTACCGACCCCGTAGCAATGTTTCATATAAGTAAAAAGAGTGCATAAAACAAGTGCGTACAAGTAGTAAACAATGTCATTCCAAAGTGTCAACCGCACCAAGTGCGTACAAGTTCAACAAGTCCTGCTCCACCCGCAGGAGAAAAAGGGCAATACACATGCCCAAACTCAGCATCGTACAAACAAGAAACAACCAAACGAGTGAAACATAAGCAGCGGTTAAGTTCAATTCCGCAAGAGTCTTTCGGTGGCGGCCCTAAAGTTGAATGCACCAAACAAAACCAGCCCACGTCGGGGCCAAAGTGGTCTCTCTAACCACAAAAACCAAAACTCGGTGGCCACAGGTTGAAACCAGACCACCCCTTGCAGAATTCTCACACAAACGCTCCTGCCATGGTTCACAATTCGCCTCGCAAAACACCCCATAACCCAAGCTAAACACGTTCCTTTCATCGTTCTCACGCATGACGACAAGTTGCTAGAAAAGTAATTAAGTTATAATCTACATGAATTACATGATGAGGAACAAGAACAAATCACATGATTAGGCAAGAAAAAGGTTACATGAACATGAATAAATAGAGCTACATGAGTCACATGAACAAGATAAATAACATGAAGCAACCTATCATAGACTTGATAACCAAAGAAAACTAAGCATGGAAATCATATTCATGGAGTATAGGACATTCAAAAGCATAAGCATAAAACTAGTGAGGAAGAACTCAACACAAGAAGAACAAGCTAGGGAATTTGAAAGATAAGCACTAGCTATGTTGGCACAATCAAAATCAAGAAAGAAGATTGGCAAGGGTGAAGAACACCACTTGCCTGAACCGAGACGATGCCGCGACGGCTGCTCCTCTCTTTCCTTGCCTTGCTTGCTCCCTTGCTCTCTTGCTTTCTCTTTGAGGATGAAGAAGAAGATGAAGAGAAGGTGAAATGAGAAAGACAATTCTCTGTTTCGGCCTTATTTCCTCCAGAACAGAGCTGGACCGTTAGATGCAGATTCAAGGAAATGAACGGCACAAAAAAAATCTGGAAAAACTCGATTTTCGGGCCGGTCACGCCCTGTGTCACGCCCGTGAGACAGGGCGTGTACCATAAGCGGCGCAGAAAGTCGGCAAATCCAAGTTTATCCACACGGTACACGTCCGGGTACACGCCCGTGACGGGTCGGTCATGCCCGTGACCTAGGGCCTGTAGCCCGTGTCTCGACACCTCGTCGACACAAAGTGTCGACACTCGACACAGCTTGACACGCCCTGTGACACGCCCGTGTCACAGGCCATGTCCCCTCTCTCGACACCCGACACTCGATACTCGACACTCGACACTCGACAAGCTGAACACGCCCTGTGACACGCCCGTGTCACAGGCCGTATACTCTCTCTCGGCACACGACACTCGACACTCGACAAAGCAGGACACGGCCCGTGACACGCCCGTATCACGGGGCGTGTACCCCATTCGTCGAGCTCAACTCGACGCAAGAAGAATTCGGCGAGTTAAGGAGGTCACGCCCAGGTCACGGCCTGGGTCACGCCCGTGTCAGGGGGCGTGTCTCGCACAAAAACGACCATTTTTCCCTGTTTTGAAAAATGTTCCTGTGTCGTCCTAGACCATTTTTGCCTGAAGAACTTTTTACCTTTTTTTGTTTCCTGTACCAGCAACTCACTTTCAGCAACATTTCCCGGGCGCGAAAACGTGCAAACATTCCCTAAGAGGCCTCACCGAGTCCCCAATTTGGACTCCGGTTTGCTGGGGAATCGTGCAACTCGGCAACCAAAACAGCCACTCGCAAGCCCGCGGGAAAAACCATGCTCGAACAACGTTCAAAGCCAACGTAACGCCCATCATGCGTACGTAAATAAAAAAATCTGGGGCGTTACATAGCCCTAGAGCCCTTGGGTAGGTCCCTTAGAGGGGATTTTTAGGGATTGAAAGTCATGGGGTCAAATTACCTTGGAATGACTTGCAAATTTGTGGAAAGGACCATAGGGTTAGTGTGGTCCTCTGGTCAAAATTTTAGGGAATTTGGAAGCGTTAAACCCCCTCAAAACCCTAACCCTAGCTTAGGGTACAAACCTTGTGGTGTAGGAAAATGTCACTAAAACTCTTTGAAAAGTGATGAGATTTGGGTTGAGTAGTTTTTAAAGATAGTACAAGCTCTGGAGATTTTATCATGAATTTAGGATTAATATTTTGGTTACTTCATTAATAATTTAATAATTTGTATTTTTTACTTATGAATTTATTATGAAGTAACTAATTGTTAGAAATTGATGAAATTTAGCCAGAGGACCTTTTATTATGTGTTCAAGCTCTGTAAATGTGCATGGGAGTTTTGGAAGAATATTTCTAATGGTTGCTTCATTAAGTATGTTTTCACATGAAAAACTAATAAAATTTATTTTGATGTCTAGAAAGTCTCTAAAATTATGATTTTTGCACAATGACCATTGTTGTATCATAATAAGATTCTGTAATTCTTCTATAATTTTCGGATGAAAACTTTTGGTACTTCCTTCTTTACATATGATTTAGGGAATTATTTTGGATAAATTAATTAGAGGTCAAATAATTTCTGAAAAATTATGCAAATTTGTATCTAGTAATATATCTCTGTTATTTAGTGTGCAAAAGTTTTGGGTGGCCATTACATGAGTAGATCATATAGTTCATGTTCAAAATTGTCAATGGCCAAACATTTGGGAAAATTCAATAAATATCAAATTATTTAGAAAAATTATGAATCTCTGATTTTAGACTAAATATGTTATGATAGACCTCTAGTAAATTTTATAGGAGATTTGGAAGACAATCCAGAGTACCTCCCTTATACACCTCATATAGTATAGGGTGGTCTGCATATAGTAACTGCGGAAACTGAACTAGAGTGGGTAGTGAATTTTGGAGAGTTGAATCCTCAATAGGTTGTTGGTTTGGGTAAATAAAGGAGTTCATCATTGGAATATAGGATTTTTAGAGTGAGATGTTGACTAGTGTTAGGTGGTGCTAGGGATCGGCGAAAGATCGTCCTTCCTGTAGAGAGGAAGTGTTTAATGCACTAGGGCTAGATTCAGTAAAATTAATATACGTGCCTTGCGAAAGGGAGCTTTGGGCGTAATCCCATCGTAGTTCCTAGTGCCTTCGAGAGCCCTTCACGGGGTATACCTTGGGAATTCCTAGGCTAACGTAAACTGTAGGAGTGATAAATCTTAAAGAGCAACTAGAATAATTAGGGGTTCACTTTCACACACCCTGGTGTCTCGGGAACTTGGTTAGACTCGGTTGATATTTGTGAGGGGCAGGATGTCCCGACGAGCTTTGGTTCGGTTGATGTTTGTGACGGACGGGATGGTCCGGGGAGCTTTGGCTCGGTGCTGATACATAAGGTTGCATGTGCATAAAGTAAAGGTGGTGGGTCTTCGGTATTGGAGTGTCGATGCACCAAGGCCAATACGTTGACTCGGCAAGTGTGGCTAGCACTTCGCCAACAGAATTATGGTGCGCCAGCCGGCAAGAGTACGCGGGAGCTCCGCTTAGTGCACCAGCGTTGAGGCGTACGATAGGTCTGACCGGTAGTGCTTTACTGGTTTAGAGGTGGGCGAGGCCCAACCCACTGCTTCCGTCTGCCACTACAGAGGTATCCTTGGAGGTTCGGCTCTAGAAAGTGGGAACTAAAGGTCTTGTGCACAGAGTCGGGTGGGTGGGTTGAACTTGCATGATCGCATCATAACCCACTTGCATGTCATAACATAATCATATCATAAAACCCCTGTCACCTATTGTATAAGTGGTATGGGACGCTTATACAATAGGCCCTGCAAAACGACCCCTTGGTCTATAAGCTTGTGTTGGCAAGTTTATAAATTAAGGTTAAATTCTTTATATATATATTACTGTTAATAACCGACACCCCAACGTATAAATTGGTATGAGACGCTTTATACGATGGGAGACCTGCAAAAGATCTCTTGCTTATATATTCCCGTATAAGTTAAGGTTAATTTTCATACTTTACTCTACTGCCACATGTACTATCAAATTGCTAGTATAGGTCCACTGCCATCTGTTTTCTTGATTACTCTCCACCTTCAAGTCCTCCCCTTTCTTCCTCTCCGCTCGGTGCCTAGGGGCCATGGGGGAAGGGTTGGGGGATGATAGGACTTAGTCTTATAGACTAAAGATTTTCGAACCACATCATTTAGGGGATCGTGGAGCACAGCATGGAGGAGCAGCCCCACAGGTCGGCATGCTTGGAGATGGGGCAGTCTAGCACCGGAGTTCAGATGATGGGGACTCTGAGCCCCTGACCTTAGTAGTGTTTTATTTTGCTTCCGCTTGAGTGTCTATGTAGTGAGGATTTGATGTAGCGGTCTTAAGCCCTTATTTTCAGTACATTATATTCTGTGGACTCTCCCTTCGTGGAGATATATTTACTCTGATGTGATATTATTGTGGACATTTGGTTAGAGTTTTTACCTCACTTGAGTTTACTCTACTTTTGTTGCTTTTCTGTGATCAAATCGGCCGGCAGAATCGGCGATTTGCGGTGATGACCCTTCAGGGCGTGAAGGTGTCACCGCAAAGCGGCAGTTCTGTGCCTAAGACTCCGGTGTTTCAAAAAGAAAAAAATGGGTCTTACATCGTTACTGCCGCTGGTGGAGTTCGACGTGATATTTTGCATGGACTGGCTCTCGGAGCAGTACAGATATATTGATTGCAATCGCAAGGAGGCTAAGTTGGGAACGGGTCGTGAGATGACGTTTGCAGGCTTGAAAGGGTCGAGCAAGACTTTGATGTCTGCTCTTCAGGTGGTTAAGGCGGTTCGTGCTGGTGTAGAGCTGTTCTTCACTGTAGTGGAGGCTTCGAAGCCTAAGCCTACTTTGGACAACATCCCAGTGGTATCCTTATACCCTGATGTGTTCCTTCGAGAGATCCCTGGAGCCCCACCTCAGCGGGAGATAGACTTCACTATCGAGCTAGTGCCATGTGGGAAACCTGTGTCACGCTCTCCGTATCGGCTAGCGCCTAAGGATATGGCGGAGCTGAAGGTACAACTTTAAGAGCTTTTGGAATAGGGTTATGTGCATCCAAGTTCATCGCGTTGGAGCGCACCAGTCCTTTTTGTGAAGAAGAAGAACGGAAGTTTGCGGCTCTGTATCGATTATCGAGAGCTGAACAAGTTAACGGAGAAGAACAAGTACCCGATCTCAAGAATTGATGATCTGTTCGATCAGTTAGTTGGGTCAACGTTGTACTCAAATTTGGATCTTAAGTCCGGGTATTATCACCTGAGGATAAGGGAAAGTGATATCCCCAAGACAGCTTTTAGTACGAGATACGGGCATTATGAGTTTACCGTCAGTGTTCACTGATATGATGAACAGGACTTTCAGGGAGTACCGAGACCACTTTGTGATCGTCTTCATCGACGATATATTAGTGTAATCGCAGTGTGAGGAGGATCACTTTAAGCATCTGCATTTGGTGTTGGAGACGTTGAGGAGGAATCAACTGTACGCCAAGTTCTCCAAATATGAGTTTTGGTTGTCCTCAGTAGCGTTCCTTGGTCACATAGTCAGTGGAGAGGGAATTGTGGTGGATCCGACGAAGATTGTTGCTATACGATAGTGGCCTGTGCTGTCTACGCTAGCGAAAGTTCGGAGTTTTCTGGGGATTACAGGCTATTACAGGCGCTTCGTGGAGAACTTCTAGCGGATAGCGTTACCCCTCACGACTCTGACGAGGAAAGAGCATAAGTTTGTTTGGACGCCAGAGTGCGCACGAGCTTTCGAAGAGTTAAAAAGTCGGTTGACCACGACGCCTGTGCAGAGTTCGCCGAGTGGGACCGAAGGTTTTGAGATCTACAGCGATGCTTCGGGAAATGAATTGGGTTGTCTCCTACTGCAACATGGAAGTGTGATAGCGTATGACTCGCGTCAGCTGAAGGTGCATGAGAGGAATTATCTGGTCCATGACTTGGAGTTAGCCGTCGTGATATTTTCCCTGAAGCTTTGGAGGCATTACTTGTACGGGGTGAAGGTCGATATCTATACCGACCACACGAGCCTGAAGTACTTTTTGGATCAGAAGGATCTGAACATGCGACAACGGAGATGGATGGAGTTCCTGGGGGACTACACATTCAATATTCATTATGTGCCTGGGAAAGGCAATGCAATTACAGATGCGTTGAGTCGTAGGGCCCCAGCTCAAGCCAACTGGTTGTCGCTTCATGACGAGCGTTTGGTTCGGGAATTGGAGGAGTTGGCGATCTCTTGTGTAAACAAGCAGACTAGTGCCGATGCGCTATTGAACTGGACTGAAGTTCAGTGTGACCTAGCTGATCGGATTCGGAAGTCTCTGGATTTGGATGGCCACATGAAGCAAATCATGGTTTAGGCTTTGGATGGGTCAAATTCCTAATTTGATGTCGTGGATGGTTTGTTATGGAAGGACAGTCGGCTGTGCATCCCAAATGTGGGCAAACTGCGGGTGGAATTGATGTACGAGGCTCATCATATCAAGTACACAATTCACCCAGGGAGAATGAAGATGTACCGCGATATGAAGAAATTATTCTGGTGGCCAGACTTAAGAAGTATGTGGCACTTTATGTGGCGAAGTGTCAAACATGTGCCTTAGTGAAGGCGGAGTACCAAAAGCCTGGAGGTTTCTTGAAGTCCTTGCCTATTCAGGAGTGGAAGTTCGACGATATTACAATGGACTTTGTGCATGGTTTGCCATGGTCACAGAAGGGAAACTACGCCATTTGGGTGATCGTAGATCATCTGACGAAAGTGTCACACTTCATTCCGTATAGGAAGGATGATTATGTGGAAAAATTGGCAAAATTGTATGTGCATAACAATCTTCAGCTTCACGGTGTACCCCGCAGCATCGTGAGTGACCGTAATGGGCAGTTCACGTCCAATCATTAGAGGTTGGTGCAATAGATGTTGGGAACAAAGCAGAGTTTCAGCATGGCCTTTCATCCGCAGATGGATGGTCAGACCAAAAGAGTCAACAGTACAATGGAAGACATGCTTCACATGTGCGTGCTGGATTTCAGGAAGCATTGGGAAGATCACCTATACTTGGTGGAATTCGCTTACAACAATAGCTACCAGGCGAGCATTCAAATGGCGCCATTCGAGGCCCTTTATGGTAGGAGATATCGCATGCCATTGTCATGGTTGGAAACGGGTAAGTCGAAGCTGTATAAGTGGCATGAGGTGAAAGATGTAATCTCGTTGGTACGAACCATTCAAGAAAGATTGTTAATCGCTAAGGACCGGCAAGCTAAGTACTATAACGCCAAGCATAGGAACGTGGAGTTCGCTGTTAGCGACTGAGTGTACTTGAAGATTAAGCCGTTCAAGGGTGTCTCACGGGTACGGTGCTTGAAGAACCTAAGACAGAGTTTGTAACACCCCCTATCCGCCACATAGCATATATCAGCAGGTCCGGCCGGGGCCCGACGCCATATACCACAGACAGACCGGGTGGTTACTCAATGGAAACCATCCAACTAATATACAACGTCCTACACAGAGTCATTCTAGCGGAAGCAATATTAATAGTTGCAAATAAAAGAACCCAGCTACTAGCATGAATGTCCACTACAAAGCCAACAGGAATGATCGTACAAATACACAAGTACTGGCCTTAAGGCCTTATAATAGTTTGCTTGAATATCAATGTTTTCCAAACCTCGGCACGCAGGACAGCCTTACATGAATATCAGAAAGCACTCAAAATTAGGCCTTCGAGGGCCGGCTCAGCAACTTGGGCTTTAGCCCGCTATTTAGCACTCGGTTCCGCAGCACCTGCAAGCAACAAACCACCGCACGGTGGCAAACAAAGGCAACGGTCAGCTATGCTAACCAAATTATAACAATCCCGCCCCCAACTCGGGGCGGCGATGCTCCTTACCTGCACTTTGTTAGCATAATCCAACAGTATAGTAATAACACTACATCACATGCGCAGGCACGTATGGCCTCACGCCCCGTGCTCTTAGGGCACATTCTCGGTGATCACGGTCAAAGTCCGCCGACTCACCACCGCCCCTTGGACGACAATATCTCGTGAGCATTTGGTCTTTCTGGTCACTGCCTAAGACCCTCTATCTATGCCAACGATAAGTGCCAAGTAACTTTAGGTTTATTTAACCGAACGACATAGAGCGGGTACGGTTCTGCATGACCCGTTGCTCACACCGCAATGTTAATTTAAAACATATGCGCGGGTCAAAATTTCCCGAGTCCCAAATCGTTTACATACAACACATAACCCAGTTATGTTCAAGTTGGCCCCCCAGGCCACGATGTTTGGCAGAATCACGCATCTACTCAGTTTTCTGGGTGCACCTTGGGGTTAATCCCCAAGGCACCCTGTTGCAATCTACCTCGTAGAAAACCCGAAAAACAAACATTCGCACGGAGCCTTCTTCGACCACTTATGCAATGCAACATCACCGATCCAGACCAACTTGTCCGGGTAGGCTTCACACATCATGTCTATATCCGTTCTCGATTACAGACTCTACACAACGGGGACTATTCATGTCTACCCGAAGGAATGCCTCAACTCACCGCAAACTCACGAGAGCGGGCTTCCTATGCAAAGGAAGTGAGAGCTTCACATACCCAAGTAGAGAATCGTTACCCTAGCATTCTTCCTTGGCGTCATGGAAATGTATGCGGATTAAAAGCACCGCAATCTCTTTGCCTCTGTAGATCCGAAGTCGGCTCGCGATTTGGAGCTCCAAAACTCCGCCGACAACCGGATTTAGCTTCCTTTCTTCTTTCTTTCTCTCCCCTCTCTCTAGACTTTAGAAAAAGACTAGTGAAAGAAGTGAGGGATTTGAAACCCTATTCCAGGTTATATCCCAGTAGGAACAACCCCCAGCCGTCGGATCCCAAAATAAGGAAACGAACGTCCATGATCTGTAGCCGAAATGCAAAACTTGGGCTGAACACGGCCTGCGAAACACCCGTGTCCAGGGCCGTGTCCCGCATTCCCTGTCGAAATCGACGTGTCTCGAGAAACATACGGGCACCCGACACGCCCGTGTTCGACCTGACTCGCCCATGTCAGACAGTACACGCCCGTGTTCCCGGCCGTGTTCCTCCATCAACACAGGACCAACACCAGCCCGAGACTCACACAGGCCTTGGACACGGCCATGTCCTATTTGACACGCACGTGTCATACCCGAACACGCCTGGGCTCCAGGTCTTGTTCACTGTCTCGACATTTTGTCGAGCGTAGTTCGTCGACCACCCGACACGGCCTTGGACACGATCGTGTCCTAGGCCGTGTTCCCTGTCTCAACACATCGTCGAGGGAAAATCGTCGACTTCCCTTGCAGATTGTCGACACGAGCTCGATAAGCCCTGAGACACGCCCGTATCTCATGCCATGTTTGCTGCTCGACGATCGTCGACTCCAGAATTCGTTGACCTCTCGACCAAATCGTCGAACCAAACACGACACTCCCGGGGACACGCCCGTGTTCCAGGCCGTGTGCCCCCTACCAAATTCCAAATTTGTCCCAGAATGCCTCCCGTCGCTCTTTTTAGTTTTGGGGCGTTACAACTCTCTCCCTCTTAAAAGAATTTTGTCCTTGAAATTACATAAAGGAAAGAAACATAAAACTTAAACGGTACCTGATTGAAAGAACTCCGGGTACTCCTCAAGCATGGTTTGCTCACGCTCCCAAGAGAGCTCTTCCCGACCGCAATTATCCCAACGGACCTTGACCATCCTGATCTCTTTATTGCATAGCCGCTTGACTTCCGAGTCCTCAATACGAACGGGCTTGACCTTCGTCGTCAACCCATTCTCGACCGGCACTTGATCCACCGCGATCACATGTGAAGGCTCTTGCACCGCCTTCTATAGTACCGATATATGGAATACATCATGAAGGTCACTAAGCTCCACCGATAGCTTCAAACGATACGCTGCTTCACCAATCCTCTCTAGAACCTTAAACGGTACAACGTACCTCGGGCTTAGCTTCTTTAAGTGTCGCACCCGCGAGACACCCTTGAACGACTTGATCTTCAAGTACACCCAATCGCCAACATCAAACTCCATGTTCCTGTGCTTGGCATTATAATACTTAGCATGGCAGTCCTGAGCGATTAGCAACTCTCTCGAATGGTTCGCACCAAAGAAGTAGCATCCACCACCTCTTGTCGCTTGTACAACTTTGACTCGCCCGTTTCCAACCAAGACAACGGCGTGCGACATCTTCTACCATAAAGGGCCTCGAAGGGCGCCATTTGTATGCTTGCCTGGTAGCTATTGTTGTACGCGAACTCCACCAAGTATAGGTGGTCTTCCCACTGTTTTCCGAAATCCAGGACGCACATGCGAAGCATGTCTTCCATCATCCTATTGACCATCTCGGTCTGCCCATCCGTTTGCGGATGAAAAGTTGTGCTAAAAATCGGCTTTGTTCCCAACATCTGCTGCACCAGCCTCCAATCCTTGGACGTGAACCGCCCATCTCGGTCACTCACGATGCTGCGGGGCACACCATGAAGCCGCATAATATTGTCTACATACAACTTTGCCAATTTCTCAACCGGATCATCCTTCCTATGCGGAATGAAATGCGACACCTTCGTTAGACGATCTACGACCACCCAAATGGAGTCGTTCCCTTTTTGCGGCCTTGGCAGCCCGTGCACAAAGTCCATAGTAATGTCGTAAAACTTCCACTTCGGAATAGGCAAGGACTTCAAGAATCCTCCCGGCTTTTGGCATTCCGCCTTCACCGAGGCGCACGTCTGGTACTTTGCCACGTATAGTGCCACATGTTTCTTCAGTCCTGGCCACCAGAACAATTTCTTCACGTCACGGTACATCTTCGTGCTCCTCGGGTGAATCGAGTACTGGGTATGATGCGCCTCGTACAATAATTCCACCCGCAAAGTGCCCATATTTGGGACGTACAAACGACCGTCTTTCCAAAGCAAACCATCCACAACCTCATATTGGTAATTTGACCCGTCCAGAGCCTCAACCATGAGCTGCTTCATGCTACTATCCACTTCCAAATCCTGTCGAATCCGATCATCCAGGTCATACTGTACTTCCGTCTAGTTCAATAGCGCTTTAGCACTCGATTGCTTGTCTACACCAGAGACCTCCAACGCCTCCAACTCCCGAACTAACCGCTCGTCATGGACCGACTGCCAATTGTCTTGAGCTGGGGCTCGATGACTCAACGCGTCCACAACCGGATTGGCTTTACCAGGCATGTAGTGGATATTGAATGTATAGTCCCCCAGGAACTCCATCCATCTACGATGCCACATGTTCAGATCTTTCTGATCCAACAAATATTTTAGGTTCTTATGGTCGGTATAGATATCGACCCTTACTCCATACAAGTAGTGCCTCCACAGCTTCAAGGCAAAAATCATGAGCCCTAACTCCAAGTCATGGACCGGATAATTCCTCTCATGCACTTTCAGTTGTATCGAGTAATACGCTATAACGCTCCCATACTACTGTAGCACGCAACCCAAACCACTGCCCGAAGCATCGCTGTAGATTTCAAAGCCTTCGGTCCCACTCGGCGAACACAGCAAAGGCACCGTGGTCAACTGACATTTCAACTCCTCAAAAGCTCGTACACACTCCGGCGTCCAAACGAACTTCTGCTCCTTCCTCGTCAAAGTAGTGAGAGGTAACTTTATCCGCGAGAAGTTCTCCACGAAGCGCCTGTAATAGTCGGCAAGCCACAGAAAACTCCGAACTTCCGCTACCATAGCAAGCACAGGCCACTCTCATATCGCAACAATCTTTGTCGGATCCACCGCAATCCCCTCTCCACTCACTATATGACCGAGGAACACCACTGAGGACAACCAAAACTCGCATTTCGAGAACTTGGCGTACAATTGATTCCTCCAAAGCATCTCCAATACCAAGTGAAGATGCCTGAAGTGATCTTTCTCACTCTGCGAGTACACCAAAATGTCGTCGATGAAGATGATCACAAAATGGTCCAAGTACTCCCTGAAAGTCATGTTCATCAAATCCATGAACACTGACGGCACATTCGTCAGCCCAAACGGCATGACCGTAAACTCGTGATGCCCGTATCTCGTACTGAACACTGTCTTAGGGATATCACTCTCCCTTATCCTCAGCTGATAATAACCGGACTTGAGATCCAACTTCGAGTACAGCATCGACCCGACTAACTGATCAAATAGATCATCAATCCTCGGGATCAGGTACTTGTTCTTTTCCGTTAGCTTGTTCAACTCCCGATAATCAATACAGAGTCTCAAGCTCCCGTCCTTCTTCTTAACAAAGAGGACCGGTGCACTCCAAGGCAACGAACTTGGACGCACAAAACCTTGCTCCAACAACTCTTGAAGTTGCACCTTCAGCTACGCCAACTTCTTAGGTGCTAGCCGATACGGAGAGCATGACACAGGTATCGCACCTGGCACTAGCTCAATCGTGAAATCTATCTCCCGTTGAGGCGGGGCTCCAGGAAGATCACCAGGGAACACATCAGAGTACTCTGATACCACTGAAATACTATCCAATGAAGGCTTTGGCTTTGCAACCTCCACTAGCGTAAAGAACAGCTCTGCTCCAGCCCGAACAGCCTTCACCACCTGAAGAGCAGACATCAATGTTTTGCTCGACCCTTTCAAGACTATAAAAGTTGTCACACAACCTGTTCTCAACTTGACTTCCTTGCGACCGCAATCAATATAAGTTTGCTGCTCCGAGAGCCACTCCATGCCAAATATTACGTCGAACTCCACCAGCAGCAGTAGCGACGCTAGCAAATGGAACTCCTGACTCCCTATACGAATCTGAACTCCACAGATTCTCTCTGCATGCATCGAACACCCATTGTGCAACAGGACATCCAGTTTGTCCTTCTCCATCGAATAAGGTACTCTGTTGTGCGATATGAAACCTTCAGACAAAAAGGAGTGTGAAGCTCCCGTATCAAAGAGTGCTCTCGCCGGACACTCGCAAATCAAAACAAATCCTAAACAAGCAGTGGTAAGGTAACACACATATAATAAGTATAAAACAATTTGACTTGCTATAAATTTAAACAATATCTGTCACCACATCTGCTTGTTTAATGGCCTCCTGTTGGCCAAGATTAAAAACTCTCGGTTGAGCCGGAGCATAATGGGAAGCAGTTGACTCCACCGCCTTGCCCTTCTCTTCATAAGTTGCTCCCGGCTTCCTTTCAGACTTGGGACATCCGCTCCAGCAGTCACGGGCAAAGTTCCCCGGCTTTCCACAAGTAAAACATGCACCCGGGGTCCGACCCGTAGTCGCCCCAGAAGCACCGGAAGAAGGAGCTAGACATGAAGTCCTAGCCTTCTTAAAGAACTTACGGTACCCATACTTTAAGGTAGTCGGCACCTTGAACTCTGACTTCTTATCACCAAAGCTTTTCTTTGCTTATACATTCTTCATATCCTTTTCCAAAGAGCGGGCCATGTTGACCAGGGTCAAGAAGCCCTGTGTCATCGGCCCGAGAGTAGTAGCCTCAAGTCATCCCTCAGACCTTCATAGAAACGGTTGATCTTTCGCTCCTCATCCACGAACGTAGAGCTAGCATACCGACCCAACCGAGTAAACTCGTGGAGATACTCATCCACGCTACTCTCTCCTTGCACCAATTTCTGGAACTCATTCTCCAAAGCTATCCTCTTAGTCGAAGGAAGGTACCTAGCCAAGAACAGTCTCGAGAACTCCTCCATCGAGACGTCTTTAACTTGCCTTTCCCTCAAGAGGTGCAACTCCAAGCCTTCCCACCACAACCTAGCATCACCGTCCAGAAGGAACGTAGCTATAGTATTCATCTGCACTCCTCCATTTCAGTAGCTGTCAGGACTCTCTTCACTCGGGAGAGCCAATCTTCAGCTTGCGATGGGGTTCCCAACCCCGAGAACATAGGAGGATTAAAGCTCATAACATTCTTGAGCTGCCTTTCAGTTGCTCGGCTCGGCACCAAAGGCTCCACTACTACCTACTCCACTCTTCTCGGCTCAGCCTCTTGAAGAGGTACCTGCTCCATTGCAGGAGCGGGTTGTTGCATCTGCCTTGCAGGCTGCGCATTGATCATGGCAAAAACTGCTTCGGCAACCAATCGTATGGTCTCAGCCGATGGAGGTGTTGCAGGAGCATCATTTGGTGCACTACTAGCCTCAGAAACTCATCGTTCTGACGGCCTAGCACCGCTTCTGGTCACCTATAGGTGTACAAAACACTGTTAAGCGACCATACAAAATAGAAAAAAGCAATTATAGGAACATGCAGGTTCCTCAAACACGTGTATTTTCATTCCTAAGTGGACATTCATGGGTTATTTTGGTGTTATAACGATGACGCGTACACATGTGCTCACCACCCCTTAAAAAGAATTCATCCACGAATTCATTTTAAGCTCGACCGAAACTAGGAGTCTGATACCAAATTGTAACACCCCCTATCTGCCGCATAGCATATAGTAGTAGCTCCGGTCGGGGCCCGACGCCATATACCACAGACAGACCGGGTGGTTACTCAATAGAAACCATCAAACTAATATACAACGTCCTACACATAGTCATTCTAGTGGAAGCAATATTAATAGTTGTAAATAAAAGAACCCAGCTACTAGCATGAATGTCCACTACAAAGCCAACAGGAATGATCGTACAAATACACAAGTACTGACCTTAAGGCCTTACAATAGTTTTCTTGAATATCAATATTTTCCTAACCTCGGCACGTAGGCCGGACATACATGAATAACAGAAAACACTCAAAATTAGGCCTTCGAGGGCCGGCTCAGCAACTTGGGCTTTAGCCCGCTATTTAGCACTCGGCTCCGCAGCACCTGCAAGCAACAATTAAAAGTCCACCTAGTGTCAACTATGTGCACCTATGGGGGGGGGGGGGGGGAATAGGTGACGTGTAGCGCTTTTGCGGAATTTACGAATGTACCTGCACAATAAAAATAAAAAACACAGCACACAGAGTACACAGGCAATTTATAGTGGTTCCCCGACTTGGGTACATCCACTTTCCCCCTTCGACCTATCTCCCAACAAGGGACGACTCGGTCTCTTCTCCAACAGGATTGAAATCCAATCCCTGCACTATCGGAAGGAACCCTTCCACACATGAGAGTCAACACTCCCACAAAACGGGTTGCACCCAACCCTTACAACACGGAACAATCGTTCCTTTACAACAAAAGTAAATATAGAATGTGCACGAGATACAAACTTCTTTTGGAGACTACGGTGTTCCTCTTCGTTTGACGACGTGTTCGTGAAGTCAACGAAGAGTCTACAACCTTGGTCTCTCTTGGAGAGGATCTCCCCGGAACCGGCGGCGGCTAGACAAGCGGTGGCTAGGTTCGGGATCGGCAGCGACGACGATGAGCGGCTGCTGAACTTGGAGATCCAAACTTCGTAGCGAAGCTAGCTTGGTCTTCCAACGGTCACACAAGGATCCGTCGTCTCGATCGATTCGGACGGGGAAGTTTTTCCCGATCAACAAATCGAGAGACAAGAGATCTCTTGATAGACACGTGAGACTCTGAGCCTGGCTAAGCTTCTGTCGCCGGAGATCGGGAAGAAAAGCGATCAGCAGCGGCGACGGACTAGCCCGAGCGCGACGGCGGCGGCGGAGAGGAATCGCGATTTTAGGGTTACCTCGCGGCTCGGTTTCTGATTCTCTTCATTCCTTTACTGTTCAAAATAATCATGTATTTATACACTGTAGACCATACAATATGACCGTTGTGGGTCCCACACGTATAACCCCGAAATCCGGTTCAAACTAGTCCAGCGGCAGAATCCGGTCCAGCAGCATCCCGAGAAATCGCTAAGTGAAAATCGGCGAGAATCGCATGTGATTCTCGTCGAATCGGCGAGAATCACCAAGTGATTCTCGACGATTCGTCGAGAATCGCTAGTGATTCTCGCCGAATCACTTATTGATTCTCAACGATTTTCACTTGGTATTCATGAGCTGCTTAACCACTGGTTCGGCGAGAATCACTAGTGATTCTCGCCGAATCTTACTTGGCACCGTTTTGAGGTAGCCTGAAGGGGTCGGCGAGAATCACTAATGATTCTCGTCGATTCGGCGAGAATCACTAGTGATTCTCGCCGAATCGGCGAGAATCACTTGGTGATTCTCGTCGAATTTTCCTTGGACGAATTTTCGTCATTCCCTCAAGAGTTGCTCCTTGACCCATCCTTGCTCCTTGTCTTCTCTTGCATAAACATGGCCCTGTACTTGAAAGTAAGTGCACTCCAATAGAGAGAGTACACGTAGGCCAACACACTGATCTGCTCAACGAGGGATTATGTCGTGCAGACCCGTGTATATTGACCTACTGCACCCTGACATTGGTGTGCACTTAGCGTGGAAGAGCTGCAAGCACAACTTAAGATGTTTCATCAAATATATTGTGAATTCATCTTAGCTTGACAGGTGGCTTCCTCAAATCCAGGTAATTGTGGATACAGTACCCAACAACAATCTACCGCACGGTGGCAAACAAAGGCAACGGTCAGCTATGCTGACCAAATTATAACGATCCCACCCCCAACTCGGGGCGGCGATGCTCCTTCCCTGCACTTTGTTAGCCTAATCCAACAGTATAGTAATAATACTACATCACAGGCGCAGACACGCATGGCCTCACTTCTTGTACTCTCAGGGCACATTCTCGGTGATCACGGTCAAAGTCCGCCGACTCACCACCGTCCCTTGGACGGCAATATCTCGTGAGCATTTGGTCTTTCTAGCCACTGCCTAAGACCCTCTATCTATGGCAACGGTAAGTGCTAAGTAACTTTAGGTTTCTTTAACCGAACGACATAGAGCAGGTACGGTTCCACCTGACCCGTTGCTCACACCACAACGTTAATTTAAAACATATGCGCGGGTCAAACTTTCCCGAGTCCCGAATCGTTTACATACAACACATAACCCAGTTATGTTCAAGTTGGCTCCTAGGCCACCATGTTTGGCAGAATCACGTATCTTCCCTGTTTTTCGGGTGCACCTTGGGGTTAATCCCCAAGGCTCCCTGTTGTAATCTACCTCGTAGAAAACCCGAAAAACAAACATTCGCACGGAGTCTTCTCCGGCCACTTATGCAATGCAACATCACCGATTTAGACCAACTTGTCCGGTTAGCCTTAACACATCATGCCTATATCCGTTCTCGATTACAGACTCTACACAATAGGGACTATTCATGTCTACCCGAAGGAACGCCTCAACTAACCGCAAACTCGCGAGAGCGGGCTTCCTATGCAAAGGAAACGAGAGCTTCACATGCTCAAGTAGAGAATCGTTACCCTAGCATTCTTCCTTAGTGCCATGGAAATGTATGTGGATGAAAAGCACCGCAATCTCTTTACATCCGTATATCCGAAGTCGGCTCGCGATTTGGAGCTCCGAATCTCCGCCGGCAACCGGATTTAGCTTCCTTTCTTCTTTCTTGCTCTCCCCTCTCTCTAGACTTTATAAAGAGACTTTTGTGAAAGAAGTGAGGGATTTAAAAACCTATTCCCGTGTATATCCCAATAGGAACAACCCCCAGCCATCGAATCCCAAAATAAGGAAACGAACGGCCAGGATCCGTAGCCGAAATACAAAATCTGGGCTGAACACGACCTGTGACAGGCCCGTGTCAAGGGCCGTGTCCCCCATACCCCGTCGAAATCGACACGTCTCAAAAAACACACGGGCATCCGACACGCCCGTATTCGACCTGACACGCCCGTGTCAGATAGTACATGCCCGTGTTCCCGGGCGTGTTCCTCCATCAACACAGGACCAACACCAGCCCGAGACTCACACGAGTCTTGGACATGCTCGTGTCCTATTTGACACGCTCATGTCATACCCGAACACGCTTGGGCTCCAGGCCATGTTCACTGTCTCGACATTTCGTCGAGCGCAGTTCGTCGACCACCCGACACGGCCTTGGACACGCCCGTGTCCTAGGCCGCATTCCCTGTCTCGACACATCGTTGAGCGAAAATCGTCGACTTCCCTGGTAGATCGTCGACACGAGATCGACACGACCTGAGACACGCCCGTGTCTCAGGACGTATTCGCTGCTCGACGATCGTCGACTCCGGAATTTGTTGACCTCTCGGCCAAATCGTCGACCAAACACGAAATGCCCGGGGACACGCCCGTGTCCCAGGCCGTGTGCCCCCTTCAAAATTCCAAATTTGGCCCAGAATGCCTCCCGTCGCTCTTTTGAGTTTCGGGGCATTACAAAGGTACCTTGAACTGTTTGAGGTTTTGGAGCGGATTGGTGAATCTGCGTATCGATTAAAGCTATCTGTGGAGCTAAGTGGTCTACACGACGTATTCCACATATCGATGCTGCGGAAGGCGGTGCAGAGCCTTCGCAAGTGGTTGTGGTTGATAAAGTATCGGTTGATAATGGGTTGACGACGAAGGTCAAGCCCATTCGCATTGAGGACTCATAAGTCAAGCGATTGCGTAACAAGGAAATCAGGATGGTCAAGGTCCCTTGGGACAACTGTGGTCGGGAGGAGCTCTCATGATTGCGAGAGTAGACCATGCTTGAGGAGTACCCAGAGCTATTCCACTCGGGTACCGTTTAAGTTTTGTTTATATCTTTTCCTTTCTGCAATTTTGGGACGAAATTCTTTTAAGAGGGAGAGAGTTGTAATGCCCCAAAACTCAAAAAAGGGACGGGTAGCGTTTTGAGCCAAGTTTGTGAAAGAGCTAGTGCCTAAACACCTAGAGGGGGGGTGAATAGGTGCACTTAATCTTTTTAAACTTTAAAGGCAGAAACATAGAATTATATGCAATTCTTCACAGCAATACAGCACATACACCACAGTAATCATAGAATAAAGCACACACAGAGAACACATAGATTTTATAGTGGTTCCCCAAGGTCTGGGTACATCCACTTTCCCCCTTCCCCTATCTAGTAGTGTACTAGATTCGGCCTAACTTCTCCACTACTTCTCAGATCCACAGATCTTACAGCTCAGAACCCCAAATCAGTTCCTACAACTCAGAGTGATCCCACTCCTACAACTCAGGCACAAAGCCCTACCACTTAGTCTTCACCAAGACCTAAACTCAGCCTTCAACAAGACAAGGCCTACACTCAGCCTTCAACAAGGCCTACACTCAGAGAAATGTATCTCCTACACTCAGGCACACAAGCCCTACCACTCATCCTTTATAAATATAGGCTTACAACTCAGATCCCTTAGGATCCTACAGAAAATAAAAATACAAGGATTAATAACCACAACTCAGATTGAGAAAGTTGAGTTGACTGGCTTCTTGATGAGTTCTTGAAAGAACTTTGCTGAGATCAACCTCCCTTGGCTTTCTTCAAAGCTTCTTGAATTTGAACACAGTAGGGTTGAATCTCTAGGCAGATGATCTTCAATCAACTGCTGACTTGTGAATCAGATCTCAATCTGAAACTTTCTTTATCAGCCTGGTTCAATAGCTGTCTTCTTAGAAGGAGCTTTCTCTCTCCAACTACTTAGATCTTCACTTAAAGGTCTTCTTCTTATTTGTTGTTTCTCACTTCAATGATTGCTTCATCTATCTGATTGAATTCCCTTCTGTTGAAGGAATAAGCCTTTATATAGGCTTTCTTCATGGTGACCGGCTGATCCGGTTCCTAACAAACTTCTGACAGTTCTGACTGTAGCAGTTGACCGGTTGAAATTGCAGCTGTCAAGTCATCCAATCACTTCTTGAAATCTCTGTCACTGTCTGAAAGTGTCGAGACAGATAGTCTTTACGTGTCGACACAAATAGACTAAGTGTCGACACAAGTAGACTAAGTGTCGACACTAGCCTTCATGGTGTCGACACAACTCCTTGTGTTGTAGAAATAACTTCTTGACACTGCTTCTTCAGAATGTGTCGACACTGATTCTGTGTGTCGACACAAGTCCTTCTTCTTCCATACTTAGTTGATTTCTCCTGAGTGTGGACACTACTCCTTTGTGTCGACACATCTTCTTGTGTTGAAACTTGTTAAGTGTCGACATATCTTCTTTGTGTCGACACATGCCTTCTGTGTTGAACCTTTTGCTGAGTGTCGACACATCTCCTTTGTGTCGACACATTCTTCATGTGTTGAGACTTTTGCTGAGTGACGACACATCTCCTTAGTGTCGACACATTTTTCATGTGTTGAGACTTTTGCTGAGTGTCGACATATCCTCTAGTATCGACACTTGTACTTGAACTTTGTTGATGTTTTGCTGAGTGTCGACACAGCCTCCTAGTGTCGACACTTGTACTTGAACTTTGTTGATGTTTTGCTGAGTGTCGACACAGCCTCCTAGTGTCGACACTTTTGATGTCGACATAGTTCCTCTGGGTGTCGACACTGCTTCTAAGTGTCGACACCGATTCTTTAGACATTTCTTCATTGTGTGTCGACACTGCCTGTATTTGTCGACACCTTCCTTCTGGTGTCGACTCTGCATCCCTGGTGTCGACACAATTACTCCAAGTGTCGACACAGCTTCTCTGGGTGTCGACACAAACCTTCTTAAGTGTCGACACTTTTCTTCTGGGTGTCAACACATGGACTTAGAAACCTTTCCTGCAAACCTGTAGTTACTTAACCTGCACAAAGAAACTCAAAGCACATCAAATACACCTTGATGTATATCATTGAGTAGGGTGAGGCTTCTTCAAATCAGGTACATATTTTCCAATGTACCCAACAATCTCCCCCTATTTGGAGAAGTCATAACCCTTAGTCAATGATATACACCATACATAACAAATTCTCAGTATGATGTAAAACAGTAAAACATGACAGGAAAAAATACTTAAACATGCATGAACAGAACATGTATATACCATTAGCTCTGAACAATTAATGTAATAGATGAACATATAATATTGTTCTTACAAATTCCAATATTTTCATTAGTCAAAAGTTTACATAGAATTTTCAATACAAATGATTACAACTTGTAAACTAAAGAAAATGCTATCCTAAGGCTGCTCTGGTTCCTTGATTACAATCCCTTTTCCAGATTGAATCTTTGCTTGAACTTGAGCTTCAGTGTCTTCAGCAGCAGCAGGATTCTTCCCTTTAAGATCTTTCTTTTTTAACTCTTCAGCCTTTATCTTTTGCCTTTCAAAATAATGATAAGGCTTGGGAAAATACTTGCTAGGCTCCTGTGCATTAGGAGGTAGCTTTCCCAGTTTAGCCTTTCTTCTATATTGCACAATGGCCTCTTTCCTATTCTCATGCTTCCTCCACTCCAGGTCAGAATACCACTTGTCTCTATCCAAGACATTGTCCTTAGCAGCCTTCCATGCAGTCAAAATGATATTCCTGGAAGTGGGGCTCCATTGTTCAAAATCAGGTCTCAACTCAGCTTGCTCTCTGAATCTTTTCTTAGATAATTGAGTCTCTTGTTCCTTTAATAAGGCCTCTTGTTCTTTCAGTATTGCCTCTAGCACAGGCTGAACTACTTTCTCTATGATGACATTCTGATTTCCCTCAGGAGGACTATACATTGACTGTATCTCTTGATGGATCATGTCAAAGTCTAGTGGAGGGTATATCACTTGAGCCACTTCAGCTTGCTCTCCTCCAAGGTATGCATGATTAATTTCAGACTCTGCAACATTGTCATCATCACATAAGGGTGGATATCCAAGGGTGGCTCTGATGGAATTTGAAATCCATTTGGCATGATCAGAGCCTGCCTTGACTAATACCCTCTCCCCCTTTATGACTTCTCTCACTATATGATCCCTCAGATCATCTTTCTGAAACCTTAGCTGTGCATTCAGATAGTTTACTACATCTTTATAGAAAGGTTTTAATATTTGGAGCTTGTCAGTAATTATCTTCTGGGAATCTTTAATGGCAGTTTTCACAGCAGTGAGACCCTACTGCAATTGCTTATCAAATTCTTCTTTGGCAATGGCACTTACTGTAGTCTGACCAGTAGCTATATTCTTCATTTCAGTTATTATGACATTATGTGAAGCTGTAAGATTATCATTCATCCTTATTTGGTTCTCCAGGACATAGCCTTGCTTCACTTCTAGATCATCAAGTTTTGTCTTTATTTTCTCTTGATGTGTGGCCAGATAAACTACTGCATTTCCTCCTTTATGAAACCAGTCAGTCATTTCCTTCTTGTTAAGATTCACATCAAATCTGATAGATTTGATGTCTTGTGCAAGATCAAATTGCAGTGACTTATGGCCTTCATCCACATATTTTTCTATAGCATGCCTTTGCTCATCAAGCTTGATTTGCAATGCTATCATCAGAGAACTATAATCAGTAGTGGTGGCAGGCTGTGGAGCAACTGTCTGTAGGGCTTTCTTATAGTTCTGGCTTCTTCTCTTGAAGACCTGGAACTTCCTCTTCTTGGCTCTAGCAGCCTCCTCATCCTCTGAAGCAGAAGTGCTAGCTATGTCCACTCTATCCTTAGGACTAGGAAGTAACTCCTTCTCAGTCCTTTGTGGTTTTTCAGCATCCTTTGGCTTCTCTGTCTCTTGTGTAGCAGTTTCCTCTATAATCTCTATATGCTCCCCCTCAATATGGGTCTCCTCACCCTCAGCAGCAGCTTTCTCTTTCTCAAAATCAGTTTGTAGAAGATCAGGGAATATCTCTTCTAATGTAAATTCCTATTGAGGAAGAACTGGTGAATCTCTTATCTCATCAACCACTTTATCAGCAACAGATGTGTCCTCCATGACAACATCTTGGGGTTGAGGTTGTATCTGTGTTTGCTGATGAATATCAGGTAATAAATCAGTCAAAACTTCTTCCTCAATAGTGAAATCTAATTGATTAATTTCAGTGATTACCTCTAGTATGGTTTGGGTAGCTCTTTCACTCTCTAGTTGAGTTGGCTCTTCCACAAGTAGAGGCTCCCCCTGGATTGAATCTAGGTGAATTGGTCTAGCTAAGGGTAGCTCCCCCTGCCTCTGTGCATCTTCTTGTCTTCACTAGAACTAAACACCATCTGTTCGTCAGAGCTGCTAGAGGATTCTTGAGCCACAATGACTGTCTTCTTCTTCTTTTTCTGAGGTGTGTCCTTTACTGGAGATGGCAGTTCTTTGGTCAGTACGCTATCCCACCTAGAGAAGATTCTCAAATCCATTCTCCTCATGTGGTTAATCTTAGATCCAGCTGCTTGATTCATCACCTCTGGAATACTTCCAGCTAGGTATAAACTCAGAATACTTCCCAAATTGGGCTTCTTCATACTCTCTTTTATCTTTTCAAACATAACTGCAGACCAATCAATATCTAGTTTGAAGATAATCCTTGTCATCAAATTAAACATATAAGCTGAAATCCTGTCATGTCCTCCAGGCTTGCTCAGGATAACCTTGCCAACTATTTCAGACAGAAATTTTCCTTTGATGTTCATTCCTTTTCTGTTGAACACTGATCCAATCTTCAGGTTTGAATCCAGTCCACACCA